>OY755202.1:1200000-1910504 GCA_963576765.1 Draba incana | reverse complement strand
GCTTCCTCAGAGATCTCTCACCGTTAGGACGTTCTCCTCCACAACCACAACCAACCCTTACTTGATGTATAGTATCTTTAGTAATGGAACTAAGGAGGATAGTAATACAACAATTGATATCCACTATTTTGATCCGGTCAAGGAAGATGAAGTTATTGTCAAAGACAAGGCATATCCCATGGAGTTGCGTCAAGGTTATATCGTCGGAATGTCCCATGGATGGGCAGTTTTCACGGTCAAGTGTGATGATAACCAAGATACAGCCGTATACGTTACCGACTTCTTGAATCCTTGTGGCTCCAAATCAAACTCAAAAATCATTCCTTTGCACAAAATGTATGGACTTGGACTTCATGGTACTCAAGCGAATGTCATCACTAACGCCGCAATGACTTGTTCACCTGATCAAAGCAAGGATTTTGCGGTTGCCGTTAAGTGTTTCGGTCGTCAGCTCAATTTCTCCAGGCCTGGTAGCAAACACGAGTTCTCGGCTTTGGACATTGCTACAACTCCTTTCGACTATTTTGATCAATCAAAGATTATGTATTCAAAGAGAGATCAAAATTTCTACATTCCTAGTTTTGCAGGCAACTTCTTGGGCTCATGGCAGTCTCTCTTCGAGGAGAAACATGCCGACTCTGAGCTTCATGAGCTCCAGTTTTGCAACCTTCCTCAGTTGACTCAGTCCAAGTGGGAGCTCTTGGACTCATGTTCCATGACTGTACACTTTGTGGAGTCTCCCTCTGGTCAACGTTTCCTAATCAAATGGTAATCTGAAAATGGATACATTATTATTACCAGAACAACGACAGTTAAACAAACTATTTGTTTTGGCTTGCCCTTTTGGTGGCAGGTACACTCAGAACTACCAACCGGGCAAGGACATGACATTCTTGTGTCGCGGGACAAAGCGGTTCATGGTGTTTAAAGAGGAGGAAGATATGAACATGTGTTACACAGAGGACATTGGAAATCTTTGCATATTCATAGGCAATAATGATCCCTTCTGTGTCAAGGCAAGTTCATTCCCTGGTCTAAACCCTAATTCCATCTATTTCGCAGGCGATGGCTTTGGTGTTTACGATATCACCACTAGAAAACCACGTTCCTTCCGTCCCAAAAACCCCTCTGCCTTCTCAACATCACCACTCACTTATTGGATCCCTCCAATGTCTCTCTAGCTACTATATATCATCTGTTTCGTTCACTAGGTTCCTTATATGCCAAGTTTACGAGTGTGTTCCTTAGGAATTTGGAACGATATAATCAGTTTGCATGTTTTGTTGATTGTTATCATTTATCATTCATTCGAGTTAAACTACATCGAATTGGAGGTAGTTCCCATTAAAGAATCAGCTTTTAAACGGGCTTTCGAAATAAGGAGGTTATATTGTTTTTAAGTATCTGAACTCACAAGCCACACGAGAAGAGAGAAGAAGCTAGCTCTACTTCTCACACATTTTGTTTTGTTTTCATACATACATACATACAAACATACAAACATACATTGTTGTCGTATATAAAATTCATTTTCAGTTTTTCTCCGTCTCTCTTCTTCCTCTATAACTCAGGAAACAAAGCTCTCAGCGATCTATGGCACAAGCTCACAATCCAAAACCATGAACCATTGTGACTGACTTACCAATTAGAGCTTTGTTTCCTAAGCTACATAAAACTGAAATATTTTTATATACAACAAAAATGTATGTATTGTATAAAATCCAAAAAAATGTGTAACATTTTGTTTTCATTTCTCATTTAGTTTCTTGTTTCAGTTTATGTTATATTTTAAACTCAAAAAGAAAATAAGGAAGACAGGTTCCATAGATTTTAGCATCGAATAAGTTCTGACCAAGATTCAGTACGCACTTGAGGATCTGACTTCGAGCCAATTCAAGATTAGTAAGGGAAATGAAAGTGTTCCAGGCTCAAATCTAGTCGACGTTGATAAAGTGTATGACAATATCCAGTTCGGTGTCATGAAAGCAAGCTTGGAGTTGTTTAAGCTTCAGGAAGTTGAAGCAGATAAAAATGAAATACATAAAAGGGTAAGCAACATGTTCTTGTGAATCTCTTCCCAGTTTCTACAAAAATCTTTTGTCATTTTAAATGTTGTGTTTTACCTGATAAGTATTGTGACCAAATGTAGGCCATTAAATGGGAAGGTCATATTCAGAGGAATTTAAACATAGGAAAGAAACTGAAGAGCTCTCGACCTGATAAGCACCGTGAAGCTCCTCAGTACTTCATATGTGTCACCTCCCACTATCTCCCACTACCTTCCACTACCTCCCACCTTTGCCACCTTGCCTACTTTGCCTACTTTACCCACCCCTAAAACTTAATTTAATCATAACCTAACTTCCCTTCTCTCTATAAAAGTGTGCTCGTGTTCAGAGATCAGAGGAAGATAATTTTCATACTGAACCTCTGCCATAATTTACCTAGAGTCCACCGGAGAAAAAAATAAGAAAAGGGGAGAAAATAAGAGAAGAGGAAACATGAACGAGAGAGAAGGTGATGTTGTCGTGGAGAGTGAGGAACGGAGACGGAGCCATGGCGGTGAAGGTGAACACCGATGGTGTCATGGTGGCGTGAACTATGGTGATTCAATGATGGAGAGTCCACCGGCGAATAAGATCAGAGATGAAACCAAGAAGAAGTTGAAGAAGGCAGTTCTGCCCTGTTCTGGGGAAGGAGAGAAACGGACGGCGAAATCAGGTCGGAATCAAGTGAGATTTTATGGGTAAGTAGCCAACTCATATATCCAGCTTTAATCGAAAGAAGTTTGTCGTTTGAGGTTATGTACTGAAAGTTATGGGTGTTTCTCTGGGACTGATTTGTACAGAGTGAGTCTGCGACTAGGCTCGTTCGTAGACGTTTTCCGGCTAATCCCGGAGGAACTAGAGTACGATATGGATGTTGTTGGAAATATTACATCCTCTAGTTACTGTATCACTTTTACGATCTAGAATCCGAGGTAAGGTCCATCCGGAATTCAGTCTCAAAGTTGAGATAAAAGCTCTGTTTCTGAACCTAGAATTTTATGCATATGTTCCAGTTTCAAGATGCTATATTTGGAGGACGATAGCGGTTGCATCGGTGAACCTATGGTCATGGCGATGATTGTGACTGACAGAAGAAATGTCAGGAAAGCCATTGGAGTTATAATCATCCTCATCGGAATTGTTCCTTGGTCGTGGTGAGCTTGCCTTGTTACACAAGAATCAGCATGATTCGAATATGTGCAGAGACAGTTTCGATGCAGTCACTTTGGTAGATCGTTTGGAGGACCATATCAAGTCCGATCGCTCTGTAATTTTGTGGAGTTGTTCATTACAGTATGAAATTTGAAATCAACGGTTGGATCGACAATTGGACGGTTAGTTTGTCTACTATATGCTTCTTTCAAAGCGTAGTTGGTGCAGTTGAAATTGTCGACCAAGTTTGATGAATTGTATTGTTTGGTTGGCAAAATGAGCTCGGTATGAGCTGGGAATTTGCAGGCACCTTTTCGTATCATAGGATGAGATAGTGTCAAAGAGAATTGGAGTTGGAGATTAGAAGTCCAAACGAGCAAGTTGGGAATTTGGAAAGCTTTGTGGCTAAGGTGAGGGTTGAGATCTGAGGATTTTTATAATGCAATAATATTGATTTGGTGAACATGTATTCTTTGTCTAAGGATAGTGATTGGGTGTTTAATGAAATGCTAGGATGAGATTTGATTGAGTGTTGAATGAAATGTTAAAGATGAGATTTGGTTGCGTGGTGAATGAAATGTTAAGTTGAGATATGTTAAGTGATAAGTTTATATGTAATATATGATATATAATGTGTGAAGTTCTGTGCCGGACTGAGAGCGTGTGACATGACGATCCCGCTTAGGCCCGTTAACGGTTGACGAGCCAATAGGGTGGCGTACGACCATTCGAGGTGACGGCCAACCCCAAGTTGTATATGTATATATGTTATATGAAGAGGTGGCGTACGATCATTCGAGGTGACGACCAGCCTAAGTTTATTATGTATGTGATGTGTGCTATCTTGATAGTTGTTAGGTTGATTGATGCTTGACTGTTTCTAGGCCTAGTCTATGTGTTATGCTAAATTATATTATTGTATAATATAAGTCATGTGGGCAGAGTTGATCTCCCTCACTGAGTAATTCTTCCGGGAGTTGCTCACCCCTCTTTTTCCCCTTTTTTAGTATGTGCAGGTGTTTCTTGTGTGGCAAGTTAGGACGTGAGAGCTAGGAGTCAAAGGGTATCGGGGTCGGGGCGTGTCAATATGTCCCATTACACAGATAGATAAAAAAAACAAAAGAGAAACCGAAGATTGTATCGAATCAATTCATAAAAACTGATTTGTTTTTCTTTTCTCTGAATGTTTCAGGAAGTGATGGATGATCCACAAGTAGCAGCACATGGATTTACATATGAAGCAGAAGCTATAAGCTCATGGCTTGAGAGAGGACATGAGACTTCACCAATGACGAACACGAAACTTCTTCATACAAAGTTAGTTCCAAATCTTGCTCTTCGATCTGCAATTCAAGAATGGCTTCACGCTTCATCTTCATCCGGAAAGTAAAGAAAGATAAAAAAAATCACACCAATTGAATCCAATTCACTTTATATAAACCTTTGTATTTGCCGACACAATTTGAAAGACTTGTTCTTTGTTTTTCCCCTGTACACTCTTGACCATATGTATTACGTTTAAAACAGCTAATAAACAAATTAAAAACAAAAAGTACTATGTGTATAAAATTACTGTATCACATTTTCTAGTATTGTTTGTTTGTTATCTTATTATATAAAGGAGAGTTCTTATAATTGTAACTCACGAGATCGCGACACGTGTTAAGTAGTCGTTTAGATTGTGACATATGTCAATTATTTAAATATGTAAATTTTCCAATACCAAAATTGTTAGTTACTCAAAAAGGAAGAAATTAAAATGGAAAATAAACAAGCATAAAATAAAGATAAAGAAAATTTGGTTAGTAGTATGTTTAGTTTACGAAATAGCATCAAAGAAAGATCGTCAAAACATGTACGAATGGTTTAATTGTTATATCAAATTGTTTAATGATTTAAATCATATTTATATATATCAAATATGTATATTTTAGTAATTTCCAAATTCTTCAAACCTATATGAGTTATGAAACTATATTTTTCAAATTACATATGAACCTATAATTTGAAATATTACATTATCTAAGATTTTTTTTTTTTTTGTCAAAACATTACACTATCGAAGTTAGGATTTGAATTAAGAATATAGTAGAAAATAAGTTAAGGTTTAAATTAAGAATATGATATGTTTTTCTCTAAAATAGTTTAAACCATAATTATTAAATCAATTAATACTCGCATCGCGAGGGGTTTAAATCTAGTAATTAATAATTTCTTGTGGTAAAAGAATGATCATTGATCAAGTCTTTTTCCATATTAAATAAATAGATTGGTCGAATATTCGAAGGAACAGAGGAAAAAACAGAGTCATGAGATATGTAGCCATTGGATATCTTCTTGTCCAAATAAACATTCAAATGATGTTGGAAGAGAAAATTCTTTATTAAAACTTGTCAAAAAATTTCTGCATATTAAATTTTGTCTCATCATTTTCCTGAGAAGATCCATTCTTCTCAAGCTATGGAGGAAACGGTTACTTTGCGGATACTCAGAAGAGAAAATCTACGTCGCAGTTGGGAGAACTGTATGGAAGAACACTTCAAATCTCATGTGGGCATTAGAAAATTACAAAGGAAGCAAAATCTGCATCGTTCATATTCACCAACCATCTCCAAACTCCAATGATCCCTGTTTGTAAGTAAAATAACCCTCTTTTGACTTGAGATCACTCAATGTTTTAAAGGTATTGACTTTTAAAAAAAATTTCTCACTTTTGATGCAAAAGTGGGTACCAAATTCAAAGCTTCGACGGCAGATGAAGAATTAGTAAGAGCATACCGAGGAAAAGAAATGGTGAAAATAGACAAGATTCTACGAGAATACCTTAGCATTTGCCTCAAGAAAGGGGTATGTAATCACATATGATAATAATGTCATTTACTCTGTTTTCAATTTCACCATTTCTAAAGGAGATTGTGTTTTTTGTGTGTAGGTCCAAGCAGAGAAGTTATGTATTGAAATGGACTCAGTTGAGAAATGGATTGTGGAAACAATATATAATCATAAGATCAGGAAGTTTGTTATGGGAGCAGCATCAGATAAACATTATTCGATGTATTCGCATTAGCTCATTTAGATTAAAACATAACCACCTTTGAAAATCTCATGTTAATTTGCTCGCTTCTTGTTGTTCTTGTTAACTTTTCTTCAGGAAAATGGAAGAAGATCTTAAGTCCAAGAAAGCAAACTTTGTTTGTCAACAAGCTCCTGCTACTTGTCAAATACAATTTACTTGCAAAGGAAACCTTATCCATACAAGGCAAATACTATTTCTTTTGTTTTTGTTTTCATATAGATGATGTTTATTTCTGATGTTTCTTGATCAATACAGGGAAGCTAGAATGGATGAAGTTAGACCTCTCTCTTCGCTATTGTCCGAGTTTAAGCATTGACTCAATTCAAGAAGTAGGAAGTTTAAGTAGACAAAACGAGAGGGAATCATATAGGTTTTCTTTGGATACATCGTCACACACAAGAACATCTGAGGTCTTACTAAGCATAGTTCAAGAGGAACCGAATGACTCATCTTCTAATGTTTTCCCGGTATGTGTTGCAATTATGAGTAGAAAATATAAAGGCCCTAGCTCAAATTTGTATTTCATTTGGTTGATGGGAGTTGCCATTTTGTGCTTGTTTCATCAGTGCAGCGGGATGGGAATAAACATGATGATAAACTTCACTAAGCTATGGCACAAGCTCACAATCCAAAACCATGAGCATTGTGACTGACTTTCCAATTAGAGATTTGTTTCCCTAAGTTACAGAAAGCTGTATAGTTGTATATACAACGACAATGTATGTATGTATGATAACAAAAAAAAATGTGTAAGAAGTATAGCTAGGTTCTTCTCTTCTTGTGTGGTTTAGTTATGATACCTAAAAACAATGGAA
Source organism: Draba incana (assembly GCA_963576765.1). Lineage (NCBI taxonomy): Eukaryota > Viridiplantae > Streptophyta > Magnoliopsida > Brassicales > Brassicaceae > Draba > Draba incana. Next base: position 1,903,413 of record OY755202.1, on the reverse strand, counting down.
CCTCCTAATTTCTTATTTCGAAAGGCCATTTAAATGTTGATTCTTTTTAACGGGGACTCCCTCCAATTCAATGTAGTTTAACTCAGATAAATGATAGATTTGATTAGTCTACACTCGAATCATAACAACCAACAAAACATGCAATCTGATTTTTATATATCGTTCAACATTCCTAAGAACACACTCATAAACTTGGCATACAAGGAACTAGTGAAGGAAACAGAGGATAGTAACAAAATAGATGAATTTTTTTCCCAAGATCAACTAATTAGTGATTTTTCATTTTCTTCTAATTAGTGTCTTCAATAACAAGTCAAAGTGATGTGTGCTTGTAATCTCTCTGTCTCTTTATAATATTTGTTGTTGTCTTTATAGTGTCTTTAGTTTCTTGTTATCTCGATCAAGTATACGTTGTAATATCTAGTCTATTGGTTGTGTCTTTTCTTCGACTTTTTGTTTTCAAATGGCTTTCTTAATTTTCTGCTTTTATTGGCGTTAATTAGTTTCATGAGCGTAACACACAAGTAAATTATTACGTTAGAGATATGAGAGAAGATTACTTCATCAACAAGTTAGAATGTGAAGGGTGGTTTAAAAAGGTTAGTAGACATTATTAGGTAAATGTTTTAAAGTGAATCATTACAAAAGATTATATGTTGAACATTCTTATATTTTATTTTGATTTGTTTTGCTCAAAAATCGCTTAAATTTGTTACTGTTTTTTTTTGTTAGTTTTACCAAACCTAATGATTCATATTAGTATAGACATTGACTTTTGTATTCTAGTTGTTTATTATATGACTTTGTGGATGTTATTTATAATAATCTATTATGTTATTCTTTCTCGCTTAAGTTAATTATGTTTGGATTTTTTTTTTCATTTTCAATATTGTGAATAAATTTTCATAAAACATTTTATGTGGAAATGTTGAGAGCAACTCAAATGTGTCTACAAAACAGGGTAAACATATTCTAAAACCTTCGTCGAATTTCGTAATTTTTTTTTATGTCTTCGAGAATAAATCTCTTGATGACATTATTCAAAGAGGAACAAAGAGATCATGAATATTTTGTAAATGAAAACAAAAAAAACTTACATTTTCTTCATATAAGCTGAGAGAGGAATCTTATTAAATTGAATAAAACAAACACCATTCGAGAATAGAAGAATCTTGGAGGGGTTTTCGAAATACTAGACGATTAAATTCTTAGTGGCTTTTACCCCCTCTTTGTAGACATGTTTAATAAGAAATCGTATTCCTTTGAGCTTGTTCATCTTCCTTTTCTTTCTTCTTTATGTTTTTTTTTTACGATGAAATCTTGATGGCGTTATAGATAATGTCATCAAGAAATTTGCTTTTTAAGACACAAAAAAAGATGAAGAAACTTGACTTATGTACATTGTAAATTAAGAATCTTGGCCGGTTGCATGGTAACCTTCATGTTGGAGTTTTTAGCATATGTTATTGTATACATGTTTACAAAGAAGAATAACATAATATATCTTGAAAAAACAACCACCACAAAGTCACACAATAAACAACTAGGATACAAAATCCAATAACTATAGTGCTTTTTTTTTATATGAATCATACGGTTTCATATAAAATAGAAAGTAAAAATTGTGCAAAAAATGTGCAAACAATTTCACATATATGAGATAAGACCATTTCTAATTATTCACTTCATAATTGATAACTCAATGTTTTAGACCATATACCATATGAGAAACTCACCAAACTGATAACTCAATGCTTAAGTCGGTCAAGAAACTTCTAGGTCTCGAAGGGGGTTGTGAAATTCAACCGTGTATTTCCAAAATTTCACCTCCTCAGTTTTGATTTCTAGTAATTCTCTCGCTTTCTCGGCTCCAGCTCGGTGCATTGTGTCCGTCTCTCCCGCCATTTTAGCGGCATTCATCGCTTTCACCCCTCCCTACATTGTCGGGGCGAAGAAAGCCATGGACATTCTAGGTCTCGACGTCCATGCTTGGGTGCCATTTGTCGACCAAAACAGGAGCCTGGGAGCGAAGTGTTCGTATACTCATAAAGAGAAAATTAAGACGCCGGGTCCGAACGACACGGAGATCGAGGAAGAGATCAACTACGATTTCGAGTTCAAGACCACAGAGCGCGCTGGTCGTGTGACATTGAGCGTCAAGTACGACACTCAGAATGACACGATCGGAGAGGTCGCTGCTTAGCGGTCGGAGATGATTATCGAGTCTTAATCTATTATATGTTGTCTTATTCTGCTTCTTATATTTAATAATGTGTAAGATTGAGTCTTAATCTTACTATTAGTTGTCTTCTTCATCTACTTATGTAACCGTCAGTAACCTTTTGTAATATATAATCTTATTATATTGGTTTGATGTCATGAGAATTAGGAGAAGATTACTTGATCAACAAGATAGAATACAAAGGCTAGTTTAAAAAACTAACTAAGCACACCAAGTCCATTAAGAGAGTGTTAAAAACTAAGATTGGCTTAATATCGGCCTAGGCCCAATAATATGTAGGACGAGTAAAAAGAAAGTCGTCATGCAATGCAACAAAGAGAGACTGAGAGAGCAGAGCCATTCGATATCGGACTTGCATTTGTGTTTTAATTTGTGACATTTGAACCGGTACAAAGTATTGACCATGAACATTAGTTTTAGTTCAAATAATTTATATTTTTCTACTACAAAAAACCAATATTCCAAACCTGGAAAATTTAGAACTTTTGTAAAAAAACTTTTACACTAGACGTATGATTCAGATTTCAGAGAGTCAAACGCAAATCTAAAGTAAAAATCAACCAAAGTGATCCGTACAAATTAAATATAATTTCATATTATTATTATTATCTATTTTTTGAAGAGAGAAAATCTTATGTTTTGAGCTTTGTATATGAAGGATAAGGCCCACGGCCCAGAGGCAAATATATAAAGATTCTAAAAATTATATCCATGTATGTAATAAGATATTCGGATGATCTTTTGTTACAATATATTAACACAATTTTAAATGTTTGAGAAATTAAATAATCAATAGAGTAGTAATTTAATATTCCTAATAACAAAAGGGTAGAGACATATATTGATGAAAGCCAAACTCATCTAGACATGGACCGAGACGGCGAGTCTAATAAGGGTCATGTGTCTTACAAACAAGGAAAAGTAAAAAGAAACTTGGAGAGACATAACTCAAAAACACTTTTGCTAATTAAACAAGTATGTGATTTTAGCGAAAAGTATAGTTTGCTAAACCTTAAAACTCTAAATAATTGTGACTTTAATACTAAGGTGAAGTTATTGTTAAAGACAAGGCCTATCCCGTGGAGTTGCGTCAAGGTTAGAATGTCCCATGGGTGGGGAGTTTTCACGGTCAAGTGTGATGATAAACAAGAAACAGCCGTATACGTTACCGACTTGTTGAATCCCCGTGGCTCCAAATCAAACCCCAAAAACATTCTTTTGCACAAAATGTTTCATCTCTTTGGTACTCAAGTGGATGTCATCAGTAACGCCGCAATGACTAGTTCACCTGATCAAAGCAAGGAATTTGCGGTTGCTGTCAAGTGTCTAGGTCGTCAGATCAATTTCTCTAGGCCTGGCAGCAAACACGAGTTCTCGGCTTTGGACATTGCTAAAACTCCTTTCGACTATTTTGATCAATCAAAGATTATGTATTCAAAAAGAGATCAAAAGTTCTACATTCCTAGTTTTGCAGGCAACTTCTTGGGCTCATGGGATTCTCTTGGCATCATGTTCCATGACTGTACACTTTGTGGAGTCTCCCTCTGGCCAAAGTTTCCTAATCAAATGGTAATCTGAAAATGGATACATTATTATTACCAGAACAACAACAGTTAAACAAACTATATGTTTTTGCTTGCCCTTTTGGTGGCAGGTACGCTCAGAACTACCAACCGGGCAAGGACATGACATTCTTGTGTCGCGGGACAAAGCGGTTCATGGTGTTTAAAGAGGAAGAAGATATGAACATGTGTTACACAGAGGACATTGGAGGTCTTGGCATATTCCTAGGCAATAATGATCCCTTCTGTGTCAAGGCAAGTTCATTCCCTGGCCTAAACCCTAACTCCATCTATTTCGCAGGCGATGGCTTCGGTGCTTACGATATCGCCACTAGAAAACCACGTTCCTTCCGTCCCAAAAATCCCTCTGCCTTCTCGACATCACCACTCACTTATTGGATCCCTCCAATGTCTCTCTAGTTAATTAGCTACTATATATCCTCTGTTTCCTTCACAAGGTTCCTTATATGCCAAGTTTATGAGTGTGTTCCTTCGGAATTTGGAACGATATAATCAGTTTGTATGTTTTGTTGGTTGTTATCATTTATCATTCATTCGAGTTAAACTACATCGAATTGGAGGTAGTTCCCATTAAAGAATCAGCTTTTAAACGGGCAATTCGATCTGCAATTCAAGAATGGCTTCTTCACGCTTCATCTTCTTCCGGAAAGTGAAGAAAGATAAAAAAATTACACCAATTGAATCCAATTCACTTTATATAAACCTTGTATTTGCCGACACAATTTGAAAGACTTGTTCTTTGTTTTTCCCCTGTACACTCTTGACCATATGTATTACGTTTAAAACAGCTAATAAACAAATTAAAAACAAAAGATACTATGTGAATAAAATTACTATATCACATTTTCTAGTATTGTTTGTTTGTTATAATTAATAGTTTCTTGTGGTAAAAGAATGATCATTGATCAAGTCTTTTTCCATATTATTATATAAATAGATTGGTCGAATATTCGAAGGAACATAGCAAAAACACAGAGTCGTGAGATATGATCTCTTCTTGTCCAAAGAAACAGACTAATGATGTTGGAAGACTATTAAAACTTTCCAATAAATTTTCCTCAGATTAAATTTTGTCTCATCATTTTCCTGAGAACATCCATTCTTTTTAACCTATGGAGGAAACAGTTACTTCACAAATACTCGAAGAGAAAATCTACGTCGCAGTTGGAAGAACTGTATGGAAGAACACATCAAATCTCATATGGGCATTAGAAAACTACAAAGGAAACAAAATCTGCATTGTTCATATTCACCAACCATCTCCAATGATCCCTGTTTGTAAGTAAACTAACCCTCTTTTGACTTCAGATCACTCAATGTTTTAAAGGTATTGACTTTTTAAAAAATTTCTTCACTTTTGATGCAAAAGTGGGTACCAAATTCGAAGCTTCAACGGCAGATGAAGAGTTAGTGAAAGCATACCGAGAAAAAGAAACGGCGAAAACAGAAAATATTCTACAAGAGTACCTTAGTATATGCCTCAAGAAAGGGGTATGTATGTTATGTAATCACAAATGATGATAATGCTCTGTTTCCTCTGTTTTCACCGTTTCTAAAGGAGATTGTTTTTTTTTTGAAGGTCCAAGCAGAGAAGCTGTATATTGAAATGGACTCGATTGAAAAAGGGATTGTGGAAACAATATATAATCATAGGATCAGGAAGTTTGTTATGGGAGCAACTTCAGATAAACATTATTCGATGTATTTAGATTAAAACATAACCAGCTTTGAAAATCTCATGTTAATTTACTCGCTTCTTACCGTTCTTGTTTACTTTGTTTTTGGTAGGAAAATGGAAGAAGATCTTAAGTCCAAGAAAGCCAACTTTGTTTGTCAACAAGCTCCTGCTACTTGTCAAATACAATTTACTTGCAAAGGAAACCTTATCCATACAAGGCAAATACTATTTCTTTTGTTTTTGTTTTCATACAGATGATGTTTATTTCTGATGTTTCTTGATCAATACAGGGAAGCTAGAATGGATGAAGTTAGACCTCTCTCTTCGCTATTGTCCGAGTTTAAGCGGCTTGTATTGCCACACACAAGCATTGATTCAATTCAAGAAGTAGGAAGTTTAAGTACACAAAACGAGAGGGAATCATATAGGTTTTCTTTGGATACATTGTCACACACAAGAACATCTGAGGTCGCACTAAGCGTAGTTCAAGAGGAACCGAATGACTCATCTTCTAATGTTTTCCCGGTATGTGTTGCAATTAAGAGTAGAAAATATAAAGGCCCTAGCTAAAATTTGTATTTCATTTGGTTGATGGGAGTTGCCATTTTGTGCTTGTTTCATCAGTGCAGCGGGATGGGAATAAACATGATGATAAACTTCTTGATAAACTCCACTAAGCTATGGCACCAGCTCACAATCCAAAACCATGAGCATTGTGACTGACTTACCAATTAGAGATTTGTTTCCCTAAGTTACAGAAAGCTGAACAGTTGTTTGTATATACAACAACAATGTATGTATGTATGAAAACAAAACAAAAATGTGTGAGAAGTATAGTTAGGTTCTTCTCTTCTTGTGTGGCTTAGTTTTGATACTTAAAAAAAAGGGGAATTTCTAAAAATAGGCCATATTGAAGTTGATTTTGTCCCAATAACCTTTTGCATATTTTGGTCATTTTTTACCCAAAATGCCCATATAGAAAATTAAAAATATTAAAAATAAAGGGTTTTAAATTTTTAAAAAAATCTGATAATTAAGAAAATATACATATTAGCCATATTCAAGTCTTAAAAAAATTTAAAACTTGAAAACAATGGTTAAAATTAATCATATTGTTTTTGTCTACGGCTTATAGAATTGACATTCTACGTCTACGAGCCAGTAGATGTTAAGTTCTACTAGATGATCTATGTTCTAAAGTCCGTAGAATGTGTTTTCTACTAGATGGTCTATGTTCTAAAGTTCGTAGAATACACATTCTACTGATCTTTATATCTTCTATCTATTTTAGAATATAAATTCTACACATGTGCCTTTCGTCTACCTGAATTTAGAACATGTGTTCTAAAAAATTAGTTTTAGATTCCCTAAATCTAGGAAGTGAATATTCTCTAATTAATTTAATTTACTTAAATAGTTATATTTATAATTAATGCAGTTTACTTAAATAGGCATATTTGAAATTACGCATTTATTGTATTTTTTTAATTAATTACATTGAAATTTTCTTCAATTAATTATTATGTTATTAATATTTTAAAACTAAAAAAACTAAAAAATAACCGAAACTAGGTCGAAAATAAATGTAGGGTTTTATTTATTTATTTTGGGTTGTCCCCAATTAAAGAATATATTATAAAATTTATTTTATTTTTTATATTTAATAAAGAAAAAACAAATTCCATAATTTTTATTCCAAAAGCACTTTATGTTTTAAAAAATCAGAATTTCCTTTTCTAATTTTTATAATTTCCGAAATGATGTAAGCAAATATATAATAAATCAAAATTAAGGGTAATTTTGGTGTATTGAAAACATAAAACCTAATGGGACAAAACTACATTATTTAAAACCTATTGGGACAAAGACAAGTTCAATATGTCCTAATTTTCCAAATTTCCCTAAAAAAAATGGAACCTCCTAATTTCTTATTTCGAAAGGCCGTTTAAATGTTGAATCTTTGACGGGGACTTCCTCCAATTCGATGTAGTTTAACTCAAATGAATGATAAATTTAATTAGTCACTCGAATCATAACAACCAACAAAACATGCAATCTGATTTTTATATATCGTTCAACATTCCTAAGAACACACTCATAAACTTGGCATACAAGGAACTATTGAAGGAAACAGAGGATAGTAACAAAATAGATGGAGCTAGGGTTTAGTCTAGGAAATGAGCTTGCCTTGACACAGAAGAGATCATTATTGCCGAGGAAGGTGCAGAGATCTCCAACGTTCTCTGTGTAACACATTTTCATATCTTCCTCTTCTTTAAGCACCATCAACCGGTTTGTTCTTTGACACAAGAATATGATCGCCATTTGTTTAAACATGTCCAAAGGTCCAAAGGTTTTGTCAAAATAGTTGCAAGGAGTTGTAAAAATGTTCAAAAGTTTCAATTATGTCTCTCTCACCTTTTTCGTATGTTCTCATTTTGCACTCTCTAATGGATTTGTTTAACAAAATCCACTTTTTTGTGTGTGTTCTCATTATCCTACTAATTGAATAATTTTTTTTGCGAAGTGCCAGTGATAAAGACGTTTTCTTTTGTTGTGTCCTTATTGAAACAAGCCTATCTATATATGTAGTACAAAATGATGAATTTTGGTATAACTTTTAAAAAAAAAAAATTGACCGTAAATAACTAGGATGAGATAAAAAAAATATGAAAAATAAAGCATTGAATCAGATAAAAATTCAGTTTATTTTACTTTATTATTTCTTTACCAAACCTAATGGTTCATATCGGTAAATCACTTTATTATTTCTCTATTATGTTTTTCTTTCTAGCTTATGTTTAGAATTTTTTTTTTTTTTTGCCATTTCCAATAATGTGGAGCAGTTTTTAAGAAAATAATAATGAAAGTTTCAATGTGGAAATGTTGAGAACAACCATGCGAAGGAATCTCAAATGTTTCAACAAAAGAGATGTAAAATATTCTAAAAACTCCGTCAAGTTTCATCATTTTTCTTTTTTTTTTCATTTGTTTTTGTGTCTTAAAGAGCAAATCTCTTGATGACATTGTAGATTGTTCAAAGGGGGTGTTAAATTAAGAAACCATTATGGATTGTCTAAGATCATCTAAAATGAAGGCGCTAATTTAGGGATGATGTTGATTTTGGGTATTGAAATGGGACATCTAATTGAAATCTTTTTTTTTAATACATAATTGAAATCTTCTGACCACAGCAGAGGTGGCCAAGTAAGGACATAAACTACACCTTGAAATTTTTTTCCAAGATCAACTCCTTTGTGTCTTTTCATCTTCTTCCAATTAGTGTCTTGAATAACAAGTCTAAGAGATACGTGCTTGTAATTTCTCTGTCTTTATAATATACGTTGTTGTCTTTATAGTGTCTTTAGTTTCTTGTTATCTCGATCAAGTATACGTTTGTAATATCTAGTCTATTGGTTGTGTCTTTTCTTCGACTTTTTGTTTTCAAATGGCTTTCTTAATTTTCTGCTTTTATTGGCGTTAATTAGTTTCATGTCATGAGCGTAACACACAAGTAAATTATTACGTTAGAGAAATAAGAGAAGATTACTTCATCAACAAGTTAGAATGTGAAGGGTAGTTTAAAAAGGTTAGTAGACACTATTAGGAAAATGTTTTAAAGTGAATCATTACAAAAGATTATATGTTGAACATTCTTATATTTTATTATGATTTGTTTTGCTCAAAAATCGCTTAAATTTGTTGTGCTTTTTTGTTATTTTTATCAAACCTAATGATTAATATTAGTATAGACATTGACTTTTGTATTCTAGTTGTTTATTATATGACTTTGTGGATGTTATTTATAATAATCTATTATGTTATTCTTTCTCGCTTATAAGTTAATTATGTTTGGATTTTTTTTTTCATTTTCAATACTGTGAATAATTTTTCATAAAACATTTTATGTGGAAATGTTGAGAGCAACTCATGTATCTACAAAACAGGGTAATATATTCTAAAACCTTCGTCGAATTTCGTAATCTTTTTTTTTTGTCTTAGAGAATAAATATCTTGATGACATTACAGATGATTCAAAGAGGAACAAAGAGATCATGAATATTTTGTAAATGAAAACAAAAAAAACTTACATTTTCTTCATATAAGCAAGAGAAGAATCTTATTAAATTGAATAAAACAAACACCATTCGAGAATAGAAGAATCTTGGAGGGGTTTTCGAAATACTAGACAATTAAATTCTTAGTAATGTGATGTTATATTCAACCATATGATTTACTACAAAGCCCGAGAAAATATGTAATACTTCGCCGTCAGTTTGCATCGGTTGCCCTTGTTCATACTCTTGATCAAGAACGTCGTGTTACAGCCGGTATTCCACATAGAAAACGATGAATAAGCTTTTCGGACCACTTAGAGAATCTCTCAAGAATGGTTTCAGAGCAGCCGTCAGGGATGCAAAAAAATAATGCGAGAAACAGGAATGCCACTCCTGCGTACATTGCCGGAGCCAAGAGAGCGATGGAAATTCTAAGTGTCAACGCCTGGGATCCTCTTGTCGACCAGAACAACAGCAAGGTAGCGAGGTGGTTCCATACCTTCAAAGAGACGATTAAGAGGTTGGGTCCGAACGAGACAAAGATCGTAGAAGAGAATAGCTACAACAGCAAGGTAGCGAGGTGGTGCCATTTCTCTAAGTGTCTCCGGCCTCTCGTCTCTCCTGTGTTACACTTACAACGGTGATTCAAGATTAGTTTGAATAATTGATTTACTTAAAGCTTGGTGGTAGATCCATTTGTTCTGACTCTATTTTGATGCGACTTTGGTGTTTCACTACCTTGGTTGCTCTCGGATGTGTTTGGCTATCTCAAGAGTTTTGCTCTCTACGGGTTATCTCCTCTCCGGTTTCTGGTTTTACGTATTGTATATTTTTAGTCTTTCAGACCAATTTCCGGGTGTGCTCTGGTCTTTGGTGTTTCATCTTACCTTGCAGGTTTCTTCTCAATAGCTCATTGCTTTGTCTCTATCCGGAACCGAGTATGAAGCAGTTCCGGTTAAGGGTCTCCGTTTAGTTGGTGTAGGGATCGTTTGCTCCATGATTAGGGGGGGGGGCAAAATATCCGAAACCGAAATACCGATCCCAAACCCGATCAACATTACCCGAACCGATCTTCTAAAATATCCGAACAGGTCTATCATACTTAAAACCGAAAATCTGAAACCGAACCCGAACCGAACCGATAACCGAACAGGTACCCAAAATATACTAAACATAAACAAACCAAAATATATTTAGAGTTAATGTCGGATATGTAATTGTAGTTTATGTAATTTTTTTTTGTTTTTTATTACTTTTTAATCAATTCGAATATTGTGTATATATTTCAATAAATATAACCAATTTATGTTATTATTTGAACTATTACAATAAAAAAAAATATTTTCTTTCGGGTGTTTTTGGATAATTCGAATAATAAATAACTAAAACTGATCTAAATTAAAAAGAAAATAAGGTAATTATAAATTTATCGAGTAGTTTTTGAATATTTTCGACAATTTTTAGTATTATGGATAATCCAAACCTGACCCGAACCAAACCGAACCCGACCCAAAGTTTTCTAATACCCGAATGGGTATTATATCTCTAAATCCGAATACCCAAAAATCTGAAATACCCGATCCGAACGGGTACCCGTTATTTTATTTTAAGATATTAGTATTTTCTTATGGTTTTTGCTCAGTAACGTTAATAAAACACAACTATTAGTAGAATAAAAAGTTTAATTATTTAAAATTAAAAACACAAATTACATTTGTAAAGTTTTGAAATTTGTTATGACTTTAAAATATAATGTTGTATGGTTTCAAGATATATGACAGTATTGCACTTACATCACATGATGTATACTATATTTACTTGATAGTTTAGATTTTTTCCCCTCATCCTCCTAATCTCTTATAGTTACATCATAAATCAGATTATCTTGTGTGTAAATTAGAATAATTTCTTATTTTCTGAATTTCATTTATGTACGTATAATTGAAATAGTTATCTTAAATATACCTAAATTTAATTTATTTTCTTTTTATTTGATGTAATTGCAATAATTTCTTATTCTCTGATTAGGAGAAGATTACTTCATCAAAAGTGAAGAAACTTGGAAACAGTAAGAGAGAAGCACAACTGAAATCTTTCTGTTTTTGGATACAGAATTGAACAAGCAAAACCACTTTGGTCTTGGGACCAAAAATTATTAGAGAGAGACTTTCCAGGGGATGGTACCTAGTAACAACATTATTTGGTTGCGTCATTTGTGTAATTAATTGCATAATGCATTATAGTTTTTTTTTTTTTTTTTTTTACTTTTGAGATAGAGATATAGACATTTCTCATAATGTTTTACCTAACAGAAAAATAGTTATTGATTCAAAGTAATAATCTTATGAAATAAGGAGTGTGTGTTTTTTCTTTCTTGAGGAACAAGGAGAGTGTGGTTGCCATATCAAAGCTCTATCTAGTACACCACAATAAGTAAGTTAAGGGTTTTGGTAACATAACTAATCAGTGATCATCATGAATATAATAGACGATGATAGTTAGCGTAAAAAGGAATGATCATAGGAGGTAAATCAGAGTGTCTTGTTATGGCCAATTATTCGTTTCATAAAACTTTCTTATCTGATGCTAAATCAATGGAACCTGACTTCCTCATTTTCTTTTGAGTTTAAAATTAAATGTTACATGAGAGGACGTTTAAATTGGTGAATATGAACAATGCAGATTTTGTTTCCTTTGTAGTTTTCTAATGCCCACATGAGATTTGATGTCTTATTCCATACACTTCTCCAAATTTTCTCTTCGAGTAACCGTGAAGTAAATATTTTCTCCATAGCTTGAGAACAATGTATCATTTTGGCAGGTTTTTTTATAAGAGAATTGTCTCTTGCAATATCATTTGTGTGTTTACTTGGACAAGAAGAGATCCGATGGCTACACATCTTTTTTGCTAAACTGTAAATATCATATATCATGAAAGTTAGATTTACAAGTTGGAAATCTAAGTTCTATACTACCTTGGCAAAAAAGAAAAAAAACAAGGTAATATAAAGGGTTTGGTTTTACAACCTCTGAGCAATAATTTGGTTTTATCTAAGCCAAAGTTGCATAAGATCCTTGAAAGGCCTCCTGTGACGCCTAGAAGAGATAGTGTTTCTCACTTCCCTCTCTATACTTTTGTAGATTGTAGTCGGAGAGAGTATGGTTTGGTTGTGATTGCGAATACCACGACTCTGTATTTTGCTCTGTTCCTTATCTATTCATATTATATGGAAAAAGACTTGATCAGTGATCATTACCACAAGAAATAAATAAAGACTTGATTTTTATAGATCGTTCAGCATTCCTAGGAACAAACTCATAATCTTGGCATATAAGTAACTAACTAGAGAGACATTGGAGGGATCCAGTAAGTGAGTGGTGTCGTTGAGAAGGCTGAGGGAGATTTGGGACGGAAGGAACGTGGTTTTCTAGTGGCGATATCATAAACACCGAAGCCATCGCCTGCAAAATAGATGGAGTTAGGGTTTAGGCCAGGGAATGAGCTTGCCTTGACGCAGAAGGGATCATTATCGCCTAGGAATATGCAGAGATCTCCAATGTCCTCTGTGTAACACATGTTCATATATTCTTCCTCTCTGAAAACCATGAACTGCTTTGTCCCGCGACACAAGAATGTGATGGCCTTGCCCGGTTGGTAGTTTTGAGCGTACCTGCCACCAAAATGGCAAGCAAAAACAAATAGTTTGTTTAACTAGTCATTGCGGCGTTACTGATGACATCCACTTGAGTACCAAAAAGATGAAACATTTTGTGCAAAAGAATGGTTTTGGGGTTTGATTTGGAGCCACGGGGATTCAAGAAGTCGGTGTAGGAACCGCTAAAACCGAATTGAGAAATCCGAATGAGATACGAACAAGAATTAAGAAGAAGAAGAAATTCTCGATTGAAATACGAACACGGAGTCGAGATTGCTCTCTTTCCTTAATTCGAAAAATCGCCCGTAGTGAGACGGTTTGATACGATTACGAATCCCAGGATAAAACCGTAAGGAAAAACGATTTGCATCACTCAAAATCGTTATCTGGCGAACAAGATATTTATGAATACTCTCGAGACTTACTTTGTGGAGGATCGAAATTTTTTGAGTTAGAAAAATTCGCAAGAAAAAGTATTTCTGTGAAGAAGACGATGGCGCTGGTTTTATAGAACCGAAAGGTTGCGTTTCAGTTGCACCAGTTCGGTGAACAAGATATTTGTGAATACTCTCGAGACTTACTTTGTGGAGGATCGAAGTTTTTTGAGTTAGAAAAATTCGCAAGAAAAAGTATTTCTGTGAAGAAGACGATGGCGCTGGTTTTATAGAATCGAAAGGTTGCGTTTCAGTTGCACCAGTTCGGTGAACATGAACCAAGACAATGAATCTTAGTCGCGACTGTTCGGTCACCAGAACCGAAGGGTTGCGATTGTTTGGATTAAATTTTTAATAATAATTTTCTCCAAAAAGAATAGTCTAATTGACCAAACCCGAGCCCGGCCCAGCTCGGTTCGGTGGTGGTGGTGGTGCGCGTATGTGGGACTCCCTAGGTTCTTTCATGGTGCATATGTGTTTTTGACTTGTTTGAACACTACACATGCTTAGCCTTATTTGTACAACACCAAAATGTTTCCAACTTTGGATGTGGGACAATTTTAAGTGTGCATTCATTAAACCAACACAAGAGGTGTATACTAACCCAATTTTAGAACCCAATTTTCCATACCCAAATGTCTATACTAAGCCCATTTGAATATATATAAAATTTGTTCCAACAGTCGGTAACGTATGCGGCTGTTGTTTGGCTACCATCACACTTGACCGTGAAAACTGCCCATCCATGGGACATTCCGACAAGATAACCTTGACGCAACTCCATGGGATGTGTCTTGTCTTTGACAATAACTTCATCTTCCTTGACCGGATCAAAATAGTGGATATCCATTTTTGTATTAATATCCTCCTTAGTTCCATAACCTAAGCTACGATATATCAAGTAAGGGTTGGTGGTGGAGAACGTCCTAACGGTGAGGGATCTCTGAGGAAGCGTAAGGCAAATGGATAAAAGTATACATCAGAAGAAGAAAACAGAAACTAGAGAGACAGAGAGATAAAAAGAGTGTGTGTGTGAGAGAGAGAGAGAAAGAGAGATCTAAGGATCGACTTACGTGGAGAGCAAGTTTGCGGAGAGAGAGCTTGGAAGAGAAGCTGAGAAGCAGAGACGACATAGCTTGTTTGATTATGTGAACTGAGAAAAAAGAAAGAAAGAGAGAAAGAAACAAAAGGGTTTTCGAGTTAGACAAGAACAAGTCCTTTCTTTGACTCGACCTAAGACAAAAGTGGTATTCTTGCCACAAGATTTCTTCAACTATGTACTCTCTCTCTCTCTCCTTTTTTCTTTCATTCTATGTTTCCAAGTTTCTCCACTTTTCCTTATTAGTATTAGAGTCATAATTAATTAGAGTTTTAGGGTTTAGCAAACTACATTGGCTAAATTCATTTTTATTTAGAGTTTTGAGCTTTTTAGCAAACTACTTTGGCTAAAGTCCTCTAATTATTAAGCAAAAGGGTTTTTGAGTTTAGTCCTTAATCTAAGAAGAAGATTTCAATTATGTCTCTCTGACATTTCTTTTTTACTTTGTTCCCAAGTTTCTCCACTTTCCTTTTTTGTCTTGTTAGTATTAAAGTCCATTTATCATGTACCAGTGATCAAATTTGTAACTTCTATGCACCAAAATATTTTTTTCCCTTTTGAGAGAGAGACACACATGATTGAAATCTTTTATTTGGATACATAATTGAAGAAACCTTGTGGCAAGAAAACTACTTTGGTCTTAGGTCAGGTCAAAGAAAGGACTTGTTCTTGACTAGTTTCTATCTCAGTTCACAGAATCAAAGCAAGCTATGTCTTTTCTACTTCCCAGCCTCTCTTCGAAGCTCTCTCTCCGCAAACTTTCTCTCTTGGTAATATAAAAGCCTTATCCTCTTTTTTTTTTGTTCTGTTTCATTCATCACTTAGGCTAAAAGCTTTTCCTCTTTTTTTGTTTAATTGCTCTGTTTCAGAGATCACACACTCTTGGGATTCGGACGTTCTCCTCCACCACCAACCCTTACTTGATGTATTGTGCCACCACTTGTCGAGAAGAATACCCTTAGCACGGTTTAATGACCGAGCTCCAGCTCCTCATGTTTGATCTAGCCAAGCAAGAGTTTTCCATTGATGATAGGACACTTCCCAAAGAAATGGTCAAGTCTAGGTTGGTCGGAAGTTCCCATGGATGGGGAGTTTTTCTCAGAAACCCTGATTCCATACTACTCAGCGACATTTGCAATCCCTCCTCGAGCTCAAGACCACCCAAGATCATCCCTCTGCATCCTCGGATGCATGTGCCCAATTCTCAAACTGAATTGGTTAGTGGTGTGGCAATATCTTCTTGTCCCCAAGAACAAGACTGCGTCGCGGCTGTCAAGTACACGGGCCGTCGTCTGAATAGCTACACACCTGGTCCGGACATCAAAGCGCACCTCCACTTCACGTCCCGTGAACTATACGATTATTTCGAACAAGCCATGTTGACGTATTCCAAGAGAGATCAGAGGTTCTACATGCCAAGCTCTGGAAGCCACCACTTGTGGTCTTGGGATGGTCTCCTATCCACCACTCCTCAGTTCCATGAGTTGCAGTTTCACAACCTTCCTCGGTTTTCGCCTTCCGAGCTGCAGCTTCTGGATTCTTGTTACAGGAGACAACACCTCGTGGAGTCTCCCTCAGGACAACGTTTCCTAGTCAAATGGTCTGCTCATTTTCAAAGCTCTCTCTTAGTTTGTTTGTTTCTTTGTTTTGCTTTCTTGATAATATATATGTTTTTTTTTTTTTTTTTGCGGCCTGGCAGGTATGTTCAAAGCTATGAGATCAAGAAGTTGAAATACGATTGCGGCGGCACAAAGCAGTTCATGGTGTTTAGAGAGGAAGAAGATTTTAACATGTGTTACACAGAGGACATTGGAGACCTCTGCATGTTCCTCGGCAATAACAACGAGCCTTTCTGCCTCGACGCCAGCTCGTTCCCTGGTCTAAAGCCCAACTCCATCTATTTCGTCCACCAAGGCTCCGGTGTTTACGATATAGCCACCAGAACCCCTAATTCCTTCACTCCCAAGTCTCCCCCACCTTTCTCTGATTTACCTCCTGGCCAGGATCACTTGACCATCCCTCACTGGGCTCCTCACTGGATTCCTCCATCGCCTCCTCTCTAGTTTGCTTTATGCTCTGTTTACTCGAACAATTTATTCGTTTCAATGAACTTTCCTCATGTTACACTCTCTGATGCTAAATCAATGGAACATGTCTTCATTATTTTCTATTGAGTTTATATTAACACAAAGTGAAACAAGAAACTAAATTGAACCCACCAACTAAAAAAATACTCTGAAACGTGGTTTTACAAAGGAAAAGATCGATCGAGATCACTAGTAAGTAAAATAAATCAAAACTGCATCCTACCTCTCAGATTGAAAGAGAAATGAAGAACAAAATGTTACATGACACAACACATCAAACGCCTGTGACTACTGAACCATTCTCTCTATATTTGTTTGCATACTTAAAACCAAAACTGGCGTTTTCAGCTTCAATTGTGTCCTGGAGATTGACATTCAAAAATTCAAACCATACTCCATCATTCATCTAAGAGTGTAAAGACAGATATGTCTAGAAAACCAGAAGTGTTCAACTCAACATAACGAGGAAAACATAGAGGCCACCAAAGAGATATCTGTCATACCTGTATGCCGTCTTGTAGTCCCGTTGCCATTTATGGAAAAATGAACAGGCCTTCTTTCTTGTCCTAGCGATCGAACCCAATTGGAGTTCAATCTTCGAGCAAAATCCTCTACCTCTCTGTAATAACATTGTTCTATTCATTTCATCAATAGGAAGGGCTGCGTAATCTATGTAACTCTAGATAACGGAATGCTTGTGCATACAAAACCATACGAGGTGATTTCTAGATAAGGTTTGAATATGAAGGAGCTACTCCTCATCATTACTCATGACTTGGAGAATTATGTGTTAACATTCATTATAAGAAAACCCTGGTTCTGAAAAGAAGAGAAAAAGAATTGTCCTGGCTAGAAGTTTTGAAATTAACAAGAGTCTTACCTATCAAGCATTTCCCTCATGGCTGGATCGATTTCATCATCTATATCTCCATCTTCGGACAAGGCCTTTGACGTAAAAATGTCATCTTCCGTACTAGGAATGTTGGGTACCTCTCTCATGCTGGACCCACTCTCTTCACCACCTTGTTGTTCGGAATGAAGATCATGTGATTCCTAAGCAAAAGGAATGCAATCATTAACTTGATCACTACCAACCAAGAGCAAACACAGTGAAACTAGTCTGAACCTTGTCATGAAAGTCTTCTGGACCTTCTTTATCATTTGAAGAAACAATCTTATGGTCCTTCTTTTTCTTGTTCTTCTTTTTTCCTTTTGACATCTTTACCACCTTGGAATCTGTGAAAAGAATTTTCCTTACTTCCAATGAGGCCTTCAAAAGGAAGTAGAATAGAGAAAGGAGAAGACTAAGAGGCAATGCAAACATAAATTCACACAGCAAATATCACAATCAAGGACACAAAAGAGTGATCACGATTTCTTTAATCCATCCATGCATATGCAAGAAGTATCTTGGCATGAAAATAGCAGATATATAGCTTAAAGACACAGCAGCACTAGAATATGAATATTTTAGCTCAGGCATTGACCAAAAGGAAAATAGTGAATCACAAAAATATGTATCACTGAATCAACAGACACTAATTCCAGACATGAACTAAAATGTGGTGGTGCAATGTTATATAGATCACTCAGCGCAGCCAAAGAAGAAACGGAACAAAACGAAATGATATTTTGAATTTAGAAAACTAGAGTAAGATGAAAGTACCTCTTCCGTTAATAAATGATAACAGATCATCCACAGAACGTTCGTCCACATGTTCTTCAACCTCAACATTCTAAGATATGGAAAACCGCAACTTCATAAGCTAATGAAATAGTTCAATCTTACAGACCAAATTACGCTCAGCATCATTCATAAAGATACAAACTACAATATACACAAGTAAAATAGAAAATGCTAAACAGACCTTCAATCTCTCTCTTTCTTTGAGCTCCTTTCTTTTCTTTGCATACAGTCTATTCAGTAGACGAATACGTGGATCATCCATTGTGTTCTTCAGAGGCTCTAATTTCTCTTCCTGGATAAATTATTAAAGAGCAGTCAAAAAGAGAAGCAGATGAAGAAGAAACACCTAAGAAGAGATGATCTTGAGCAGCACATACCTCAGTAAGGTCATCAGGCAAATGAAATATTTCTCGTATCTCCTCAGGGGTTTTTCCTTCAATAATTCTTGCAAGTGCGCGACTAGTAAGATCAACCAAAGGCTTCAGCTGCAAACTGTCAGCGGCTGAAGTCAACTCACAGAGCCTCTTTGTGTCCATTCGGATAAATTTTTCATCATAAGTTTTTCGTTCCTAAAGAGTGGATAAATCGGTTATTAAATGGAGTATGGTCATTGAAATATTTGTTCCAGATTTGAAAGTTGTCATACAAACCTTATTTGAACGTCCCGGCACTTGATGAAATCTGCAGTAATCAAGAATCAAGCTGAACATAGCTGGATTTACTCGCTGTGGAAGCGATATGGCATGATTCTTAGAAGATCCAACACCCTTTTGTATTACCTCTTGACATATCATGGGACAGAACATTGCAACCTCTTGTTCCACTTGCTGAATTGAACCATCAGCAGTTTGAAGCCATATGTAAGACTTCATCGTCTGAATCCATGACACAGAGCAAAACACAAAATGCATTTAGTCATCCATACAAATTCACATGGCTGTAGAAATTAGTAACAACTGTGTCATGTAAATTAAAATGATGACAATAAGCTTAATTACAGCTCAAACACTAAATTGTCAATATCCATGTATTAAGAGGTCCTTGTGAATTGTGACACTGAACTCGTTTGTCAAAAAATATATTTACTACTAAGAATGTCAGAATATCTAACAACCCTCTAACCATCATAACTTTAAACAATACTAGTTAAAGGGTCTTTTTCCATTAGAGGTGGAGGTGATATCCATGTGAACTGTGTTAAGTGTTAACTAAGAAAGCCAAACTAAGATCGTCTAGTAACACACAAATAATGATATTTTACCTCTGGTTTCATGACGGCCATATCACCTTCTGACATTGATGATACGTTTGATGACCCAGTGTACTTGTATTAGACTCCCTAAAATGAATTTATCAATGCACCTTCAGCTCCAATGCGTAGGACACACCCTACTATACAAAAGTCTCCGTTTTTCTTAAATCCTGAAGTTTTTAAAGACAAAAGCTCGCCACCAGAAAAATTCCTCAAGTAGAAAAGTTTCCAGTTCTATGAGCATTGACCTCAGATGGTGATCTCAAGCAATATCCAGTAACTCCACCCACCAAACTAGTAGACGAAGGGAAAGCATATGTATATTAAAGCTTAATCACTCCAGCATGAAGATAATGAACAATTAATTTTCATAACATAATCATTCTGATGCCTCATTTCACCAATAAATCAAATTCACTAAGAAAGCATACCCTAAATCTTACATATAATGCTAAAAAAGCATTTCTCTAATGGTTTCTGATGAGCAAACAGGATAAATTTAAGCCTAAAACATCCAAATAACTCGAAAAAGTAAAACCCTAATCAATAGAAAAAGCACAAAATAGAATCAGCAAAATCAGGAAAGCGAAACAAAATGTTTCTAAAAATTGATCAAATGAGGCAACAAAAACAAAGCAGAAACAGCCGTATACGTTTCGGAGATACTCGTAAACGTAATACACCGATAACACAATCAAACAAGCAAACGCGTAGAGATTACGAACACGCAACCACCGTGAAGCTTTTTTTCGAATCCGGCACAAATGAAAAGTCGATTACGCGAATAAACGCATCGTACCTCATAACGGAAATTGAAGAAATGGAGGTGAAGTGACGGCGGAGGGATTTGAATCTGGCGGTGGATTACGACGGCGGTCGGCGGCGGCGATGCGGAGCGGATAAGAGAGAGAAAGACTAAATTTAGGAATTTTTTTATTTTTTAAAAAAAAAAAAATTTCACATGAAAAGGATGAAAAACAAGAAAATGAGAGGACTGATCATGTCCAGCTGTCGCTACCCTGTTGGCTAACGACTTTTGGTGGTAAAATTGGAAACGGCACCGTTTACGTAAATCAGAAACTAGGTTTAGTTTAGTGGCTCGATCGAGACTGTGGTGGTTTAGGTTCATTCGTCGCTTGGCCTTTTTTTTTTATAAGTAATTTTATTTATTCGGTGAATTTAAAAGACGGAAAGATTAGCCCAGTTACAAGTATGGGCCTTATATAGGCGAAAATGTTACTCCAAATTTGAATAGGCCTATATATACATTTCTTAAAAATTTCGTTATCCAAAACATTTGGTTAATGGACTTGAATAAGAACTCAAATCACACTAGGATTGAACATGGAACAATGAGCGGACTATAGTAACTTTTCTGAAGCTAGAGAGTGTCGTAGGACTCCTACGGTGGGATCATATTTGCGCTACACGCATAGTTTGATGGACTACTTTGGACGATAGTTTATTTTAGAAAAAAGAGAGTTGTTTCAGTTAGTTTTGAGACAAATTGTACCGGCTTGATACAAATGACAAATAATCTTCTCGATTGTCTAACCATTTTTATTTTCTTAGAGCATTTGAATCTTTTTCTGGTTTTAAACATTAAAAGATCCTAAAATTAAATATATTTAATTCAAAAAAGTTTTTAAGACACCCTCCACGGGGTTTCCATTGCACATGGTCTTAGGAGATCCTTCGAAATTTTAAGTTTGTCTTTTATCTCTCGAAGTAAAAAATTGATGTGTTGATTTCTTTGCGAAATGAGTATGAACACATGGTTATCTTTTTTGTCATGAAAATCATATATATCTTGAATTTAAATCACACTCACACATCCTACATGACGATGTATAATATCCTTCACATGTATAGAAAGGACCAACTTTTTATAATATAACAAGAGAGGAGCAATTTTTTGTTGGTAAACAACGTATCTAATCGATATAAACAAAATTTTGAAGTCCAATTGTACTCTCCATTATATTTTTCCGAGAACACTAAAACTATTATGTTGAAAATGAAACTTGTAGATCAATGGGTTAATATTATGTTAGTATCATGGTGATATAATTAGAGTTTAAATATGATAAGTGCCCAAGATAAATTGTTTGAAGACAAAAATTCTGAACATTAAAATAATCCGAGGGAGGTGGAAGTGGGGACAGTAACGCAACGGGAATATTGGGAGTGGGCATGCAATAATTGTATCCAGAATAAATGAAAACAACAAATATTGAAAAAGAGGAGAAGAAAAAAATGATTAAAATTTGGACTGAAGGTGACAAGCGTTTGGGTGGCTTGGTCGGTTTTGTATACGTAAGGTTATGCCACGTGTCTTCTCATCCATGGATTGGACGGTTTAGAATCGTGGGATTTTATATTCTCATATATACCAAAGTCCAAACAAAGTACGACCTTCCCCTTTTTTCTCTTCGTAAAAGTTAAATGATATGGCTTAAACCAAGAATGAATAAATAATTTGCAAAAGTATTATGGAACATGACAACAATAATATAACTTGAAAAAATGTACGTTGAATACACTTGTATGATAATTATTTGTTCGTTTCTCGAAGACATGGCAAAATGTTATCTAATGTTTGAATGTCAATTGTGAATCTTTCAGAATTGTGTGAATGACAAAAACTTGCAGAATCTAAAGCATTATTATATTTTACAATATATATATATATATATATATTAATCCAATCTTTAAGTTATCCAAAACAAAATACGGTGTTTAAATGCCTCATGCTATTTGCCTATTTCTCTATATGAATTTTTTAAACCATGGTTTGGTAAAAGTGTTAATATATGTTAGCTTTTTACTTTATGATCCCATCATGTAGTGTTACTGGTTCGGAGCAAAATAAAACATGTGATCGAAAACATGTTACTGGTTGAGTATTATACACGTTAAAAGAGGGAATTTACTAGGAAATTTGGTACATGGCCAAGCTTGGTTGGTAATGTAGTTTGGGTAATACAAAGAAAAAGCGAAAACAAAATAATGAAAATTGGTATATGGGACTACTTTATCAAACAAAAAGAAAATTGGTATATGGGACTAGAAGAAATGAGCACGTGGGTAGGACACAGTGTTACGCCCAAAAAGACAAGAAAGCAACGAAGCAACCATGATTGATCAGTCCTTTTTTCTTTTGGCTTAAACATTGTCTTTCCTTTTTGGCAAATAGTGCATTGCAGCCGAATATTTACCCAACCCCATCTTCTTTCATCGAAACGCACCACTCATTACGATGCATCTACACATTCATGGTGAATGGGATGTATCATGTATATTGTGATATGTACTAGAAGTTGTATCTTTACCCGTATTTCCGGACATGTACATAAAAAATCATATGCATGCACATTTACAAGCTTAACGATAATGACATAATGTGTATATGGTTTCATAGGCAATTAATTGATCTACACTTGGTGTAACTAGATCAGTTGCATTATGTGCAACAAAGTTTGGTATATAATATATATTTCTGATTTAAAATATTGATCTACACTTGGTGTAACTAGATCAGTTGCATTATGTAGATTAATTAATCTACATTTCAATAAAACAATTTTGTATCATGGCCATATGGTGAAGATAACAACAAAATAACAAAAGCCAACAATTTAACACACGTTTCTTATGTGATTGATTGTAATAAAAATTCTGTACATGTATTCCTGGTTTTTTTGGGGTTTCTGTTAATAATCAAATAATATTTCTGGTTGTCATATACTTATAAGGCATAACTATAATTTAACAGAATTATTAATGTTATATATAAAAGTAAAAGAATGTTATATACTAGTACTCCCTCCGTTTCATAATAAGATGTTTTAGCGAAAATCGCGAATATTAAGAAAGTATTTTTACTCTAAAAATTAGCATTTAAAATATATATTAAAAACAGTTTAACCAATTATAAAAAAAAGACTGCAAAATACTATTGATCACACAATATTATAAAAAAAGCTTGCATTGTGAAACAAAACAAAAATCCTAAATTATGAGTTAGATATGGTGTCCGCATAATAGGTGTGATGAGTCCATGTGCTTATCCTGACACGACAACGGTCCAAATCAATGTTTTGAAAAACGGACCGGACCGGGGGTCGGACCGGATTAAACCGGGAACCGGCCACTGGTCTGGTTCGGGTCAACGTAAAAACCCACCTGTGATCAAATCGGTTATCAAACCGGGTTGAACCGGCAAAAAACCGGAAACCAGTATTGAACCGAAACCGCATCAAACCGGGTTTAATAATTTTTTTAATTAAAATTTTTGTTTTTTCATTTTATTTTCTTTAATTTATAAGTTTTAAGTCAAAATTTTTGATAAAACTAATGAAATATTAAACTTTTTCCATATAAAATATTTTAAAATTATAAAATACGTAAAAGTTTAGACCAAAACGCTTAAATTTGCTACAATTGTGTTAGTAATTATAACTTAGTTTTATTTTGCTATTGATATTCTTTTGTTTTTTTAATGTTTGAAATAATTGAAATGTTTTATTTGATATTTGGATAGATATAGACCTATAAATAGAAAAAAATATAAGACCAAATATATATAAACTAATATTTTAAAAAAACTATTAAATTTGGTTGAACCCGGTTCGACCCGGTTAGACCATGTTAACCCACGACCCGAAAGGTTTTCCGGTTCAGTCGCCGGTCCGGTTTTAAAAACATTCGTCCAAATAAACCACCGGTTCATCTCGACCACAAATTATCCACCTTTTTCATATTTTTAAATTAATTTCCAGTATTTTCTTTTTTTGTCAATATCTCCACAAAAAAAAAATCGTGAACAATACATGGATAAAATTCCAAACAAATGGTCCAAATATTATTTTATTCAATACATCATTTGATAATATAATACTCCAAAAAAACAGCTGCAAAGCGTAAATTGAAACTCTGTCCACACAATTTAATTTATACATTAATCAATAATTAGCATTATCAGCAGCAGCAACACAACAACAACAGATGATAACGTTAATTATATATCATGCACATTAAATTAACCAATTAATTAATCTCCATTTGTTTCCATTATCTTCCAACACTGAGTCTCGTCACTATAAAAACCACCACTCTTCTTCTTCTCTGCAACACAATAACAGAGAAAACCTAAACCTAGAAAGCTCTAAAGAAGAGAAAGCCATGGAAGGCAAAGAAGAAGATGTTAGAGTCGGAGCTAACAAATTTCCGGAGAGACAACCGATCGGAACATCGGCTCAGAGCGATAAGGACTACAAGGAACCACCGCCTGCGCCGTTGTTCGAGCCCGGCGAGCTAGCTTCATGGTCTTTCTGGAGAGCCGGAATCGCTGAGTTCATCGCTACGTTTCTCTTCTTATACATCACTGTATTGACTGTTATGGGTGTGAAGAGAGCACCGAACATGTGCGCTTCCGTTGGGATCCAAGGAATCGCTTGGGCATTCGGTGGTATGATCTTCGCTCTCGTCTACTGCACCGCCGGTATCTCCGGTAAGTTCCGATCTAACGATTTCTCAGTCTCCGATTTCGAAATTTCTTCAGATTCAAATTATAATCGGAAGAAATAGCAAGTTTAGACTTGAATCAGGAACAAAATTAGGGTTTACAAACCGTGAAATTTACTATTTCTTTCATAGGATTGTTTAATTAGCTTGTTCTGTGTGGAATCATTCAATTTTGAGAAGTTCTGATCCATTTGATACTAATTTTAGCTTGTTTTGTGTTGAATCATTCGATTTTGAGGAGTTATAATCCATTTCATAACTGTTTTAGCTTGTACTGTGTGGAATCCAATCGATTTTGAGAAGTTTTATAGTCCAATTGTTGTTAGTTTTTAGCTTGTTCGGTGTTGAATCATTTGATTTTGAGGTGTTTCTAATTGGATTTGTGTATGTTTGGAATCTTTTTTCAGGTGGACACATCAACCCTGCGGTTACCTTTGGTTTGTTCTTAGCACGGAAGCTTTCGCTTACACGAGCTGTGTACTACATAGTGATGCAGTGCTTAGGAGCTATCTGTGGAGCTGGTGTGGTTAAGGGATTCCAACCAAAGCAATACCAAGCTCTAGGTGGTGGAGCCAACACTGTAGCTCCTGGTTACACTAAAGGAAGTGGTCTTGGAGCTGAGATTATCGGAACTTTCGTTCTTGTATACACTGTGTTCTCAGCCACTGACGCTAAGAGAAACGCCCGTGACTCTCATGTTCCCGTAAGTTATATGAACACAATCGATAAAATACGGGTTAATGTTGGATTAGGATCGCGATGTTTAAATTGGTTTTTTTGTAATTCTGACAGATTCTTGCACCTCTCCCAATCGGATTCGCTGTGTTCTTGGTTCACTTAGCAACCATCCCCATTACTGGAACTGGTATCAACCCAGCAAGAAGTCTTGGAGCTGCAATCATTTTCAACAAGGACAACGCTTGGGACGACCATGTGAGTTTTTATGTCACTTCTGACCAAATTACACAATCTCTGATTCGATTTGATCCGATTACTAAATCTTTGTGTTGTCTTTTTCAGTGGGTCTTTTGGGTTGGACCATTCATTGGTGCTGCACTGGCTGCTCTCTACCATGTGGTAGTCATCAGAGCCACCCCTTTCAAGTCCAGAAGCTGATTCAGCTATCTTCCCGACCAATGATGTGGCTTTTGTTCCCTTAGTTTGCTTTTCTTTTGTGAATCTACTACTTCTACTTGTGTGAAACTGTGTGTATGTGTTTATTCCTCTTCTTTTGCTTAATGGAGACTTCTATATGTAATGCAAAGAAATTCTCAAGAAGAATTTGTAATCACTCGTTCTCCACTTATCAAATGATTTCGGTCATTAGAACATTATGGGTATTATTTGACAAGTGATTTTCTCGAACTGAAATTGGGGTTGGAAACAAAGTGGACCAAACATATTTGGTGCATTATTAGGTTACACTCTGTCACCAAAATAAAAGTGTCATTACTAGTGAATCATGCCAGACAGCACTAGCATTTAATAAGTACACATCATTCAGTTTGCTCAAATTCAATAGAAAGGGTTCTATGGCTAAACACAACGCACTAACAAATAGTAATATTTGACAATCATTTTTATTAAAAAAAGTCTAGAATGATAAGATTAAGAATAAAATCAAGTTTCCAAACAATGTGACATTCCTCTAAACCTTATAACGAAACTTTATTCGAAAACTATGAATATACGAATTTATTAAGTCAAATCGAAAGAAATGCTTACAAAATAATGAAATGAAATTTTACCCATCTATCTGAATAAAGTATTCAGTAAATCCGAAAGCAAACAAAAAAAAAGTAAAAGACAAACGCACTTTGCAAAATTACCTCTATTGGAACCCCAGCCAATCAATCAACGCCACCTTAACGTCTAGCTGTCTTCCATCCGAAGAACCGCGTATCTGACACGCGCTAAAAAGGCGAGTAGTGCCACTTCTCTATTCGTCATTAATGATAGAATGCGATTAGGTTTCACCTAACCTCACCTACCTTATAACGCCGTTAAGTTTACCGTCCCTCTTCTCACGTATATCCGCCGCGATCGCCGTTAAATCCCGTTCATGAACATTAACCAAAAGACCGTATTTCATAAACAGAGTTAACGACATTTTCTGTTCAACCTTAAATCCCGTCACCACCGTTAAACTATGCCGGAGCAAAACCGCCGCCGATATCGATTTCATTTGCAGATACGCCAGATCTTTACCCAAACATATCCTAGGACCAGCATTAAACGCAACGAATTTGAACGGATCGTGATTGATGAATTTACCACCGTCCGATTCCGAGATCCATCTCTCCGGTTTAAATTCCAAACAATCATCTCCCCAAGTCGATCTCATTCTCCCCGCCGAGTAAATCGAATACGTAACCGACGAACCGGCCGGTACAAAAGTTCCGTCCGGTAAAACGTCATCTTTCACGGCGCGTTTCGAATCTTCCGGTACCGATGGGTATAATCTCAGTGTTTCCGATAATGCAGCTTTGAGATAAACCAATCGATCAAGCTCCTCGCACGAAAGCGGCTCGTCCGTCCATGATGCCATGTCATCGCCACGTGTCTCTAAAAGAACGGTGCAGATCTCATGAAGAATTTTATCCTCTACGGTAGGGTGTTGTGTAATCAACCAGAAAAACCAGCTTAACGCGACTGATGACGTGTCACGACCGGCTAAGATGAAATTGAGTGCCACGCGTTGTAAGACCTCGTCGGAGTAAGATTCCTTCTTTTTGATGAACCGTGATAAGAGATCGTCGTGGGTCCCACCATCGGTGTTATTATGCTGAGTCAGCAAATCTTGCTTACGTGTCTTAATAATCTCAGACAAATAATCGTCTACTTGGACTAAGCTTCGGCTCAAGCTGAATTCTAAGCCGAGAGAGAACCGTTTCTTGAACTTCCACAAAATCTCCGGCAATATAAACCTTTGAAGCGAAGCCTCGGTGGCTCTATCGAAAGCCACCGAGAACGTGTTCACGGGAAGGCCCGGGGCACACGTCCGCGGATCTTTCCCGAACGTCAAACCGCAGATATTATCAAACGTAAGCCGAAGAAGCAAATCTTGAAGATCAATCGGCTCAGCTCCAACCTGAGCCGTTTCAAGAATAGGTAAAAACCGAAGCTTGATTGCTCGGTTAACCCAACGAGCCATGGCTTGACGGAGAGTCCTCGTCGTGAACTCCAACGCAGCGGTTTTACGCTGGAAAAGCCACGTGTCACCGTCGGAGTTAAAGATCCCTTGACCTAAAAGATCATGGAAAACGGCTTGCCACGTAGGACCTTTAGGGTAATTATCAAACCTGTTCTTGAGAATATGCTCTAGGTTTCTTGGATCGCACGTGACTGTAACGAGACCTTGTTTCTTAGCTAGAAACGGAATTGCGCAGATGCATGTTTGGTACGTACCGGAACAAGCTCGGAGATTGTCGGAGATCCAATCATGCATTCTCTCACAATTCTCGATTAAACCGGGAAGACTACCCAATAAGGGCCAAACACGTGGACCTTTAAGACAACGAGATATGAATGTAAGCCATAAGAAATAAGCTGTTATAGCTGAAAGAATTATTAGAGCAGTGGATATATCCATATTAGAAAGTTTGTGTTTTAGAACAAACAAAATAAAATGATGTTATATTGGCACAAAAGTTGAGAAAATGAAATTTTTTTTGAAGAGAAGTAAGAACACGAGAAGGAAGATTTATAGAAAGATAGTGTAATTATGAAAGCCAGACTGTTTTTTTCCTCTCTAGATCTCTTTTTTCTCTCTCTCTCTCTCACTAGATCTCTCATAAACTTGAGAGTGAAGAGGAATTAGGGTATGTGAAGAAGAAGCATGAGATGGTGTGCACCACCATTAATGTTTCTGCTCTAGGCTGGTAGCTAGGTGGTTGGAGACTTTATATATTCTTCAATAAAAACAAAATGAAATAATTTAAAAAATCTAATGGTAAATTTTCAAAGTCTATGAAGAGAGAGAACGGAGAGAATTGAAGACGTTAAGTTGAGGAGCCTAAGGAGAGGAGGAGAAAATAATAAAAATTTAATTAATTATGCAATTGATAAGTGAGAATATCACTTATTTGTGAATAAAAAATAACTCCTAAAACATCATTTAAAAACAAATGGAAGGAGGGAGTATATGACTAAATGACCCACCGTTTCAATGTGAGAACATGAACCATTTATATACAAATTTAATACAAAACCGCAAAAAAGAGATGACTAAAATATTGAAATAATGTAAAAAAAGTCACAAAGTAAGCATGGGATGTTGCCTCTTCATTTTATCGTATTCTCGCGGTTATTAATTGCAAGGCTATTGACTCTTGAAGATAGTAGTAATTACGGTTTTGTAATTCGGTGTCGGTTCAACAGAAATAATGGTTGATCTGTTATTACTAGTCATGGTTAGTATATGAACTGTATAACGGCAAAAATACAGAGTGAATTCATGAGTATGTGCATACATACGTCAATTTATGATAAAAATGTGCAAACACATGTCATTCCACTATTTCAAGTTTAAGTTTAAATTATTTTTGTTTAACTACTATATCACGTTATTTGGACGATTTTGAATTTTTAACATTTTTAATGAGAGGCTTTGACAAAATGTTTGTGCGTGTAAATATGAATATAGAATACTAAGTTTTTGGTATTGAGTGTAGGAATGAGTCATTAGGGTTTTAGATTTGAGATTGTTAGGGTTTGGGTGAACAAACTCACCAGAGATATTTTTTTTTTGTTCAGCTACACAACTTTTATAGGTTGCTTATGGGTTTGGTGACTCTTGTCATTCTACTTTTTTGAAAGTCTATAAAGCGTTCAATGTTTTACAATATAATAATGTGTCCCCTTCTTAATGCATGATCGTGATAAATTAATGCAAGAACCAACATACATAATTATACGAGAAAACCCGTGATATGGACATGGACATAGACATAGATCAACACTCCTAATTCTAATTTTTCACGTGTTTAAAGGCTTGAAAATTTCAAATTTCATAACAAAACCGCACTTCAAAAATATTTGAAGATAAAAACCAGATGAGTCAACATCAATGCATTCGAGTTTGAATATTCGAAAATCGTAATCTTCAAAATAAAGAAATATTATGAAATTAGTTGAAGCAAAATATAAATTTCTTAGCAGAAAAAAGGCTAGATATAATAAACCCTGGTCCCTATATGGTGGATAACTGTAACGCATTAAAGCATAAATACATTGACCCACGAAGTCAACTTCTTCGAACTTCGAACCAAGAGTTGCAGAATATCCGGTCTGGATTAGTTTTTCTCTTGTCGGATCGGATTTTAACTTAAATACGTCGAAATCTTTTAGAGTAAATCCATAAATAAATATGATTTGATTTTTGTTATAATTTGAGTATTATACGGTCCTATGTTCGTGTAATTAATTTTGCAATGGTATGTACTTGAGACAAAAGACAAATCAACAGATAATATAAATTTAAATGAATCTACGAGAATTCAATTGCAGAGTTATGAGATTTTAATGTAATAAGCAGGAATTCAACATTTTTATGTTTCTAGCTTTTAATAGAATACAACAGAATTTAAGGTAATTTAAAAAGTTACGAATTCTTTTGAAATCCTATGAAATCTTGTCAATTTTTTTTTAAATCCTTTGAAATTTTGTAATATAATTACTGCAACTAAAGATGTCGTAAATGATAACAAAATAATATTATTAAATTATTTCAATTTTTAAATAAAATATGTAGTCAAAAAGTTGAAATTAACTGTAAAAAAAAAACTATTGCTATAATATTTTAAATTGCAGCAATTTTATTAAATGCAAAACTGAAAAATATATAGTTTTCAAATTCAGTAGCATCTTTCCACATTTCTTCCGCTATAGACGTTCTTCAAGCATTTGCTATAAACCATTCAAAACATACATCTATATATGCAAACCTAAAAATATGAAAAATAACAAATCATTTCACTTACAAAAGCTTGATCTTTGACACACACAAAGAAAGTTTATTAATCTCAGTTTTGTTTTTTTTCCAGTGAGTGATTTTCTTCTTTGAGAAGACAATTTATAGGACAAGTTGTGTGTAAAGACAAATATTATTTTTTATGGATTCTTGTGATATATAGTTGACTAGAGTTTAATGACTTTTTATAATTTGAAATATACTTTGTAGGGATTGTCATACCAACAATACGGCAACACTGATAATTTTGAGGAAATTACAATTTGAAATAAGTATTTTGTTTCAAATGATTTTGAGGAAATTACGGCAACAATAATAACTTTGAGGAAATGATTCTTTTCAAATGACAACCTATTAGGGTGAGAATTGATTCTTAAGGTTTATGAAGGAATGTTTCTTTTAAATTCCCTTCAAATCAAATTCCCATAAAATTTATCTAATATTGAATAACACCTATATTTAATGGAAATACAAAATCAACCAATTGAATAACACAAGAATTTAAAGTATTCTAGAGGAATGAGAAAAACCTATAATCCAATAACACAAACATTTAAGAGAATTAATGAAACACCTAACTGAATAACACTAGAATTTTAGAAAAAGTTAAATTCAATCAAATTCCCTAAAACTCTTGTATCCAATACCCCCGTGTAATTAATTTTGCAATGGTATGTACTTGAGACAAAAGACAAATCAACAGATAATATAAGTTATCCAATTAGGTTACCTCCTCGTTAACGGCAAAGAAAACATTACTTATCTAGATTGTATAAATAATATTTTTAGCCGTCAAGAAAACAAATAATATTTAAGACTTGAAAATTTGTAGTTGCGTACGGTAAGTTACAACGCAAAACAATAAAATAGTTAGATTAGGTACATCAAGAATATCCCATGCACCATTTACAAAAATAAAATAAAAATGAAGTAATTCTTGATAGCTATGAACTTGATATACGACTAAAATACTTATACAAAAAATTGGTACATTTATGGTAAAGAGTCTTTAGTTACGATTTACGAGTAAACTTAACCGATCACGTATACTAATTTTAAAAGTAGATATGTTTAGATGTCATGAGTTGTCCCACATAAAACTGGTCATCAAAGTGAGTTTTTCTTGGTCATTTACTTCTCATTTTGCATTGAAGACCATATCTTTATAGTAGAAATAAAAATCATAGTGGAAAGTTAGCTAAAAATAATGAATGAAATCATTAATATAGTTAGTTACCCCGCCAATTATTCAAATTGTAATTAATAGTAGTAATCTAGACACAACCCAACTACTCTATACCCTAATAATTCACACACATGCATATATTATAGCATTATGGACTCGTTTAGTTCCGCAAATTAAATTATAACCGATTTTTGTACTACGGTGACAAATGCTATAAAGTAGTAGTATAAACTAATTTCGTTTTGGTGTAACAACGATTCTCTTTGAGTAGTCATCATTGAGAACTGCAGTCTGCAAAGAATAGCACAAGAAGTGAAATAATTTTTGTCATTTTGCTAACTTCAAGTAAAAATCTATTCTGTTTCGTGACTCTACAATTTCATATCACAAATTTTAACATTTGTACGATCCCATCATTTCTATTACAAACCAGAATGTATGGTCTCTTATAGTAATCATCCAATGAAAGTGAATAAAAATAGATAATTATCAAAAAAAAAAATAAGAGAAAAGAAGAAGAACAAGTGTATATGTTGTGTATATTTCCATACTAACACAAGGAAGCTTTTTAACACCTAAAGAGAAACTTTGTAACAAGGCAAATTAAATCTCCATTCTAATGGTACAAAGATAATCAAGCAACATAGGCTTAAAAAAAGCAAAAAGCTTTTGGCATTTAGGCACACATCTTTAACTCAAGACCAAGTTTTGTATGTACCTGCGCGCGTGTGAGACTACATTGGTCTCTAGATCTCACTGGATGCACCACTCCTTACGAGTGAAGCTTGTGGGTTACTTCTCACAATCACGTCTTTCAAGCGCGAGAGAGGTTCAAGTACTCTGCTCAGCTTCTACGTTATAGCAAACAAAAACAAAAGTTGGTTACCAATTTGCGAAACATAATGATCCGTAACACAAGTTTTGTTCGATTATTACCTCGCTACTGATGCTTGATTGCCACTTGAGTTGCAAAATCTGCCACCTCTCGTGTTGCCATCGTTGACCAAGAACTACGAGTCCTGTGACCGCAGCTGCAAAGAATAAGGACCATATCGGATTTGCTTCTCTTGTGCTTGAATAAATCGAAACAGCTCTCCTTCTCCACCAAGCTTCACAGGGAAGGTTCTGATTAGCATCCTTGTCGTGTTTAACGGGATTTGTTGCGGTATCAGAATTAAGATCCAAGTCCCCAACTCCATACTCATTTACCCCGTGTTCATACATAGCTGATACACTTCCGAACGATTCCAAGTGCTTAGATGAATCAAGCGCAGTTTCATCATGAAACTGCGAGTTCCTTAACTTATCAGACAAATCCTGACCTTGGAGCATCGATTCTTCTTCTTCGCCATCTTTTCCTTGTTCCAAAGGCTCATCAATGGGTAGATTCTCATGCTCACTTGGTGGGAATACAAAGTGATCAGATATGTAAAAATCACGCGAAGTCTCTGCTCCATAATAAGCATCGTTCTTTCGTGCATCAACGTTATATGGACCAGGAGAAGCAGCGTAAGCCGACGAAGTTAGCGATACGACTTCCCACTCATTCCCTCGAGGAGGAGGAGGATTCTCCTCATGAACTTCTTTTTCAGTCATCTTCTCCAATGAAACCTAACAAAACAAAATCTGAAAAAGGAATTTGCTTCATTAGGCCATAAACATCAAATATTCTAATGCAAAAACATCAAAATGTAATCAATAGATAGCAAAATTGCTAAAAATCGGACTACGAACCAATCAATTATGTGAAAATTTCAGAATCAGTCAAATCGATTGGAAAACAATAGCAGAAGAGAGAATCTAACTATAACACAATCAATTTCCACAACTAGCTAATCGAATTTCAAAATCGAGCTATAACAAAACCTATATGAAACACAATCCCGTTCGCGAGAAAAATAAGAACTGGGATAGAGAAACAAAAGATTCACAAGATGAAGAATCGTTCGTCGGGAAATACCAATGAAGAAGACGAAACGTATTGGATTGGATCCAGGGATTGATGATGATGATGATGATGATGATGATGAGAGTCTATCTTCCTTATTGATACGGGAGATAACCGGCTTTATTTTGGTCCGCTAAGTGACCTAGTCCTAGGTATTCGGTCCGGTTTTCTTATTCAATTTTTCGGTTTGTGGGTCGGTTTTGGTTTGATATTTTTGGTTTTCAAGTCGGTGAAGCTAGGCTCGTTAAGAACAGGCTAATATTTTTGGTTTTTTTTCCTTTGTTTAATTGGTCTCGCCAAAAACGAAATAAGTGTTTTCAGATCTGAGACTATGAAAGATAAGAAGAGGAAATTAGGGTTTTCAAATTTGAATTGCCACTGATTTATTTTGTTGTTAACATTTTTTTCTCACAACACATTTGAACCAAACCTTGACTTATTATCTTAGCAAAAAAAAAAAAACTGTGACTATTATCACGTAAATCTTCGAAACAGTTTGTAGCAATCTTTGTCACGAGTTTTTTGAAACCTAGTGAAGTAATTTAGCTACAATTACAAGTTTGTGGTTGTTTGGTCACAAATTAGGTACTAGTAACAAATTTGCTACAAATTGATAAGTTAACATGTTTGTAACAAATTTGTATCAAACTGTAGCTTAGATCTGCTACAAATTACTATTGCAACAAAAATTGTAGCTATGTTTCATAATTCTTGTAGTGATTAAGATAGGCTCAGTTATTATTGGTTTCTCGGCGTAATGAGTAAAAAAACCTTTGTTTTTTCCCAAATAGTGTTTTTAACTAGACAAGATTGATGGTTGAACCGAATACATGACATGTGTTAACTTTTAAATCCAAACATAATTAATCCGGTTGTAAACCGGATTAGACCGACAAAGATTTAGAGACAAGTAAATCAATTGAATCGTATTAAAACGGTATAGTTATAAAATGTAAAATTTTCTAAAGTTCAACTATTAATTTATTTTTTAATCATTGGCATACTTTGGAAAAATCCAAAGTATATATTTATATATATGGCATCAAAGATTCAAAATATAGAAAGAAACTTTATATTTATTATATAGTTTCTTACTTCTCTGTAATTAATAAAGTAAAAGCAGAAAATAACTTATGGAAGTGAGTTATTTATATAGTCTTAGTATTACTAACTTTTTCTTACTGCAGTCAATTGAAAGTCTTGTTTTTGTACAAAAACTATTGGGACCAACGACACGAAATTCTCAAAATAAAGAAAGAAGAAAAAGAAGGTTAGTTCTTGACAATGCTCAACAATATAAACTCCACAACTAATGAAACCAGTGGACTTTGATGCTTAGTGATTCATTCCACAGTCCCCCCAACAAGACCTGTCCAAAGCAAAAACTAATTACAATTACTTAAACTTCCAGCTCATCATTAAACCTTTGCGCTTGTTGCTTCTCCTCTGTATCACTTTCCTTCTTCCTCTCTTTACGTGTAAAAGACCTCCATGGCTTAGGCCTACCATGCAACATTACATAGAAATAGTTTTAAACAGCACTGGAGTAGTTCATTCACTTATATATAGCAAACAACCATGTATTAAGCTTTCGTACATAGACTACCCCTAAAACTCTTGCTAGTAAAAAAGAAATCATTGCAGAATTCACAAACCAAGCGCCAAAAATATTAGCCAATGGAGTAAGTAACTGGCTTTTTCGATATCTACCTATAACCACATCAATTCATACCAACCCTTACTGATACTTACTTCACCAAAAACTAAGAAGATCTTGAAGAACCAACTACAGATACAGATAAAACCTCTATGACCACGACCACGTGAAAAGGATGATCTGACTTTAACCTAAATACCATCTGACCAAATCCACAATTCATAAAGTTTACAAGCTAAGGATTTGATACTAAATATGAACCAAATACTTTCTAAGATCAAACTTAAATTAGTTAGATATCACAATGCATAGCTCTTTTCCTGAACTTAAACAACATTACATCAACACAGAAGCAGATCCCATCCTCTCTTTTGGATCTTTTTGTGAATCAATGATGATCTCAGAACGAGACAAGACCAACAACCAATTCCGGAGACAAGAAAGTCGGTTCTTTAGCTAAACAGTCACGTATGCAGTAAACCACATATGCATGAGACTCAACAAAGACCAACAAAACAATTTCGAATGCAAAGGCACTGACCTGTTTACTTCGAGAAACTTGCACTGAGCTTGGAGCATATGAGAACACTCCCGGGAATGAATAAGGGAGACTGTATGGGCCAAAATCCAGCCTTTTGCAGTATCCATTCTTTCCAAAGATGTAAGCTATGTAGCGGTTGACCCCAGAATCTATAGCAGAAACCACCGCAACGTTTTCCTTTTGGTCAATGAGGAAACCCCGGAAGCCATAAACAGATGGTCGCTCAATAACCTCTAAGAACAATTTGTTCCACGACACATGTGCAGGCTCAATCTTCGTAGTAACACAAATCTCCAACCTTAATGTACTCAAAGGAGCAAATAAAAGCGCAAGTTGATCACCTCCAACAGTAGAAATTGACACAGTGTGTCATTAAGAAGAGAGTGAAACGGCAGAGGAAGACGAGGTCCAAATCTCTCGGTAGTAAAATCAAAACAGAGCAAGAAATCAGGGACGTCTTCTCGTAAGTTTCCTTCACCATCGCGTAAAAACAACTCTCGAGCAAACCAGTAAGTATTGCCATGTACAGACAGGCCATCCAGTGCTGTACACCAGTCCGGAGAGACATCGACAAGCTTCTTCCATGGATCAGACTCGAAATTGTAGAGTTTGAACTCCTTTAGGTGAACTTCTATTAAATCGTAACGTGAAATTGTAGGTTCTAATCTACGTTGGTTAACAAACATCAAGATTTTGTAGCTACCTCGCGAGTTATTCTTTTTCTCGTATCCTAGACCGTATAAGCTACCCTGGTAGCGAAACTTCCTCGCCTTGATCCACCTTGTTTGCCCTGAATATGGGTTCCAAACAACTAGCCTAGACTGATATTTCTTTTTCTTTACGCATAAGCACAAGAATAAACCATCACAATGAATGATTGGACCTCTTCGATTTCTCGGGTTGGAGAGAAAGCGAAGGAGATTACAATTACGGTAACTTCAACTACGACGTTGATGATTTACATTCCGTCATCAAGAACTTACTTGCCTTTTCTTTCTTTGTCTTATTTGAGAAATTTTTTTTTTTTTTTTCTTTGGTCACGGACACACCTCCGCATCGATTAATCAAATACATTATAGGGAAAACGATCTATTTGTCCACGAGAAGTATGATATCAACTTATATCACCACCAAACTAAGACCTCAATTCATATGTCCACGGAATCAAAATTTATACATTTATATCTCCACCCGTCTGATTTGGATCGGTTTTAGTGTCAACCCGTGACCAAACGCAGAAAACCGAATTTCAAACCGAATCGAACCCGAGTCTCTATAACCCGACCCGAGTAATCCAACTGTAATAAATCCCCAAATTTAGACCCGTGACTTTTTCTTCTTCTTCTTCTTCCTCTGTTTCGTCTTTCTCGGCGCCGGAGACAGAATCCAATTTCCCTTTCCCCGTCGACGGTCCCAAGAGCTTTCTCATTTCCGATGCCGTCGATTCATCATCCACAAGTTAAAAAATCTTTCAATTTCTGGACAAATTTTTCAAATCAAATAAGCTCGATTTTTCCGATCAATCCATCATGTTTTCTGGAATCCGAGCTTCGTGTTCATCGCATCGATCATAAGCTCGAAATTATTTGCTGCTTGGATTCATCAAAATTTCTTCAATCGACGCTTGAATCTGGTATTCCTGGAAATCTAAGCTTTGTTTTGATAGAATCGATCTTAGATTCTTCTTTTTTCAGCTCGGTATCTTCGATTTCGAGCTGTTTCTTCTACGACGAAGCTGTATATGCTTCGATTTCGATCGAATCGGACTTCCCTCAAGAATTCTCCGATTCATTCTCCAATCGATTAGCTATCGATTGCGCTTTGTTATAGTCGGACGCGACTTTTCTCGGTCTGGATGTCCTCCAGCTTCTTCTCCCGATCGATACCTCAATTTCGATCGCGCTTGTTCGTTGTTTCAACGTTTGATTCAATTTCTTCTATCAGTTTGAGATTCACTTGATATACAAGTTCTTGCATCTCCACCGATGTCAATTCCAGCTCGTGATTCAGATTTCTGTTCATGGAGAAAATTCATTTATCCGGTATGTCTATGGCTTCTACCTTCTCTCTCTACGCATGAGGATTTCGGAACATAACCGGATATATAATCTCTAATAAGATCTTCATTACTTTCTTGGGCTTAGGAGCCGTGAACTTTCGAGTCCGGTGCTGCGTGGTGGTTGTGTTGGTGCCGTCGCGGCTGAACCAGACCTCCTCGCCACAAGATCCAAGTCTTCACCGGTGAGATCTGGTTTGACTACACAATCGTTGAATAAATATAATGTTTGGATAGATATCGAAATAAGATCCCTAATTTCACTACAAGGAGTTGGAAGAAGATATATTACCAAAACTTGATAGAGGTTGGGAGTGAATCCTCTCGACAAAGAGGATTGAGGAAGATGATGATTTTTTTTTTAAAAATAAAAAATTGTTTTTAATTAAAATAGGAATACTTAAATTGATTTGGTTAACAATTGGTCAGACTTAATTATCAAATAGTAAACCAACATTAAACCAACAGAAAACAATTTTGTGGGAAATCAGTTTTTTAACTTTTATTTGATGATATATAGATAGTTATGTTTCATTTCATGGAGATATAAATGTATAAATTTGATTCTGTGGACATATGAATTGAGGTCTTAGTTTGGTGGTGATATAAGTTTATATCATACTTCTCGTGGAGAAATAGATCGTTTTCCCTACATTATATGTATCCGAAAACCAATACGGAACGGACTTTCAATATGAGAATTTCTTAATTGATGTTATGTACTCCCTCCGTTTCATATTAATTGTCGTTTTGAGAAATGTATATGGTTAGTATTTGGATGTATTTAACTCAAAACACATCCAGATACATTTAAGATACATTTTATCAAAGCGACAATTAATATGAAACGGAGGGAGTATGTTTTATTTCTTCATTGGATCCAAATTTATTTATTCCTTTCTCTTCTTAATTAGACTTTCAATTGATTTTGCATTTGAATTTTACTACATTTTGGTCCAAGAAAACAACTAAAGTTTCTAACAATGAACAAATCTATTAAGAGAAAGGTACAATAGCCATAATTATACCGCAAACGTGGAAAATCGCGATTTTTGAAACGTTGTAACACGTGGCGTGTTATGATTGGCTTATCAGAGTAATGAGTAAAAACAAAAAACTTCGTCTTCATCAACATATGTGTGGCGGATGGTTGCAACTTGAAACTAGTGGAGAAAGAGAGAAAGAGAGAAATGGGAGATCTCTATGCTTTGGACTTCGATGGAGTTATCTGCGATAGTTGTGGAGAAAGCTCTCTTTCTGCTGTCAAGGTCAAATTTCAATCTCTCTCTCTCGAATACTCTAAATCTCTGTTCAGATTCCGAGTAACTCATCCTGGGTTTTGTTTCTCTAATTCTGAATCTGATTTCTGAAATCGGAGCTTGATTTTGAAGTTTTGAGATGTTATTGATCAGTTTTGTTTTTGAATTTTCGTTGATTGTTTCGTGTTTATAGGCTGCGAAAGTGAGATGGCCTAATTTGTTCAAAGGAGTTGATTCCGCATTAGAGGAATGGATCGTTGATCAGATGCATATCGTAAATTCTTGTTTCTAGCTCTGATTTTGATAAATTGTTCATCAAATTCGTTTAAGATTCAATAAAATGGTGTTTGTAGGTGAGACCTGTGGTGGAAACTGGATATGAAACTCTTCTACTTGTGAGATTGTTATTGGAGACGAAGATACCGTCTATTCGAAAATCTTCAGTGAGTGTGAATGCTCATAATAACATTTTTTCACTAGATTTAGCTTTGATTTTAGATGATTAGTAGATGATGATTTTCACTTTGATTATTAAGGTTGCAGAGGGATTAACTGTTGATGGGATATTGGAGAGTTGGGGAAAGATTAAGCCGGTGATTATGGAAGCTTGGGAAGAAGATAAAGATGAATTGATTGATTTGTTTGGAAAAGTTAGAGATGATTGGATTAAAGAGGACTTAACAACTTGGATTGGTGCTAATAGGTATGTCTTTGAGATCAAGATCTTAGATAATTGAGTTAAGAATTACATAGTCAAATTTCAATCGTTTTGATAGTCTACTACTATATTTGTAGATTCTATCCAGGAGTTTCAGATGCACTGAAATTTGCTAGCTCAAAGATTTACATTGTTACCACGAAACAGGTGCACGCTTTTGTTCATTGTGTAAAACCTTAGTGTGATTGTAGTATTACCTAAGTGTATCGTCCCGATTCAAAAATATGCAGGGACGGTTTGCGGAAGCGTTGCTGCGTGAAATAGCAGGTGTAATCATACCATCAGAGAGGATTTATGGTCTAGGTTCAGGGTCAGTAATCTACCGATAAGCTTTTGATCTTGTTTCTTTGTCTAGATTTTTCCTCTTAAACCAAACTTATTTTTCTTGTTTGATATCTATTCAGGCCTAAGGTGGAAGTGCTAAAGCTACTTCAAAATAAACCAGAACACCAGGGCTTGATGTTGCAGTAAGACTCATTCATGCTTGTTGAAACATATGTACACTAATTCTTCTCTTTACATGACACTAATAGCCATTTCAACAGTTTCGTGGAAGATAGGCTCGCAACGCTGAAGAATGTCATCAAAGAGCCTGAATTAGACAAATGGAATTTATACTTAAGTGGGTCTCTTCACTCTCTTATATCATCTTTTTTTCTAGTTCTTCTTACTGATTATGCTGATAAAACGTATCGCAAAACAGGTAACTGGGGTTACAACACCGAGAAAGAGAGAGCAGAAGCAGCAAGCATTTCCAGGATTCAGGTTATCGAGCTCTCCACGTTTAGCAATAAGCTTAAATGAATCAAAAAGCTTCTGTTATTTATTGTATTCTACGCCATTCGACGACATGTATACTTCAAACCAAACATGTCAAAGAAATCGTAGTTAAGATTCAGTGAAAGTGTTAAACTTTCAGTCTTTAAAAGTATTTCTATGACCTATAACTCATCCTTGGTCAAATCATTCTTATTACCATCATCATCACCATCTTTATCATCCTTGCTTTTTTTAGCTTGAAGTTTATCAAGGAGCTCTTCGTAGGGAGGATCTCCAGGTCTTCGAAACTCTTGTTTCCCTATCTTAACCTCATAAGCCTCTTCTTGGCTAAGCACAAACTCCCTTAGCTAATTGTAGTGTGATAAAACAAAACAAAAAGATTCATTGTAGTGTGAGATTGTGACTAATCTGATAAACAATTTACAACTTTTTTTTGGTTACCTCAGTCACGTCTTTACCATGTTGCATATTGAACATCACAGTGCTTCGATCTACGGCCATGAATCTAACTCCAATCCCTCCTGTTTTCAAAACTTTCGTCCATTTCATAGCAATTTCCAATACCATATCCTGATTCAACCAAACAAACACATCACGATTCAATCGCCTGAACCATTTTGGATGTTTGTTTACCTTAGTACGTTGGACGCCTAACCGGAGCTTTACGAATCCGACGACTGGTCCAAAAGTCCGTTTAGCCATTTCCGCTTGGATCTGATCGAATCCCATGCTGGTAAAATCAGGAGGAGGATCAAATTCCGGTGTCGGTGCTTTCTTCCCCCATTCTTTCCATGATTCGTCTTCTTCGTTATCTTCCACGTCGTCTAGATCGTCGGAGATCTCGATCCGTCGTTGTCCTGCTTCGGCGAGCTTGATTGATCCGTGAAAATTCGAGATCAGAAGAAGAACGATGCAAAAAAGTAAAATCAAAGAAGAAGAACGAACGATCTTCTCCATGGTTTTTTCACCTTTTTTTTTTAATTTTTCTTCCGCGGATCAAATTCCGACGAAGTGATACGGCATCGACATTTCTATAATCAGTAGTCACTGAGAAATAGTTAACGACATAGACTAAACATTCTCGTACAAAACTGTATTCCGTTTTTGTTATTTAAAAACGAATTGCGTGCCGAGTGAAGGACGTAAAGATGACAAGCATTGAAAAGCCGTAAGACGAAAACAACACACAAATTTGATAAGTAGCTTAAAAATATTTATCAATTTCTCGAAGATATTTGAATTTCTCAGCTTAATCATAATAAAGGAATTGGTGGAGATAACTATGTGATATATGTTCATATTTGAAGTATGTATCTTGGCCTCTGAGACTCGAAATCCGATAAACCGTAAAAATTCCAATGAACAACAATCAAACCAAATTGGTTGTAACCGGTATGACTAATTATGAAATCAATTTCGAGCATACACAAGAAGAGTAGTATTTCATGGTTGATAGTTATTGTAGCTACTTGGTTATTTAGAAGAAACAAATTCAAGTAGAACTACGTTAATTTGCCTATTTTCAATGTTTTTGGAAACTATGTTTGCATTAGCATACGTTGGGTTATATATTTTTTCCAAGGCAGTAATTATGATATCTATGGTATTTTATGTTTATAGCCTTTTATGGTCATATTACTACTTTAATTTCATCTTCAAATATTTTTCACTGTCACTAAAATATTCTTATCCACACACAGAAATAAAATTTTGAAATATCATGGAAAAACAGAAGGCGTCCCCATATACTTAACCAAAACCAAGCGGTAAACAACACGTGTCTCCTCATTATTTGTGCAACGCTTATACATCGAAGGGCAGTTACGTAATTAATAGTGAAAACCGAGGTTCATCTCGTGACACGCATTTCCCGTGTTCCAACTGTATCTAGACCGTAGGGCCCACCAAACAAAAATAAAAATAAAGTAATAAAAAATGAAAAAATCAGATTTTAATACCCCTCTCAAAAAAAAAAAAAAAAGAAAAAAGAAAAGGGAAGTAACCAGCTAGGGTTTGACTGCGAGAAATTTCTGATCGCGTGAATTTCTCAAGAGGAATCGATCATCGATTCCGTGGATTTCGTTTTCCCTCCCTTTTTTCTCCTTTTTTTCTATTTTATCGAAAAGCCCCCCTCAAGGATCTGGTTTTATACCGTTGAATCCCGCGACTTTCGTTTCCAGATTTCCCCCAAAAATTCCGATGCAAATCTAGTGTGAGAGAAAGCTTCGTCACCCGAGCTTCAGTGTCTGTGTCGATTTCGCCTTTGTGAATTTTGAAATTGTTTTGGAGGGATTTGTTTTGAAATTAGGGTTTTAGTGAGTGTTGGATTACTCGGTCAATTGCATGCAATCTGGAGGCAGTGGCGGAGGATCCGCCCGGAATCCGGGTATGGGTCCGGCTGGTGGTCGAACCGCGTCCACGTCATCCGCTGCGTCTCCTTCTTCTTCATCTTCCTCTGTTCAGCAGCAACAACAACAACAGCAGCAGCAGATTGCGTCTAGACAGGTAAAGGATTCTGCAATTTGAAGTTTATGTGTGTGAAATTGCTCTTTGTATTTGCCAATGTTTGTATGTTATTCAAATTTAGTGGGATTTAAATATTTCCTCAGTGTTGTGGAAAAGGAAAGTCTCCAATTTTCCTTTAATTTGAAGCTGCTTAGTTATGTTAAGTAAATAGTATCTGTCTTTTCTATTTGCCAGTGTTTACATGTAGCTATACTTGTGGTATTTGTGTAAACTTATTATTATTGTGCTTTTAAATATGGTAGCAGCAGCAGCAGATGAGAAACCCGGAAGCAAACGATGGCGGCATGTTTGCGTATCATGGTGGTGGAGTTCAGGGAATGATGGGAGGTGGTGGTAACTTCGCTCCGTCTTCTCCGGGGTCGATGCAACTGCCTCAGCAGTCAAGGGGTTCTGGTCAAGAGGGTCAGCAAAGTTTTAATCCAATGCAGCAAGCGTATATGCAGTTTGCGTTACAGGCACAGCAACAAAAAGCACAGCAGCAAGCTAGAATGGGAATGCAGGGATCTACGGGGATGTTGAATATGCAAGACTTGAATCCGATGCAGGCGTCTAATCAGGGCCAGGC
The DNA here is from genome assembly GCA_963576765.1 of Draba incana. NCBI lineage: Eukaryota > Viridiplantae > Streptophyta > Magnoliopsida > Brassicales > Brassicaceae > Draba > Draba incana. Next base: position 1,858,904 of record OY755202.1, on the reverse strand, counting down.
CTCATCGTCTAGGCCAGCAGGTGAACAGTTTGCTCAACAAAGGAACGAAGCTAAACCTCATCCTCAGCAGATGGGAACGGGACAACTAATGCCTGGGAATATGATAAGGCCGATGCAGGCACCACAGGGTGTTAATAACATGGGAAACAACCAACTTGCATTTGCACAACAGTGGCAGGCGATGCAGGCATGGGCGCGTGAGCGTAATATCGATCTCTCACATCCTGCCAACGCTAGCCAAATGGCGCATATCCTTCAGGTAAGAATGGCTGCTCAACAGAAAGCTAATGAAGGCAATGTGGCTTCAACACAGTCACCATCTATTCCAATCTCTAGCCAGCCGGCTTCATCTTCAGCTGTTCCAGGTGAGAATTCACCTCGTACCAACTCTGCAAGTGATGTCTCTGGGCAGTCAGGATCAGGGAAGGCCAGGCATCCGGTATCTACCGGCTCATTTGCCTCGACTTCCAGTCCTAGAATGGTGAACCCCACTATGAATCCATTCTCCAACCAAGGGAGAGATAATTCAGCGTATCCTCGACATTTAGTTCAGCCTACAAATGGGATGCCCTCAGGAAATTCCTTGCAGACGTCTGCAAATGATACACATGTTTTGGATCAGAATGCGTCTACAAAAAAAAGTTTAGGTTCTGCTGAACAATTGCAGATGCAGCTGCCTAGGCAATTGAATGCACCAGCTCCATCTGATGCTGGTCCAGTCAGTACCTCTTCCCTTCAGAGTGGACAGGGGACCCAACAAGCAAAGCAGCGGTCAGGATTTACCAAACAACAACTCCATGTTCTCAAAGCCCAGATACTGGCATTTAGACGTTTGAAGGTTTACAGCTCTGTCTTTATCCTCATTTCTTCTTGTTTATGTATGTTTTGCTGGCGATGTATCTTCATATAACGTTTCTGCAAGTCAGGTTGATTGTTTTTTATCCTTGCTTTTTACTTTACAGAAAGGAGAAGGTTCTTTGCCTCAGGAGCTTCTTCAAGCTATTGCCCCACCACCGCTTGAACTGCAGACACAGAGGCAGATTTCTCCTGTGGGAGTACAGGTTCAGGACAGATCTTCAGACAAAACTGTAGAAGACCAAGCAAGGTCGCTAGAGTGTGGTAAGGAGTCTCAGGCTGCTGCTTCTTCTAATGGACAGATTTTTTCTAAAGAGGAAGATAATGTTGGAGATACAGAAGTAGCTTTGGCGACGGGCCACAACCAATTATTTCAAAACTTGGGAAAAGAAGCTGCTTCTACTGATGCGGCTACAAAAGAGGAGCAACAAACTGATGTATTCCCTGTTAAGTCAGACCAAGGAGCAGATACTAGTGCTCAAAAGACTCCCAAAAGTGATTCTACAGCTGATAAGGGAAAAGCTGTTGCATCTGAGGGAGGCCAATCTAATGTTCCGCCACAAGCAAATGCTCCCCAGCAGCCCAAGGATACAGCCTCTGCCAGGAAATATCATGGACCGTTGTTTGATTTTCCCTTTTTCACTCGAAAACATGACTCTTATGGGTCTGCCACAACCAATGCCAATAACAATCTTACATTAGCATATGACATTAAAGATCTGATTTGTGAAGAAGGGCCAGAGTTCTTTAATAAGAAAAGAACAGACAGTTTGAAGAAGATAAATGGTCTACTTGCAACAAATTTGGAAAGGAAAAGGATTAGGCCTGATCTTGTTTTGCGGCTTCAGATTGAAGAGAAGAAGCTTAGGCTATCGGATCTTCAGTCTCGTGTTAGAGATGAAGTGGATCGCCATCAACAAGAGATTATGTCCATGCCTGATAGGCCCTACCGCAAATTTGTGAGGTTGTGTGAACGGCAACGCCTTGAAATGAATAGACAAGTACTGGCCAACCAGAAAGCTGTTCGAGAGAAGCAGCTGAAAACTATCTTTCAGTGGCGTAAGAAACTCCTTGAGGCTCACTGGGCTATACGTGATGCACGCACTGCTCGTAATAGGGGAGTGGCCAAATACCATGAAAAGATGATGAGAGAGTCCTCGAAGAGAAAAGATGATGGCCGGAACAAAAGAATGGAGGCCTTGAAAAATAATGATGTAGAAAGGTACAGGGAGATGTTGCTGGAACAGCAAACAAATATACCTGGTGATGCGGCTGAAAGATACAATGTTCTCTCTTCATTTTTGACCCAGACCGAAGATTATCTCCATAAACTTGGAGGTAAGATTACTGCCACAAAGAATCAACAGGAAGTCGAGGAGGCAGCGAATGCTGCAGCAGTTGCAGCAAGATTGCAGGTATATAGACTGCTTTCTCTACCCCACAGCTAATTATCCATCACTTTCTGTAGATAAGTATTCAAATTTCAACTTACATGTTGACTTTGTACGTCTCAGAAACTATAACTCTTTTTTTCTTCCCAAAGTTATAGTAGATTGTAGCTTATCTGTATCCGTTCTTGATGCAGGGACTGTCAGAAGAAGAGGTCAGGGCAGCAGCTGCTTGTGCTCGAGACGAAGTTGTGATCAGAAATAGGTTTACGGAGATGAATGCGCCAGAAGACAATTCATCTGTCAACAAGTAAGTCATTACTTACACACAAAAAAAAAAAATGATTAAGACGGAGAAGTAGCAAAGTAGTAGTTGTTGCTCATACTTTATAAGGCAATGCAGCCGACTGCTTAAAAAGTATTTGCTTATCTGTAAAATGCTGACACTCCTGCACATCCATGTGCGAGGGGATTGTACACATCATGCAATTAGGAATAGGCTCATTGGTTCCTGTCTTTACCCGTTTTGTTGTGCCCAACTCTTAGGTATTATACTCTGGCTCATGCTGTAAATGAAGTGGTTGTGAGACAACCCTCAATGCTTCAAGCTGGAACTTTGCGTGATTACCAGCTGGTATTTCTTACATTGAGGCCCTATTTCGTTGTATTGTGAATTTCTTTTCACTGTTGTGCCACATTTTGATGGTTTCTAATGTAGTCTGCTCTGTGCCATCCAGGTTGGATTGCAATGGATGCTCTCGTTGTATAATAACAAATTGAATGGGATCTTGGCTGATGAGATGGGTCTTGGAAAAACTGTGCAGGTCGATTCTTTTCTCAATTTTCGGGGGTTCCGAGGATTTACTGTACTTTCGCCTTTGGCGAGCAATAAAGCATTATATTCTGTCAGCACTATATGCTGATTTTTTTTTGTCTTCACTGGCAGGTAATGGCACTGATTGCTTACCTTATGGAGTTTAAGGGGAATTATGGACCGCATCTCATCATCGTTCCCAATGCTGTTCTGGTGAATTGGAAGGTTTGTGTTTTTGTTTGAATTTTTGATAGAATTTTCTTATATTTAAAGACTCAATGCACTAGCTTAGAACCAATGGATTATTCGAGACCCAGGTCCCAATAGCCCACAAGTCTCTTTTATCCTTTATTTATGCTTAACTTTGTCTCTGAACCTGGCTAATTAGTTGTGCTGACATGGCCATATGTAGCTGATGGACTCTTCTGTGTTCCTTGGAATACTTATCAGCTATTTTTGCCATCTTTTGTCGACTTTTATCTGATACCTTATTACGCAATTAACTTTTCTTCTTCTGCAGAGTGAACTCCATACTTGGCTGCCATCTGTTTCATGCATATATTATGTTGGTACAAAGGATCAACGTTCAAAATTGTTCTCTCAGGTAAAGTTTTGAAAAAGTTGCATTTGCTCTAGATTTTGTTTTGAATTTGTTGATGGATTCATCCCCTGTTCTCTTTAACACAGGAGGTTTGCGCCATGAAGTTCAATGTCCTCGTTACAACTTATGAGTTCATTATGTATGATCGATCAAAACTCTCAAAAGTTGACTGGAAATATATTATAATTGATGAAGCACAACGGATGAAGGACCGAGAATCTGTTTTGGCCCGAGATCTTGACCGGTACCGCTGCCAGAGGAGATTACTTCTCACTGGGACACCTTTACAGGTTGGTAAAAGTTTAGCTACTTGGGCATAAATCATGGACACCTAACCACTGGATCCAAGATTCTCTTTGTTGTTCATATTATGTTGTGAAATAGATGATTCTTATCCTGCTTGTATTAAATTTTGTAGAACGATCTGAAAGAGCTTTGGTCACTATTGAATCTCCTCCTTCCTGATGTCTTTGACAATCGAAAAGCATTTCATGATTGGTTCGCGCAACCCTTTCAAAGGGAAGGTCCTGCACATAATATAGAGGATGACTGGCTGGAGACTGAGAAAAAGGTCATAGTCATTCACAGGCTTCATCAAATTTTAGAGCCGTTCATGCTCAGACGTCGTGTGGAGGATGTGGAAGGTTCACTGCCTCCTAAGGTAGGATCTGTTTTACATAATATTTCTGCCATTCTTTTTCATTTAGATGATTCTTATGATATTGCTTTTGGGTTGCAGGTTTCCGTAGTTTTAAGATGTAGAATGTCTGCTTTTCAGAGTGTCGTTTATGATTGGATTAAAGCTACTGGAACTCTTAGAGTTGATCCAGATGATGAAAAAGCTAGGGCTCAAAAGAATCCAGTATACCAACCCAAGATATATAGAACTTTAAATAATAGGTGCATGGAGCTGAGAAAAGCATGCAATCATCCTTTGCTGAATTATCCATATTTCAACGATATTTCCAAAGATTTTCTTGTAAGGTCATGTGGGAAATTGTGGATTCTGGATAGGATCCTTATAAAGCTACAGAGGACAGGCCATCGTGTATTGCTTTTCAGTACCATGACTAAACTTCTTGATATCTTGGAAGAGTATTTGCAGTGGAGGAGGCTTGTATACAGAAGAATAGATGGGACTACGAGCTTAGAAGATCGGGAATCAGCTATTGTGGATTTCAATGATCCAAATACTGATTGCTTTATCTTCTTGCTTAGTATACGTGCAGCCGGAAGGGGTCTCAACCTTCAGACTGCTGACACTGTTGTGATATATGATCCGGATCCAAATCCCAAGAATGAGGAACAAGCAGTTGCCAGAGCCCATCGTATAGGGCAGACAAGGGAAGTGAAAGTGATTTATATGGAGGCAGTCGTTGAAAAACTTTCCAGCAATCAAAAGGAGGACGAGCTTAGAAGTGGTGGTTCAACAGACTTAGAGGATGATTTGGCTGGGAAGGACCGGTATATAGGATCTATAGAGGGTCTCATAAGGAATAATATTCAACAGTATAAGATCGACATGGCTGATGAAGTCATTAATGCTGGGCGTTTTGATCAAAGGACGACTCATGAAGAGCGACGAATGACATTGGAGACTTTATTGCATGATGAAGAAAGATATCAAGAAACTGTCCATGACGTACCTTCTTTACATGAGGTGAACAGAATGATTGCCAGAAGCGAGGAGGAAGTTGAGTTATTTGATCAGATGGATGAAGAATTTGACTGGACTGAGGAGATGACTTGTCATGAGCAGGTGCCTAAATGGCTCCGAGCTAGTACTAAAGATGTGAATAATGCCGTTGCTGATTTGTCTAAGAAACCGTCAAAGAACATGTTGTCGAGCAGTAATCTGATTGTGCAACCTGTTGGACCTGGAGGTGAGCGAAAAAGGGGGCGGCCCAAGAGCAAAAAGATTAACTACAAGGAAATTGAAGATGACAATGGAGGTTACTCTGAGGAAAGCTCTGAGGAAAGGAACATTGATTCTGGGAATGAAGAAGAGGGAGACATTCGACAATTTGATGATGATGAACTAGCTCTTGGTGATCACCAAACCAAGGGAGAATCTGATGAAGAGAACCCTGTCTCTGGTTATGATTATCCTCCAGGTTCTGGTAGTTATAAGAAAATTCCTCCACGTGATGAACCCGGTTCTTCTGGATCTTCGCCAGAAAGTCATAGATCGAAAGAGATGGCATCTCCTGTTTCTTCACAGAAGTTTGGCTCGTTGTCTGCATTGGACATTAGGCCAGGTTCTGTCTCAAAAAGACTGGTAGGCACCTGTTCTGTCTTGCAGGTTTCTCTTCTTATTTATCGTTTGTGTAATGTTTGTTTCTTTAATTATATTGAACAGGGGGATGACCTAGAAGAGGGGGAAATAGCAGCATCAGGGGATTCTCACAGAGATCTCCAACGATCAGGAAGTTGGGCTCATGACCGTGATGAAGGGGAAGAAGAACAGGTTTTGCAACCTACAATTAAACGGAAACGGAGTATTCGTCTAAGACCCCGTCAAAATGCAGAACGAATGGATGGTAGTGATATGCCTGGAGCTCAGCCACTGCAACTCGATCGTAGCTATCGGTCAAAGTTGAGGACAGTTGGCGACTCGCTTGGTTCAAGACAAGATCAGAGTGATTCATCCTCGAGACTTAGGAGTTTACCTGCAAAGAAGGTAGCTAATACTTCCAAGCTGCATGTATCATCACCAAAATCTAGTAGATTGAATGCCACACAGCTTTCCTTGGAGGATAACGCCGAAGCTGCCAGAGAAACATGGGATGGGACTAGTCCTATTGGCTCTTCAAATTCTGGTGCGAGAATGTCCCACATCGTACAGAAACGGGTACGTCTGTCAAATGGAATATACTTCTCTTATATGGTCAGTGTGTAGGTACATCTAATTTGGTTGGTTGGTCTGAACTGACCCGGTCATTAACTTTGCAGTGCAAAAACGTGATTAGCAAGCTCCAAAGGAGAATCGACAAGGAAGGTCAGCAGATTGTACCTATGTTGACCAATTTGTGGAAGAGAATACAGAACGGTTATGCAGCTGGAGGTGTAAATAATCTTTTGGAACTACGAGAGATAGATCAACGGGTAGAGAGGCTAGAGTACGCAGGAGTTATGGAACTCGCAACTGACGTGCAGTTTATGCTACGGGGAGCAATGCAATTCTATGGATTTTCACATGAGGTTCGATTTTTACATCTTAAATAAAAGTCTTTTGATCCTGTTCTTTTGATGTATCAGCCAAATGGGTTTAACGGTGATACAACTTTTTCCGCAGGTGAGATCTGAAGCAAGGAAGGTTCACAATCTGTTCTTTGATCTATTGAAAATGTCTTTCCCAGACACAGATTTCCGAGAAGCAAGAAATGCTCTTTCCTTCTCTGGCCCGACCCCAACTTTAGTATCTACACCGTCCCCAAGAGGAGCAGGTGTAAGTCAGGGCAAGAGGCAAAAGCTGGTAAATGAGGCAGAACCCGAGCCAAGTTCTCCTCCTCAGAGACCTCAACAACGCGAGAACTCAAGGATCAGAGTACAAATACCGCAAAAAGGATCAGGGACATCAAGCCACACCGATGACTCTCCAATTTTAGCTCATCCAGGAGAATTAGTAATCTGCAAGAAAAAGAGGAAAGACAGAGAAAAGTCTGCTCCAAGAACCAGAGCCGCTGGCTCAAGCAGTCCGGTCTCACCTCCACCTATGATAAGTCGTGGTCTTAGAAGTCCAGTGTCTGGTTCAGTTGGAAGGGAAACAAGGCTAGCTCAACAGCAACGGTGGCCGAACCAAACCACTCATCCAAACAACAGCGGTGCGGCTGGTGATTCAGTGGGATGGGCTAATCCGGTAAAGAGGTTAAGGACCGATTCTGGTAAAAGAAGACCGAGCCATTTATAAACAACACTCTGAAAAGATTAAAGCTTCTTTGTCCTTGGTATTCAGGATGTAATTGCAATGTGGCAATTGAAAGGAATTTGGCAGCAAGTCTTTAACATTAGTATAATCAAAATAATTTGTGTAGGTCTATGATTCCTTTCTTGGTAATGTTGCTCTTTAGATTGTAATGCCGAAAAATTTACAGTAACCATTAGAGGAAAGTCCATTTTGTCTGCAGTATCCATCTTTAGACATGTTCATGTACAAAAATATTAAAAACAATTTCTAGGATTAAACAAGATGAGATATGGATTCATTATTTTGTTAATGTGAGATTGCAATTTGTATTTACAGTTTAAAACAAGAAAATGTTATTTCAATCATTCTAAAGAATAAACAAGTCATTACAAATTTACAGAGGGAAGAAATTTTCTTCTCCTCTTAGCAATGAACATCAATAATGGTTTAATTTTGGAGATGGACTAAAATAAAAAAGTACAATGACAGATTGATTTGTAACAGTCATGGATCGGCTTTTCCAGCAATTTCGTCGTCTTCATCATCAGAGTCTGAACCATTTTCGCTCATGCTATCATCATCATCGTCGTCGTCATCATCATCATCATCGTTTGAATTCTCCTCAGGTGAAGCATATAACTTGCAATACTCTTCAATCATCAAAGATTTTTAAATGTGTCAAATGAGAGAAGTTGAACAATTAAAAATGAGAAGAAGAAGAAGATTGATTGATTTATTATACCTTTCACTTTCTGTTCATACGCTGTGCGGTCTCTCATCAACAGCGAGGCAGCTTCTCCGTTAAACGGATCCGATGGGTTTGGATATAGAAGCAATTGCGGAATGAACGACTCGAAAACATTTATAAGATCTGTTAATACACAAGGACAACTTTAATGAATGCAATACCATCAGAAATCAAGACATTCAAAACCAAGAGAATCACACTACATACCAAACATTGGACTCCAAGTCTGGTTGATTACGTCTAAGCAAACTGCGCCCGAACTGCCACAAGCATGGATCGTAGTTTTTAGCGCACGCAAAAACTAACACATCTCGAAAACAGATCAATACCACTCTTGAAAATGCAATGAGAAATGGTAATATATGGTTTGATCTTCACTTACGATTCATCTACATTGGGATGATAAATCTTGTTAACAAATCCTACTGATGGAGATTTGTATGGATAAGCTTCAGGAAGTTCTACTTTTATCTTCCATACACCTCCTTGATAAAGACCTTCAAAGTAAACACATAACCAAAGAGACACTTTAACTTTCACTTTCCTAACAAAGATCTTATCCTATACATAATCATAATTCAAGTATAACCCATCAAGTAATCTCAATTCAGTTCCTATTACAGAGAAATGATGAATCTGAAGTGAAAACCAAATCCACAAAGACTAGTTTTTTTTTTTCATTCAGGCATTTCAGCAAACAGCTTATAAGCAAAGAGGCGATTCAAAGAGATTAAGGAAAGAGTTTTGGAGAATTACTGTCAGTTGGTCCATGGAATGTGACATAGAACATTTGCAAATCGTCGTTGATTGTATCCACCTTGTAATCACTCATCATCCTAATCCAATCACAGAAGAAAACATGAACAGATCAAAACCCCAGAAGAAGGAAAAAGAGACAATTTCATCAAATCGAGAGATTATTATTGAATCAAAGTTGAAAAAAATTGACCGACAATTTCATCATATCCATCTCTCGGCGTTTGCTCGGCGAAGCCATGATGATTCTCCGTCTTCTTCTTCTTCTTCTTCCTCTTTCTAGATTCTGGTTTTGAGAGAGAAAGAGAAAAGATTCGAAAATGAAAGAAAAGATTAATGAAATGAAATGGACATTTGCCTTATATCATTCATCCTCTTCCAATTCCCTTTCTTATCCTTTTCATTTGTTTTTCATTACTTTTTTTTTGTTAATAAAGAGACAAATTATTTAATTTTATATGGTTAAAGAAGATTTTGATTAACAAACTTTATCACTAAAAATTGGCCAAACACTAAAATGTTACTGATTTTATCTTATCAAGTATTAACCACTCGCATTTTTACACGTAGATATCGAATCCATAACGAGATATATTACTAGATACGATCCTAAACTCAAACATAGCAAGCTGTTACGCGATCTACAATTTTATTTACGTGTCGCGTTTTTATTGACGGATTTTCTATTATATAATAAGATGTTTATGATGTGAATTGTTGATATTTGATAGATATAAACAAAAATTGATGTTTAGTTTATGTATTTTATTATATGTGTGACGCAGTCGGAAAATCCTAAAGTTAGCAAGCACTAAACCTCAAATAGAACCTCAAGTTCTCAAGCTAAAAACCTGAATTAAAGTTCTGGAAACCCACCAGAATTGAGAAAAGTTCTCGAATTGATAATCAAAGTTAAGTTCTTTACAAAAGTCTTGCACTTCTCTTTATATAAAGAAGGATCTTAACATGAAGATAGGAAAACCTAAAAACTAAAGGAAAACCAGAAAAAATAGAAATTATCAGAACTTAAAATAAAAAGGAAAACTAGGAAATCCTTCCTACATCAGTCTCCCCCACCTCTGAAGAACTTGTCCCCAAGTTTTCTTTTGGATATAGAACTTCATCTGCTTGATACTCATGAATGTCAACTACGTTGAAGGTTTTGGAAATGTTCATAGATTCTGGTAGTGCTACAACATAAGCATTGTTATTGATCTTCCGTAATACTTTAAATGGTCCATACTTGCGAGGTTGTAGCTTGCTATACGTACCAATCGGGAATCTCTCTTTACCGAGGAATACCATCACATCGTCTCCCTCTTTGAAAACCTTAAGCCTCCTGTGTTTATCAGCAACAACTTTGTTCTTCCTTCCTGTAGCCTCAAGCTTAGTTTTAACAGCCTCTTTAACGGCCAAAATCTCTTCTGCTATGGCCTCTGCTGACGCAATGACCCCGGGAGCCTTAGGCAGTTTAACTAAATCAACTATATGTTTGGGAACAGAGGTATATACCAAGGAGAAAGGTGATTTTCCCGTCGCAGAATGCATGGCGCTGTTGTAAGCAAATTCGACTTGAGGCAAAGCCAAATCCCATTGTTTAGGCTTATCACCACAAACGCTTTGAATCATATTCCCTAGAGTTCTGTTGGTTACCTCGGTCTGCCCATCAGTTTGGGGATGAGCTGTAGAACTCCTGTTAAAAGCGATTCCAAACATCCTCCAAAGAGTAATCCAAAAATGGCTGAGAAATTTAGTGTCTCTGTCTGAAGTAATAGACTTAGGAACTCCATGAAGACGTACAACTTCTCTAAAAAACAGCTTCGCGATATTTGATGCATCAGCGGTTTTCTTGCAAGCGATAAAGTGTGTCATTTTAGAGAATCTGTCAACAACCACAAACACAGAATCCACTCCACGTTGCGTTCGAGGCAAACCCAACAAAAAATCCATAGCTAAATCTTGCCAGATATCATCAGGAATAGGTAAAGGCATATAAAGACCAGTATTTTGGGACTGTCCTTTGGACACTTGACAAATATAGCATCTTTTGATAATTGTTCCAGCATCTTTCCTCAGATGTGGCCAATAATACCTCTCTTCTAAGCTGGCAATGGTTTTGTCTCTTCCGAGATGTCCACTAAGACCACCACCATGTAGATCGCGGATCAATTTCTCTCTCAATGATGAGCAAGGAATGCACAGCTGATCTCCTTTAAATAGATAACCGCCTAGGACGTGAAAATCTGCACATGGATGTTTTGCATTACATTTGGTCCACAACTCTTTGAACTCAGCATCATTCTCGTATAAATCCTTCAAAAACTCGAAACCCACAACCTCGTGGGCTAAAGTAATTAGCAAAGAAGCCCTTCGACTCAAAGCATCTGCCACTCTGTTAAGAGCTCCCGATTTATGTTGGATAATGAAGGGAAATTTATGTAGAAAACTTACCCATCGGGCATGCATCTTATTTATTACTTTCTGGCTGTGGAGAAATTTTAAAGCTTGATGGTCAGTGAATAAGATGAACTCCCTCTGAATCAAATAATGCTCCCATTGTCTCAAAGCTCGGAATACCGCATAAAATTCTTGATCCTATGTACTCCATCTCTGCCTAGCTTCACTCAGCTTTTCACTGAAGAAAGCTATTGGCCTTTTCTCCTGAGACAAAACAGCGCCTATCCCCACTCCACTAGCATCACATTCAACTTGGAATATTTTATCAAAATCCGGTAACGCTAGAACCGGTGCAGTACATAGCTTTTCTTTTATCAAAGCAAAGCTTTTCTCTTGCTCGAAACCCCAATTAAACTTTCCTTTCTTCAAGCATTCTGTAATAAGGGCAGTGATAGTACTAAAATCCCTTACGAACCTTCTATAGAAGGTAGCAAGACCATGAAAACTGCGTACCTCGGTAACTGATTTAGGCGCAGGCCAATCTCGGATAGCTTTCACTTTATCTTCATCAACCTGAATTCCTTCTTCCCCAACGACAAACCCTAAAAAGAGCAACTTGTTGGCGCTGAATGTACACTTTTTCAAATTGACATACAATTTATTTTCTTGTAGTACTTGCAATACTTGTCTTACGCGCTCTAAATGTTCATCCTTCGTTTTACTGTAAATCAAAATATCATCGAAATAAACTACTACAAAGGAACCAGTAAATGGTCGAAGAACTTGGTTCATCAGTCTCATGAACGTGCTAGGAGCGTTTGACATCCCAAAAGGCATCACCAACCATTCATAAAGTCCATCTTTGCTTTTAAAAGCCGTCTTCCATTCATCTCCAGGTCTAATTCGAATTTGATGGTATCCACTGCGAAGATCGATTTTGGAAAAAACCTTTGAACCGGTTAACTCGTCCAGCATGTCTTCTAAGCAAGGAATTGGAAAGCGATACTTGATAGTGATTTTATTTATAGCTCTGTTATAGACGCACATTCGCCATTGATTACCTTTCTTAGGAACAAGAAGAACTGGTACCGCGAAAGGACTCATGCTCTCTCGAATGAACCCTTTTCTCAATAGGTCTTCGATTTGTTCCCTCAAAATCTCATTCTCCTTAGGACTCATACGATAATGGGGCAGGTTTGGTAAGCTAGATCCCGGAATAAGATCGATTTGATGTTGAACATCCCGCATAGGAGGCAGTTCTTGTGGCAGCTCGTCTGCAATTAAATCTTTAAAATCGTCCAGAATTTCTAGTATCTCTGCTGGAACTGATGGCTCCTCTGTTACAGCACTCATAAGTCCCTTGATCACCACGGGACAGAAACACCCAGTTTCTTTGATTGTTTCTTCAAGATCCTTTTCATTCTGAGCCATAACCAAGAAATTAGAACTCTTCTCTTCCCACAAAGGCTACAGTTTTCCTAGTTGGACAAATGTTCGATCTATGACCTTGCCCTTGGCATCGGAAACACTTATCAATTATTGGCCTTGAATAGGGATTGCCCTGCTTCTGGATTGGGACTTTAATCGGCTGAGTATTGTTAGAACTACTAGCTTCTTTGTTGTTAGGGTGAATCTCCTTTGCCCCTGTGCCTTTGTCTTTATCTCCGATTGATTCACGATTATTTTGAGGTGGATATCTCTTGAATGGAGAAAAATTTCGAGAAGACACCTCCATTAATTTTGCTTTCAAAGCTAGGTTAGAAGCTTCCTGCACAGTCCATACCGTTTGCAAACCTATCTTCTCTTGTATGGAACTCTTCAATCCACTAACGTACCTAGCCACCTTCTGATTTTCATTTTCTTCTAAATCGTTGCGCTTAGAAAATCGCAGAAATTCAGCCGTATATTCAGTCACAGTTCTCTTCCCTTGAACACAATCGATATACATCTTGTAGAGAATCTGTTCATAATCTTCAGGCATAAATCTTTCCATCATGTATTGTTTCATTCGCCTCCATGTTTTAACTGGTCCTTTCTTTTGTTTTCGACTTTGAATAACGAGTTTATCCCACCAAACATCAGCTATACTCTTCAATCGAATTGCTACCATCTTAACTTGCTTGCTTTCAGGGACTCCCATGACTTCAAAGAATCGATCAACGCTTATCTGCCAATCCAGAAAATCTTCGACTCCCATAGTTCTATAGAACAATGGAATATCAACTTTAACACGATAATCATGATTATTCCCTCGATTTCTCTCGTCAACTTCTTCCTCCCCAGAATTGTTGCACCATGGATTTGGCCCAAGGCAAAATCCTACTCCCAGCCCATCAAGCAGGAGGGCCCGACTCATTACTTTGTTAACTAAGCTTGGTTACTTTAGATCCTAGTATAGTTACTTTATGCTCATTAAGGGTTACTTTATGAGCATATGGTTAAAATGTAACCATATGTATCAAAAGCCCTAATCCCAATGTACTATATATAGATGTACCATCATTTGTGTACAACCAAGGTGAAATACACTACACTTTTTGACAATGACATTTCATTCATCACCGAGCACGTTCAATCTCCCAAGAATCCAACTTCCCTCTCGGTTACTGTTCATCCGATCGGGCTCTTATATTCTCATCAAAATATTTCCTCTTTCCATTTATCAAAGAATCTCCGAACCTATTAAAAATTTAGTGTCGATCTCAATCTTGAGTTCAAGATTTGGTGGGCCAGGTAGGGGATAGATTTCTCGCATCTACAAGAGGATATCTTTTCACGCGACCATGGATCTCAACAAGGAAGCATGCATGAGAACGCACTTGTCGGGAACAAGCCCTCAGGGTACTAACACTCCGGTGGCCCAACGAGTGACCCTTTTTCCTGAGCAGGAAAACCCTAATCCCGTGAACACGGATAATTCCGCTCTCATCCCCAGCGAGCACGACCTGCCCGCTGATCCGACCGCAGCCCTTGCCAGAGTCGAGCGTCCAACCACCGCCTCCTCGGTCTTCGAGAGGATCGAGCATCCGACCAGTCCCGTATCCGTCTTCCAGAGGATACAGGAGCCAACTGACCTCCGACACACGTTCGAAAGTATAGTCGACCTGAGGTAAACACTGGCCGCCCGACCCGACGCTACCCGGAATAACCAAGCTCAAACAGATAATCAAAATGAGGCGGAACCTCAGCTAGATCCAGCTCGTCTCCTCGGAGCACTCATGCGTCGCTTCAACGAGCACGATTAACACACATCGGACTTGATAGCTTGTTCGCATCACGGCGGCCCTCCTAGAGCAGACCTAGGCAGCCCCGCGACGAGCCACCTTTGAGTCACCAACAGTCCGAGCGAGCTCTTCGTCCGCAATCTTAAAGAGGCTCGGCCAAACTGCGGACTTACGGCAAACCCTCGCCGCCCGGCAGGGAACTGTCCCTGACACGCGGAAGCCCAAAGGAGTCCTAATGATCATGGGAAGTTCTACTCAACTCATAGTTCCGTCAGATTCCTTAAATAGCGTGAGAAGAGAGCGTGAGTCAATCAGAGCCACCTCGCAAGAAACAAGACAGATATGCCGATTATCTTCAGCGAGGATGATACCGAGTGCCTCGATGTGCCTGCAGGATCCGAACCCCCTCGGAATGTCACCTAACGGCCATCCATTTAAAAAAAAAAAAAATAACGCTCCGAGCTCTCGCTTATCTCCGGATGACTACCCGTATGCTTCTACTCTTTTCTAAGCATCGTATGATTCTACTCGTTTCTGAACGACTAGCTCTCGCTCATCTCCGGAAGACTACTCGTATGCTTTTACTCTTTTCTAAGCACCGTATGCTCCTACTCGTTTCTGAACGACTCGCTCTCGTTCATCTCCGGATGACTACTCGCTTTTGTGATTCTTATCCTCGGATGAATTATCTAGCTCCCGCTTTGTAACTCGAACTACGTTTCGGCTTGATCCCTATTTAACGGGTACGTAGGCAGCTTCCCCCGAAGTCCAGTTATAATAAACAAAAATAAACTCCTAGATATTACCACCAATTCGGGCTCGTCTAAAGATGTCGAGACTCCCAACAGTCATTCTTCCCACCAGGGTTTAGTCCATATTGGTACCAATTTAAGCACTGAGAAAATCGAATATCTTGCTTCAAAACTCATCGTCGGTCAAGGACCTTGTCGATGCATACTCGCCGGACGATCTATCTCTCTCCGCGCTCTCACTTCTCTGTATCACCAACCAACCATCGTGGCCTGATCTTCTCGGACGAGAACCATCAATCCGTTCGAATTCTAAAAGCTCCGAGCTCATTTACATCGATACTCTGGCCAAGTATTCGATCAATAGGTCATACTCGGGAGGCCCACCATAGCTAAACCCGAGTAGGATCAAAACACGCGTCTCGCATAGATGCAGTAGTGAAATAATCTACCTGCCGAACTCGGAAAGTCCACCACAACTTTTTCGAATAGGTCAAAAAGCCGGGCCTAGTCCCGCATGAGTTCCTAAGAAAGTGTAAGAACTTTAAGCCAAACACTTCTCGCACGCTTAACCACAAGACGGACTCTAGTCGTAAGCCGGGTTCTGACCCGCAGACAACTCGATCCGACCACTCCATCACGCGAGCCCGGTCGGATCAAAATTAAACAAACTACGGAACCGCTCCCTAGATTCTCAAATGCCTAAGCTTAGAAAACTTAGCCGCAGAAACAAGAACAAAAAAGGCAAACCCGAGGGTGACTTACCCGAACACGCTATGCCTAAGCTTTAAAACTTAGCCACATCAAGACATACGTAAATGCTTAAGCTAAAAAACTTAATCGCATAAAAGAAACTTTAATTCCCGTTGAAACCTAGAGGCTCCTCAGGCAAAATAAACAAGGTTAACGCGGTCCACATCGGCCCGACAAGGGTTATACAACTGGTCAACGGCAACACTCGGCCTGATTACGATAAAACAAAAGAAAATAATACAAGACTACTCTGGGCGTTGAACACTCGGCACCGAGGCTGAAGGGGGTGAAGCGAAGGGAGGCATCAGGTCACCCCTAGTCTCCGGATCTTTCGCTGAAGCTCCAACTTTAGACTGGCCGACAACGCCAGACACGCCTTTCATCCAAAGTCTGATCGGCGGCAATGGGCTCAGCTAAAACCCTGTCCGCAATTTCATCCATTATGCCCTCGGCAACTTTCAAAATAATACCGGCTACGAACTGCTCGATCCCAAAACCTTCGCCGAGTGGAGACTTGGCACTATCCTCCTTATAGCTCTCCGGGAGAACGCTCGCTCTGGGAACGAATTCATAATCCCCATCAGCTGCATCGCCTCGATCTTTTTCTGATAGTCATCGAAGCTGGCCTCAACTCCCTCGGAATCAACAATCCCGTACGCCGAAATCATGTCAAGCTGCGTCTTGACCTGGCTAGCCATGCTGTTGAGCCGAGCGCACTCCAGCTGTTCAGCACAGTACTCACGGGCTCGGTCGAGAGAAGATTGCGCCTGTCCAACCAGCTCGGTACGAACCTGCTCAGCAACTAACTTGGCACACGATAGACCATGCTCTCTCTGAGAAGATCGCAGACAGGATACCTGCGTCCGAACGTGCTCGATCAACGCAGTATTCACCTCTTCGGCTCTTTTGAGGTGCTCCCTGACATCTTCAAGCCTCGCCTCCGTGTGTCTTCTCTCTCTCCTCTCCGCCTGATATCGCTCAGAGACATCCATCAGCATCTTTGACCGCCCCTCGGAGTACTTTCTCAACTTCTCGAGCTCGTCCGTGACGCCTCTGGATTTCAGTGACTTGTTCTCCTTAACGAGCATTTCGATGCGAGCCTTGCCGAAGTCCCTCCCCTCTTTCAAACTACGCTCCCTCTTCATGGCAGAATCAAGTCCCTTGTTCAAGTCTCCTCATCATTATGTTTGGCACTCTTTTCCCTTAGTAGTGGTTTTGTCCCAGAGGGTTTTCCCTACTAAGGTTTTAATGAGACCATCATCTTGATTCTCCGAGTTCACACTTCATAAGTACGCAAGACCAGTCGCGCCCACGTACCGGAACAAGCCCATGTATCTAGATTGCTTGGCCGAGTATATGGAAACCCCTGGGAGGAAGGACGGGCCTGATCCTCCTGCTTTCCTGCCTGCTCGCCTATTCTCGACGAACTCAGCAAGCTCGATTCGCCGACTCGGGGGGGGGGGCTACTGTTGCACCATGGATTTGGCCCAAGGCAAAATTCTACTCCCAGCCCATCAAGCAGGAGGGCCCGACTCATTACTTTATTAACTAAGCTTGGTTACTTTGAATCCTAGTATAGTTACTTTATGCTCATTAAGGGTTACTTTATGAGCATATGTAACCATATGTATCAAAAGCCCTAATCCCAATGTACTATATATAATTGTACCATCATTTGTGTACAACTAAGGTAAAATACACTACACTTTTTGACAAGGACATTTCATTCATCACCGAGCACGTTCAATCTCCCAAGAATCCAACTTCCCTCTCGGTTACTGTTCATCCGAGCGGGCTCTTATATTCTCATCAAAAGCTTTCCTCTTTCCATTTATCAAAGAATCCCCGAACCTATTACAAATTTAGTGTCGATCTCAATCTTGAGTTCAACAAGAATCTTCTCCTTCAGAACTCGAATCTGCAACGTTAGCAGCGCGATTGTTTCCAACCCTTGGAACAACCCTAATCGGTTCTTCTTCTCTGTTCCTTTGCCGATTTTTGTTGTTGTTGATAATCTGAGTTGTTAGTGTCGTCATCTGATTGGTTAAAGCAGTTAGGGCCGTGGTAATAGCCGCGGTAAAACCCTCGAAATCTGCTTTGGTCAATGGCTGATCTCCCATGGTTGATCAAGCTTCAAAAGAACAAGAGAAAACCGGCTCTGGTACCACCTGATGCAGTCGGAAAATCCTAAGGTTAGCAAGCACTAAACCTCAAATAGAACCTCAAGTTCTCAAGCTAAAAACCTGAATTAAAGTTCTGGAAACCCACCAGAATTGAGAAAAGTTCTCGAATTGATAATCAAAGTTAAGTTCTTTACAAAAGTCTTGCACTTCTCTTTATATAGAGAAGGATCTTAACATGAAAATAGAAAAACCTAAAAACTAAAGGAAAACCAGAAAAAAAAATAGAAATTATCAGAACTTAAAATAAAAAGGAAAACTAGGAAATCCTTCCTACATCAATGTGGTACATGTTTACTTACTTTTCAACGATAAATTTCGTAATATATATAAAAAAGCATAATGTATATGACCAAAATTTTACACGAGCAATTACATTACTATGACTTTTTATTTTTGAAGGAGTTAACCTCATTAAAAGTTTTAAATTCTTTTCCTTTTCAAATCCAAACGTAAACCCGCATTTCGATTTACCTGAGTTAAGATATGAGTAAAAGAAACTAAAATTTTATCGTTGCAACAATAAAATATAGGTCGTTTTCAATTTTTTCTGTTTTCATTGATTAAAATGAATTTCCCCCTTATTTGTTTTATATAAATCAATTCTCTTACCTTAAGTTTGAACTGATAATAAGTGTTTGATAGTTGGAATTGTAACCCTTTTTACGGCCATATATTAGAAAAACGCAAAGAATGAATGATTAGATACACTATTCAAATTTAAAATGAATTAAACAAGATAATGATGTGAGACAAGACAAGATGGTGATGATAATTGGCATCTTTCTACAATTAGTGAATTAATTAATCATTAGCATACAAATCAAAGCCTGACTCGTTATACCCATCTTTTTTTTTAATTACGTTATACCCATCTTTAACTTGTATCATCATGTCTTATAAAGAAGAAACGAAACTTTGAATGGTTATTTGTCAGAAGAATACAATAAGAAATGTTGTAAGAAAAATTATGGAGTTGTGACTTATCATACAAGTAAATAGTTTCTTGATAATATTCTATAACCAAAAGATGAATTATTTAAAAAGAGACGTGATCAATAAACTTACGAGTTACGACTATAGAAGACGTGAGGACAATAATTTCGTGTCCACATGCATCAACCCAATCCCCACTCGTACACACGGTTTAGCAAAAACCGAATAACATGAAGAAAAAAATTGATATTGCGAGGAAGTTATTTTTTAAATTTATGTTTTGTAAACATCATAAGAGACCTCTATAACACAATGAAATAATATAAGTGATTTGATTAAAAAAATTAGATACACTATTCTAACATATTTTAGCGATTTCGACAAAACATTCAAGAATTCCTAGGTGAAAACAATAAGAAATTAACTCAAGAAGTACTAAAAAAGGTGCTAACGGCAGTGATGAGACTCCTTTGATTTTGACCGTTTTAGACAAAATTTTAAATTCATGTTTGTAAGTTTCATGAGAGAGTTCTATAACACATGAACTAAAAGAAATAATTTAATTCAAAACTTAGATGCATTTTCTAAGATTTTTAGCGATTTCGACAAAACGTTTAAAAATTCAAAGGTTAATAACCCCTTTTGAGTTTTGATAGTTTTTGACAAAATTTTAAATTCATGTGTTTAGATTTTGTGAGAAAGCTCTACAACACATAAAATAATAGAAATAACTTAATTCAAAAATTAGATACATTTTCTAACATTTTTAGCGATTTCGACAAAACGTTTAAGGATTCAAAAGTTAACCCCTATTAGTTTTGACAGTTTTTTGACAAAATTTTAAATTCATATTTGTAGATTTCATGAGAGTTTTCTATAACATATTAAATAATATAAACAATTTAATTCAAAATTTAAATACATTTTTTTAACATTTTTACCGATTTCAACAAAACGTTTAAGAATTCAAAGGTTAACTCATTTGAGTTTTGACAGTTTTTGATAAAATTTTAAATTCATGTTTGTAGATTTCATGAGAGAGCTATAACACATAAAATAGTAGAAATAATTTAATTCAAATTTTAGATACATTTTCTAACACTTTAGCGATTTCGACGAAACGTTTAAGGATTCAAAGGTTAATCCTTTTGACTTTTGACAGTTTTTGACCCAAAATTGGGTCACGTCTCTTAAAAAAAATATTTTTGTTTATAAGATCTAGATCTTTTCTTATAATTATGTATTTGCTTCAATAACTAGCTAAACAAACTCAACTCGAATAATAATATAATGATAATTTTTAAAATCCCTTAATTTATGAATGAATGATTTTACGATTTTAAACCAAAACTGAAACCGAAACCAAAATATTTTGAAAATGACAACCAAACGAGTTTTATTGAAACTGAAACTAACAAAAAATCAGTAATTACTGTTCAGTTTGTTCAAATTTTTTTACCCATCCCTACTTACCGGCTCAGGAAAATATCCAAATTTCTCCAACCCAAATTAGTTTTATACTTAGTTGATAACCCTAATGATCATATCTCTTTTCAAATAGATACAAAACCCACATCAAAATAAAAATTTAATACCTTTAGTAGAAAATTACAAGACATACCACCACTAATAAAAAGGATCAAGTAATATATAAGTAATATTTTCGCATCTCTCGCGAATCATCTCAACTTTATAGTCTAGCTTCCTACGCAAGTTTCTCACTTTCTCTCTGAATCCAACATCATCGAACATCTACCCTAGGGGTGCAACCGTGCAAGTAATGTACAAATATAAGGTTGAAATCTAGGGTTATAGGATTAGGAAAGAGGGAGAAAATTTGGGTCCGCTAAGGATCAAGATTCTTCTCAGTTCGTGTATCACTCCAATACGTGTAGCACTTCTCCACCACAACTCTCATATCATTCTTTTCACAGCTCATCCAACGTGAGATCCCTTTCCGATACGTGTTCTCCAATGCATCATACGTGACCGCGAAGGCGTGCAATTGTCTTCCGAAATCACCCTTGGTGACTCGGTGGATATGGCGCGAAGCGGCGCACTTCCCGGAACGGCTCACCTCTTCAACCACCTTCGCCGCTTCCTCAAAGATCTCGTAGGGACTCTTCTTCTTCCTGCCACAACTCGAGAAGAACCGGACTGGAACCTGCAAGCATTCATCAAAATCAAATTCAAATTCTTTTTGGTAAAACATATAATTAATGCGTTTAGATTTAATTTTAATTATTTCTAACATTTTAAGCGTTTTCAACAAAACGCTTATGAATTCAAAGATTAACCCTTTTGAGTTTTGACAACTTTTGACAAAATTTTAAATTCATGTTTGTAAATTTAATGGGAGAGCTCTAACCCATATAAAATAATAGATATAATTTAATTCAAATTTAGATACATTTTCCAACATTTTTAGTGATTCCGACAAAACGTTTAAGAATTCAAAGGTTAACCCTTTGAGTTTTGACATTTTTTGACAAAATTTTAAATTCATGTTTGTAGATTTCATAGGAGTGTTCTATAACATATGAAATAATAGAAATAATTTAATTCAAAATTTAGAAACATTTTCTAATATTTTTAGCGAGTTCGACAAAACGTTTAAGGATTCAAAGGTTAACCTCTTTGAGTTTTGACAGTTTTTGACAAAATTTTAAATTCATAATTGTAGATTTCATTAAAGAACTCTATAACCTATAATAATATAAATAATTTAATTCAAAATTTAGATACATTTTCTAACATCTTTAGCGATTTGACAATACGTTTAAGAATTCAAAGGTCCTCTTTGAGTTTTGACAGTTTTTGACAAAATTTTAAATCCATGTTTGTAGATTTCATGAGAGAGCTCTATTACACATTAAATGATAGAAATAATTTAATTCAAAATTTAGATACATTTTCTAATATTTTTAGCGATTTCGACAAAACGTTTAAGAATTCAAAGGTTAACCCCTTTGAGTTTTGACAATTTTTGACAAAATTTTAAATTCATGTTTGTAGATTTAATGAGAGAGCTCTATTACACATAAAATGATAGAAATAATTTAATTCAAAATTTAGATACATTTTCTTATATTTTTAGCAATTTCGACTAAACGTTTAAGAATTAAAAGGTTAACGCTTTGAGTTTTGACAGTTTTTGACAAAATTTTAAATTCATGTTTGTAGAATTCATGGGAGAGCTCTAAAACATATAAAATAATTGAAATAATATAATTCAAAAATTAGATACATTTTAATCATTTTTAACGATTTCGACAAAACGTTTAAGAATTCAATGGTTTAACCCCTTTGAGTTTTGACAGTTTTTGATAAAATGTTGAATTCACAATTGTAGATTTCATTAAAGAGCTCTATAACATATCAAATAATAAAAATAGTTTAATCCAAAATTTAGATACATTTTCTAACATGTTTAGCGATTTCGACAATACGTTTAAGAATTCAAAGGTTAACCCTTTTGAGTTTTGACAGTTTTTGACAAAATTTTAAATTCATGTTTGTAAATTTTATGAGAGAGCTATATAACATATAAAATAATAGAAATAATTTAATTCAAAATTTAGATACATTTTCTAACATTTTTAGTGATTTCGACAAAACGTTTAAGAATTCAAAGGTTAACCCCTTTGACAGTTTTTTGACAAAATTTTAAATTCATGTTTGTAGATTTCATGAGAGAGCTCTATAACAAACAAAATAATAGAAATAATTTAATTCAAAATTTAGTTACATTTTCTAACGTTTTTAGCGATTTCGATAAAACGTTTAAGGATTCAAAGATTAACCCTTTTAAGTTTTGACAGTTTTTGACAAAATTTTAAATTCATGTTTCTAGAGTCCATGAGAATCTTCTATATCACATTAAATTGTGAAAAATAATTTAATTTCAAATTTAGATACATTTCATTCATTTTTTAGCGATTTCTCCAAAACGTTTAAAATTTTTGTAGGTTAATAAACTGAGCTATAGATTTTCAAGTGATGTAATAAAAACTAATCAAGAAATTGTGATCTCAAGTAGGCAACAAGAGAGATTGATTACTAATTTCCTTTAATCCACTTGAAAATAACAAGCAAAAATCCAAATAGCAATTGCAATTTGCCTCTGTTGTATTAACCACACCAATCCGAAAATTTTCTCTTTCTCACTGTACTTTGAGAAGAAACCTCAACTCTGATTCATCAGTTTTAGCAAAGCCTTATAAGCAATGCTAACCAAAAAATAGAATACTACCTGTAGAATCATCATAGAAGAAATGGAAGTATTTACTCGAAACCAAAACCGAAATTTGCTGAGCCAATACGACAATGAAGCCTTTTTCCCTCGGAGTTTAAAGCAGAGCCAACGGTAAGAAAACGAACAAAAAAGAGCTGCTCCAAACTTGAATCTCAACAGGGTGAAATATCTCAACTTGAATCTCTATCGACGTCTTTTCTTCTTAGGCGAAAGGAGAACTGGTTTCTGAGATGTGTTTGCTTCCGGGGCTGGATCTTCATTCTCTGTTGCTTTGTTGTAGAGAATATCAGTATCACTGTCTATCTCATAAGGAGTGTTTCTACTCTGATTTGCTCTAAACTGCAAAAGTGTCACGTTGTAGAAGTAGCTCACAATCTTCCCTCTGCTCTTTGAAGTCAGAATCCTCTTGATCTGATCGAAGAATGACGGGCTAAGCGTAGGTGGAGAAGTCATCAATGACTTCACCTTCTTCATTTCTAAGTCTGTCCAATACTGCAGAACACCTTCACCCATAATATCGAAACACCACATATAGAAAGCTGGACCAAGTTCGAGTTTCAGTTTCTCTTGTTTTGTAGAGATATGAAATCTGACACATTCGACAGAACCTGGATTTTGGCAGCCACAAGGATCTTGTCTTCCTTTTCCAATAGGATCTCTTTCAATGAGAAGATTTCTGTTGTTCTTGCTTTGTTCATTGCTCAGTGGCCAGATCCGAGTGCCTAACCACTTTGTATCGCTTTCAGTGCTTATGTCGGTCCTCTCGGGTACTTCAGCTTGAAACTCTGACCCAATTAGAGGACATGGTCTATCTTCCTCATCTGAACTTTCTGAACCCGAGCCATTTCCAGAAGATGTCTTGCTTTTCTTCTTATCATTAAACTGACTAACATCGAAACTCAGTCTCTCTCTTAGATTGTAACTTGGTCCACCACTATCATCATACAGGGACGGGTGCATCTTCTGGAGTTTCTGAAACATATAAGCAGATTATCAAGACTTGGAATGGCATAAACATGGAAAAACAGCGGTGAAACTCAAATAACACCGACAAACCATTCCCATCAGACTAAACAGAGAATGTTCTCTAGCAATAATACCTCGCATAGTGCGATATAAGGAAACTGACATTATCGAGAAACAAATTACTTATGATAAAAGCCTTGAATGGCATAAACATGAAAGGACACAAACCATTCCCAATTAGACTAAATAGAGAATGTTCTCTAACAATAATACATCGCTGGTGCTAACGCATTCTCACATTGTTGCGATAAAAGGAAACTGATGTAATCAAGAATCAAAATTCTTATGACGCATTTCCTAAGATTCTACTATTAATTCCTTAAATCCTTTACGACATATGCAATTCACCATTCTCCGCGCGAAAAAAACACATTTCTTCGCATTTAAAATCACAACGAAAGTCAAATTACTATAGCAGGAAAGATGATGCATCAAAATCATATAAGCTTTTTTCGTAATGACAAATACCTGCCAAGTCTTTTCAGTAGCCGAATCAGTGTTTGTTCTCAACGCCCTAAACATCAGAAGCTGTCTCCATGGCTCTTCACTTGCATAAGAATCCCACTTTGACCTATCCGGCAATAAACCAATCGATGTATCACACGGATCCCTCGCAACTTTCCTTAACCATTCCAATATCTCTAAAGGACATTCCCGTTTTCTCTTCCCAGGCGAATCAACAACCATCACCGTTTCCAATCCCTGAATCGCTTTCACAGCATCACTAGAAACAGACTCTATACCAATCACATTCTTATCATATCGTCTCTTCATCTTCGATACAAACCATTTAAGCTCTACACCTAACTCCTTTGAAGAATCTTTACCTTTCCTAACCTCATATTTCCTTTTCACTTCAGATAAGAAATCCTTAAGCCTAGTTTTCAAATCATCAGAGATTCCAGATAACTCAACACTAGTACCATCATTATCATCACCTGCAATAACTCTGTTTAACCATCTAACAAGTGAATCAAGATACTTCACATAGATCAATTTCGCTGAAGCTGAGTTATTAAACCCTAATCCAGACTCTATTGCAACTTCTTCCCATGAACCAGATTCGGAAACAGAATCGAATCCTCCTCTATGACTAACGTTGAGGAAAAGATTGAATAAGTAGACAGGTCTACCGTCGCCGGTCATCGGAGGAAGTGGTCGGAAACTCTCCGATGAACAGAATTCGTCGAGGAATGATTCGAGTAAGGATCTGAACAAAGAGACGAGTTCCTTAATCTTCTTCTCAAACCCTAAAGTTTTGGAATCTGGGACTTCAGGTTCGAGATTCTTCGGAGTTTTGCAGAAATCGACGGAATCTTCGTCTGCTACCATCGACCAACCAGCCATCGTCAACGATGAGGAACGAACCCTACAATTATTTATAGAACCCATTTTTACCTCTCAATCACAAAATCAAACAAAAACAAGCACGAAATTGAAACCCTAGAAAACTCCAACGACGACGAGAACGATAAACTCAGAAAGAAAACCCGAATCTAAGAGCTTACGATTACGACGATTGAGATTCCATGGCGGAACTAAGGAGGTTTTTGAGCGGGAAAACAAAATTAGGGCAAAATTTGCCAAATCGAAAAACCCCACTTCCCTTGACCCGCCATTTTCTCGCTCTTTCGAGGTTTGGGTTTTTCTGTGATGGTGACCGAAGAAGAAGTTTAAGGTATAAAATCAAACTTTCCTACAAATACAGACCCATAATCCTCAAAAATCAAAAACTACTTTTTTTTCTTTCTACCAAATTGAAAAACAATGTGGAAGATTAATCGAAAGAAATAAAAAAATTGAAGAGATTAGATTATAATATTGAGGAATGACTAAACTTGCGCTATTCGCTTTTTGCAGGTAATTAGGAGAAATGATTTTTATTGAATGAAGCAGGCACGACGGTTTTGTATATAAAGACGCATTGGAAAAATGAGAGAGAGAGACCCATACCATTTTAATATGATAGCTGTCATATATATGACGTATTAATTTAACTCTAGTTAATAATTATTAACCCATTGGTTGAGTTTAAAACATGCAAATACTAACAAACCAAAAAGAAGCATTTCTATTGGTTCTACTTTTGGGACTTGCAACATGTTAATACATTCTGTATTTTAAAATAATTAAATTAAATTCTGTATTATGAAAACTGTAACAGAAATCTATTTTTGTGTGTTGTATATATTTGAATTATCTATATTCTGTTTTGTTTAAAACGAAATTTCAAAAAAAAAAAAACATATAATCGCGAACAAAAAAAGTTAAAGTTGTTAGTTTTATACTTTTATTAGATGAACTAGTAGAATAAAAGAAAAATTAGGATGTGAGAATTTCTAAAAGTGCTTGCGAACCGAAATATGCTAAAGTTTGTTTGGGTTAAACATAGTTATAAAGAAGTAAAAAACAAATAAAAGCTAAAGTTCTAATCATTTCCAGTATGCGACTTGCTTAATTGATTGGTATGTTTCAAAATAACTTGAGAGTTATCTTTGACAAATATTAGTATGGTATAATGTCATTTCATGTTATTAATGTTAGTATTAAACTATCAATCTCTAAGGACGAAAGAGGATTATAATTAAATGACGTAATCATCGTCTGTCCGACAAAGTCATTAGTCCATTAGTAATTAAGTATTTTAACAGCCATTAGTTATCCTACTGTAATTAGTACTTGTTCGCCTTCATACCAATTCGGCTCGGCTCAAGCCGAACCGGCTCGTCTTAAGTCATAGATATTCCCACCACGCCGTCTTTTTTCATCTCCGGTAGAAATGCGTTTTAGATTCCGATCAACTTCGATCGTGACCGTCCATTTCACCACCCGGAGAATCTTTTCTTCTTCTTCTTCTTCACCAGTAGCGACTTCCTTTGAGGTGAAACAAGATCATGGGTTCATGGTAAAACGAGGGACTTACAATTCTCTGTTTCTTCAAAACAAGCACTTGCAAGCGTACACGAAAAGCAGAGAATTTGATAATGCAGACAAGCTATTCGACGAAATGCCTGTTAGAAATATTGTTACCTGGAACATTTTGATTCACGGGTTTACTCAACGAGACGGTGACGTCAACACAGAGCTCGTCTAGGTTTTTGTTATTTGAATCAGCTTCTTCTCAGTGAAGTGAGTTTGGATCATGTGTCATTCATCGGGCTGATACGGTTGTGTACTGATTCGACCCATGTAGAAGCTGGTGTGCAATTACACAGTTTGATAGTGAAACAAGGTCTTGATTCAAATTGCATTTTGAGTACTAGTCTAGTTGATTTCTATGGGAAATGTGGTCTTATAGTCGAAGCAAGACGAGTTTTCGAGACGGTTTTGTGGAAAGATTTAGTGCTATGGAACGCTTTGGTTTCTTCGTATGTTCTTAACGGTATGATCGAGGAAGCTTTCGGTTTACTCAAGCTAATGGGATTCGAAAACGGATTGGTAGGTGATAATTTCACTTACTCGAGTCTTTTAAGCGCGTGTAGGATCGAACAAGGGAAGCAGATTCACGCAATTGTCTTCAAACTGTCGTTTCAATTCGATATTCATGTGGCGAGTGCGTTGGTCAATATGTATGCCAAGAGTAATTATATGAGAGATGCTCGCGAGTGTTTTGAATCGATGGTTATGAGAAATGTAGTGACTTGGAACGCGATGATTGTGGGTTATGGACAAAATGGAGACGGAAGAGAAGCTATGAGACTTCTCGGACAGATGCTTCGCGGTTATCTTCAACCGGATGATCTTACCTTTGCGAGTGTTTTAAGTTCATGCGCGAAAGTCTCTGCATTTTGGGATATTAAGCAAGTGCAAGCTTTTGTTACTAAACAGGGCTATGCGGGTTTCTTGTCCGTGGCTAACTCTCTGATTAATGCTTATTCCAAGACTGGACATTTATCCGAAGCACTTCTCTGTTTTCGTTCGATCAGTGAACCCGATCTGGTTACGTGGACTTCAGTAATCGGGGCTTTAGCTTTTCATGGATACGCAGAAGAAAGCTTGCGGATGTTTGAAAGTATGATTCAGAAACTTCGGCCGGACACGATCACTATCTTAGAGGTTGTTTCTGCTTGTAGCCATGGAGGATTAGTTCAAGAAGGGCTTTGTTGCTTCAAACTAATGACCGAGGTATACAAGATCGAACCAGAGGAAGAACATTACACTTGTCTGATCGATCTTCTTGGCCGAGCTGGTTTCATCGACGAGGCCTTTGATGTTTTAAGGTCAATGCCTGTAGAGCAACACACAGATGCTTTGGCAGCTTTCACAGGAGCATGTAGCATCCATGAGAAGAGTGAATCGATGAAATGGGGTGCAAAGAAGCTTCTTGAAATTGAACCTAGCAATCCTGTGAACTACTCTCTTTTGTCAAACGCTTACGTCTCTGAAGGCCATTGGAACCAAGCGGCTCTACTGCGTAAAACAGAGAAGATAAATTGCAATGATTCCAAAACTCCAGGTTGTAGTTGGCTTGGTGACTAGTTAGTCTAGCCACTATAACCATGGAAGTAAATGATATTACAAGAATACAGAAGCTTCTCATTGTACCAAAAGATAGCCTAGGACTAAGACAAATAATGCAACTGGAAACAACTCCAGTGATTTTTCATGTCACTATGTGTATATAAAGATACAAGATTACAAACACGAGAGTTGGCAATGAGGTCCAGAATGCCATATCGAAAGAATCTACGCGAGAGAGAAAAAAACCTGAATATTTACCCATCACCATGTCTTGTTCTGTTCTATTGGTTGGTATAGATATAGGAGAAGGCACAGTAAGAATCCAGTAAAATAGTCTCTATCTTTATGCTTTTATTAGTTTCTTGGTAGCGAGTCTTGCCTCGTTAACTCGTAGTTATCAGCTCCGTTGAGGGTTTGGTTCTCATTATTTACAATTTTAATCTTCGAACAGAGGAAGAAGAAGGAAGATGTGTAGATTGTGAGATGCCAAATACTGTACAAAATTTTCAAATGTAAATATTCAGAAAGTGACACCAATCGATATTACTAATATCTGAACACTTTAAATACACACACACCTGTGCCAAATCCAGTAACTTGAACTGGTTTCCACTTTGAAACTTATAGCTGCCATGGTAAAGGCTACAAGACCTGCCGTCACAAAGCCCCAACGAAACTGTTTCTTCAGCGTCTTAATTATATTACTAAACCATTCTTTGACTGCTCGTGGCCTACGACCATATAAAAAACTCGGATATGTTATGATTTGTCACATTGTGGTGATTATAATGTTCAAGATTTAAGGAAACAGAATGGCTTCCTTATGTTACCTGTCGAGCATGTTCAATGAAAATCCAGCTGATCCACAATAAGATCTATACTTGGTAATGAATTCCACCAAAAACCCGATGAAGAGACCAAGTGACCCGATAGCTAATACAATGATAATATTTGACGCCCTGTAAATCGATAACAAGCCAATATAATGGTTTAGAAATAGTCTTAACTATCACAACCATCCAGTCGACTATATCAAATACCTTGTTGCTTTAGTTAAGGCCAATAAAGCTGTGAGAATGGCAACAATTGTGTGTATTGTCCTCTTAACTGCTTCATCAGCCGTGGATAAGTACACAAAGGTCCCAATCACAGCCATGAAAGAGAGCCAGAAATCCATGAACTGAAGCAAACGTTTTTACCATCTAGTAAGTATAATTTCACACATAAGATGACAATGATGCAGATAACAACTACGCGTACCTGTAACACATTGTAATTTAACGCACACCAGGTGCCTACATCGCATGCATGATACAGAGCGCTCGAGATTCCACTAGATGTGAACAGAACCCACTCTGGATACTCCTGTTTAGGACATCAATTAACAGCTTTTAGATGGGAAAGAGGAACAAACCAAGAGCATCGAATTTAAAGTGTAAACCAAGAAAATTACTCGCTGCCGAAGAGCCCAGTAAGCAGGCAAAAGAGCTGCTGCGTTAGATGCTATAAGAGCAATAGATTGAACGATATATCCTTGGTGTGATACAATTTCAATGCCACAGTCAAAGCCTCCATGAGTTCGGTCACAAGAACAAAAGCTGAAACACAACACAAGAGTTAAAAACATTTCAAATGATCTACTCAGTTCACAAATTTTGAATAAGGCGAGGTAGAAGAAACCTGTAAGATGTCAATCCACTAGCGTCAAAAGCATATCGGCAATTCCCATGAGACGAACACCTTTTTGGGCATCTTTCAAGAGAAAGAGATACAAGAGTTGGAGGACCTTTCGAAGCAGTAGCAGCAGTAGACTCACCGAGCTTCCTTAACCCGAGTGACCATGTTCCTTCTCGAGCATACAAGATGTAGAAATCAACCTTTTCTTGGCTAGAATTATACAGTGAGAAGAACATTGATCGACTGGCACTTGTTTGATTCGCATAATAATAATCCCGGTCATCAAGTGTGGGCAATCCACCAAATCTAAGATAAACCTCATACTGTATCGTAGAATCTGACGTTAATCTGAAGTGGATATGCCCACCAGCACCTCCTTGAGGGATGTTCATGAGAAAATAAGTCCATGTGCTTGTGTCTAATTCTGGAATAGCGGAAACATTGCTGAAAATGGGTTCAAAGGGAAAATCTATGCTCGAGCCTGAAGGTGAAGCGTCATTGGCCGGCAAATAATATGATTCAAAAGGTGTCAACGATCCTCTCCTCATAACTGCCTGCACAAAATGTATCGTGTTCAACAACTTTATAAGTATATAGCTTAATCTTGATCTTTTAGAGCAAATTACCTGAAGCATGTAGATTTGCTGTGCACAATTTGGTCCTGCCTTTCCCACAGGACACCCGAGAACTTTAACTTTTAACGAAAAGCAGACCTTAGAACTAGAACTTGTGCCCTGTACAAGCCGATTCTCCCGTCCAGAAAAACTAACAACGATATACCATCGACCAACTTTCGGTTTGTTAATAACTAAGGGAACTTTATTTATATCACCAGCGTAATCATGTAGAGTCTCAGTCGCAATAGCTCCAAACCGGGCATAACACATGAGGTAACTTTCATTGGAATCTACTTTAACATTAGATGCCATAATAACTAATTGTTCAGATATTCCATCTACATCTAAAGCATACGTCTTCGTTTCAACACCCGTCAGACAACTAGGATAAGAATCCGAGCAAGAAACAATACTTCCTGTCTGGTTATCAAACCGAGAACACGAAAGCGGATAAATAGTCTGGTTGCAAGAAGGTCCCCACATGGTAGCGGTTTTACAACCTTCAACACTAATGTTGGCACTAAATGAAAATGCCGACGAACGAACAATCTGTTCAGAGTATCCAAATATGCATCAGAGATCTAATTTAGAAAGAAATCGATGAAAAACCATAAAACCATACCATTTTCCCCTGAGTCCTAGTAACTCCAATTCCATTAAAAAGACCAACATACCAAGCTCCAGGAGATATCTATAAGCAACAACATCGAACAAGAAACTCGGTAACATGTCTTAACACAGAAACTTTTGGGAAATTTTTAGAAAAATTTACCTGTTCATTGGTTAACCTCAATGATATATTCTTATGCATAGGGTAACACTGTTCTGCAATCTCAATATCATCAGTTCCTTCAAAAGATCCATTGAATAACCGTCCTAGCGCTACAAAACACCGCAAAAAAAAAAAAAAAAACACGGTCTTAATTCCCTAAATCAATAAGGTCTATGTGTTTTCGTTAACCAAACAAAGAAGCTTAATTACATGTTTCTTTTTTACCTAAATCATACCTTCAAGAGCATTTTCTGATGCATCAGGTAGAGGAGGACTACCATCTCTAAAACATATAACTGGAAGCAGACTTTTCGAAATCTTCGAAATGCTCTTTGCAGTCTACATCAATAAAACCCAATTTTAGTTGAATTCCAAAACAAATTTGAGAAACAATCTCAGTACTTACAATATCTACATCAGATTCCATAGCTACATTCAATGATGAGAACCATGGAGGCAAATCAACTGTAACAAAATAAAAAACTCGTGAAGATCATACGAAATCAATCGAAGACTAAAATCCAGATTATTGAAATGATCGGAATCGGAATTTTAACAGTACCTCTGATGTAACGAGTATCGTAAGGCCTGACTTCGGATTTCGGATACCTGAAGCTCGAAACGGTGAAAAAGCTTCCATTATCGTCGTCCAACACAGAATCTTCAAGAGAATTACATAAGAAGACGAAGAGAGTGATGATAAATATACCCAGAATCGAAATCTTCGCCATTGAAGCTGAGAATTTAAGGGTTTTACACTATTAGTGTGAAATTTGTTTAACGCATCTTCTTCTCCAGAGAATTTTCCTCCTCCTTGACTAAAAAATTCAGTATTATTCTTCAATGCGGATTTTTTAATTGCCGCTTTAAATAACGCGCCTTAGGAAAGTTGAGTGTTTCTCACGCGCTGATCTAACGGTTGTTAGTTGATCTGGATTCTGGATTTTTGGTATGATTAGTAATCTTAGCGCGTGTGTTACACTGTATATTATTGTGTTTGATTTTTAAAAGTTTATGTGGTTATTAATGTGATTTATTACGTGTTGGTCAGAGACAATAGTCACCATTAGCCTAATTTAATCATTAATCAGCATTATAGGTGTGTTAGAAACCCGAAAAGAGAAATTTGTGTTGGGCTTAATGGGCTAATTGCAATGTTAACTAAATTAAGAATTGAATGAGAAATTGGTTTGTTATTATGGGATTGGTTAGGGTCTCGGTTTGATTTAAGAGGATATAAAGAGCATATTCGGATTCGGTTTGGGATAAGATTGATCCTAACCAATCCATGATCTTCTCCTCCTTGTATCACGCCACCTCCCTCTCTCTCCACCTTGTTGAACTGCTGCGAAATTTCCTCCACGTGAGAGAGATACTCGGTTCAACAAATGAACTCCTAGGCTATTTTTAACAAAGCCATAACTTATTATTGTTTTTTAACGCTTTTGAAAACATTCAACAGCAAAGAAAAAATCACAACAACTCTCTCTTGTTCGATTATTAGTCCGAGTTAAACAGTAAGTTTCTCTCCGAGTTTTAGAAAGTTTAGTCGAGAGTATATCGTAGATATACGGTTCATAGATTCTAATACGAGTGTTGCGTATTAGTCTTAATCAAGATCGTATCCTGGGATTCATTATCGTACAAAACCGTCACACTACGGGCGATATTTTGAATTAAGGAAAGAGAATTCGTTCTCGCTTTCTTGAATTCGTTATTCGGTTTATCGTTGTTATAGTAGATTAATTTCCGGGTCCCTACAGTCTTAATTCAAAATAAAATCCGAAACGGATTTAATCTGCTCTAACCTCGAAACGATTTCGATTCTAAAACGTTTCCGCGAAAAAGTTTGCGATTAGTAAACGATAAAAAGGTCTCCACAAACGCTTCCAAGCGAGTTTGTGATTCGTTCTAAATTGTCTTATTTCAAAATAAATTCAAACAGATTGAACCTGCCGAGCTTTCAAACGATTTCGGCGATCATAAAATATCTCCGCGAATACTTTCGAGTGAATTTGCGATTTGTTCTCCGATCATAAAAAACAATCCGCGAACGCTTTAAAACCGAGTTTGCGATCTGTTTCGTGATCAAACCCACCACGTCTCCGCGAACGCTTAGTAAGCGAGTTTGTGATTCGTTCTTGCGATCAATTCTGTTTCCAGTGAGCTTGCAATAATAACATAAAAGCATCAGTTCTGTTTGATTAGTCAAACCGGATTTGAGTTTGATGTGTTAATTTGGCTCTGGTTTAGTTATCAAACCGTTTCGGTGTTGGTTCATTGGTCTGAGAAAATTAATCCGACTCTTGAATCTTCTTTTGTTATTGCTTTTGGTTTCTTGTGTCTTAAGCAATAGACAATCACCGGTTATAGTTTTTGGTTTGTTAACCAGTTCACTTCTGGTTTAATAATCACTTACGAGAGATTGTTGACATTATAATGTTTTGAATATTATAATCCAACTATCATAGCAATTATTCTAATTGTTTATATTTGCATAACGTTGACAATTTTTTTTTAAAGAAAAATATGTTGAAACGTGTACTATTTGCATAAAGTTATAATTTTATTCGATATTAATTTGTGTGTTATTTTAAATCGAATATTAATTATCTCTTATTTTCTGTGTCATTAGATGGCTGGAAAAAATGATATGTGTGTTGTTGTAACTGAAACCAACATGGTGGAAGACAACCCGATTGAATGGTACTATGATACTGGTGCTACAACACATATCTGTTCTAACAAGACAATGTTCCAAGTTTACAAAAAGAACATGATGAACACTGAGGAAAAGCTGTTCATGGGGAACGAGTCTGTGTCAAAGATTGAAGGGAAAGGCAAAGTGGTTCTGAGGTTGACTTCAGGACGTGACCTTCACCTCCATGATGTCAAGCATGTACCTGATATGAGGAAGAATTTGATCTCCGGATCGATCCTGAGCAAGCATGGATTCGCTGCGAATCTCGAGGCTGATGAACTTGTCATTAGGAAACGTGGGATGTTTTTGGGTAAGGGGTTTGTTAAGGGGGGACTCGTCAAATTGTCTGTATCGACAATCCTCCCGAAAGTTGGTTATGTTGTTGTTTCAACTCCAATGAATGAAAAACCTCTTGCTTACTTGGTTGAGTCATTCGATACTTGGCATGAACGTTTGGGACATGTAAATTATAAAACAATTAAAAAAATGAAAAATATGAATTTAATCCCAAAATGAAAATCAAGTAAAGAAAAATGTGAAGTCTGCGTTTAGGCAAAACTCACTAAAAAACCATCACCCCAAGTTGAAAGAACTACCAAACCTCTAGGTTTAATACACACAGACTTGTGTGATTTAAAATATGTGCAAACTAGAGGCGGTAAAAAATACTTTGTCACCTTCATAGACGATTGCACAAGATTTTGTTATGTATACTTGTTACGTAGCAAAGATGAAGCGCTGGAAAAATTTAAAGAGTATAAAATCGAAGTCAAAAACCAGCTTCAGAAAACTATTAAAATAGTTAGAAGTGATAGAGGTGGGGAGTATAGTGAACCATTTAATGCATTTTGCAGAGAAAATGGCATTATACATCAGACAACCGCTCCCTACTCACCGGAATCTAACGGAGTTGCGGAAAGAAAAAACCGAACTCTAAAAGAGATGATGAATGCGATGTTGCAAGAATCGGGGTTAGCCCAGAACATGTGGGGGGAAGAGCTGCTTACCACAAATTATATCCTCAACAAAATACCGCACAAAGTTACTGGTCAATCACCACAAGAACTTTGGAAAGGAAAAGTACCTTCGTACAAATACCTTAAAGTGTGGGGGTGCCTCGCAAAAGTGGCAGTACCACCTCCGAAAAAGGTCACAATCGGGCCAAAAACCGTAGACTGTATTTTTATCGGATATGCACACAATAGTAGTGCTTATCGATTTCTGGTGTATAAATCAGATATACCAGACATACATGTAAATACAATTATGGAATCAAGGAATGCATCATTTTTTGAAAATATAAAAATCATCCAAAGCGGACTCGTGAACAACGAGATGAAGCAAGCACTTCCGGTACTTCAGCAAATGAAGTTGAACAAGAGGATGAAGATGAACCTAGACGAAGCAAAAGGGCTCGTAAGGAAAAGAATTTTGGCGAAGATTTCTTAATGGCTTTTCTCGCGGAAGGTGAGCCAAGAACATTTTCGGAAGCTATGTCTACACCGGACGCTCCTTACTGGAAGGAAGCCGTCAACAGTGAAATGGATTCGATCCTGCAACATAATACTTATGAAATAACTGAGTTACCAGAAGGGTTTAAAGCACTCGGGTGTAGATGGATTTTCAAAACAAAAATATTAACCGATGGCGCAATAGACAAATACAAGGCGAGACTTGTGGTGCAAGGATTCCGGCAAAAAGAAGGTTCGGATTTCTTTGATACCTATTCTCCGGTGACGAGAATAACTTCAATCAGATTGATTATAAGTATTGCAGCCTTACGAGACCTCGAAATTCATCAAATGGATGTTAAAACAGCCTTTCTAAATGGAGAATTAGAAGAGGAGATTTATATGAAACAACCCGAAGGGTTTGTTATCCCAGGACAAGAACACAAAGTCTGTAGACTTGTGAAGTCATTATATGGACTTAAACAAACTCCTAAGCAATGGCATGAAAAATTCGACAATGTAATGATGTCTGATGGATTCATTATAAATGAATGTGATAAATGCATATACATCAAGATTACTCCAAAAGGTTACATTCTATTGGGCTTATATGTAGATGATATGCTCATTATTGGAAGTAATAAAGAGATGATCACACAAACTAAAAACATGCTCAAAGGAAAATTTGACATGAAAGACATGGGATTAGCGGACGTAATTCTAGGGATTAAAATTATCAGAACTCCCGAAGGAATCACTCTATCCCAAGATCATTACGCTGAAAAGATACTCAATAGATTCAAGAATTATTCGAGTGGAATTGCAAAAACTCCAGTGGACCCTCAACTTCACCTGACAAAAAATTCGGGTGATGCAGTATCACAAGTAGAGTATGCAAGAATAATCGGGAGTCTAATGTACTTGACAAATTGTACTAGACCCGACTTGGCGCACTCAGTAAACGTACTTAGTCGCTACACCAGTAATCCAGGACATAAACATTGGAAAGCCATGACTAGAGTATTAAACTACCTACGTTATACTAAAAACCATGGCTTGCACTATGGTAAAGAACCATCGGTTTTGGAAGGATACAGTGACGCAAACTGGATCGCAGACTCCAAAAACTCCAAATCCACTAGCGGATATGTATTTACATTTGGCGGTGCAGCAGTATCCTGGAAATCTTTCAAACAAACTCTGTTGGCCAGATCGACCATGGAATCTGAATTTATAGCTTTAGACAAAGCTGCAGAGGAAGCAGAGTGGCTTCGTAATTTCTTGGAAGATATCCCGATGTGGGAGAAACCTGTGCCTGCAATACGTGTACACTGTGATAGCCAATCAGCTATAGCTCGGGCACAGAACAATCTATATAATGGTAAATCTCATCATATCAGGAGATGACATAAAACCATTAGACAACTCATCTCAAATGGTGTAATCACGTTAGATTACATTAAGTCAGCAGACAACCTAGCGGATCCATTTACTAAAAGTTTGACACGAGATCAAGTTGCAAAATCATCAAAAGGAATGGGTTTAAAGCCAACGACATAAGACGAAACTTGATGGAAACCCCACCTACCTTGATTGGAGATCCCATGATGTAGGTTCAAAGGGAAAACTAAATCAAGTAGAATCTACTAAAGAGCACTGAGAGACTAATGTCTTCTCCCAGTTCCTAGGATGATGTACAGTGCTTCCTGTATGTGCAGAGGATAAGCTAAAGCTTTTAATGATTTGAGACCATAACTTTGAGATATCAATGAAGTATTACAGGATACTTCTGCAAACAAAGTAAATGGCAAATCACCTTGTGAGTGTGAAATGAGGCCGTTTCTAGGAGAATAGATGAAAGGCTATATTCTCTAACTTCACTCATGATTAACCAGGTGAGTTCAAGGCCAAAATGAACACAATAGAGAACTAAGTTCTACGGGAAAACGAAGCTGGGTTTTAGCTGTTGTCTCGGTTTACACTAACCTCCGGATGGTTCAAGACATCATGTTCACCATCTGGCCAAGTAAACCCGACAGATATTAACAATGAGTGGTTCAAGACTGAAAATGTCACCATCTCAGATACAGTTAGTTTTCGCATATACTCTCAAAAGTCTGTGTAGTTTAGGTTATAGAGTCAGTCTAGTTGTCATATGTTTAGAGTCATTTCTATTCATGTGGGGGATTGTTGGATCGTAAAGTTTCATTGCCAATATGGGCTTAATGGGCTAATTGCAATGTTAACTAAATTAAGAATTGAATGAGAAATTGGTTTGTTATTATGGGATTGGTTAGAGTCTCGGTTTGAT
The DNA here is from genome assembly GCA_963576765.1 of Draba incana. Classification (NCBI taxonomy): domain Eukaryota; kingdom Viridiplantae; phylum Streptophyta; class Magnoliopsida; order Brassicales; family Brassicaceae; genus Draba; species Draba incana. The sequence goes on along the minus strand of OY755202.1, from coordinate 1,820,325 downwards.
TTAAGAGGATATAAAGAGCATGTTCGGATTTGGTTTGGGATAAGATTGATCCTAACCAATCCATGATCTTCTCCACCTTGTATCACGCCACCTCCCTCTCTCTCCACCTTGTTGAACTGCTGCGAAATTTCCTCCACGTGAGAGAGATACTCGGTTCAACAAATGAACTCCTAGGCTATTTTTAACAAAGCCATAACTCATTATTGTTTTTAACGCTTTTGAAAACATTCAACAGCAAAGAAAAAAATCACAACAACTCTCTCTTGTTCGATTATTAGTCCGAGTTAAACAGTAAGTTTCTCTCCGAGTTTTAGAAAGTTTAGTCGAGAGTATATCGTAGATATACGGTTCATAGATTCTAATACGAGTGTTGCGTATTAGTCTTAATCAAGATCGTATCCTGGGATTCATTATCGTACAAAACTGTCACACTACGGGCGATATTTTGAATTAAGGAAAGAGAATTCGTTCTCGCTTTCTTGAATTCGTTATTCGGTTTATCGTTGTTATAGTAGATTAATTTCCGGGTCCCTACAATTTGTAGTATAGTAACAGAAATGTAAGTAACAAGGCGAATTAATATGTGAAGATGCAGTTACAAGATACACAAACGGTTCATGGATAATTATGGGATTCTACAACAGCTGTATAAATAGTGAAATAAATTCAGATAATTGTTAAAGTGATAGAGAAATTCGGGCAGAGTTTTCTTCGCTCGGGTAAAACTGAGCATACAAATAAGGATTCTATGAAAGCTAAACCAGAATCAATAACCAAACTAAAACATAATTTACTTAGTTAAAAAAAAGTATTTTGGTCACAATTTACTTAGTTAATTTAAAGGCTACATTAGTTTATTTTATGTTAGCTTTGTGGTTCACCGCAACAACAAATACAAAATTCGATTGGTAACACATGACATACAAGTTTTTTTTGTTTGGCATCTAAATGAAATATATTAAGGGGAATGTTTTACAACTAAGGCTAACCAATTAGCACTTTACAATTGATATAATCACCACCAATGACATACAAGTTTATTGATGGTATGAATTAGCGATATTAGATGATAATACAATTAGAAACAATGATAAAAAAGATGATATAAAAAGTAGTAGTATTATTTTTTGTAACCCAATTTTATATATTGGTTACATGAGAGGTGGTATAAGGTGTAATGCCTTGTTTAGTTTAGTGTTATCATTCAAAACCTAAATCAACTCGTTTACAAGGCATTTCAACAACATAATAATATCGAACAAATGTAAGAAGCAAATTTGACATTACGACAAATAGTACTAGCTAAGGAATTCATAAGTGACATCATAAAGTATAACATTAAGTGGATCCTGATAGATAGAAACCTATCGTAGATTCGAAATAGCCAATTTCTTTGAGTACGTTATCAACTCTTCCCACATGAACATATTCACATATCATCGATCTGAAAGTGGAGACATCAGGAGACAATTCTTTATCAGAGCACATTTCGTCAAACAAATGCTCTGTCTCAAAGACCATCTCATACTCACAAAGTCTAGCTATTGTGTTGTTGTAACAACTTATCTATCAAACAAACGCTCTGCCTCAAGTCTTTATCAGTGCAACTTATGTTTAGTTTTTATGAGTTTCCAAATTCGGATTCATGTTAAATCTTTGAATATTTTAGCTAGACTTATATAGTTTCGTTAGATGTTTTGTTGTTAATCCTTTTGATGCAAATTTGTTTCAGGTTGGAGTTGCTGAAGTCCTTTCACATATTGGAGTTTCTGAAGTCCTTTCACTCGTTAATCACGCTAATAGTGATATTATTACATGTTGTATGGAGCTCTTGAACATAAATCGTGTTTTCTCATGTCGGGAAAGCGATTTGGAGACAGTAGCTCCAAGATGTGGATAAGGTAAACATAATTTGGAAAGCCATTCCGAGCTTATGAAAGTTTATGTATCCAAATCTAAGCAAATGTATCATCTGACTATTCATTCAGAGAGTTATGTAGATTATTAACTAATCAAGGTTGGTTTATGTTTAATGTATTCACTGTGGCGGTTTGGCCAATATTTTTATATTTCATTTTAGTGTTGTTTGTTTTTATCTTAAAACAAAAATTTCTTTATCTCTATCATTATTTGATATAGTACAAACAAAGAGAATAAACTAATTTCAGAAAATATAGCATAATATAAATTTTAAATTTTTTCCTTTTATGGTAACAATCCTTTTGACCATTCCCATGCAAGACTCTTACCGATAAAAGAAGTGGGTTTAACGCCATGAACTGATCGGTCATTTCTCTTTTTTCTATACATCCAATGGTTTAATGCATTGGTCTGTGCCTTGGGTCAGTCTTTTCTTTAAATCAGTGAGACGCTAAGAGAAAGATTTGAGTTTGAGTTTCCGTTTGAGTTTAAAGAGCAAGCATTGTTCTTTTGAAGATGTTCAAGTAAAGAAGTTGGGTTTTTTTTCGGAAAAGGAAAAGAAAGAATTGGTTTTTGTATCCATTTCAAAGATTCAGTTTTGCTAAAGAATTTATCTTCTTAATATGCAGGTACGGTTTGACATTCAGACGTCTTGTGGAGAAGCAGTGTCAGTCCAATCATTTTGGATGCCCTATGTAGGGGTCAAATCTCCCCTAGAAGAATCGATAAACCAAACGGCTTAACACGTGTTTAACCGGCTCAGTGGTCGAACCCAGAAAACGCAGGCCCGTCAAAGGCCCATCACTGTTCATTCCAGCGCTGTTCAATCCCTCTCAACCGGCCCGGCTCAGAGCGACCAGAACTGTTCAAGTCGCCTCAACTGGAACTGTTCATACCGCCCAATTTTACCTATATATAGACATATACCCCTTCACTTGTGAGAGGCCGGTTTATCTGATAAAAACACTGTTTACAGCTCTGATCTTGGTTAATAAGAACAATCTCAAGAACCCTAATTCTATCTTTCTATAAGTGCTTGAAAACCCTAAAGAAGCTCTATTTCAACGAATCTTCACAAATTCTATTGTGTGATTATTCCAGCTCGCACAATTTGGCGCTAGAAGGAGGGGATTCTCGCAACACTAGCTTCATACACGAAATAAACGCTTAGACGAACCCGCTACTCGCAACATGTCAATAACGAACCTGCAGTCTCCAGCGGCCGAAGATTCAGGTCCAAGCGAGCCCATTGTGGCTGGGCTAATCAACCAGTCCGCATTGGGGGCGGAAGCAGGCAGACCTGTCCCGACAGAGAACCAGACAACCGCCAATACAAACACGGCCGACCCGTCCACACCAGGAGATTTCGGTCAACTCAAAGCAATGCTCGAACAGTTGCTCGAGCAGTCGCAAAACCAGGAAACGATCAACAGCAACCTGACTGCTGAAATCAGGGCCTTGTCGACAACTCGTCAGTCTCGAGGGCTACCTCAAGGTAACGCGCTTCGCGTCACCCCGCTCGCTCTTAACTTCTCCCAGGCGGCATCGCCTTCGGCTCGTGGTACTCGCGAAGATCATACGCCAACACCTCTCAGAGATGGAACCGTCCTCGTCGCAGGCGCTCCCGGCGGCATAGCTGCAATCGCAGACAATTCAGAAGGACGTGAATTCGGAGCAGCTCGGCCCAGTCGACCGACTAGTCGTATCCAGAGTCGGGACGAGGGCGAAATCGCAGAAAACACACGATGGATGGAACAAGCCGAAGCCCTAACCGCCCGTAGAGCTGTCGCTTCGCAGCGAACGAAAATGGACGAGCTCAGAGCCGTCTTGCAGCAGAATACTCGCGATCTCAAGGATATGAGGTCACAGGTCCATCGCGCAACCAGCAAGGCGCCGGAACTCGACCGCGTTCTTGAAGAAGCTCGCACTACTCCTTTTACCGAGCGAATAACAAAGGCGCGTTTATCTGACCCAGGGAAGCTCAAGATTCCTATCTACGAGGGAAAGGGCGACCCCACGGAGGATATCAGAGCGTTCTCAATCGCAATGGGGCGAGCTAATTTCAGGCTCGACGAAATCGATGTTGGTTGCTGCCTCCTCTTCGTGGAGCATCTTCAAGGGGCGGCCCTCTATTGGTTCACGGGAATGAAAAGGAACTCTATCGACAGCTTCGCCCAACTCTCCGAGGCCTTCTTAAAGCAGTATTCCGTCCTAATCAAACGCAGGTCATCGGAGGCGGACCTTTATACTATAACACAAGCGGCCGGCGAGCCCTTGGGAGTTTTCATTGAACGCTTCAAAGTGATGCTTATTCAAGTAAAAGGGATTGACGACAGATCCGCCCTAAGTGCCCTGCGAAAAGCTCTGTGGTACAGCTCGGACTTCCGAAAGGAGATGACAATTAACGAGCCCTCGTCAATTCAAGATGCGCTTCATCGCGCTAACGGCTTCTAAAGAAGCGAAGATAAAACCAAAGTCCTGAGCCAGAAGCATGGAAAGGCCAGGAATCCTAGTCCGCAAGAATTCCCAGTCGCGACAAAGAGGAAGCCGGGCAATTTCGTACAACGTGAAGGAGGTTTCAAGGGGGCCCATAACTACCAGGTGGACTCGCCCGGCTACGGTCGAGGAAGAGGCGCCCCTGGTCGCGCTAGCGGCAACACTTGGTCGAGAATATCGCAGTACGACGAGTCGGCTTATTGCGACTTGCATAAGATGGAGGGACACTCGACGGCTAATTGCAGAGTCCTCGGCATGCGACTCGCAGCAAAGTTGGCCGCCAGCGAGCTCAGAGGAAACATCAATGTTAACGATTTTCAGCTCGAGCAGTTCGACGATGCAAGAGAAGGGGACGGCCTGTCGGGAGACAACATGAATAATAAGCGAGACCGACGAAACGACGAGGTCCACCTCGACCGACAAAACGGTAATGATGGCCGAAGCGCCTCGAAACAGAAAATCTGCAACATGATCATGGGCGGCTCGCGCTACTGCTCTAACACCGTCTCGTCGATCAAAGCCTATCAGAGAAGAGCGGAGGTAGGGGCGAACAAACCCAAACCGTCGAAGTTCCTGAACGATGTCATCCAGTTCGAAGAGAATGAGGTCGATGACATTGACAAACCTCATGACGACCCGCTTGTCATTCGACTCTCCGTCGCAGGATGGGACACGGGTCGCGTTTTAATCGACACTGGGAGCACAGTTGACATCATTTTCATAGACGCTCTGAAGCGTATGGAAATTGACCTCGCACAAGTCGAATCCTATCCTAAGCCGTTGACCGGATTCAATGGTGAGACGACGATGACACTCGGCACGGTCAAGCTTCCTGTAAGTGCGGAAGGTGTGACTAAAATAGTTGAGTTCGCAGTCTCAGACAACCCGGCAATTTACAATGTGATAATGGGAACTCCTTGGCTAAACTCGATGCGCGCCGTCGCCTCAACATATCATCTCTGTCTCAAGTTTCCAACAAAGGGCGGAGTCAGAACAATCAGAGGAAGTCAGTCGGCGTCAAGATCTTGTTTCATGACCGCGCACAAACTAAGAAGTCAGGCGACAGTGCCGACCCCAAGCGAGCCGCGGAAAAAGATTAAGACAGACAGGGAGCCCGTCAAGAAAATCTCAGACCTCTTATAGCAGCTACAGATCGCGGAATCCGCTGAAGATAAAGGAGCGGGGCCGACCTGCGAGCCTGTCATATCGGTTTGTATAAACGACGAGTTCCCAGAGAAATACGTGGAGATAGGCGCGACACTTGACAAAGCCGTCAGACTCGACCTCATCGAATTCCTCAAGAAAAATGTCGGTACATTCGCATGGTCCGCGGAAGACATGCCCGGGATCGATATCGGCATCATCAGTCACGAGTTAAATGTGGACTCGACCTACAAACCTATAAAGCAAAAGCGAAGGCGACTAGGTCCTGATAGGGATTAAGCGGTAAATGACGAAGTAGACAAACTCTTGCAGGCCGGCTCGATCTCTGAGGTCAGATATCCAGAGTGGCTTGCGAACCCAGTCGTCGTGAAGAAGAAAAGTGGCAAGTGACGAGTCTGTGTAGACTTCACGGATTTGAATAAGGCATGCCCAAAAGACAGTTTCTCTCTTCCTCACATCGACCGCCTCGTCGAGGCGACATCTGGAAACAAGTAGTTGTTATTTATGGACGCCTTCTCTGGCTATAATCAGATCTTTATGCACCCCGGCGATCGCGACAAAACGTCTTTCATCACAGACCGCGGAATCTATTGCTACAAAGTCATGCCCTTTGGACTTAAGAATGCTGGGGCTACTTATCAACGATTGGTAAATAAAATGTTTGCGGGCTTACTCGGCAAAACGATGGAGGTTTACATTGACGACATGCTCGTCAAATCACTCGAGGAACTCATCCAGATGCCTTCGCCAAAAACGAAATCCGGCTTTGCGTTATTAAACAAGTATAACATGAAGCTAAATCCGGCTAAATGTCGCTTCGGTGTAACGTCCGGCGAGTTCCTCGGCTACATGGTTACTCGTCGCGGGATCGAGGCAAATCCAAAGCAAATCGACGCACTCATCCAGATGCCTTCGCCAAAAACGAAAAGAGAAGTCCAGCGACTAAACGGCAGAGTCGCGGCCTTGAACCGATTCATCTCGCGCTCTACTGATAAGTGTTTACCTTTTTATGAAACGCTCAAGGATAAGAAGGGGGCAGCTCGACAAGATTTCGAGTGGACTGAAAAATGTGAAGAAGCCTTCCAGAAGTTGAAGCAGTATCTCGCGACTCCACCTGTTCTGACAAAGCCGATAGCTGGCGAACCGCTCTATCTTTACATCGCGGTCTCGACCTCGGCAGTTAGTGGGGTTCTGATTCGCGAAGACGGCACCGAGCAAAAGCCTGTTTTCTATATTAGTAAGTCGCTAACCGATGCAGAAACAAGATATCCTTTGACGGAGAAACTTGCACTCGCAGTTATTACGTCGGCTCGAAAGCTTCGACCGTATTTTCAATAACATTCGATCGTGGTTCTAAGTATTTTTCCACTGCGAGCTATTCTCCACAGTCCGACTCAGTCCGGGCGACTCGCCAAATGGGCGATTGAACTAAGCGAGTTTGATATCGAGTATCGCAGTAAGACGACGATCAAGGCACAAGTATTGGCCGACTTTTTAATCGAACTGCCGGAGGCGGCAACCTTGTCCGAAATCGAAGACACACTCGCGGACAGTTCTGCATCCCAAATCTGGCAGCTGCACGTCGACGGCTCGTCATCTAAACACGGATCGGGAGTAGGCATTCAACTATCGTCAGACGGAAAATCTCTAGAACAATCGTTCCGCCTTGGTTTCAAGGCATCGAACAACGAGGCCGAATACGAGGCCCTTCTCGCAGGTCTTCGATTGTCTAAAGCGTTGAAAATAACAAGGATAGAAGCTTTTTGCGACTCTCAGCTCATCGTGAATCAGTTCAACGGCGAATACGCGACAAAGGACGAGCGCATGGAAGCATACCTCGCTCTCGTCAAAACTTTAACAGCTGAGTTCTATCTGTTCACCTTGACAAGAATTCCAAGGTCGGAAAACTCCCAAGCGGATGCCCTCGCATCACTCGGCTCGACCGCGAAGCTAGATAAGGATCTTCATAGAATTGTCAAGGTCGAATTCATTGAAAAGCCGAGTATCGCAATCGCAAAAATAGTCAGCGTCCTAACAAGATCTCAGGCAGCGAAGCAAAAAGCAGGTCTCAGCAATGGCTCACCCGCTCGCTCCGCTGCAGACCCGATGGACCTCGACCACACCAAAGATAATGTCTAACCGGATCCGACAGATCCCAATCAGCCTGATACAGTCGGCACAGACGAAACGACGGATGTGATGGCAACAGATAACGAGCTCGACCCGAATAACACAGCTTTTGACCGTGGCCTTCTCCCCGAACAACTTGAGGAATCCCCAGAGGATGCTTACCCATGTAGCGAGGAGCCTCCACCTGAGCATGAAGTCATCGACATTCCCATTGACGACGAGACCACAGTCTATGGATGCGACACCAAGTGGATGGCCAACATTCGCGTTTATCTCGCAGACGGCGAGATGCCAACCGACAAATGGGCAGCTCGCAAGTTAAAGTCACAGTCGTCTCGTTACGTTTTACTTGATGGAAATATTTTCAAATGGCGATTGTCCGGGCCACTACTCGCTTGTGTCGAGGGGCAGGAGGCTCGCGAGATAATGCACGAGGTTCACGGCGGATCCTGCGGTAACCACTCGGGAGGTCGCTCACTCGCCATCCGAATAAAGAGGCACGGATATTTTTGGCCAACAATGATAAAAGACTGCGAGCTGTTCGCAGCAATGTGCGAGAAGTGTCAACGACATGGTCCGTTCATCCATCAACCGACGGCGTTCTTAAGCTCGGTCACCTCGCCCTACCCGTTTATGCGATGGGGAATGGATATAGTCCGACCGCTTCATCCGTCTCGGCAGAAACGATACCTCTTAGTCCTAACGGATTATTTTTCCAAGTGGATCGAGGCGGAAGCATTCGGATCGATCAAGGATAAGCAGGTCGAAAACTTCGTCTGGAAGAATATCATCTGTCGTCACGGCGTACCCTATGAGATAGTGACAGATAACGGTTCGCAATTCATATCTAAAGGGTTTGAACTTTTCTGCGATAAGTGGAAAATCAGAATCAGCAAGTCAATGCCTCGCTGCCCGCAAGGCAACGGCCAGGCAGAGTCGTCAAACAAAACACTTATCCATGGCCTAAAGACTCGACTCGACGCTAAGAAGGGTCGTTGGGCAGATGAACTTGAAGGCGTTTTATGGTTTTGTCGAACAACGCCGCGACGCGCTACGGGCGAGACGCCTTTCGTCCTCGTCTACGGAACAGAATGTGTGATTCCTCCTGAAGTCTATTTTCCAGGAGTTCGCCGACGATTGCTTCCAGAGCAGGAAGGTCTCAATCATCTCCTTATGCTCGACGAACTCGACCTTATCAACGAAAGGCGTGACCAAGCACTTATAAAGATGACCGAATATCAAATTGCGGCATCCAAGTATTACAACTCCAAGGTGCGAGTTCGGCGTTTTTACGAAGGAGACCTTGTCCTTCGCGCAGTATTTCAAAACACTGTCGAGCCCAATGCCGGCAAGCTCGGCGCTCACTGGGAAGGACCTTATCAAATCACAAAAGTAGTTCGCCCGAGCGTCTACGAAATCGCCAACATGAAAGGCGAGATGATCCCGCGTTCCTGGAATGCGCGACATCTGAAGAAATATCACTGCTAAAAATACTAAGTCTTTAGACTTGAACTACGACGCGACTTGATCCCTTCATTGGGTACGTAGGCAGCTCATTTTCGGACGAGTTCAGTTGGCCCCTTATTCAAAAAAAGGGGGGAGTGGGTACGTATATTCATACTCCCACTCGCCGTATGTAACGACTTAAGGTTTTAACCAAGTCTTATTCGCTCAATTCGCAAACGACTCCGGTCTAAATGCGATAATCGATTCGCAATAAGCTAAGGTTTTAACCAAGTCTTATTCGCTCAACTCGCAAACGACTCCGGTCTAAACGCGATAATCGATTCGCCATAAGCTAAGGTTTTAACCAAGTCTTATTCGCTCAATTCGCAAACGACTCCGGTCTAAACGCGATAATCGATTCGCAATAAGCTAAGGTTTTAACCAAGTCTTATTCGCTCAACTCGCAAACGACTCCGGTCTAAACGCGATAACCGATTCGCAATAAGCTAAGGTTTTAACCAAGTCTTATTCGCTCAATTCGCAAACGACTCCGGTCTAAACGCGATAATCGATTCGCAATAAGCTAAGGTTTTAACCAAGTCTTATTCGCTCAACTCGCAAACGACTCCGGTCTAAACGCGATAATCGATTCGCAATAAGCTAAGGTTTTAACCAAGTCTTCTTCGCTCAACTCGCAAACGACTCCGGTCTAAACGCGATAATCGATTCGCAGTAAGCTAAGGTTTTAACCAAGTCTTATTCGCTCAATTCGCAAACGAATCCGGTCTAAACGCGATAATCGATTCGTAATAAGCTAAAGTTTTAACCAAGTCTTATTCGCTCAACTCGCAAACGACTCCGGTCTAAACGCGATAATCGATTCGCAATAAGCTAAGGTTTTAACCAAGTCTTCTTCGCTCAACTCGCAAACGACTCCGGTCTAAACGCGATAATTGATTCGCAATAAGCTAAGGTTTTAACCAAGTCTTATTCGCTCAACTCGCAAACGACTCCGGTCTAAATGCAATAATCGATTCGCAATAAGCTAAGGTTTTAACCAAGTCTTATTCGCTCAATTCGCAAACGATTTCGGTCTAAACGCGGCAACTCGCTAAATGACTTAACTGTCTAAATGCGAGATCAATAACAATTAGGCGTCATTATGGCCATAATGGTGACCTGATTAAAACTTCATCATCATTATGAAGTATACTTATACATCCTCAACGGATAAAGCGCGCTATATAAGTTTAGAGTTCATTACTGGGATAGACGTATTCAGTGCGAGTATTGTCCGTTAGCCGGGATGTCCATCTCGCGAGTCCATCTCGGGATAGACACATTCAGTAGAATGTGTCCGTTAGCCAGTATGTTTGACTCGCAAACCCAGTTTTAACCTTAACAAACTGGTCGAACTTAGCAAATATATATTTGCCTGGATAAGATATATTCAGTAGAATGTAACCAGGATGTTCGTCTCGCAAAACCCAGTTACACTCAACACTGGTCTAAAATGGCAAAACATACGGGAGCGATATCAATCGCCTCGCCATTAAGCGTCTTAAAACCGCATCGCCATTAAGCGTCTTAAAACCGCATCGCCATTAAGCGTCTTAAAACCGCATCGCCATTAAGCGTCTTAAAACCGCATCAAACCTAAGCGTCTTAAAACCGCATCATTTCTATGGCCTTAGACAAGCTCTAACAGGCCTCGTCGACAGACTACTAATCGAAAATACAGTTAGGAAATTGCTTCAGGGCATTCATATAAATCTGCTCGACCAACTCGGCATAAAAGTATTGTTACAAGTTGGATAAAGCCATCCAGGCACAAAAACAAAAATCGAGTCATAAAATCCTTAAGCAAAAACAAAAACAAATCCTACTGTTGCAAAGTCCGGATTAGGCGACAGTCTCGCCATCTTCGGCCTCTTTGTCCTCAGAAGCCAGCTCGCCCTCTTCGACCACTTGGTCTTCGGCTGGAGTAATGATAGCAGCCGAACTCGCAGCCTCGCCGTCCTTGGGTTCTTGTTCCAAAGGAGCCTGTTCGCGAAGAGGTTCAGTTGGTGCAACTGGGATCGGATCAACGGTCTCATCGGCTTCGTCAGACTCACTCTCGTTTAACTCCTCACTCGCGCTTCGCAAGCGCATACCAAGAGAGCCATCGTTCGACCCAGAAGCTGCATTTATAAAAACAGACTTAGCAACAACCTCGACTCGCGGAGACGTAACTATATCTGCTACGGTAACGGGGACAACATAGTTCTTACCTAAGGTCTTCCTCAATTCGAGTGCTATCGCGCCGAAGATCTCGTCGGCATTTCCGAGCGACGCCTTGTTTTCAGCTAAAAGGGCACGCTCGGCCTTGGGATCGAAGGCCTCCTCTGCTTCAGTATTCTCCATGTCGTCAAGGAGCTGGAGATTAGCCTCCGCTTGTGCAAGATAGACCATTTTCTTAATCGGCTTTTTCATCATCTGGTGAAACAGCTCGTAAGCCCGGTTAAGCTGGCCTTGCACTTCGGCGGCCGCAGATCGCCTCGCAGAAGAAACAGCCTCTTCAAGATCCTGCTCGCGACTCGCCTTCAGAGCAGATAGCTCCTTCACCAGCTCGGCGTTTTTCTCCTCGACCTTTTCTTTCTCCTTACCGACTCTGTGAAGGTGCACACCCAGGTCGTCAGAGCTCTTCTTATACATATCTCGCTCAGCAGCGAGATTTCTCATTTGGGCCGCGACTTGTTCCTTCTCGACCTCTTCTCTCTGCCTGGCCTCGCCTATGAAGAGCTCCTTAGACCTCGAGTCTTGATCATACGACATGATCAGCCTGTTGAAATGGGCGATGGCCTGTGAAGGAGTTGACAATATGAGAAATAAGGCGAAATGAAAAAGAAAGAATAAAGTGTGAAATTACCTTGGCCTGACGAGACTCGAACTCCTTGTAGAGCTCGCTCTTTACCAGCCTTTTCGGGATCGGCATACGATCACCCGGATATGTAACCTTAGCCATCATGGCAGCTGCGGCTAAGGGATCAGTGTAGAGCCCATCGGAACTTCCAGGAATAGACTGCCCTGGGGACAGAGTCGGCAGCTCGCGACGAGACTTCTTCTTCTCGCCAACTTTGCCTTTGCCTTTCTCAGAGGCAGATCGTTTTCTTTTCCCGTACAATTGGGCCTCAGGCTCGGCGGGCTCGTCAGAAATGGTAGTTGGTTGTGAAGTAATAACAGCCAACGCACCACTCGCAGCTACAGCAGCCGCTTCGTCGCCCTCAGCAACAGGAGTATTCTCTTTGTCGACGCTCCGCTCGGACGTCTCGACAATGGAAGCAGTGGCCTTCGGGTCGGCCTTTCTCTTAGCCTTCTTGGCTTTTCTCTTGGCGAGATCACGGAAAGTGAGCTTGGGAGGCATTATTTCTAGATCGTCGGACTCGCTCTGTTCGATTTCTTCTTCTTTGTCGTATGAAACGAACTCGCGAGCTTGAATAACCCTTCGAAGATTGAAGTGACGATTCCAAAGGCACTTCCGAGCCTTCAACTTATTGACCAAATCGTCGATGTTGGCAACAGGAGTGAATAGCAGTCTGCTAGCTGTAAAAACAAATTGGCAGAAAAGTTAGTATAAAACACAAAGGGACAGTTCGCGCGTTAAAAATTCGATAAAATCTACCAAGTGTCCCCCACTTCGCCACCACTAAGTGTTCATCCTCGGTCGACGCGGCAGATATCGGCACGAAGAAAAAATATTTTCTCCAGCTATGATCTTTGTTCGGGAAGTCGTCCAGTATTTTATAAAGAGAACGACTCGCCAGATTGTAGTACTTCATGCCTCCCGGGTTGGATTGCTTGCGCCATTCAAGAAGGTTGTGTAGATGGCGAACTCCGATGGGCTCGCGACATTCGGCTGCCCGCGTCGTAATTCCCACCAATTGGCGAATCCCTCTCGAGTTGATTTGCGCGAGCGCGATTTTGTGAACTCGTGCGAACCGGAGAATCAGCTCGGGATGGGGAACGTGAGGTAACAATCCTTAAACCAACATGCATAGGCAGTAAACGTGCCGGCAGGGGGATCGTCTTCTCGCTGCTCGATAGAAGGCGCGATCATTTCGACCGAGTCGGGAATTCGGCACTCTGAGCGATAGTCTTCCAGAAATTCCTCATCGCACCATGAGGAACCTGGAGGCGGGCGTTGCTTTCGCCTCGATTTCTTTTTCTTCTGGACCACCTCGGCCAGCCCGCACGCAGCCCAAGCTTCCAGTCTCTCTTTTTCTACCAAAGAGTTGTACGGCCAGTTACCTTCTTCAATCTTTACTTGGAGAGGCAGCTCGGCAGGACTAAGGGACTCGTCGCGGAGTTGTGGGATTTCCACAACTAGTCTTCGCTCGTCAGTGGTCGAGGCCTCGCCAACTTGCGAAGGATGCGAAGTCCCAACTCCCTCTTCAAAGCCAGTTCGTCCAGCTCGCATTGACGAAGTAGACTCCCCGTCTCGCGACGTCGTCTTAAGACGGGAGTAGGATAAGAGAATAGTTCGGCAAAAGGAGAATGGCCTCCAGCTCGATCATCTCGACTAATAGGTCCCGCCTCCTTGCGGTCCGAAGGACTCGCCTCCTCTTGCCCACCGAGCCCAGTGCAACTCGAACTCGCATCTACAATCGACTCGCTATTGGGAGAATACTCCCAGGCCGATTTTCCCTTCTCGGGGAGTTCGGCAGACTTCGCGGATGCAAAAGAACTCGTCGACGACATTTTTCTTTGGATCAAAACTTAAGTTTTTTCAGTTTCTCTGAAGAACACTGCGGCGGCGATGAAGAACACGGCGGCGGCGAAGTGATGGGACGGCAAAATTCCTATCTATTACTCGAAAGAAAAACGATAGAAAAGGGGGAGAGAGAGCGAACCTGTTTTTCGGAGGAATGAGAATAACGAGAAGTATCAAGGGAGCATTGCCTCTTATAAAGACATTTTCGACGGTTCGACTTTCGAGGTGGGCCTCATTTCTTAATGGGCCCAAAGATTCTGGGCTCAGAAGATCAGTTTCGCGAGATTGATCCAAATCTATGGTTCCACAATTTTTATCTGACTCTAAATGCGACTCCGCGAGCTCCTCCTTGATTTGTTTCGCGACTTCATAGTTTCGATATTCTCAGGATTTTGATCTTCAAAGAATCGCGCGACCTCGCGACTTCACTTACGAATAAATCTGCGACTTCAGCATCTCGCAGCTCGCGACTCCATCTCAATGGATCAGCTCGCGTCTTGCTCTTTATAGAAATTAACTCGCGACTCCATCTCAATGGATCAGCTCGCGACTTTCTCTCCGTGAAAATCAATTCGCGACTCCATCTCAATGGATCAGTCGCGACTTTCTCTCTGTGAAAATCAACTCGCGACTCCATCTCAATGAATCAGTCGCGACTTTCTCTCTGTGAAAATCAACTCGCGACTCCATCTCAATGAATCAGTCGCGACTTTCTCTCCGTGAAAATCAACTTGCGACTCCATCTCAATGGATCAGTCGCGACTTTCTCTCCGTGAAAATCAACTCGCGACTCCATCTCAATGGATCAGCTCGCGACTTTCTCTCCATGAAAATCAACTCGCGACTCCATCTCAATGGATCAGTCGCGACTTTATCTTCATAAAACTTAGGAATTCGGCGACAACGATGACTTGAGTAAATGTGCGACTCGCGCTCTTTTCCCCTTTTCTGTTTTTTCCCACTGGGTTTTCTAGACAAAGGTTTTACCGAGGCTTGTTTGCACGTCTGTACATCTTCATCTCGTCACCTCGCATCTTCGAGCAGATTCATTCAATCAAGTCAACTCGCGATTTTGAAGGCTTTCAGTCAGCTCGCAGATATCGGAACAAATCTACCTTGACACCTCGCACTCTCGCACGACTCGCGGATCACAAGTAAAACCAATTCGCAGATTCGCGAGACTAGAAATCAACTCGTCAATGACAGCAACCGACTCGCAGTATTGAGTATTTGGGCTCGACAGTACCGCCGCTAACACGCAAAACGGCCTAAGCGGGAATCGATTTTTCAGACACCCTTACTTCAGCACTTTTTAACTAAACTGCTGAACTGGGGGGCTAACTGTAGGGGTCAAATCTCCCCTAGAAGAATCGATAAACCAAACGGCTTAACACGTGTTTAACCGGCTCAGCGGTCGAACCCAGAAAACGCAGGCCCGTCAAAGGCCCATCACTGTTCATTCCAGCGCTGTTCAATCCCTCTCAACCGGCCCGGCTCAGAGCGACCGGAACTGTTCAAGTCGCCTCAACTGGAACTGTTCATACCGCCCAATTTTACCTATATATAGACATGTACCCCTTCACTTGTGAGAGGCCGATTTATCTGATAAAAACACTGTTTACAGCTCTGATCTTGGTTAATAAGAACAATCTCAAGAACCCTAATTCTATCTTTCTCTAAGTGCTTGAAAACCCTAAAGAAGCTCTATTTCAACGAATCTTCACAAATTCTATTGTGTGATTATTCCAGCTCGCACACCCTATGCATATATGTAAAAAATGTCATTTTCGTACATTTTCTAATATCGTAAAAATAGTAATCTAAATAAAAAAACACATGAAAACTCTATTAAACCGTTTATAATTCCAAATAGTTAGTAAGAAATAAAAGAAAAACAACAAAATAGAATTTATTTTTGAAATATTGTTCTCCTTGTTTTTGCCTGCAAAATCATTAATTAAATTGACGTTGTTGAGTTTTTCAACCATCTATGTTTCAATAGATGATAAATCTAACTCATTCAATCTCTCTTGTCACATGGTAGATCGTAAAGAATTTTGTTATCAGCTTCAACTTCGAATTTTAACTAATAATTTCAAATGGATAGTAATGAGGCCGTAATCGGGTTTATTATGGTTAATCCGGTTTAAAGTCGGTTTTAGATTTGATTCGGTGGTAAATACTCATTTCGTAAACAATAAACCAAAATTAATTGGATATGTGTGGTTATTGCAGTTAAATTTTCAATTTATGGAGAAATAAGAGTGAAATTTTTTATTTGTAGGGAAAAGGAGTTTAACTTTCAGATGGTGGATAAATAAATCGAAACATAGTTTATGTGTAGTTCTAGTAATATATGAAAGTTTAAATTAACTTCATTCATAATTTAAATTGAATCTAAACGCATTAAGTATATGTTTAATAGCGACATTAAATATCCGGTTTGATGTTTTAATTGCGACATGAAAATGTTGATTTTGTTTTTGTTTTACTCTGGAATTATTCTTTTTCGTTCTTGTGTATGTTTAATGGAGCTTAATTTGTACGATGAATGCACAGATTGATTTTGTGGTTAGTATTTTTGAAGTAGTTTAACTACCTTTGGAAGGGATATAATGCAAATTGATTTTGACCATTACACACTGTAAAAAGTAGTTGATAGATTAAACATATCTAAACGCATTAAGTCCTCTGTTAATGGAGAGTAATGGTCTATTTCGAATCAATACAATATCTTTTTTACCAAAAAGAATTTGATATTGATTTTGATTTTGATTGATGAATGTTTGCAGGTTCTGGTCCGATTCTTCTCGAGCAGTGGCGGTGGCGGGAAGAAAGACCCCGCGCGATTATTGATGTGTTGTTCCATTTCTCTCAAATTGGATCTACTCATCCTAATTTCGTTCCCGATCTAAGTCCATTTCCTCGACATCTATCAGGTGAATCTCGCTCTACGATCTATCTAGATAACGATTATCAGGTGAATCCAAGTAAGTGTCTACGATCTATCTAGTTCGGAGTATTTGTTGTTGCAATGTCAAATTATGTAGATTTCAATATTGTTTTTTTGCATATTTCTAGTATCATTATATATTTTTCTATGTTTTAGAGTTGGATTATGAAATTTTACATGTATAGATATATACTAACACAATCAGCTTGATCTTGAACTAAAGACCAAGACTCTAGCCTCTTCAATTACTATAGTTGAAGAAAATTAAGCCATTAAAGAAAATTAAGCTTTGCAATGGCTTAAATATATATATATATATATATATATATATATATATATATATGTATCATCATAGCAATTATTCAACCAAAGTAAAATGAGTCTAGTTTCAATACAAAGAAAGCCGTGAGATCAAACTGAGAATAATCTTAAAAGCAAACATGTTGTTGTCTCAATGGTCAGGATTGAATTTGACAGACTCCTTGTAGATAAGTTCCTTTATGTGTTCTTCCGTGCAAGAAGGATGCTCGAAATCGAAGCTGAAAGGAGTCGAACAGACCCGTTCTTTAGCTACATCGTGGTGCGATGATAGGTAAGTGTGACCAAGAGCTTCATCGACTACACACATACCAAACACAACTGATAAGCCAAACCAAACTGTAAAAAAATTTAATGAAATGGTTTAAGGATCTTTGTGTTTGTTACCTGATATGCGTCGGTTTGGATCAAATATGAGCATTCTCTCAAGCAAATCGATAGCGGTAGGAGGCATTTTCGGGAATCTAGCAGCAAATTGTTGTTTCGGGTATCGCGGAAGTTGCCTAACGTATCTTCTTGCGTTGTCACTTCGAAGGAAACCGAGACTAGAATTGTCCGGCGAGCCTACAAGCTGAATATTCAAGAAACGGTAAATTACAGGTTTTTTCTACAGACAAGGGTTAAAAACTGAATCTTTTTTTTACCTCAGTGATAAGCCTAAGCTGATGAACATAATCTTTCCCTGGAAACAACGGTTGTCCCGTCATGATTTCGCCGAGTATGCAACCAACAGACCAAATATCAATAGCTGCGGTGTACTCTGAGCAGTTAAGAAGCAACTCAGGAGCTCTGTACCAACGAGTAACCACGTATTCAGTCATGAAATCTGTGTCTGAAGTTGTTCTTGCAAGCCCAAAATCACCAATCTTTAGCTCGTGTTTCGAGTTAAGTAACACGTTGCTTGGCCTTAGATCGCGATGTAATATATTTGCCGAGTGCACGTATTTTAGCCCTCTTAAGAGCTGGTACACAAAGAACTGTAAAAAAAAGAAAGATAAGTAAACTTGAATAAAAGATCTACTGCTTTGACTAATAATGATTATAGACTTACGCGGCACTGATCATTGTTCAACGGTTGGTGAGAACGGAGAATTCGCTGAAGATCAGTGTCCATTAACTCATAAACAATGTAAACATCGTTGAAGATATCTCGTTGCGGAGGTCTTACAATATCTTTGATGGTTATGACCTGAATAAATCAAAATCAAACCGAGGCTTTTTAAGTTCAGATCAATCAAAGATTTTTCAAAACCAGAGGAATCGAAGATTTTTAAGGCTTACGTTCTCGTGATCCATATGCCTAAGAAGCTTAATTTCTCGTAGAGTTCTCTTAGCATCGATAATGTTATCGAAAGCATTACCAATCTTTTTAATCGCTACTTTCTCTCCAGTCATTGAGTTCACCGCAGCGCTAAAAAATTCAAAGAAGCATATGAACATTCACAAAAGAAGAAAGTTTTTTGATAAATTGACCAAAACAAGAACTTACCAAACAATACCGCAAGCACCTCTACCGATAGGACGAATAGGAGGAACATACTTTCTCGAAACTTCGAAAAGCTGTCCGTAAACGTTGTACTGAACATAACGACCACCGTGTGTCGGTACAACTTTGATACAATGATCAGTAGAGCCAGAGCTTGATTCTCCAGACATGATCGGTCATAGACCAAGAACTAAAGAAAGAGAGAACAAGAAGAAGGGCTTTTGTTGTTGAATGATCTCGCTCTCTCTCTAAAGTGTCTCTTGAAGACACTAAATCCATGTGAATAGAAAGATGCTTTTTTCCAACTGTAAAAGATCTCTCAAGTGATCCGTGAATCTTATTACATACGTGTATGGTCACAAGAATCAGAGTCAAGATTGCATTTTTCCATTTGTTACTACTAATTGCACCTATCTATGAATCAAAGCTTGTAACTATTTTTATCTCATTTGATTCATTGATTCAAACTAATTCAGAAAGCACTGATTTTTTCAAGCCAAACAGATCTATTATTATTATTATTATATTGCAGAACTGATTTCAATACAAACAAGACTTAAAACACCCATAAACCAAAGATGGACTCAAGCAAAACAAAAAAAAAGAAACACTTTCATTGACCTAAAAGCTATATTTTTGTAAGGGTTAAACATGTTTTTGTTTACCTCAAGAGTCTTAATCAACATCTTCTCCAGAGATTGAGTCACTTGACCTAAGATTACAAAGCAGCACATCGCGTCCACTTAACATCATTTTGAAGAAACTATCAACTTCGTCAAGTAATTGATCTAACCCTCGAGACAATTTATCGGCTTCTGTCCTCAATTCTAAAGCAGAATCCTTAAAAGTTTCAGTTTCGACGGGCTCAACACCGTCTTGTATCATCGGGTATAACTTCTCGACACTAGCATCAACGCTCTCTAGCTCTTTGAGTATCGTGGTTCTACAGGAAGACAACATATCTCTAATCTCAGCATTTACAATACTCTGCATATCGGTAAAGACCTTTGACCATAACGGTTTTTCAGAGACATGTAAATCGAATAGATCATTAGTTGAATCAGACCACGCCGCGGTGAAAACACTGCATAAACCGTTTGAACCTTGACACCGTAAAAAGCCCGCATAAGTACTTTCCCTTTTGGAGAGTTCTTGACTCTAGGCAAGCTCAATGATTTAACAAGACTGTCTAGTACCGAACGACAGTTTTCAATCCTCGGGTTGTTTGTATTCACATGTTGCCTCCAGCTATCGAGCGAAGACCGAGCTTGAAGATACTTCTCACCAGACTCCGATTGTAAATTGTGTGATACACACTTGAGGAAAAGATCTCCTTGGTTGAGACGTGTAAGCTCCGAGCTAAAGGCGTTACAGAGATCTAGTAACTTAACACTTATGTCGAGATAAACATCAACCCATTTCTCTTCCCAATCGGAAACCGGAAGCTGAAGATCGGTGATGAGTGTGTTTACGTTGTTATGCGTCTCGCAGAGTGATTCCATAGCTAGCTTCATCCAAGACAAAGTGAGAATGTCGTCTTTGTTCTTAGGCATAAGTTTCTTTAGCCTCTCTTCCAAAAGTAGCTCAAAGTCTTTGAGTAGATTAAGTAGCCATGGCGATAAATCTGAACCTTTTGGTGATAACATTCGAAATGGATTTCCAAAATGGAAGAAACCTCGTGGCGGATCTTGTGCTCGGCTCATTTTGCTATACACTGAAACATGAAAGAGATGATATTGTAAAGGTCCATTAATCTCAAAAAGCTGACAACTTTAGAGATCTTGATTCAAAAAACAAAAAAAAAATCCACTTTTAATTCAAAACCCACATGGAAACAAACACATAATCAATTGTTCTTAAGCCTTAGGGGAAAAAAGTTTCAATCTTTCTAAATTCGAAGAACCCTAAAGACCTAATAATCCAGACAAGCAAGAAACCACAAGATCAGCACAAACTCTACATCGAGCAGTTCTTAGCCCTAAAACTCTAAACATGTAGATTTCTTACCGTTTCGAAGTTGCTTGAGATGAAGAAATCACAAAGTAAAGTCTTTGTGGAAATGAAATGATCTTTCTAATGCTTAATTATTACTAAATTTCAGGAGTTGGTCGGCTAAGAAAATTTTATGGCGGAGGTCCGACGTCAGTTTATAAAAGTCACGGCCTGTCAGTAGAATACTTTTTACAGATTTGACACGTGTACGAGTGTGAATGGTGGTGATTGTTTTAATTTGTCACAGCTCTGTGTATGGAATTAAATAACGCAAGTGGACGGCTTAAAGTCTTTTTACTGAAAGGCCAAAAACGAGACGATTTCGTGGGATTATTATTAAAAAAGTGATTAGGTTAAGTCTTTGTTTATTTTAACAATAAAACCAAATCTAACGGCTACAGATTATATTATCACATCACTAATACCACGTCCTAGAGACTCTTGTTTTTTAAATCGATAAATTAAAAATTCAGTGAAACTTAGAAGATTTATTCTACATTTAATTTTTACGATTCTTCTTTCATAACCACAATGTTGCATAATTAAGAAAAATAAAGAAATAATTTTCATTTTCCCCAGCAATTAAACTTTTTATGATGATTATTTCAAGTAATAGTAAAATTTCAGAAATCAATCTAACCAAAAAAAAAAAAAAAAAATTGAATTAAAGCATTAATGACAGCTGTGGCCGGGACCTGGAGCCACACAATAAACGCAACGGTGACAAAAGTATGGACCCCACACAAAAAATCCGAAGCGTTTTTCTTGCTTTGTTTATATTCATATGGGCCATAAACAAAGCCCAATAATGACTTAAAAGAAAGAAATTTGGCCCATGACAGTTAAGAAAGACTCTGGCTGAATCAGAGGTTCTCTGCAAGTGTCGTTCCTCGCCATCAAACTGATAACGCCGATCATGTCTCCCGGAGCCGAGAAATTGCGGCCATAAAATGCTACGATCAAGTTCCTGTATTTCAGTTTGCCCTTACACGGTGAAACAACCTTCGTTCCTTAGAGCCCGGCACCGTATTTCCTCCAATCTCTCCTCTGATCGCATCACCTTCCACGGCGGTGGTAGTGGTGGTGGTGGTGTCACCGCCGTCTCCTCCTCCTCCCGCCTCCGTGAACTCGTTTTCGTCGTTAACCCTCAAGGTGTGTTTGCCCTTTTACTCATTAGACGAAGAATTTACAAAAATGATGTTTTTTTGTTTATGAGAATGAATTTCGAGATGGAATTTGGGGTTTAGGGTAATTGTGTGTTAATGGGTTTAATAAATTTTTGACATGAAATTAGGTGCTAATGGTAGAACAGCTAAGGAATGGAAAAAGTTGCTTCCTTACCTTCGATCTCATCTTGGTAAAGACTGTAATGTGAGTTTTTTTTTAATTTGCTTATTAGCTTCTTGTGTGCCTGTGTTAGTCATTTTGCTTTCTTCAGTTTCATATTATGTTTCATGAGAGTGATTTTACCCTTGTTTCTTCCAGATATGTGAATCCTTAACCTCGGGTCCTTCTCATGCCATTGACATTACAAGAGAGGTAAGAACTAAGTGGCAATGTAAAGTAATTTATCAGTTTGGTGTGTGTTGTATGCTTTGGAGCTGATTATTTGTTGCTTCTAATTAACCTCTTAGGCTATAAGAGATGGCGCAGATGCTGTAATTGCGGTAGGAGGTGATGGAACACTTCATGAGGTATAAATTCAAAGTTTTGGTTGCTAAAACAAACAAGTTTAGTGAAAATTATAAAGGTTCAATTCGTTGTCTTGTTTTGATCTATAGGTAGTTAATGGTTTCTTTTGGGAGGGAAAACCTGTCGTGAACCTCAATGGCGAAGCTAGTCATTCGGCTGCACTTGGTGTGAGTTGGGTTAATTGAAATATTTACTTGTTTTGTGTATATCTCTTGTGGAGTTACAACTTACAATCTCAGTCCTTTTTTTCGGGTGTAGCTGATTCCCTTAGGTACTGGCTCGGATTTTGCTAGAACATTTGGTTGGTTAGTTTTTGCTACTTCTGTTTGATGTGATTTGTGTTTGAAAGCTATGTTGAGCCAGTCTTGAGTATATTTTGTGTTTTGTTAGGAATAATGATCCTTGTGAAGCGGTGGAGCGCATTGCTAAAGGTATGTCACTGAAGCCATTTGAGGGATTAGGACTTAGCAACTTCTGTATAACATCAATAACCAGCATTTTCTTCAGGACTACGGTCTCAGGTTGATGTTGGTGTTATCGAGCAGGAAGGAAAGGATTTGCATTACTTCATTAACGTTGCTGATCTTCATTTGTAAGGATATCACGCAAATTTTCTTCTGTTATTGTCTGTCAGATCCTTAATTAGACGGTTTTAAATCTCTCCTTTTGTTGCTTATCACTCGCAGGAGCGCAAAGGCAGGTTTCTACGCTTCAAAGTACAAGAAATTTGGAAACTTGTGCTACGTAATCGGTGCCCTCCAAGCTTTTATGGGACATAACAACCGAGATATGAGAATCAGGGTAAAGTAAACAATCATCTCTTCTTCACAATAGCAAGTAACTCGAAAGCATTTTGCGTTAAATATATTCTCAGGTCAATGAAGGTGAATGGGAAATGTATCCTCAAGTCACCGCTCTCTGCGTTGGAAACGCTAAATACTTTGGCGGTGGAATGAAAATAACTCCCAACGCTAACCCTGGAAACGGAAATCTCGAGGTTGTGGTTCTTCAAGATTTCAAGTGGTACGATTTCGTAATGAAACTTCATAAGCTATACAACGGAACACATCTCTCCGTTAACAATGTCAGCTCGAGAAGGTAAGAATTCTTCTTTCGATTTCTCAACAAAAATGTCGTAAACACAATGAAAAGTCACCACCTTTTGCTTCTTTGTAGTGTACAAAGTATTGAAGTGCAAGAGATTTCAAACAGTGGAAGTATCTATGTTCAATCAGATGGAGAACATCTTGGATTCCTACCTCGAAAGTTTCGAGTTTTACCCGGCGCCATCGACATGATCAGCTGATAAGGACTTAGAGATCAGATCAGATCACAATACATAAACTCAATTTTTGTTAAATTTGATTCATTGTGTTCGTGTTACTCGTGTTGCTTGTATCGTCACTAATTTGTGTGGTCTTTATTAACCACCAAGAGACTAAAAAACTCATCTCTGCATAATCAATCACACTTGAATCCAAAAAAAAGATGGTATCATCATCAGCTCTTTCATTTCAATCAATAGCCACCGTTAATTCCGGCGACGGTGGTCGTTTACTACTCCGACGTAATCGTCGATTCAGAGCAACTGTAGTGAGTTGCAGAACAAACGAGCCACAAACAAGTAAAGGACCTGAACCGGAAAATGTCTTTCTCAAAATCGCTTGGTATGGATCTGAGTTACTCGGAATCGCTGCTTCGGTTTTCCGATCACCGGCTACTTCGACGCCGACTGTGACCGGCTTTGAAGTTCCGGTTGATTGTTCGGGACGAGCCGTTCGTGTAGCTGTAGTGGATTCGATTAAACAAGACTTTAAACGATCGTATTTCGTTACAGGTCAGTGAAATTTTAAAAAACACAATCCAAAATCAAGATCGTTGTTTTTGTCTGAATCGGAAATTATGATTCTTCAGGGAATTTGACGCCGGAAGTGTATGAGGAGAAGTGTGAATTTGCTGATCCGGCTGGTTCTTTCAAGGGTCTTACTCGTTTCAAAAGGAATTGTACTAATTTTGGATCATTAATCGAGAAATCGAATATGAAGCTTATGAAATGGGAGAATTTTGAGGTATGATCTCTAAAAAGATTTAATTTTTTTCCGACGTTGGAGATAAAGCTATTGTTTTTTTTGGTCATGGGTTTTGCAGGATAAAGGAGTTGGACATTGGAAATTTAGCTGTGTCATGTCATTTCCATGGAAACCCATACTTTCAGGTATTTTTATCATACAGTAAAAAGTTTCAGATTTGCGTCTAAAAATGGGAAATTGTTTGGATAAAGTTTGAAACTTTTATGGTAAAAGTCTTCAATGATTTGACAAAAAGGACAAAACTTTTTATGTCTTCTTATGAAAACTTTACAGCTACTGGTTACACAGAGTATTATTTCGACACAGAATCCGGGAAAATTTGCAGGTAATAGATTACTTTATCAAAGACAACTTTGAAATCTTTTTTGTGAAGAATAACTTGGTTTCACATATTATGATGAATGGGGTTTATGCAGACATGTGGAGCATTGGAATGTTCCAAAGATTGCTCTGTTCAAGCAACTTCTTAGACCAAGTGGATTAACAGGGACACAAAACTAGTCGGATGAAAAATGATGTCAATTTGTGATTTTAAGAACAGTATATATATATATAATTTCTTTTTGAAATTAACATGGCGATAATGTAATATAAGAATTCTGTAATGAATCTATTGAAAAAGGCATACATTAGGGATCACAAAGTTAGCTTAAGACAATGGTACAACCTTGTCGATCGGAGGAGAGACAGAGTAACCTTGCATGAACTTCTTCAGCTTTGTCGATTCACCAACTTCAGGGAGTAGCTTCATTAGAATTTCCATGGTGATGTGATTTGGTTCACAAGAATGTTTAACCATATCGTCCATTAGTTCAAGCACTGTCTCAAGCTGGTTCTTGTCCTTGAGAGTCTTAAAGAACGCGTTGTAAGTTTCCACGTTCGGTCTCACTCTTTTCTTCATCATGTCCTCTTTCAGAGAGAGCGCTTGTTTCACGTTCCGAGAAAGCGTTAATGAGAATGTTGTATATCACTGAGTTCGGGAAGACCTTTGAGTCCGAGCCCATGTCCTCGAATAGCTTCATTCATTTTCCCTGACGAGCAATAAGCTTGGATTATCGCACCGTATGTCACAACATTTGGAACAAAACCGTCTTCTCTCATCTTCTCCATCATCCTATGAACACTTTCAAAGTCCTTTTGTTTACCGAAATACGAAATAAGTATGTTGTAAGTGACTGAATCAGGCTTCATACCAGCTCCTTCCATATCGGTTAACATCTCGTAAACTTCATCTGCTTTATTCTTATTACAAAACAATCCAATAAGCATGTTATACGCCACCAAATCAAGCGAGAATCCATCTCGTTTCAGTTTCTCCACCATCGTAATTGCATCATGGTCACGTCTAGCTTGGCACAAACCAGAGATCAAACTGTAATATATCTTCGCGTCAGGAGAACATCCAGCTTCAACCATTTGGTCATACCAATGCATAGCCTTGTCAATGTTATTAACGTTGCAATAAGCGTTAATCAAAGTCATATAAGTAACCACGTTCCTTTTCAATCCGCCTTCTTTTTCCATATCCGTTAAGAAAGAAACCGCACTGCTCACTCCGCTATGCCTGCACATTCCCTTAATCATCGTATTAAGAGTAACAACATCCGGTTCAATCCCTTCCTCCTTCATTCGAGAAACAACTGATTTCGCCGTGTCAAGTTGTCCCGCTTTGCAATACCCATCAACTAAGCAATTGTAAGTTCTTGTATTCGGCACACAATCTTTTTCCATTTTCATCTTGTTCAACAACTCCTCTGCTTCTTTTAATCTCCCTACCTTACAGAGACAGTTGATAAGCGTATTGAAATGAATCGAATCAGGTTTGATCGTATTTCTGTTATCACGCATCTGTTCAAACACTTCCAACGCCTCATCAACTCTCAATGACTTGCACAAAGTGTTAATGAGAATACCGAAAGTCACTACGTTCGCTCGAATTCCCATTTCGTCCATCTCGGCAGCGACAAGATTCATTCTACCGATATCCATATTGCATCCTAACGATGTCAAAAGTGCATTGAAAGGAGCCGTTTTTAATTGAGCTTTAGTTTTCATCAGCTTGCTCAACATTTCCCAAGCTACATTGGTTTTACCATTCTTGCATAGAGAAGTGATAAACCGACTTAACCAGACACAGTTTGGAGACAAGCCACGATCGCCGAATTTCAAAACCAACTCTATAATCTCTTCTTCAGTCACACGTCTTCTCTCTGAATGACCCTTCGAAAGCCATCCGTGGAAAACGATATCCACCGTTGATTCATTTACCATAAAAATAGGTTCTTTCTCAAGCATTTCGTCGAGCACCTTCAATGCATCATCTACAACACCACCTTTAAGTAAAACATCGATGAAAACGTTACGAACGTGAATGTTCTTCAAACCCGGATCGAGTTCTTCGTATACACGAACCGACTGATTCACCATTCCAAGACGCCCAAACCAACTGATGAAGAATTTCGCTGCATTGTAAGTAAGCGGGACTTTCTTCTCTTTCGCAATCTCGTAAAGCTGTAGAAGCTTATCTCCAGACTCAGATTCTTTACACGCGAATTCGATAACCGATTGAAACGAAACGGAGAGAGAGTCATCACGGTGTTTCAAAAACTGAGATTTCTCGTTCAGGTATTCGAAGAAAGATATTGCATTTGAGTATGAATCCAATCTTCGCGTGATTTGAGAGAACACTCGAGGCGAAGAAGAAGATATGAGAAGCGAATCAAGAGGTTGGCACGAAACCCAATCATGTTGAGGAATTTCTCGAAGATGCTTCAAAAATTCGCCTGCCACTGATTCTTCAGAATCCGGTTTAATCACAGTCGATGAATCACATTGAACATTAAACCGGAGGAGAAATGGTGAACGATCGAGAAGGTACAAGAAATTCCGGCGCCGGTAAACGGAGGAAAGCATCTTGAGGTTGAAGAAGAAGAAGTTCACACAGTAAATAATAACTTAACTTCTTTATTATGGGCCTTAAGAGAATAATCAGCCCAATTATATTTTATTGTTTGCAGTTTTACTACTAGAGCTTTGTTGTGGTGACTATGAAGGCTCCTCCATTTTCTCAGCTGCTGAAGCTGCAGCTGAAGCGGCTTTGTCGAAGCCAAGATTCTGCAACTCGGTTAAAAACCCGTCGAGCTCGCTTGTTGTAATCTTGTAAGGACTATGAGAAGGACCTGGAAACAAGTTTTTAGAGACTTCTTCTTTGTAATCAGTTAAGGCTTTGTTGATCACTTCTCCTACTTTAGCATACTGCTTGCAAAACTTTGGAGTCACCTGTGAAAATTCAAGAGCACGAAATCCGAAGAACGATGAAAAACAACGAACCAAGAAACCGATTGCATTACGAAAACAATGATGATGATTTAACCTTAGCATGATGTGGATGTTGCATCATACCGAGAAGATCATGGTAAACTAACACCTGCATTTTCAAGAAAACAATTAACCACCACACACAAAACCGAAAACCCAAAAAACTCGAAAAAGAGAAACTTTTCATACAAAACCTGTCCACTGCAGAATTGTCCAGCTCCAATGCCAATGGTTGGAATATTGAGAGCTGAGGTAGCAGCAGCAGCTACAGGAGGCGGAACGCATTCCAAAACAACCGAAAAACATCCAGCTTCTTGTAAAGCCATCGCGGTCTCAACAACTTTAACAGCACTAGCTATATTTCTACCTTGTGGTCGAAACCCGCCAAGAACGCTAATCGCCTGAGGAGTTAGACCCACATGGCCGATAACCGCAATTCCTGCCTCAACAATGGCTTTTGCAGCAGTGATCCTAGAAGCTGATCCTCCTTCGAGCTTAATCGCATCCATTCCTCCTTCCTTTAAAACTCTAACCGCCGTATCAACCGCCTAAAGTAGACCAGACCCATCATTAAAAAAACTTAGAACCTCATTATCCACTAATGAATCATTTCTCCTCTTCACACCCAAAATTGAGAAACATAAATAGCCAATTACACAAAATGTATCATTTGAGACTTGTGTTAATCACAATCAGTGGGATTTACAATGTTCAATTGACAAAAAGATTGCTTTTTTGGTCCAGAATCTAATTACATAACCAAGTACTAAGCAAAAGATCATAAATTACCAGAAATGTGGTCCAATTTAGGGTTCTAAAAGACAAAAAGATTCAATTTTTAATTATTACCTGACTTGTGCTTGATTCGTAAGTACCAAAAGGCAAATCACCAACAAGCAAAGGCCTTTTTGCGCCACGAGCAACAGCACGACAATGAACAAGCATCTCATCTAAGGTAATAGGAAGAGTTGTGTCATGACCATGAACAACCATGGAAGCTGAATCACCAACAAGACAAACATCGATTCCAGCTGTGTCTAAATGAACAGCGGATGGGTAATCGTAAGCAGTTACGACAGTAATCGGCTCTCCTTTTTTATGTTTTTGTCTGAGCTGCGTTAACGTCACTCTCTGATTAGGGTTTTGCGGCTTTGGTCCTCCGTATACGGTGTTTTCCGGTAGGTTACTCATGAAACGGAAGGAGATTGCTTTAGAGAAACGAGAGCAATTCCTGGTAAGTGAAGAAGCCATTGCTATATCAATGAACAGGAGATTTAGTTTAAATTACTTGAAAAGATTCAATTTTTGGAGAAACCCATAAGAGTCTGTTTCAGAATCTGACGAGTGTTTGATTCAGTTCTGGGTTTGACACACAAATCAACCATTCTCTTGAACATGTACTTGTAGTCATTATATTTAGTTCATAAACTATAGTGTAGCTAAGTTATCCAAATCCGTTGTAGTCTAGCTGGTTAGGATACTCGGCTCTCACCCGAGAGACCCGGGTTCGAGTCCCGGCAACGGAGTTTTTTTCTGTAATTTTATTAGAGTAAACCGGGTTCTGGTACAATTTGGTTATGTAAACCAAGAAAAACCCATTAATCGCCGGAGTTCTGTTTCTCTGTTCGATCTTATCAGTTTCCGTTTTCAAAGTCGACTCCTTTTTTTTTTCTTACATTTTGAGATTTGAGAAATGCAGAGATTGAGATCGAGGTTAGTAGCTGGGTCTCTTTTGGAGAGTCGTGGGTTTTGTACGAGCTCTGAGAAGATTGTAGCTTCGGTGCTTTTTGAGAGATTACGCGTTGTGATTCCCAAACCGGATCCTGCTGTTTACACATTTCAGGAGTTCAAGTAAAAAGTCTTTTGCTTTCTCTGTCTTCTTATGTGTTGGATTCACTAGGATTTTGAGTCATTGATCTGAGCTTTTTTTTTTTTTCACGGAGAATTTTTGGGTATTTGATTTTGTTGCTTTTATTGCAGATTCAATTGGCAACAGCAGTTTCGTCGTAGATACCCAGCTGAGTTCTTGGACATAGCTAAGAACAGGTAAATTTCATTACCAATTTAGAGTATAGATTGTATCACTTGAAGAAAAGTTCCAATTTTTTTGTTAATCTTGTTCATTTGATTTTACCATAAGGTTCTCTTCTAAAGTGTTATCTTGTAGCTTTGTGAGTTTCAGTTGCTTAGTTATTGAGTAGTAGTACCTGAAATTTTATAAGTGTTATGCGCTTATAGATATATATAGTAAATTGTAGTGAAGCTTGCAAGAAAATTTCATTTTGTCTTTGGTTTATCATTCGATTGTGTGAATACAGAGCCAAAGGTGAGTACCAAATGGACTATGTACCTGCTCCTAGAATTACCGAGGCTGATAAGAAAAACGATAGGAAGTAAGTCGTTGTTCGCACCTCTCAAACGACATGAACTATTGCGTTCTCTTTCGCTGGTGATCGATATTTAACTGATGATGATATTATTATAGGTCCTTGTATAGAGCTCTTGACAAGAAATTGTATCTACTCGTCTTCGGCAAGCCATATGGAGCTACTAGTGACAAACCTATCTGGCATTTCCCGGAAAAAGTCTACGATTCTGAGCCAACTCTTCGAAAGGTGACGGTTTATTGCATCGATTTCGATTAATAACACTATAAAATTCTGTTCTCGTGTTTATTGTTTTTTTCGGTATTTGTAGTGTGCGGAATCTGCTTTGAAGTCGGTCTTAGGAGACTTAACGCACACATACTTTGTTGGAAATGCTCCAATGGCTCACATGGCTATACAAGAAACACCTGATTTGCCATCTTACAAGGTAAAAAACAACAAAGCTCGAAGGCAAAAAGACTTGTTGATTAATCAATTTGACGGATTCTTGAAAATCTTTTTCTTTTGTTGTTGTTGTTGTGCAGAGGTTCTCCTTCAAATGCAGTGTAGTAGCAGCGTCGAAATACGATATAAGTAACTGCGAGGATTTTGTTTGGGTAACGAAAGATGAGCTTTTGGAAATCTTCCCTGAACAAGCTGAATTCTTCAATAAGATGATCATTAGCTAAGAGTCCCTAATACACACCACAAAAACTCTTTTTGAATCACTTTTTCTGCAACATTGTTTTTTGAACAGATCTTTCTGGTTTTAGATAGTGTGTCTACTAAACATGGTGAGTGGAGGTTATTGTAATAACCAGACCAAACTATTTTAAGTTCAATGAGCACGTTTTAATAAGCCATCGTGAGTAATCATTGTTTTGTCTTTATAGTGTAATGTGTACTCAATGAACATATATTAAAACTCTGTTTTTCAGTTTATTACATGCATTGCTTCTAATCAGTATCCTCAAATTGATACGAAAAAAATGCAAAGACAATCCTTCACAAAGTCGAAGCCACAAGCGAAACAATAAATATATAGATTATCGTATTGAAAAAAAAAAGAGAGGATAAAATACACGTTAATTTTTGCACCATTAGATCTGTCGGTCAATTTTAGCAAATGCAATGAAGAGAAAAGTAAAGTCTATACACCACTAGTATTTCTCAAACCATGTTTTTAAATTAGGAAAAGTATATATGTTTTGACTAATTGCGAAAAGATAAAATCTTATATTTCCATGTAACATGTCCTTAGAATTATTTGCCTAACAGTACTACTAGTCAACACGCGTAGTTATTAAAGATTTTATAAGTTGAATTTGCATAATGTAAATTTATAATCTAAAATAACCAAAAAATATATATATACAAAAGTAAAACAATTGCTAATTTATATGTTCGAATATTAATCCTATATATAATAAGATATTTTTCTTTTTAAAATTCGGACAAGCAAAGAAGTGGACCGCACGTTATGACCTTAATGGTCCAAAGCAAACGGATCTTTCCTTATAGTATGCATGATGGTGTTTGTATTCTATTCCTTTTTCACAATAAATAATTTTTTCCTTTTCACAAAATTATAAAATAATGTCACGCTCCGGCATTTAAGGTATTACACTATTACTTATCCTTAAAGAGATCAAAGAGAAAGAGAGATCATTTGTAAGAAATTAATCTCAAAAAAAAAAAAAAAAAAGAGAATGGCTTCAGATGATCAGAAGGTTGTAGAAGAAAAAGCGTCGGGGATTTCAAGCTTGTTGAATAAAGCAAAAGGTTATTTGACGGAGAAGCTAGCGAATCTTCCGACACCGGAAGCCACCGTGGACGACGTCGATTTCAAAGGCGTAACACGTGAAGGAGTTGATTATCATGCAAAGATCTCCGTCAAGAATCCTTATCCTCAATCCATCCCTATTTGTCAGATCTCTTACATCCTCAAAAGTGACACAAGGTTTGATCTTTTTTTTCATCAATCCATTATCATGTGTAGATTTGTTTCCTAGTATAATTTGTGTACCGTCCGATTTACACAACCCCTTCATCGAACGAATGAAATCGAGTTTAATAAGTCCACGTGTATTAAGGAAAAAATGTTTTTTTCTTGATTTATAATATGTGTACCGAATGAAATCGAGTCTTTTTAAGTGTATGAAGCGAAAAAATAAGGATTAAAAAGTACTTGCATTTGTTAATGCACGAATTGATATGATCCGTATAGATCTAGCTATCCTAATGCTTGTGTTCACATGCAAAATTTAATGCCTAAATTTTGAGATCCATAAAACAAAACTTTAGTATGGCTCCGATTGGTAGCATGTGGTATCATAGTTGAGTTGCAGTAAGTGTTGTAATTCGATGTAACTTGCTGTAAAAAATATGTGGTAGAAACTGCAGATTTGTGCAGTGAGTTTGCTGTATAAATACGAGTTAACATTTTTATCAATACAACTGACTGGTGACTTTTATGATGTATAACTTGCAGTATGTGTTATTAAAAATAAATTAAATTGAAAATTATTATAAATAATATTTATTACAAATTTAATAACAGAAAGACTAATTCAAATAATAATAACTTAAACATACACTATTTTTTGTAACAAAAAAAAAAAGAAGTAGTAACTTAAAAATAAACTAAAATAAATTTGTATAAAAGCAAATAAAAAACTAAGAATATACGTTTTGAAAATTTCAAAAGGTTTCAAGACGTAGAATATATAAATGATTGAAATCGACTAATAGTTTAAGATAGTAGAAATAAATTGTTTGCATCAAATTTTTTTACTAAATTGATACGACCTTGCTATTTAAAGTTAAAATACAAGATTTATTGGAATTATGCAATACAGGAAAAATAATTGAAATTGGAATTTGAAAAGAAAAAAAAAATGTCGCAGGAGATTAAACCAAACAAAAACACTAACTCAATCTCTAATACATCCTATTTTCCATGATGTAGGATTAAGTTTTGAGTTAGCAATTTTACAAAGAACATAACTCAAAATTGTAAATCAACCATAACTCATTATAACTCAAACTCAAATTCTAAAAACTTAGTTTGATGTATGATTGGTAACATTTTTGAGTTATTGTTGAGTTAGACCCTTAACTCAATCTAAGTCAATGATAACTCATGTTACCAATCAAAGTCTATGTTTATTCGATCATTTACAATGCGCTTGCGTCATGTGTAATGTATTACTCTTTCCGTTTTACAAAAAATGTGTTCTAGTTTTTTTTTTTTATATGATATCTATGTATCCGATATGACTTCTATTTTACTCTACATGAAAAGCGAAATCTTTTTAAATTTAAATCATTATCATTTAATTAGTGATGAATTAAGTAGGGGCATTTTATATATCTTTTAAAAAATCATTAGTTCACGCAAAATGTCTCAAAATGATATTTTTGTGAAAACGGAGGGTGTATATATATGTTCATCATGGGCTGATAAATAATGTTTGTGGTTGAGTAGAGCGATAGCGTCGGGCACGATTCCAGACCCCGGTTCGTTGGTTGGAAACGGTACGACGGTTTTGGATGTACCGGTAAAAGTGGCTTATAGCATAGCGGTTAGCCTGATGAAAGATATGTGTTTGGATTGGGACATTGACTATCAACTCGACATTGGACTGACCATCGACCTTCCTGTTGTTGGTGATATCACCATTCCTATCTCTACTCAAGGTGAGATCAAGCTCCCTTCCCTTCGCGACTTCTTTTAAATTTCGATTTATCTTATAATTAAGAGTTTTATTTTCAATAAAGTACGATCCATAGACGATCGGAGATTGAATTCTGGATTGTTTTTTTGCTTTTTTGTTGAGTAATTGTGTTGTTGGGTTATTAAGGATTTTGTTGGTTATATATGTATGTTTCGGATGTGTTAATTTATGATTTTAGTTAGCTGCATACGTAGTGAAAACAAGAGCTTCTTGATTTCGAAACGTATTAGTAAAACTTTAGACATCTTATCGACAAGAGTAGAAACAACAAACACCACATTTTGTTCAGAAAGCAAATAAATAATTAAAGGAACAATATAGGTTGTTTATAACCATAATTGAGAGAATATTAGTTAGGAAACAAATTGCATATTAGTTTAGCAAGTAAATGAGCGTGGCGATATTGGAATGAACTTTACGACTTTCATCTAAGTTTATACATAGGAAACAAAAAGTACCTAAATCAAGTTAATTTATTTCTGTTTGTAAATCGTTTATGAAGATTACTAGTATATATTAATAATAATATAAGAAATATGTAAGTGCGAGTGAGGTAATTAAAGTGCAGCAAAATAAATGAGACAAGAGAATTTTTTGACGAGGTTCGTTTCCTACTCCCCGGGACCAAGTCCAGAAATCGAATCCACTAGAACAAGAAAGCAAATACACTTATTCGCAAACGCGTAAATCAAGAACACGTCTAACAATTTACCGCTCCGTTCATCGACATGAATTCTTCAGGATACCCTTACCTTGAGCTAAACTCCTCCTGAGCCTAGACTTGTGTTTTGTGGAAGCTCCACACACTAACAGCAACTGTCAGCAACAGCACGCAGCCAAACGTCTTGTTTCAGCAAGACACAACACCAACAAACACTTGATGAGCTCAAGTAACACGAACTGTACCAGCAACAACAACAACGAACTGGATTAGCACCAAACTCCAACAGCAACAGCACCACGAAGTGCAACAGCAACAAACCACGAACAGCACCACGAAGTGCAACAGTAACAAACCACGAACAGCACCACGAAGTGCAACAGTACAGCAGCAGCACCACGATCACAGACTGCAACACACCAAACTGGTACAGCACCAGCAACAACACACAACCGAAGATGCCTTCTTCTCTCAATCAACTTTTCTGTATTTTTCTCTTCTAAAAGGCACAAGAAAAACCTAGCCACGTTTCTCTCTTTATATACTCAAATCCTAACAAACTTCCCTTTTGTGGATAATGACAATCTTCTTTTTTCTTCTCTTCCATATATTCTTCATATAAATCAATCTTCCTCTCCAAGTAAATATCTTCTCCCCTTGTTTAGCCCAATCCACGTCACTACCAAGGCCCATCAACATTAATCTACGTTTAACTTGGTTAAGCACCTCCTGTATTACTCTCTGAGTCAAACTGGTACAGTACCCCCTGTACTACTCTCTGTGTTAGACTGGTACAGTACAAAAACACCTCTTCAATCTCCCCCTTTTTGACTATGTATGTGAACTCAACACTTCTAACTTCTAACCACCAATATACCAGAATAGAAACATCACCAATCTCCCCCTACTTGAGTCACATCATGGTCAAAACCTAATTCAGAGCTCGTCCCCTCTCAAATTGAGGATGAAATCCCATTGTACCACCTCCATAAACACTATCCTTCCTAACCCAAACATTCTTGAATCTTTGACCTTCATGATTGAATCTTCGAACGACCCCAAAACAATTACGTTGAACATGTCCTTGAACTCCACACCGATAGCATGTAGGACCATGAAATCTTACATCATAAGCTTGTACCACTCGTTGATTCTCCCTCAAAAGCTTGTAACACTTCGGCCTAATATGTCCAATGACTCCACAATGATGACAAACCGGTCGAAAATCTCGTCGACGTTCATTCTGCAAGTTCAACCCTCTTGATGCAGTACCTGTCACAATTCCAGGCTTCATACCAGTTGCAGACTTTGTACCAGTTGCAGACTCTGTAGAAGTTCTGGTCACTGTCTCTGTACCAGAAGAAGGTGCAGTCTGTCTCATCCCAGCAGATACAAATACAGACTCGGTTTTCGAAGCATTCCCACTAAATCCAAGACCATGACGCTCCAATGGACTTTTCCCAATACTCAAAAGATGATCCAGCTGATCAGTACCATTATTAAGCATCCTCAATTGCTTTTGCGTCTCCTCAAGCTGAACTTTAGCATGCGTTGATTCTTCTTCTTTCTCTGATGCAAACTTCTGTGCTTCAACAACTTCAGCTTCTAACTTAAGTTTCTCCTGAACCAGCACCGAATTCTCTTCAACCAATTTGAGCCAATTCTAATACAACTTCTCATAATTCGCAGCAAACTCTTCATCACTAACACTCTCAACATCACTATCACTGTCATCGTTGCCTTTCACTGAACCAGACTTAGATACAGTGACTGTTCCAGCGTCCGTTACAGCATCTGGTACAGTTACAGAACTTGAGACCAAAGTTGTAAGTGCCATAAAATTCCTCAAGTCTACTTCCTCATCACTGTCTGTATCACTGTCTGAATCACTCTTCATGCTTGTCAACGCTTTCTCCTTGTGCTTCAACAAATTTGCACACTCAGAACGAACATGTCCGAAACCTTTACACTCATAGCATTGAATGCACTTTGATGAATTCCTTGCCTCTTCTCTATTCTCTCTCTTATCCTGCTTGTGCTTCAGGTACTTAGAGAATTGTCTTGATAACAAAGCCAAATCTCCAACACCACCGTTCTGTACTACTACAGCATTAGTAACCTTCTGAACCTTCTGCTTCTCTTTGTCTTCATATGCCTTGTTCAACTCAAAAGCCTTTATAATTCCAACAAACTCATCGAACGGCATCTCATCAAGATTGTGAGCCTCTTCTACAGCAGAAATCTTTGACTCAAACTTTGATGGAAGTGATCTCTTCAGCTTCTTCAATAGCTTCTTATCCTTGTACACCTTTCCAAGAGCGAATGACTCATTCGAGATGTCACACAACTTAGCACTAAACTCAGCCACTGATTCTGTTTCTTCCATCCTCAAATTCTCAAACTTGGAAGCCAACATGTCAAGTTTGGTTCTCTTCACACTACTAGTTCCCTCAAACATATTCTCCAAAGTCTTCCAAGCCTTTTGAGCTGAAGCACATTGAGAGATCAACTTGAAGTAACTCGAATCAATAGCGTTGTACAACGCAGTCTTAGCCTTTGAATTACAACTCGCTTGCTTCTTCTCAAGGATAGTCCATTTGTCTCTTGGTTTAAGGCTCTCCACTCCTTTATCATCAGTAACCACAGGATGACTCCAACCAACTTCAATTGCATTCCAACAATCTTCATCAAGACCACTAATAAACGCTTCCATACGGACCTTCCAGTATCCATAATTAGTAGAATCAAGACGTGGTGGTCTTGTCATAGACGTACCTTCTGCATGAGAATCCATTAAACTCGATTTTCCAGTCTGTACCACTTCCTGTCTCAGCACCTGAACTACTTCCAAATCCTCTGTCTCGGCTCCTGAACTACTTCGCTCTTGGATCTAATCAAAGCTTCCGAATCCTCACTCTAGATCTACTCGAAACAAGCCTAAATCTCTATCGAGAACTTTCTCTGATACCAATTGTAAGTGCGAGTGAGGTAATTAAAGTGCAGCAAAATAAATGAGACAAGAGAATTTTTTGACGAGGTTCGTTTCCTACTCCCCGGGACCAAGTCCAGAAATCGAATCCACTAGAACAAGAAAGCAAATACACTAATTCGCAAACGCGTAAATCAAGAACACGTCTAACAATTTACCGCTCCGTTCATCGACATGAATTCTTCAGGATACCCTTACCCTGAGCTAAACTCCTCCTGAGCCTAGACTTGTGTTTTGTGGAAGCTCCACACACTAACAGCAACTGTCAGCAACAACACGCAGCCAAACGTCTTGTTTCAGCAAGACACAACACCAACAAACACTTGATGAGCTCAAGTAACACGAACTGTACCAGCAACAACAACAACGAACTGGATTAGCACCAAACTCCAACAGCAACAGCACCACGAAGTGCAACAGCAACAAACCACGAACAGCACCACGAAGTGCAACAGTAACAAACCACGAACAGCACCACGAAGTGCAACAGTACAGCAGCAGCACCACGATCACAGACTGCAACACACCAAACTGGTACAACACCAGCAACAACACACAACCGAAGATGCCTTCTTCTCTCAATCAACTTTTCTGTATTTTTCTCTTCTAAAAGGCACAAGAAAAACCTAGCCACGTTTCTCTCTTTATATACTCAAATCCTAACAAACTTCCCTTTTGTGGATAATGACAATCTTCCTTTTTCTTCTCTTCCATATATTCTTCATATAAATCAATCTTCCTCTCCAAGTAAATATCTTCTCCCCTTGTTTAGCCCAATCCACGTCACTACCAAGGCCCATCAACATTAATCTACGTTTAACTTGGTTAAGCACCTCCTGTATTACTCTCTGAGTCAGACTGGTACAGTACCCCCTGTACTACTCTCTGTGTCAGACTGGTACAGTACAAAAACACCTCTTCAAAATAGGCCTATTTCCGACGACTATTTCAGTGGAAAAATGGTCAGAAGCAAGTAATTTAGCCGTCAATAACTCACATATGCACATTATCAGTTTCAATTCCGGTAATACAAACAACAACAACAACATTAATACAAACTATATGTTCTGGTAAAATACAAGATATATCATTAGTTTTTTTAATGTTATAGTATGACTCCATTAAAAGCATTTTATAGATCCCCATTGCTTTTATATTTACCTGGAATTCTCTATATTAGTATCCAAGTATAACTGTTGAAGGGCATAACAAATTTGAATGTATAACATAGAAAATTCAATCAAATTTTGAGTGAATTCACATAAAAACTTCACTCAAATCTGATATTCACGTTTGAGTTTAGACCCATTCAATCATGATATCTTTTTTTCCTTCTCGAAAGAATCCTCGGACGTTGACGCCAAAGTCAGACTTACAATAGCAATGAGCTGCCGAATTCTAATTGGTCCAATCAGCATCCCCACCGATACGCTGCTTCTACCTTTCATGACCGTTAGTTACATCAGACCCAATTTAATACCATTCCCATTTTCCACTCCAATAATTGATCCCAATTTTGTTAGTGGTTAGGACCACCACTTCAATTGTTTGTTTCCTTAGTTTTCTAGTAAAGAATTAAATGAACATGAAACACGGATACATAAAAACATATATAAGTCAATATTCGCCATCACTAACATCCGTTTATATTTTTTTTTTGGTGAATTCTAACATCCGTTTATATAAATCACATAAACCAGAGCTCATTAATCATATCAAATAAACCCAAAAAAAAAAAAAAACATAACCATGACCGATCAAGAACATGTTCGTCCGTTAGCCCCGGCGACCGTAAATCCGGTAAGCGATGAATCCATCTCCAACAACAACAACAAAACTCTCCGACGTCGTAGAAACCGTATCAGATGCTTAATATGCGTCACTGTAACATCGCTGATACTAGTCACGATCGTGTTGAGTTTAACCTTCACGGTGTTCAAAGTCAAAGACCCGATCGTTAAAATGAACGGTGTAAGGATCAACGGTCTAGATTCAACCATTGGGACTCAAACACAACTGTTGGGAACAAACATCTCGATGATCATCGACGTGTCAGTCAAGAATCCAAATGCGGCGTCGTTTAGGTATTCTAACACAACGACCGGTATATATTACAAAGGAAACGTGGTTGGTGAAGCTCGTGGACCACCGGGGAGAGCTAGACCGCATCGGACGGCGAGGATGAATATGACGGTTGATATTATGGTAAACCGGTTATTGTTAGATCCGGATTTGGCTAGAGAAGTAAGTGGTTCGGGTCTTATGAACGTTGGGAGTTACACTAGGGTTAGTGGTAAGGTTACGATCATGGGGATTGTGAAGAAACATGTTACGGTTAAAATGAATTGCACGATGGCTGTGAACGTTACGGGTCAAGCGATTCAATATGTTAAGTGCAAGAAAGACATTGATCTTTGAGGTTTTCGGTTTTCAAAGGTAAGTTTAGGATTTTGTATTCACGTTTTTTAATCATTTTGTAGGTTATTTTG
Organism: Draba incana; assembly: GCA_963576765.1. Classification (NCBI taxonomy): domain Eukaryota; kingdom Viridiplantae; phylum Streptophyta; class Magnoliopsida; order Brassicales; family Brassicaceae; genus Draba; species Draba incana. Next base: position 1,780,328 of record OY755202.1, on the reverse strand, counting down.
TTTAAGTATGCTTTAACTTTTCTAGTACTAGTTCGTGTTTTATTCTTTTTTTCCTTTGTTTGTTTTATTTTGAATGGAATTTAGTAATTTACACAAGGCTTACAGGCATACATAAACCGAACCAATACAAAGTTGAAATTTTCAACGAATCATTTCAACTAATAATGTGTATGATATAAAATACAAACGAAAATTTGTCAGATATAGCTAGTCAGATATTGTTAAACGGTCGATGTTACAAGGCTCGAAAGTATAAAATACAATAAAAGTCAAAAATATTAATATTCCTTGGGTTGGGCCACTTAATTAATAAACCTACACACAAAAAAACTTATTAATAAATGCAAATTTCAGTTTCCAAACAATTGTATTAAATGCATGAGCTGCAATTCCCACCCACCTCTTTTATTTGTTCTTCTCCTAACTAATTAATTCAAAATTAAAAAAAATTCAAAAACTTAAAAAAATAAAATCTTCTATCACTACTCTCTCTCTATCTAACACATGGACCCATTTTTCTTCTTAACCATCAAATGTCAACCGCCTCTTCTTCCGCCGCCGTCTTCCTCTTCCAACCGCCTCTTCCTCCGTTGCCACCACACGGCGTTAACCACTCTTACCTCACAACTATAGGGTTTGGCTACTCTATAGCCATAGCTCTAGGTTTCCTCGTACTCCTCTCCACCGTTCTTCTATCATCCTATATCTGTTGTCGTCACTCTCGCCGCCGCACAACCGCCGTGGAATCCACCGGAGATCGTGGTGGAGGAAGCGTAATCCTCCCCCGCGTAATCTTCGTAGCCGAAGAAGATCTTGAAGCCGGTGATGACGTCATTATAGGTCTTGATCAAAACGTTATAAACTCTTACCCTAAGTTTCATTTCTCTAAAGAAACCTCCGCCGCGTCCTCCGATGGATTTGGCGGCGGAGGAGATACGACGTGTTCGATATGTTTGTGTGAGTATAGAGAAGCGGAGATGTTGAGGATGATGCCGGAATGTAAACACTATTTTCATTTGTGTTGTCTTGATGCTTGGCTTAAACTCAATGGATCTTGTCCGGTTTGTCGGAACTCGCCTCTTCCGACCCCGACTTCTACGCCTTTGTCGACACCTTTGTCGGAAGTTGTGCCGCTTTCGCAGTATGCAGCTGATCGGAGAAGAACAAGAAGATGAGATTGTTTTTTTACATAGATCTATTCGCCTTAAACTAGGGTTATATTATTATTATTGTTACAACTTTACTGATTTTGTAATTAAACAAATTCCGTTAAAGGTGGAGTTTGTCATTAATATCATCGAAATGAAATTCACTTTGAACGTTTTGATTCACGAAATTTATGCTTTTTTGTTTGTCGACATTACTCTATCAATTTAAACGGTTTATAATTATTGGCATGGTCGTGTTTTGTGACATAGTATATAAAGGTTTAGAATTTGAATAGTGAAATTTAGTTTAGTTGAATATTAGTAGGTTCTTTGAATGTCGAAAATAGATGTTTCTAAAGTTGGGAACAAAAAGAGTTTAGATAGTATAGTACTCAGTTTTTTTTTTTCTTTTCTTGCAAGTAGTTGAATTTACCGTCGTCGTAGGTCCAAATGTTGAATGGTTGCTTAAAAATTTAGTCTACCTTGATTTTTCTAAATGAAACAATCACTTTAAACATTTTAAAAATGTAATATTTGTCTACAAGTTTTAAAATAGATTTTCCTAAACTAATACTGTGTATGTATATATATACATACACCTTTCTTGAGCTCAAGTTCCTGGTTCGATGATAGTCGAGAAAGATTTTTGTAAGTCATAAACCATAACCAAGTAGGGTTGAATAGTGTGAACATATTGTATTTATATTGTTGAAATATTTGGTTTGTCATAAGGAGTGTGAAAATTTTATAAATTATTTGACTTAGACAGTTAAGACTAGTCCACGAATTCGCTTTTTTTATTCCTCTCCCGCACTATCTCGTGCCTCGTGGTGTGGTTTGTTGGAGCTTAGTGGTAAATTTAATAATTAACCTCGCTTTGATTTTGAATTCAATTACAAATCTACACTTGTTAAATTGCTAAATGGTTCCAGATTTCGTATATACGGACGGACAATAAATAAACGTATGTAATCAGCCGATACATTTTAAAAATAAATCCCTAATTGACGCTCATCTAGGGAATGTAAATATGCAAATAACCTTGTTGAAAATTACACGTGTACATAATAATTAATCAGTTAAGCGTTAATTGAGCCGTCGATTTAACAATATGATATCAGACACGTGTCATGAATCCAATGGAGTTGTCCGTTACTTAATGAAAGGTTAACATTAGCGTTTTCCTCCTTTTCGTTTGCTTACACGTTCGAGACTTCTCTTTCTCCGTTAACGTCCTTTTAACGAAATAATAACGGCGTTAATTACGATCCTATTTCAAAATTATAGCCGAACCAACACGTTCGGGATCCCGAACCTCAGGGCTCGTTGTTATAAAGCCTCTTTGCTTCTTCTCCTCCTCTCTTCACGTTTTGGATATTTTTGAGTTTCTTTCTTCTCTTTTGTTGAAATTTTGGAATCGGAGAGAAATTCATCAATGGCGGAAGAAATTGAGAAATCTGTGGAGGTGGAGGAATCTCTAATGGAGAAGATCTCCGAGAAGATTCACCATCACGATTCGTCTTCATCGTCTGAATCCGAGTACGAGAAACCGGATTCTCCTTCGGCTGTGAAATCGAAGATCTATCGTTTGTTTGGTAGAGAGAAGCCTGTTCATAAGGTTCTCGGTGGTGGAAAACGTATGGGTTTTTCATTTTTCTCTGGTTTAATCGTGTTTTGAAATGCTTGATCTGCGATATTAGATTGGATTTATGATTCTGGAGAAAATTGCGTTTTAGCATTCGGTGATAAACATGTTGTTACACCTGCATTCTCATGAATTGATTCCGTAAGATTCGTTCCCGTTTCGAAATGGAGCTTGATTTGGATATGAAAAAGACGACTGGAATTGTAGAGATTATGTTGTTTTGAATATAGAGTGTATAAGCTTTGTTGATTAGATTAAGAAAATTTCATATTACTTATGCTACATTATGAAATTAGTACATTGGTAGATTGGTTGATTAGATTAAGATTAAGAGAGTTACGTTTCTCGAATGCTACATTTTGAAGAACTTGAAAGAGTCTTGCTACAGCATTTTGATATGAAATCGGTAACATTGGCTCTATTGCTTAAAATGGTTTTGTGCAGCTGCTGATGTGTTCTTGTGGAGGGATAAGAAACTATCGGCCGCTGTTCTTGGTGTCGCGACTGCAATTTGGGTTCTTTTCGAGCTCGTTGAGTATCATTTGTTGAGTCTTTTGTGTCACATTTCGATACTTGCGCTTGGAGGCATGTTTTTGTGGTCCAATGCTCATACATTTATCAAAAAGTGAGATTCATAGCTTTTGATCATGCTAATGCCTATATCTTTGTTCTTTGTTTGAACCTTGTTTTTCTTTTTCTTGCAGGACTACACCTAAAATTCCAGAAATCCATATTCCTGAAGAGGCTTTCCTTGTGATTGCTTCTTCCCTGAGAAACGAAGTAAACCAAGCTTTTGTTATCCTTAGAAGCATTGCTTTAGGAAGGGACTGGAAAAAATTCCTCATGGTATATGTTCAAATCTTTGTTGCTTTACATTTTCAATTTCGTATGAGAAGATATTAGTTGCTGCAATGTTGTAACTCATTGTTTATTATGTTCAGGTTGTTGTTGGTCTATGGATTATCTCGGTGGTGGGAAACTGGTGCAATTTCTTGACTCTGGTGTACATTTGCTTTGTGGTGTTACACACAGTGCCAATGATGTATGAGAAACATGAGGACAAGGTTGATCCATTGGCAGAGAAAGCGTTGAAGGAGTTGCAGAAACAGTATCTGGTTTTTGATGGAAATGTTATTTCTAAGATTCCCATTGCTTCTCTCAAGGCAAAGTTGGGTTAAAGAGAGTTTACACACACGTCTATGGTTTTTGTTTTAATTTTTTTGATCATGTGAAATTTTTGATCAGTCGTTTGCAGAGTTTTGTCGCTACAGTTTTGCTCCAGTGTCCTTTTTATCACATTTTCACTACAGCTTTGTGTGTTTAATGTAATTCAAAAACTATTTGTCCTTTTTTCTTTTTCTTTCGGCTACTTATGGAGAATACTTGAGTTAATCAAACGTTGGGTATGTTTTGTTATGAACTTCGGTGTATAGATTGACCGAAATTAAAAAACTTAAGCTGAAATCAAAATCGTTAACATCTTAGTATTTAAAAAACTGCCCCATATGTTCTAATATTTTATAAAACTATCCCAAATCATTTGTTATTTATAAAATGCCTCATGTCGTCCTCTGGTATATCTTACAAAATGCATCATAGGTTTTATTATGTACAAAGCTGCCCAAGTCTTTTATTAGTATTTACAGCCATACCCCATATATTCTGGTATTTACTATAACCCTCACTTCTTAAGGTATTAATAAAACTGCCACAAATCTTTTGGTATTTAAAAATGTCCCACATTATCGTACATACCAGTTTTACCAAATAATATCACTTACAATTACATTATTCGAATTCCATTCTAAGTCTTCTCAGTCGACATTGTTTTCCCCGAAGAACATAGCATAAATCGGGAAAACAGCTACAGGCTTTTTTCATTTTTTCCCAAACCAATGGTGTATGTAGAAAAAATTAATGGAATAAAGATGTGAGAGAGAGAGAGAGAGATAATTACAACACAAAAAGCATGTGAGACAGATTTAAGATTCCTATAAAACGTGTACTGTATATATACCCATACCAGGGTCAAGTGAGTAATCTCGAGAGCCTTTGATTACTATCCGATGATGTCAGAGGCACCGTCGAAAACTCCGAATCAGAATGTTCATAAATTGGTCTCTGCACACTAATCTTCTCTTGGTTTTTGATCGCGGCTTCTTCTGCTTCTCTTCTCTCTCGTTCTTCCGCGTCTTTAAGCAGAAAATCGACCCACATATCTGCAAAAGACTGAGCCAAAAACAAAAACAGACATGTATAATCAATCAAATGATCTTATATTCAGTGTGTATTTTGTTAAGGCCATTTGTTTACCTGATTATCTGAAGCTATATTAGGTTGTGAATCCGGTGAACCACCACCACCACCGCCTAAGATGCCACCGACTAATCGGCCCGGAAATCCCAATACGCCTCTAACAACACCTTTACCGGCAGCTCCTTGTTGTGCCAATCCTATTCGTTGTTTATCTTCCTCTGAGAATCCCAGCATTCGAACCATTAACTCCAAAACCTACTCAAAGACATTCAGATAAGAAAAAAATAAGCTTATGGCCATTACGTGTTAAAAATTTAAAACTTAGGCTAAGTAGTCTTACCTCTCTGCTGTGATTCTTTTGGAAGTATGTAACCAGTAACTTGATGACAATACGCCTGAAGAAATAATATGAAATAAGATCGAAGTTTGAAGGAACAAGGAACAACATGTTAATAAAAGTCATTGGCTCACCTATCAACGAGATAATCGGAGTCCATTGACATTCTATTGAGCCTAGTCATGCTCTGCTCAAGAACACGCCTTACTTTTGCATTGTCATCTTCAACCTTGCTTACTCTGTTTTTCCATTCTCCTGCAATTTTTTCTGCTTGTAATAGCTTTGATGTGACTTCCTCCTTCTCTTTCTTTGATGACTCTAACTGCTCATCAGCATCCTTAAGAAATAGAAAAACGGCATAAATTGAAATTCATATGACAAATTATATAGCTGGCAAAGGAAAGGATTAGAGATTTTACTTTCATTCGTGCTACGAGTTTCCTTGCTTCTTCTTTAGCCACTGCAAGCTCTCGTTCAAAATACTCCTACAACATTTAAGATCAGGATCACATAAATAAATCAAGGTTACACCTAAAAATGGGAAAAACTTCAAATTTCTTAATTATTACCAACCTTAGCTTCAATTTCAGCATAGTACTGGCCAAGAGCAGTTTGAAGATTAAGAAGTTCAACATTTTTGGAATCTATTGTTCTCAAACAATTTGCAAGCTTTTGATTTAAGTCTTCAATTATACTCTTTGACTTCCGGATTTCATGGTCATTGCTAGACTTGAATTCCTCCTGATTAGCCATTGCCTGCTTGAGAGCTCTTTCTAAGCCTAGTATCTGAGACCTTTGATATTCATTGGTCTGGCGGAGTTCTTCAATCAATCTACTATCTTCATCCATTTTCTCAGACTCCTCGGTTTCCTGTAAAAATATACCAATAACAAGTTTATAGAATTTTATTCACAGATACTTATAGGACATTGTTATTAGATTCAGGATAAATAACCTTTTCTAACAGGTGTTGTTTGAGCCGCTTTAGTTCTTGCCGTGCCTTATCCTTTTCTCTTCGTGCTTCCTCCAAATCCTTTTCCAGCCTCTGCAAAGATTTCTCCATATCTTCTTTCCCAGGGAAGCTTCCAGGCTTCTCCTAATTATACATGACGAAAAGCAAAAGAAACATCAAATGTTTGCTTTTGCATAGAAACAAAAATTCTTTTGGTTAAGGACCAACTGAATCAAAGGTTAGCATTAAAAAACCTTGTCCAAACTACTAGAATGTCTACTAGTAGCCTGTGTCAAACTTGTTGACTTCCGGCTTGCTTCTAAAGCAGCCTCTAGTTCACCTCGTTTCAACTACACAACAGAGAAAAATGTTGATCAGTTTCAGAGTCTGAAGCTCAGAGGATAACTAGAAATGGAAAAAATTCCTGGTTAAGAAAATAAAGCGTTTGTATGACAATAAACCTTAAGCTCATTATTTTCTTTCTCCAGAGCTTTGTTAACGTCTTTTAGATTTTCCATGGAAATTCCAACGGCCTGATGCTCTCGGCCATTCAACTTCATCTGCAATTGACTCATTTCAGCTAACTTTGCATCCAATTCTCTACGTACTTTGCAAATCTCCATGAACGCCTGCATCCAATTGGAATAAATATCTACTCATTAATCAAATTACAAAAGTGTAATGTAAACAATGGTAAAATCAATTACTTACTCTTTGCTTATCTAACCTCAGAGATTGGAGCTCCTCCTTGAAAGACTCATTTTGTTTCCGCTCCTCTGATGAAAGCAAGATGAGTGAGAGAAAAGCAGATAAGAACGATATAAAGAAACAGCCAAGCTACTAGTGATGCTATGTACCTTGTAGCGAAATCTGTAGATTTGCTGATTTTTCTCGCTCTTTCTCAAGCTCTCTAGCCATTGACCTGGTTTTCTCTTCAAGTATATCTGCAAACTCCTACGAGACATTCAGATTGTCGCTTAGAGTTCCATGTTCAGCCAAAAAGAACACACCAAAGGAATTTAAAGCACATTCATGACAGCGAACAGGGTCATTTACGTAGTATCAAATATATTTACTTTGTTCTGAAAGTCTAATATATCATAATATATATAGATGTATCTAACAAACAAAAGAGATACCTTTTCCTTTTTATGTGACTCGGAATCGTTCTCTGTCCCGTTTTGTTTCGAGGCAATGCCATTGTACATATGGTTCCGACTTTTCCAATTTGTCGGTGATTTTTGTGACCTGCTGGGTGAATTATCACTGTTTCCCTGCAGAAAGACTATAAGTCAGTCTAATGTTTTAAACCTTAACATCAATATCGTGACAAGCATCGAATACAATATATCATGCACTATGCATTCTACCTTGGTAGTATTATTGTTCGATGTACTAGAAAGATCCGTTCTCGCCTCTTTAAGAGCGGTATTCGTTGAAGTCAAATTTTGTTTCAACGAGCCATTCTCCTGATTCAATCTAGAAATCTGATCCTGTAACCAAGTAGCTTCTGTGTTATGGAAAGAGCACGAAAAAACCAAGATTTATAACAGATATAATAAACCATGCACATTGTTTACCTCTTTTTCTTTTAATAGTGCCGCATAATTTACTGATAAAGCTTTGATTTCTGATTCTGATTCCTGAAGCTTGTTAATCTCCGCTTTATATCTCTCAATCTACACAATTAGAGCATATCACAACTCAGACTTCCATTTCTAATGATTAAGCAATAATCCAGTTACGTTCCGGATTCCAAATTCATAAACTGAGAAGAAAGATGATTCCGAAATGACAATACCTCGTGATTCACAGGCGATTCGACCCCATTGGACATCGGAGACCTTGATACGGACCTAGAATACCTAAAACCATTAGAATTCCTCCGATCAGAAACCGGAGTATCACCACCGCCATTGTTGGAACCATAAATGGTGAGATCTTCTTCTTCGTCGTCATCGTCGTGCACATCGAGCGCGATCTTGTTCAAATTCTCCTTCAAATTCGCAATCGAACTCCACATAGCTCTCTAATCTCTCTCTCACACACACAAACACAGAGCAGTTCGTCGCGAAAATTCGACAGATTCCTCCTCCGAGAATTTATCACAAAGGAGACAAGAATCTTCGTCTGTAAGATTGTGAAGAATTTCAATTTTAGATCCGAGTAACTCAAATGTGGATTTTTCGCAAATAATTTCCCTGATTTCACTTTCCGGGTCGGGTCGGGTCGGGTCATCGGTGATTATAATTAAGGCTTAATTTAGTTAATGGGCCTCATTCACACAACAGCCTTTTAATTAAAACCCTAGTCTTATGATATGTCGCAGTAGCCCTATATAAACTGATCTAAAGTTTATTAAATTTCCACAGGTCTTTCTAGGGTTTATAGCTTTTCTTCTTCGTGGCCGTTTTTCCGACTTTGTTTAGGTTTTTAGGGTTTTTTTTGTTCTCTGTATTGAGTGATGCAATGAAGAGTTAATTTCGGAAAAAAGTTTGACAGATCGTTAGGCGAATTTCGTCTGCGAAATGAGATCCGATTATATTATGGTTCGTATTCGCTGAGCATCGAAATCGTATAATCTGTGTTTTAATTTTCGTAGTTTAGGTTTAACGAGGGACCTATGGGTGAAACGCGTTAATCAATGCGTATTCAAGCCAAGTTTGCCTTCGAAGATTCAAAATCGGAGATTGGATCTTTACGAGATCTATGGTTTCAATTCTAGATTTCGGTTTTTTTCAATTTTCGATGAAATTTTTGGTGATTATGTGTATTGAATATGCGAAGGACCCAGCAGGGAAGCGAGTATACTCATGAAATGAGGCTTTTCTAACAATTTTAATTAACCTTCGTAGATTTAGTCTCCAAGAGAGCACCGATGTTCTGTTTGTTTTTCCTGGATCATCACGTGTTCTTGGTGTATAGTTTTCGATGTGAAAATTTTGGTGTTTTGATGATTAAAAGCAGAGATTGTGTGTATCGGCTTAGTGCGATCTAATGCGCTTTGTACGAAAGATTTCTCTGCGAAAACAATTTGCGGCAGATGGGCAGTTGTGATTCATTGTCAATTGAATAGCTCAACAATCATCTTCCCCACATTTTTGTCATTCCATTTCATTCACGACCTGACTATTAACTAAATCTATAATTGAACCGATTATGTAATTGCCTTTGAAGGTTTAGATTGACAATGTGAATACTAGTTTGTGAAGATTCTTCCACGGAAACATAATGATATTGAAAGTTGTATGCTACATTGATTTAAATTGGAAGGAGGGATATAGTAAGATCATAATGAAACGAAGGGAACTAAAATTGTATATATGCCACTTGGGCCGGTAAAGGAAATTTGGAAATTTTATATTGAACTTAAAAAGTAAGTTGACCAACTCTGTTTCATAATCAATAAAATTCGAGCTGATTCTGGGGAACTAATGATATGGTGGATGATGGCCGAAACGAATAATATGGTTGAGCATTTCAATGGGTATGAGGATATCTGTGAGGATGAAGGGAGCAACAAATGTTATATAAGTATACGAATGAAATCTACAATTCTACATTAACTTGACAAAATCTACACGAGTAGCTAGAGCAATCGCTTTGCACTGTTTTCATGACTAAAATTGTCTGATTCTATTTCAAAACAGAGAGAAATGACAAGTCTCTCATGATCTAGTTGTGGTGGCTGAGACAAGTTTCCTAGAATCCGAACTAATTAACGTCTTTCTTGCGAGTTTTAACAAGATATGAAGCCCAAACCTCATTAGCTGGTGGCGATGGGTTGACCCAGTGTCCAGGAATCCGGCTGTATAAAGAAATCAAGACCTTTTCTTAAATCACAAACATCAAAAAACTTGTCAAACTTATGTAAACTAAAAATGGTAAACTTACCTTCCCTCGGGACTCAGATATGCATCCCATTCTCGTCTGATCTGTATTTTTATACCATAAAATAAATCAGCTGAATCCAACTCTTCAAGACTAAAAGATAAAAGAGATTGGGATTTAAATAAAACCCACCTCAATAAGTCCTCCCATGTCGAAATCGCTTCCGTAGTAGTAATGATAAAGCTCGACCGGTAAATTCGATACATTGTCGCAACTATTGTCAGGAGTTTCCTTTGTATTTTCACAAGAAGCTGCGACAGCGACAGTTTTGCTTTCTTTATCTGTTTCTTTGTCAATTATGTCACTAGTGGTGTGAGTAGTGTCCTCTTCGGAGGTAATGACATTCTCTTCTGTCTCTGTAATGGGTAGAGACTGAGCTCGGTTTTCCTCTTGCTCCACCGCAGCGCGAACACTCTCAAAGAATTTGTCATCTTCTTCCGGGAAAAAGTGCCCTGAATAGTTTGCATAAAACCAGTTTACTTCAGTCAAATTCTGGTATCTTAATGCATTGTACTACTTCAGATTAATAACATACCTTGCTTCTTAAGTTTTTCGATTCTTAGGGAACGTAACTCTTGCATTTCCTCAACGATTAAAGCTAGTTCAAGCTGAAACATCGAAACCATGAGATTGTTTGAGATAAAAGAGCCGGAAAGAAAAACTTAAAGGTGAAAGAAAAACTTAAAGGTGATTACTATCTCTCAAGTTCTAAGTAAAATGTCTAAGATCACCAATAATTAAGCAGAAATTCCATTTGAGATGGCTTTAGAAGTCTCACCTCAGGTTCTAGTCTCCTTCGTTCTCGTTTCGCCTTGACTTTCTCAATTGCCTTCATTTCGTTGACCTGAAACAGATATATACACCCTCATATACCAGAATGAGCAACAAATATAATTGCTTTAATGCTTATGGTTTCTCAATATTACCTTTCTGTTTGCCATGTCCTTGGCCATTTCCCTTTCCCTCCATTCATCGGCCTCTCGATTAGCTTGCTCAATTCGTTCAGGCTCCTGAAACCATACAGCCAAAACAATAAAGTTACAAACTCAATAAACCTGCAAAATCCACAAGTGATATAAGCTTGAACCTTAGCGCGCATCTCTGCAACACGTCGTCTCTTTTGTTTCTTCCACAATTTGTTCCTTTTCGACTTCTTCATTCGACAAGTCAATCTTACTGCTGCAGATTTCTCCTCCCATGGACTATTCTCATCAACAACAAACCTAAAAGGCTCAAGCTTTGCTCTTAAAGTAGACATCAAGGAATTAGCAGCTTCCACTGAAAGTATCTCCTGCTCTTCCAAATCCATCTTCATACTTTCTAAATATCTCAAACACTCTACTCCAGAACCTTGTTCCACAATTTCCATTGACCCTTTAGCTTCTTTGATCATTCTCAAAGCTTCCAATTCCTTCTCCCTAAGAATTCACCAACAGTGGAATTGTAATAACCAAAAGTGATTCAATATTTGTAACTACATACCCTAAAATCAAAATTCCGATTACTCAAATCGATTTACTATCACAAAGATGCAATTTCAGAGAAATGACTTAATTCTTACATTGATTTTGCTAGGTTAAGCGTATCTTGGAGTTGTTTAAGCTGATCGATTATGTTCTTCGTATTCCAAAACACACCACAACGAGGCGGATCCGGAGGTAGCATCGGAGCCCACTGGAAGCTCGCCGGATTCATCTCGGAGACTCTCAAACAGAAACCCTACAAAAATTCGTCGATTTCAGCAAAAAAATTTTAGAAATCAAATGAGTAATTGGAAGCTAGATAAAATAAAACAAATTATTGCGTGTTTGGAAGATAATAATCGTGAGACTAATAGAGGCTTACAGAGAAAATTTTCTACGGAGGAGACACGGCGGACTTCGGCGAGAACAGACGCCGGCAAAAGCAGAGCGACTCGAGAAAGATGCTTTGTGATTTATTTGGGCTTTCAAATAGACTATAAATGGCCCATTTTAACATATGTAAGCCCATAAATATAAATCCATACATTTGAACCTGCGTCATCAATTTAATTTTGTTATGGAGAAAAGTTTCAGCGTAAATCCATACATTTGATCTTTTCGTTAATTGTATTCGCACGTTTCAGCTAATCAGTCATTTCTACATTCTAGTATTAAAAAATCACCATTAATTATACAGAATCCACCCAAGTTTATTACTACTTTCGTAAGAATCGGTTTGTTATTATTTCAAAAGTAGTTGCATTTGTATATCGAAAATTAAAGAGACTCGTTTATATCTCTTTGTAACTAAAAAAACAAAAAAAAAACACTAACGTTACTATTTTCTTTTGCTTTTAGAACTTTTTACCTCTATTGTTGACTTTACTTGTCTCGAGTTAATACGTTAAAACATAAAAAAGAGAAATTGATAGACCAATTCCAACTCTAATTTCTGTAACAAGAGATTTTCTTTGTTCCCATGTCCATTAATAGAGCCCAACGTAACGGTTTAAAAGACAGTGGATCCTCACACACGCATAACCACGTGAATCGGTCCTAAAAATAAAACAAGTGTCAAAGACGAAAAAATCACCGATTCCAAAACAAACAAACCAAAAGCCAGAATATAAAGGAAGAAAAAGGGTCAAATCGAATTCAAAAATCTGTGAATCACGAATCCAGAGGAAGGTTTCAAAAACCTTTTCTCAAATTGGGTTCTGTAAAAAAAAAAATCCAAAGATTTTCCGAGTTTGATCAAAGCTTTTTCAACAATGGCGGACCAAACGAAGAAGAAATACATTTCAAACGAAGATCTCAAAAAACATAACCAACCTGGAGATATATGGATTTCGATTCAAGGAAAAGTCTACGACGTTTCCGATTGGATTAAATCTCATCCCGGTGGCGAATCAGCGATTCTCAATCTCGCCGGTCAAGACGTAACCGACGCATTCATCGCTTACCATCCCGGAACCGCATGGAAACACCTCGAAAACCTCCACACCGGTTACCACGTGAGAGACTTCCACTTGTCCGACGTGTCACGTGACTACCGTCGTTTAGCCGCTGAGTTCTCCAAACGCGGACTCTTCGATAAAAAAGAACACGTGACTCTCTACACACTCACGTGCGTCGCGGTTATGTTAACCGCGGTTTTTTACGGCGTTTTGGCTTGTACAAGCGTTTTCGCTCACCTAATCTCCGCCGTGTTACTCGGCCTCCTCTGGATACAGAGCGCTTACGTCGGTCACGATTCCGGTCATTACAACGTCGCGTCGACGAAACCGTGTAACAAACTAATTCAGCTTCTCTCCGGTAACTGTCTCACCGGAATCTCAATCGCGTGGTGGAAATGGACGCATAACGCTCATCACATCGCTTGTAACAGCCTCGATCACGATCCAGATCTACAACACATGCCGATTTTCGCCGTCTCTACAAAATTCTTCAAATCGATGACGTCACGGTTCTATGGAAGGAAATTGACATTCGATCCGTTAGCTCGATTCTTAATCAGTTACCAACATTGGACATTTTACCCGGTTATGTGCGTCGGAAGAATCAATTTGTTCATCCAAACGTTCCTTTTGCTATTCTCGACACGTCACGTTCCAGATCGGGCTTTAAACATCGCCGGAATATTCGTTTTCTGGACTTGGTTTCCGCTTTTGGTATCGTTTTTACCGAATTGGCAAGAGAGGATTCTCTTTATGTTTGTGAGTTTCGCAGTGACGGCGATTCAACACGTTCAATTCTGTTTAAACCATTTTGCAGCTGATGTTTATACCGGTCCACCAAATGGAAACGATTGGTTTGAGAAACAAACCGCCGGTACGCTTGATATATCGTGTAGATCTTATATGGATTGGTTTTTTGGTGGTTTGCAGTTTCAGTTAGAGCATCATTTGTTTCCTCGGTTACCTCGTTGTCATCTCCGACGAGTATCTCCGGTGGTTCAAGAGCTTTGTAAGAAGCATAATTTACCGTATAGGAGTCTTTCGTGGTGGGAAGCGAATAAGTGGACGATTAGGACTTTGAGGAATGCAGCGGTTCAAGCTAGAGATGTTACTAATCCTGTGTTTAAGAATTTGATTTGGGAAGCTGTTAATACTCATGGTTAAAAAATATAATTAAGATCGGTTTGGTTCGGTTTTGTTTGTGTTTTAATTTCGTTTGTGGAGTGTTTTTTCGTTTTTTATGGAAGGTGTGTTAGTTTGAATATTTAGATGTAATAATTCTTGACATGATCATGAATATATATGTATCTTTTATGTCGTGCTTATACTACTTGAACGTTTTTCAGTTCACTTCGGATGGACTAAAATCAGACCACTCCACTTTTATTTCATTATTCACATTCTTCTTCAGCTTTTGCATTTGGTATTTATAATATCAAATAAATCTCCCGACGTTTTCAAAAACCCTAACTTTTGGATAATATGTGCAATCTCTATATATGTAATAACAAACTCTTTTTCTTGTCTTTGTTAAGATATGTTTTTTATATGAAACAAAAGTTTAAAATCTGACTGTTGAAGTTATTTTATTGAATCCTATAGATAGTCAAGATTCATTAGGGATAAACTCAAATTTATTGCTAGTGAGTAAGATAATTATCATGTTTTTCGTGTATGAATACTTAGACTTTATGGTATTGGAAACTTGATGGTCGACATTGTATTTTCCGTTGAGTAATGAAATAAGTTCTAAACATTTTTGGCATTACCTTTTTTTTTGGTAGTTCATTTTTGGCATTACCTTGAGAGGGAGCAAGTTGAAGATAAACAAAAAACCATTAAAATTGGATTTAAGTTGATACCATTACAAAAAAAAATGAGCGATCAGAAACCTAGTTATTATATGACCCATTTCAATAATGGGCTTTTAATGGACCGATAAATTCCAACTTTTATGCTAATGTCAGAAAGTTCGACGCTCTTTATCGTTGAACATGTCCGATAATCATCTCATTCTTCTTCGTTGTTCTCTGAATTAGAGATTCTTCAGAACATTTACAGCTAAACTCGATCAACTTTCTACCCACCGCCACTATCATCCTCTGATCTACGACTCTCGGATCTACCTCAGATCTGTGCTTAACATTCCGTTATCTCTGAGCTTTTCAGCTAGGTTTTCTGAGAATAAGAAGCAAAGGGTCGGGGAACGGTAACGGTAACGGTAACGATGGCGGCGAAGACGGCCAGATCAAAAGCCACGCCGACGAAAGAAAACGGTGTTAGAGTCGAGGAAGGCCTGAGTCTCTTCAAGTCTGATAAGTTCGATGCTGATGCTTATGTGCAATCCAAATGCTCTATCAACGAGAAGGTTCGTTGTTCTTCTTCAATCATTTCGTATTTTATTTCGTTAATTAGATAATTAGTGAGTATTTTTTAGGTTTGAGTCTGAGAATTTTTTTCGTAGATTTCTGGCCGGAAATTGTAATAGTAAAATGGGTATTTGGTAGGTGATTGTTTAAGCTCAACAAGATGATGATGATCACTGTAATAATACTCAGGATTGTATGGATGCATTTATGATTATGTAATGCTCTTAGAAATGCTGATTGGTTTAGTACCCATTTTATAAGCTTTAAGCTTGTCAAATGATGATCACTGTAGTACAGAATGTAATTTATGTCGATATACGTATGATTACGTCTCGTATTAGAGACAGAATCTGTTGTACGCGTTTACTGTTTTTAGAAAAGGTACATTTTGATCATAGTTTTTGGGCATAAATATTTTTTCGTCTTTTGAGCTCCTTTACGGCGATGTTGTGACAGATATGAGGGAAATGAAGGTTAGGGAGGCCTTGTCTAGTTTACTACAAAAAGAGGAGAATTCGATTCGGTTAACATAAACTTTTAGATTACTTATTCTCTTCTGTTCACAGGATGTAAAGCAGTTATGCTCTTATCTATTGGATTTGAAGAGAGCTTCTGCTGAGGAAATGCGGCGGAGTGTTTATGCTAATTATCCAGCTTTTATACGGTAAGTTGATATCTTGGCTGATTCTTAGTGGTTGGTTGGTTAACACCTAATGATTTCTCTTTATGTGCATTTTTGCACATGACTTCTTTGTCCTGAAAATACCTGATTCTTTATTCTTAGTGTTGTGTTAATTTGAGCATTAAAAAGTCTTCTTTTCTGTGCAGGACATCGAAAGAGATATCGGATTTGGAGGGGGAGCTATCATCTATTCGAAATCTTCTCTCCACTCAGGCTACTTTAATTCATGGTTTAGCAGATGGAGTTAACATTGACGACGATAAAGTTTCTGACGAATCTCTCACAAACGGTTTGTTGAATTTTGAAGACAGTGATCTCTCTGATCTGGAGAAATGGGCTACAGAGTATCCTGACCAACTTGATGCTTTATTAGCTGAAAGAAGGGTAGATGAAGCTCTGTCAGCTTTTGATGAGGGAGAAAGTTTAATATCTCAAGCAAACGAAAACCACACTTTAAGCTCTTCTGTACTTTCATCTCTCCAGTTTGCTATTGCCGAACGCAAGCAAAAATTGGCTGACCAACTTGCCAGAGCTGCTTGTCAACCTTCAACTCGAGGTGGGGAACTCCAGTCAGCGATATCAGCTCTAAAAAGGCTTGGCGATGGTCCTCGAGCCCATACTGTCCTTCTTGATGCCCATTTCCAGAGATATCAATACAATATGCAAAGTCTTCGTCCATCTAGCACCTCATATGGAGGAGCGTACACTGCTGCACTTTCTCAGCTTGTGTTCTCAGCTATCTCTCAAGCTTCTAGTGACTCATTGGCAATCTTTGGGAAAGAGCCAGCATATAGTTCTGAGCTTGTCACTTGGGCTACTAAGCAAACAGAGGCGTTCTCTCTTCTCGTTAAAAGGCATGCATTAGCTTCTTCTGCAGCAGCAGGAGGACTAAGAGCCGCTGCAGAGTGTGCACAGATAGCTCTTGGGCATTGTTCTTTGTTGGAAGCTCGTGGCCTGTCCCTCTGCCCTGTGCTTTTAAAGCACTTTAAGCCTATCGTGGAACAGGCATTGGAGGCAAATCTTAAGCGAATTGAAGAAAACACTGCAGCTATGGCTGCTGCTGATTATTGGGTTCTGACATATCCTCCTGCTGGTAGTCGTCATGCTAGTACAGCATTTCAGAATAAGCTTACATCCAGTGCCCACCGCTTTAATCTGATGGTCCAGGTAAGCAATCTTGGTCAAACGCTTTTCTCAGAAATTTTCAGCCTTTGTTTAAAATTCCTGCTAGACCAAATAATAGGAAATGAATACATGGTAGGAAGTTTCCTATGAAAATTGCTTAGAATATGAGTTTGCACAGCAGCTGGAAATTGACTAGCCATTTTGGGTGATGATTGATTAGAACTTGCATTAGAGTATGGCAAGGCCTGAAACTAATGAAAAACTACTCGCATCTCTATTAAGAGGTTAGTCATAAACTCTGGTGTGGTACCGTTTCTGTCTTAGCTGCTTTTATAGGCAAAGCACTGCATAGTAAAATCTCATGACTATTGCAGATATATGTCAAGTAGATCATTCTGAAAATGGTATTTTGTTGCAGGACTTCTTTGAGGATGTTGGACCTCTTCTAAGTATGCAGTTGGGAAGTAAAGCGCTGGAAGGTCTGTTTCGAGTGTTCATCTCATATGTAGATGTGCTGGTAAGAGCACTTCCTGGTTCGATAGAAGAAGAAGAGGCAAATTTTGAAGGTTTTGGTAACAAGATTGTCCAAATGGCTGAGACTGAGGCACAACAACTTGCCTTACTTGCAAATGCATCATTGCTAGCGGATGAATTACTCCCACGTGCTGCCATGAAACTTGCTCCGCTTGATCAGACTAGCTACAACAGTACAGACAACCTAAGGAGACCTGTAGACAGACAAAATCGTAATCCTGAACAACGAGAATGGAAGAGGCGTTTACTTAGTACTGTTGACAAGTTAAAAGATTCGTTTTGTCGCCAACATGCCTTGGATCTCATTTTTACCGAGGAAGGAGATAGCCATCTTTCTGCGGATATGTACATAAACATGGATGGAAATGGCGATGATGTTGACTGGTTTCCATCTCTTCTATTCCAGGTACTCGTGGTTTCATCCCCATCAGTCCAGTTAGTCTAAGTTTAAGCTTTTTTTCCTTCCCTGTATAGTGTAATAGTCTTATACTTTGTTGCGCCGTTGGAAAACAGGAACTATTTGCCAAACTTAACAGGATGGCAAGTCTAGCAGCAGATATGTTTGTAGGAAGAGAAAGATTTGCGACATCTTTGTTGATGCGTTTAACAGAGACTGTGATCCTTTATCTTTCTGGAGACCAGAGCTTTTGGGATGACATTGAGGAAGGTCCCAGACCTTTGGGACCTCTTGGCCTACGACAGGTTTGTAAACTCGTTCTAGCTACACTTTGCAAGCATCAAAACTGTTGTGTACGTTCCTTTAGTTAACAAGCTGGATCCGTTGTTACAGCTGTATTTGGACATGAAGTTTGTTATTTGCTTTGCACAACAAGGTCGGTACCTATCAAGAAATTTGCACAGAGGCACTAATGAGATAATATCGAAAGCCTTAGCAGCTTTCACTGCAACAGGGGTGGATCCTTATAGGTATGTCACAATGTTGTAGCTTTTGTAGGTAAAGTATAAATGATGATTAAGCGTCGTGGTTTTGAATAATGTGTAGTGAGCTGCCAGAAGACGAATGGTTCAACGAGATATGTGTGGACGCGATGGAAAGATTGAGCGGTAAGATCAAAGGCAACAATGGAGAAGTCCACAGCCCGACTGCTTCCGTATCAGCTCAGTCTGTTTCATCCGCGAGATCTCACGGCAGCTATTGAAACCCTTCTTTTGTAGAGTCTCCAAATGTTTTTGAGATTGTTGTGGTGTGTATAAATGTGGTTGAGTTGATATGTTTTCTTTTATAACGATTCAAGCAATTATAGAATAACATTTTGGCATTAACTTGAGAAATTTCATTAAGCAAAGGTGTAAACATAAACAAAGAACAATTAAACTGGATTTATTTGATATACATAGAGAGAAAATGTTTCAATAATGGGCTTTTTACGTAGGCCCAAACCATTAATAGACCGTCTTTTAACTCCAGTTTTGTGCTAAATGTCAAAATTTTCGTTCGGTCTTTATCGTTGAACATGACAATTCCGATAATCGTTATCCGCAGAGAATTTTCCTGACCTATCCTCGCGTCGATCTTTCTCGTCTTCTTCTTCTTCGCAATCCCAGAACAAAGCATATTCCTCTGCAAATCCAATTTTCTTTGTTCGTCTCCGAGAAAATTTTATTATTGAAGAACATGTTTGCCCTAGTTTAAATCTTCGATTTGCATTTCTCCGATGGCATTCCTTGTTCGTTCGCCGGAGATACCAACCGTCTCGGCGAGAATATTCTCCGATTCGAATACTTATGTGAATTCTTCGTTTATGAGGAGGAAGGTTACGGTTTCGGCGATTGATGCGAGAGATTTATCTGGTGTGAAGAATCCGAAATCGAGATTGTACGGGAAATTCTCAGCTCCGGTGAAAGAAGATTGTAAAATCAGCAGAGATGAAGAAGAAGAAGAAGATAAGAGGAGTTACTATGTGAATATTGGTCACGCTGTTCGTAGTATTCGTGAAGAGTTTCCTTCCTTGTTCTACAAAGAACCCAATTTCAACATTTACAGGTTTGAGATTTCGACATTAGTCAATAGAGAATCTAATTGAATTGTTAAGAATCTAATTTTGATATGTTCTTGGTTAGATTTTGTAGGAGAATGTTACTGTTTGATATGTTCTTGATCAAGTTTTTATTGTGTATGATTCTTTTACAGGGATGATATTGTGTTTAGAGACCCTATGAATACATTCATGGGAATCGAAAACTACAAATCGATATTTTGGGCGTTACGTTTCCATGGAAGGATCTTCTTTAAAGCGCTCTGTGTCGATATTGTAAGTGTTTGGCAACCAACGGAGAACGTTCTGATGATTCGATGGACTGTTCACGGTATTCCTCGTGGTCCTTGGGAGACTCGTGGTCGATTCGATGGTACTTCGGAGTATAAATTCGATAAGAATGGGAAAATTTACGAGCATAAAGTCGATAACATTGCGATTAATTCGCCTCCCAAGTTTCAAATGGTTACTGTTCAAGAGCTTGTTGATGCTATTAGCTGCCCTTCAACGCCGAAACCGACGTACTTCGAGTTAGGAGATTCGTCGTTGGAAACTTATTAGTAGTGTGTTTGATTAGTGTTTGTGTGTATAGTCTTTGGTGTTGTTATAGATAGAGTTATAATGAGGTGAGACTATAGTTTGGTGTTTGTAATATAGACGAAGAAGAATGATATAAAAACCAATGAGGAATAATCAAGAAAAGCCTATCTACATGTTGGAAAATGAATTTTTGAGTTGGAATTCATGAATTATGATTAATCTTTCATAACAAAGTAACATGATACAAAATTTAAAAACATTTTTTAATTCTCACGTATTCAACCAAACCAAAGCATCTTATAATGTATTATTTTATTTTATTTTCTTTAATTTAATTAACTATTTAAATATTAATAATAACTAGCCTATTAAAAGGTAACATGTGGCACAAAGTTCCTAAAAAAGTGGCATAAAGTTCCTTATTATGAGACACTACAAGTGGGTGTCTAAAGTCATTTTGAATTAAATTTAATTAATTAAGACACTTTTGATTATGGATCCTTCCAATTGAGACATTTAATTTTGGGGATCTTAAAAGAAAAAATTATTATTTTTAAAACATTTTATTAAACATTTAAAATATACTAGAGCCAATTGTTAAAAAATTAAACATTTAAAACATAAAAACGTTGAATAAAAATTGAAACATACATGACATAAAAAAAATTCAAACATAATCTTCCAAATCATAAACGGACAACGAAAGGTGTTTTTTCTTTTCTTTTCTTTATTTTCGTTGAGCCAATCACAGAGCTCCACGTCGTGGTGTCTAAAGTCTGAAAAAGTATCCAAATTAAGACACTTAAACTTACTTTTGGATCTCCTTTTCTAAAGTTTAATATTAATATATTTATAAGACATCTTCGTTAGACACTTAAGTGTCACCATTAAACATACCCTTAAACATCTTAAAGAGGCAACGGTTATCCTTCTCTTTCTTACTTCTTTAATTTTTTTTAACGGAAAATTAAGAAAATACACCAAAAGAAAAAACAAATTAAGAGAATACACTGTATGTTTTAAAATTAAAAAAATACACTTTATTAGACTTTATTACCCCTAATTTGAAGACCATAGCATTTTCCGTTCCTAATATAATTTCCCCAGAAAAATCTCTCCGAATTTATGATACAAATATTTTTATTTGATGAAATCCAATCCCGAGTGAATAACTCCAAGTTGTTTGTCCCTTCTAGCTGCTCAATTCGTCGGAATTATCAATAAATTTTTTGTTTTTGTTTTTAAAGGGTTAAGGTGTGAAGAAGATGGGAAATCTATTTTGTTGTGTGATAGAGATTAAACTCTCTATTTTGTCGGTTTGGATAGAAGTGCATGGTTAGATTCAATCCCAGAACAAATAACTCTTCGGTGTTTGAGTGTTGGTTTTGAGACACTTGTGCCTCCATCTTCAAATAATACCTACAATTGAATACCCTTTCAACATTCCAGTAACTCGGAGAGAAATGGCTAGCATGAAAAACGAAGAAGGGTATAGCTCTTGTAAAGTGATGGGAGAGCCAAATCAAACTTGAGAATATGCCATCAATTTATAGTCTCAAGTCAATTAACTGCTTTAATTTGTAACCAATGTGAATGGACAAAGTGCTCAACAATGCACCCTGTAATTAAGATCCAGTTTGGCCCTTCGCCTCGAAAACTTCCACCCCGCTTACGCCTGGAAATCCCATTTCTCTGTTCACTCATTGTAAAAAAAAGTCTAGTGCCTTTATGTAGTATATAACTATACTAGTACATATATTATTATTATTATTATACTATTAAATGAGAAGTGATTTTGCTTACGTGTCCTGTTCAGAGCGCTTCTCAGCTCTAATTAAAATTAATGTTTTACGATTATTTAATTGACATATTTACATTTACGGTATTTTTAATTCGGTTTCATATTTTAGTCGGCTGAATATTTAGTGAATATATTGTGGTTGTAGATTTATTCGGATCTTAAATATAAATTTACATTTTATTTTGTAAATATATCATGGTTGTAGATTTATTCGAATTTGTTATATTTCCATATTTTACGCTTACATAATTATGTAAGATATTATTGAATCGAATATTATATATATATATATATATTGATTATTGATCCGCGTAATTTGGTGATTTCCATAACTATCCGATCATATACTAGAATTTTCTATAATTATCGTTTATATATATTATTATAAGAAATAGTTTTCGTATATTCGGTTTCGTGTACAACCCTAAATCTACACCTTATATATATAGCTTTGTTTCACGTACACGATGTCTTTTGTGTTTTATCCGTCCCACATCTTACGTAATTATTGATATTCGTATACCTCTGTGTTTTTGTTTGTTTGCCATTTTAATTGTTCTATTGATCATAACTAAATGGTCGATCGTTTTGCTCCGGTTAGAAAGAGTATTAATTATGAGTTTTATTCTTCTGTTTCTTTTTATTTGTAGCTTCGTATCTTACTCCCCTCAATTCATTACCGAAGGAAGGTATGTTCTTCTTCTTTAATCTTTATTTATTACGCTTTAAAATATAAAATATGACATTTTGTAATATCTTGGAATACTTCTTGGATTGTTTACTAATGTGTTTGTTCATTTAAAAGGTGATTTTATCCTCTTCTTTGCTTTTCTATCATCCGTTTATGGTTGTACAATTCTCTACATTGAAGGTTAGTTTGATACTTTTAATTTTTAATAAATGTATTTAATTATGCGATATTTTTTTAATTTGTTTATTAGCATAATTTTTTTCTAAATAAATTTGTGATATTCGTATTTCTATGATAGATCATATGAATCATTATAATTTCCTTCGTTTTTAACAAAAATTAAATGTGTAGGTTGGATCCTCAACATATGGCGCAATGACTATACCGAGAAGATTCACATGTTGTAGTTCTTAATTAGGTTAAACTTCACATTTTGTAAGGCCCAGTCTCACGTGACCCGAACATTGAGCTTCGCATTTTTTATACTAGACTTGAGTATTCCAACTTGGGTGTTCAAGATTTTTGCTTTTGATTTTTTTATAGGTTTTCACAGACTCATACTATGATTAACAAGGTGATGTTCTTCTACTTCTTAGGGCTCACGATGTTCTTCCACTATAGTCACACTATGAGATTATATTTTCTTGCTCTTCCGTTTTCTTTCAGAGATGTGGTTTTTGTTCTTAAGAAGAGATCTACTCCTCTTGTGCCTTTGAAAATGTTTAATCCTCTTCTGGACATATGTGTGTCTGTGTTGCAATGTCTCTCTATGTTTTTTTAACCCTTTTCTATCGAGTGTATTTCTTCTTATGGTTTGTGTTCGTTATGGATTGAACCATATGTAACTCTAAAAGAATTTTGTTTTTACCACCTCTTTATATTCAAAATGTATGGTGACGATGATTAACCTCCACCGAGCGAGTGAAGATTTATAGAGTTTCCAGAGCCTGAAACATTCGTGTCTCTGAATTCAATTGTTGGGACCACCGTTCGTCTCATTCTCTTCCTTGCTCTGATTTTGTCTCTCTGCCCCTGAAACTTTGGTCGAGGGGGCGAATAGGCTAGATTGTATATGTAAGTATTTTTTTTTTTTGGGTGTGATTTAGATTTTTGAAATCATTTGTGTAAGGAATAACGACAGCTTCCACCATGACTCAAGACCTTTGAATCTCATACTTCACTTAAGAGACTAATAGCTTCTACTTTTTTTAGATTTTTAGCTCTCTCTGTTTCTTATTTAGTTTTGGATATTTCAAACTGTGTATTCAGAAGTGGAATTTGTTTAAAGAGCATTGGATTCACGAGGTTAGTGATCTATCTTTGCGATATTCAGCACTTGAACTCAAAAGTGTTAAGAAGCATGCAAAATTGCAAATTATTTTATTGTGTGTGAAGAAAAACTCAAAAGAACGATGTGGTCCTTCCTCTCCATAAGGAACATGATAGCTGGGAAGAAGCTTCCTTAGAAAAAAAAAAAAAAAAAAAGATGTGTAGTGTTCTGAATCTCCTGATCATTAGATTTTTTTCTGATTTTGCAGAAGAGAAGCATGTATAACACTCAATTGTCATAACGTATGATCAACAAGAATCAAAGATAGACTTTGGAGAATGTTGGTATGTTTTTACCGATATTTACTCATGGCTAGTTATATGTAGCGGTCTCTAGAGTTACGTCGAGAAAAGGATTGAAGTTACGTATACTCGATAGGAATGAGAAGCCGACCACAAAGACATTGAACGTTGTTTACAAAGAGATTTTCCAAAATCTTTAGCTTATAATTTTCATAATTATTGGTTTTTATTCTTGATCTTTTGACAATTTAATATATCAGTTGTTCCTTAATGTTTTTGCCTTCCACAAGTCTTGGCTTTCTCATATATTCCATTTTGAAGATTGGCCGATAGCTAGGGAGGATATGTTTTTTTAATAAACACTTTGGTTCATGTGGAAATAGAATAAGGAGAAAAGATCTTCAAGTGTTCATAACAAATTTCGACGTTTCTACGGTCTAATCATATAAATTTAGTGTAATATTTATTTTTTATATTGTTTATACGTTTATTTTCAAAACCTTTACTCTTGCAGCAGAAGACCTCCAATTTTTCCACTCACATCACAATTCATACAATTCCATAGCAAGCAACTCCAACATACTTTCAGCTTCGGTCTCTCTCTATGTCATGGAAAATTCTATGGAGTTTGGAAACATTTAAGCCTTCATGCTCTTCACTGATGGTTTTAATCTTTTGTGGTCTATCATTCTTATAAATACTATTCTCGATAGAGAAAAAAAAACATCACAGGTTTATATAGTACTTATTGTTGACACCGTTTATTGTCATTAATTTCTCTATGTTTGTGTTGTTTACATAGTAGTTTTAATTTGGAAAAACAAAAAGCGCCAGAGGCCAATGATCCGAAGATCGTGTCAAACAGATCATAATTCATCTTCGTTTTCTATTATAAACATGTTCTTAATCACATTCTATGATGGAATCTGTGTTTCTCCTTCTCTTTTGACCGTTTGTGTGTTAGTGATCAAGCTTTAATAATGTAATTACAAGTGTTAAATATTTCTTTTTTTTGTCGAGTATTGAACAAAAAAAACATGTGTAAACTAAATTGTTAATGGTATGTGTTCATAAATTAATACGTAGCCTTAATATATACATGTACAACTTTTTTAAATAATTTATTTTTAGAGCTGGATATTTCTTTATAAAATTTTAGATCAATGACAATTAGAAAAAGAACATTAACCACTGTAGCCATTGTAAAGATTTTTTAGTTAATATTGGATCATGCCTTCTTAATTTATTTCTTCGTCTTATAATTATTGTTGCTTAAAAATGTTAAGTTTCCATTAAAAAGTATATCGGTTACAAGTTACAAACATATATGTCAAAATTGGTTCATTATATAAAAGAAATCTTTGGGTTGTATCATACTTATGTAAAAGTTGGTTCAATATATAAAAAAAATCTTTTAGCTGTAAAAATGGTTTATTATATATGAAATGAAACCTACTTGATTGTTGATTTGTAAGCTTGTAATGCAACCCCAGCTCATGCTTACCCATAATCCGACACTTGTGACAAATTCACCCATATTCGAGAGCATATGGGTATAAACGCTACATATGGGGATAAACTCCAAAAGCAGACGCACCAAGAACACGTATAAATGTGAGATACACCTATGAAAAGCGACCATAGGGATCAAGAAGACGATGGAACCGTAACACCCGTTTTTTTTTTAAAACCAAGGTGAATAACAAGCGGAAAATAACCAACAAAATATTCAAACCCAACTCCAATAACTAAATAACCAATAATCCAACAAATACCAAATTCAGGAAATATCAAGTCTAATAAATTCCATAATCACTAGCAACCTAACATGCTACTAAAAATCCGGCAACATAAAATAAAAGACACCCTATCATCCCTCGTCCTCGCCTCGATTCCACGATCACATCTTTCCTTTACCTGCAACTCAAAAGAAACCGGGAGTTGCGTGAGTATTATCATAAATACTCAGTGGAGCGGTCATCCCGCCACAGGTTAAACATAAAATACAATTAACGATTATTAACGGTTTAATTACAAGTTTAAAATCATATATACAAAAATTTAACATTTTTTTAAAAACAATTAAGGCAGGTGTCGATCGACACACCTCAATGGTGTCGATCGACACTAGCGATCAGTGACAACACCTTTTTAACGAGGTGTCGATCGACACAACCTCTAAGTGTCGATCGACGCCTCGACGCAGAACTCAGGATCCGAGCCTATCCTCTCGCGGCTCAACTCCGAATTCACAATTCTCAATTCTCATTCAAACACAAATCACAACCACGATAATCTCAGTCAATACACAGAAGAAATCATGCAAAGAATCTCACAAAATAACAACGACAATCGAATCCTACGAGAAACCCGGACAATCACGCACTCACCTCGCTACGAAGAGGATGAACGGATTGAAAGGACGAACACACGACCCAAAACTCACTGATTCTCCGCTAGAACGCCCAGGAACGAGCCACCAACGAACCACAAACACGAACGGCAAGGAGAACTCCGAGAACTCGAACAATCTCCACGAACAAACGATTATCACTCGATTCTCTCCTCTTTCTCTCTTTTCACACGAAACTTTTCTGATTTTCTCCCCTGTGGTCGACGGCTCGTGATCCCAGACAAATAAATGGACCGAGCTTAGGGTTTTCAAGAATTAAACCGCGTGAAAATCGCGGTTTTAGCAAACCAAAACTCAATTCACGAATTGGTGTCGATCGACACTACCCAAGGGTGTCGATCGACACCTCCAAATATTGACGATACTTTGGACTTCGATCGTTACAATTCTCCCCCACTAACCTTGGATTCGTCCTCGAATCCTGACAAAACTGCCAGCCACTGGCCACAACTCCAAAACTCGACCCTAAACCGGTCAAAACCAATCCAAGGTCATAAAACTCGATCTCCGAGGCTCTAGTTCAGTCTCATGTTTATACGCCTGTTTCTAGACATCTATTACTCTTAACTCATTCCACACCACTCCCACTCGCAGGACGCATCCCTTGAGCTATCGGTGTCTCGTGTCCCTTCCACTCGCATGACGCATCCCTTGAGCTCCGGGTACACAGGGGAACTAATCATCCCCTCGAGAGAACTAATCATCCCTCGATACTCGCAATGGAAACTAATCATCCCAAAGAGTATACAGGAGAACTAATCATCTCCTCTGAGGAACTAATCATCCTCGCTGAAGAACTAATCATCTCCAGATAAAATGAATGAGTTATTGGGGACCGTAGCCCCTAGAGTAATAAATTCTAAAACGTCTATAAACATCTATCGACTAAAACTACCTCGCGTGGCCAACTCGATACTCTCTACTCCCGGAATATCACCACGTAACACATATAAGAAAACTCCTCTTATAACAACACATAGATTAATAAGGAACAACTCCATCTTATTAACCTCAGAACGTGAAATCGTTACAACATAAACGAAAATACAACGATACAAAAGCATCAACATGCTAATAATCAAAACTAGAACCACAAAGAGAAATAAAGATCACGTCGCGACCTGCTTGTCGAACCACTTCCTGAACTTTAACTTCATCTTCGTCTCTGACTCCCAAGTCTCCTCCTGGCAACCGCCACAATCCCACAAAATCCTCAACAAAGGAATCTTCTTCCGACGCAGCTCCTTGACTCCTCTCTCTAGAATCCTCACAGGAACCGCCGGAACCGTCAAATCTGGTTGAAGATACGCAGGGATCTCAGGCACTAACTCCTCCGACTCATGCAAGCATTTCCTCAACATCGACACATGAAATACCTTTTGAAATGCCTTCATGATCGGAGGTAACTCAAGTCGATACGCAACCGGTCCAACCCGCTCCACCACAGGAAACGGACCCATAAACCGCGGACTCAGCTTGTTCTCCCTAACGGATCTATTAGGACCCTTCAACATAGCCATCTTGAGATACACGCGATCTCCAACCGCAAACTCAAGCTCTCGCCTCCCCTTATCAGCGTAGCTCATCTGACGATTCTGAGCTTCCTTCATGTTTTTAAAACAATTAAGGCAGGTGTCGATCGACACACCTCAATGGTGTCGATCGACACTAGCGAACAGTGACAACACCTTTTTAACGAGGTGTCGATCGACACAACCTCTAGGTGTCGATCGACGCCTCGACGCAGAACTCAGGATCCGAGCCTATCCTCTCGCGGCTCAACCCCGAACTCAGAATTCTCAATTCTCATTTAAACACGAATCATAACCATGATAATCTCAGTCAATACACAGAAGAAATCATGCAAAGAAGCTCACAAAATAACAACGAGAATCGAATCCTACGAGAAACCCAGACAATCACGCACTCACCTCGATACGAAGAGGATGAACGGATCGAAAGGACGAAAGCACGGCCCAAAACTCATTGATTCTCCGCTGGAACGCCCAGGAATGAGCCACCAACGAACCACAAACACGAACGGCGAGGAGAACTCCGAGAACTTGAACAATCTCCACGAACAAACGATTATCACTCGATTCTCTCCTCTTTCTCTCTTTTCACACGAAACTTTTCTTATTTTCTCCCCTGTGGTCGACGGCTCGTGATCCCAGACAAATAAATGGACCGAGCTTAGGGTTTTCAAGAATTAAACCGTGTGAAAATCGCGGTTTTAGCAAACCGAAACTCAATTCACGAATTGGTGTCGATCGACACTACCCAAGGGTGTCGATCGACACCTCCAAAGATTGCCGATACATTGGACTTCGGTCGTTACAGGAACAATGGTTTGCATCAAAACTCTATGATTCCCAAACTAATCAAATCCTATATATTGTGTTACGAATCATGCATTCCAAGAAACAATATGTTTTGTATATAGATTTTGATTCTCTAATCAATCAATCAATGATTCGTATTACATTACAGATCTTGCATTTCAACCAACTCATAACAACTTACACACTTAAGATGATTCTTCACGATTTGGAGTGATTTAAAGGAAGTTGTTGAGATTAACGAAGTTCCAAACCCTAATATTTTTTCTGCCATTACATTGCTTCAGAGAGAAGAACGAGATTCTCAAACTATTGCGATTTGATGACCCAAATGTAGAGACATGCCGTATTTATACGCTAAATTAGTTTGATAAAAACCCGTATCAAATATTCTTAAAGATTTATACGTTTTGGTGTTCTATTATTATGCTTTTGGATATGATTTAAAAAAATTTTGTTTTGCAGATTTAATTATTTTTTTGAGGTTCATATCAATCGTTCTTTTAAACATGGATACGTTATATATATCACCTATTTTATTATATTATATCATGTTTGTGTTCGCTGTTTTAATTGGGTTTGTCGGTGTTGACTGTTTTGTTACCTTTTGAATTTTTTTTTAATATTTGCATCTTGTGTTTGTTGAATTCATTTCTCATTGATTTTATTTTTTTCCCTCTTTCAAGAATTTTTATCTCATCATGGCATCAATGATTTCGATGATGATTTTTACTGTAGTTTAATTTAATTAATTTTTATGCTTCTAATATATATTTAATGGAACAACTCATATTGTTTTATAGATTTTAGAAAACTATTATCTGATTCTTATTTTTGTATATGTGTTAAGTCTAATATTATCCTACATAATATCATTAACCAACCAATATTAGGATCGATATATAACTCCAATATATACGTGTATTTAAGAGGGGTTAGACTTTCATGTTATGGTTTACTACCCTTGATATTTTTGATGAAATATCGTGGATGGGGTCACCTCGTGAGGATTGGATCAATCGCAGTTTTCATAAGATAACCCCGATAGCGTATATCATTTACGATCTTAATCGTACCAATGACGATGATGTTTAAACCTATCTTTTGGTTATTCTATAGATATTCATTTGTATTGATTTCACTTAATAACATCATCTAATTGTTTAGATCGTATATGTTTTTATAGCCATGACAATTGTTTATTTAGATTTAAGGCTATCGCTTTAGTTTTATTTACTAGATCATACTCCATTTAAATGTTTATGAGTAACCATACCAATTTTAAAATTTTGCTAATTAAAAAAACATATAAAAATATAAAAAACTTTGACATGATTTCATATGCATAAATGTATTTGATGGGATTTTGAATTTATATGTATTGTATTCCATTTAAAATTGAGAGTGTGTAATTGATGTGTCCGATTATTGTTTATTCCGATGTCTTTTCATTGAAAGGTCAGTATAAACATAATTGTATTTTTAAAATTACTTTTGTTACTTACTACCTCTCAACAAATTATAAATAAATGCTCATCTTTGTTATATAGAGTAATACAAGCACATAGTCATGTTCTCTATACGAGCAAACTACTAAAATCTCCTTTGTTTTTATGGTGTAAATATACAAGCGATGAATTGAAATCTCATGTTTTAATATTCTCCATCATTTCAAATGTATAATTACTTTGAATTCAAAATATTTGTGTAGCTAAAACAATTGGTGTAGTTCAAAAAAACAACATTAATAATCAACATAGTTTCACATGCATTGGTGTATGTGGTAGATTTGTCTATTCGTTTGTCTTTATATACATTAGATTCAACTTTCTTGACAATATGTGTTGTATTTCACTAGTCAAATTATTGATACCAATAACATTTGATTGGATGGTCAAAATACTCATTTTACCCACTTCAAAATCAATTTCATTGTTTACAATGTCACAAATACACATTAACTTTTGTTTTACTTTTTTTACTTGAAGGGAATATTTTTATATTTCTTTTGCTATTCCTTTTGAACTCAAAATGTCTCAGGGTGTGAACGTTTCAAAGATTTTGATTATTGATTTTAGACCCACACAAACATGTATACCGAGGTTTCTAACCACTGCATCTAAATGTTGCTGACGTTCCAACTTTTTTTCAGCTAAGGTATATATTCTTTTTTTAAACGTACATATACCACAAATATTCATTTTCTAAGTTATCGTGTTTATTTATCATTAGTGTAGACCCTGAGAGAATTTAGAAGAAATATTGGGGTTAGCCCCCATATTGTGGGGCCCCATTTTGTGGGGCCCACAGTTTTAAGACAAAGAGTTATATAATAATGATAATTCTATGTTTTACAATACTAAATAAAATAAATTACTAGAAAAATATAAATTATGAAGAAAAGTTTAACAACAAAATATTTCAATTGTTCATTTGTTTCTACAGAAGAATATTATTACCAGAAAAATGTAATATTACAAGTAAATTTATTATTTGTTGTATAACTATTTGATATATACTCCCTCCGTTCTCAAAAGATTGATGTTGTAGGAAAAACAAATATTTCTAAAAGATTGATTTTTTACATTCTCAATATATTATTAATGAAAAAATAATGATGAATTGTAAATTCCAAGACACATTAATTGGTTTTATTGAATTACTATTGGTTTAGAGTCATAGAAAATTGTTTAGTACAAAAAACAAGACATTTATAACTAAGAATTAATGTGTTTTCTTAATAGTTGTGAAAATTCTACAACATCAATCTTTTGAGAACGGAGGGAGTATAATATTGTATGTGAAAAATGATTTTATTTTATATATTTTGTTTGGGGCCCCCGAAAATCTCAAGACCGATTCGAACTTTTCATGAATTTCGGTTGTTGATTTTAGAACCACATGATTACAGATATCGAGGCTTTTAATCACTGCATCTAAATGTTGTTGAGGCTCCAACGTTTTTTTAACTAAGGTATATATACTTTGTTTTAATGTACATATATGGCAAATATTTGTTTTATAATTTATCGTGTTTATTTATCATCAGTGTCGACCCTGAGAGAATTTAAAGGAAATATTGGTGTTAGCCCCCATATTATGGGCCTCCCATTTTGTGGGGCCCACAATTTTAAAACAAAAAGAGCGTGAAAGGATTATATCCAAGAAAAAGGATATCGATGAAGAGCTGTGAGAAATTGAATGGAATTGTAAAGAGTTATACTATAATTATGATTATCTTTTAAGCAGTTTATTGTATTAAAATCAAACTTTAAATACTATGGTTATGTATTTCGTAATGTTATAGTTTCGTTATTTACTACGTTGTATTTTGGTATGTGTTATCTTTAGACATGTAAAATAACAACATCCCCCCGAGTATTATCGGACTAATAATACACATAAGTTGTTTTACTCATTTCACACTCTGAATATGTGTAAAGTAATTTTGGCCTCTATAGTCTACATAATCTTTTCGTATTGAATTTTTATGATTACACAATAGAAAGTACCTTTTATGTTTTATAATTAATTACTCCTAATTAAACCATCCCGCGCTGGGCGCGGGTCTACGTCTAGTTACTAGTAATATAACAAGTAAATATAACTATGCTAGTACATATATTACTAGTAATATAACTATATAAAGGAGTAGTAAGGTAATATTTTCAGCAAAGGAGTAGCATTTTAGTTAAAAGCACCATAATTTGTTTTTGGTCGAAAGCACCATAATTTTAAATGGAAATATTTTGAGAAAAATTGTTACTCCATCTGTTCCATATCATTTGATGTTTAAGGTTTTTACACATATTAAGAAGTTATTTAATTTTTTATTTTTCAAAACAAAAAATGTTTTATCATAACTTCCAAAACAACTCAACCAATAAAAGATTAATCTGCAGAATTTAAAAAGTCAAAAACAACAAAACCATAATTAATTTTGCATAGAAACTTGAAAACATTATCTAATATGAAACAAAAAAAAACAAAAAATTCTCTAAAACATCATGTATTATAAAACGGAGAGAATACATAAGAGATGGTCTCGATGCTTCTTTCTTTTCAAACTGTTCTCATAAATATCATAATTTTTTTTCAAAAATATCACCACTAGTTTTAGGTTTTCAGTTATAGCACAAATTATAAAAAGATTCAAATAAACCCTATATTGGAAAAGGTAACCCAAACATCGTGTACGTTTTCATTTAATTTCAAATTTATTTAAGGTGAAAATTATATTTTTCACATTGTAATTTGTGCTACAATTGGAAATTTAAAGTGGAGTTCATATTTTTCAAACAAAATAAAAATAAAAAACTGTGATATTTTTGGTTTTTTGTTTAATTATTTGGTTAACTAGTACTCCATAGTCCTAGGCCTGGGCAAAAAAAACCATATCCGAAAACCCGACCCGGAAACCGGTTCGGATGTGGTTTCGGTACAGCTTAATATAACCGATGGATAATTAAATTGAGAATTGTGGATTTCGGTTCGGTTCCGGTTATTAACCGAGATCCGAAACATAACCCGATTTCACCCGATCAAATCCCTAACTCTTTAGAAGATATTTCATGAATCGTGTTGTTGCTAGTGGAATCATGAATCCGTGGTTGTCGCCGTTCACAATCTGAACTGATTTTGATTTTAATTCTCCTATATCTCTTGAGAGAATCATAACCCCCAACTACAAATCTGGAATCCATATCTTTAAACGTAAAATCGCAAACCTTGTCACCATCACAGTCTTATCCGTCACCACCGTCAGCGTCGTCGAGCAATTTCTCGGAGGTATGTCTCTAATCTCTAGTTTTCATCTCTTTCTTTAGGTTTAGGGTCTATTCCTCTGAATTGATTAACTGTGTTACTAATTTGTAATCAGAGTACTCAGAAGCTTTCGGTTTTGATTTTTGGGTTTAATAGATTTTGATTCTTTTATAGCTGCTAATTCCGAATATAAACTTCACGTTTTTACACTTTTATTCTTCATAATCAAATAAAATTTGATTGCTCATCGTCTCTGTTTTGATTTTACATAGTACATATATGTTGAGTTTGAATGTTTTTGATTGCTCTTTGTCTCTCTGTTTAGTCTCTCCATTATAGATAATAGCTTATCCTTTTGAATGTTTGGTTTCTCTTTGTCTAAAAAGGTTTTATGTTTGGTTGCTCTTTGTCTAAAAATGTCTTATGTTTGGTTGCTCTTTGTCTTTAAATGTTTGCTTGTTCTTGATGGCCATTTTTATGAACAAAACTCCAACTATAACAATATCAAGAACAAGACAATAATCCAAATTATTAAAAAAGAAACATAGCATCTTGGAAGTAAAATTAAAAAGAAAAAAAAACTTAACTAATTGTCCCTTTTGTCCTTTTTAGAGTAGAAATTGAAATTGAAATTTTATTTTTTCAAGCTTTATATGTATTTGAAATAGTTTGACCGTTATATACTACAAATCGATATTTTACTTAGGGACAAGCAAAAAGCTAAATCTGGCGAATTGATACCAGGTTTAGCACCCATTCTCATGAACCGACCCACGACTCAGGATTGAACCGATTAGAATATCCACTCAAAAGCGGAGAAATGGCCCGGAAGGAGCTAGAGAGGCCCATTGTGAAGATTAAAGGACAGATCTACCCAGATTGCAAATCTAAGAAAATTTGGAGAATAAGTCGAGAATATATGAGAATCTTATGTAAAATCTTCTTAGTTAGGATACTTTCCATATATTTATAGGGTTTATTCGACTGATATAATTCATTATAAATATGTAACTCATTTCACGAAAAAAAGATCCGCAACTCTCTTGAGCAATATTATTTATGAGAAACATTATTCATTTCTCCTTAAGCTTTTTCTACTGTTTTGCCTTAAAATCCTAAATCTCACTTGTTTGAAGGAAACCAAGATTGTTTACACGAATTCGGTACTTTCAGCCGGCTAAGTGTTGCCTAATATTGACAAAAACAAATGTCAACAGATTCGTGTTACCTTACCCAAAATACTACACTCTTATGTTTCTTGCGACAAAAGCAAAACCCAAATGTTTTGAAACCAAAACCAGAAAGTGAACCGATGCTTAGTAATTTAAGAATCTGTTAAAACTAGAATCATGGACCATGGAGCCCAAGCTGAGAATTTTGTTAACTCTCCCCTTGTCGGGGAAGCTCTCGCACTAAGACTGGCCCTTTATAAAGCAAGAGAAAAAGGGATCACAACGATCGGCATAAATTCTGATTCTCAAACACTCGTCAGAGCAATCAACTCTTCAAGACCGATCAAGAAAGTTTTCGGAATTCTGGAAGATATTCACAACTTCATTCCTAGTTTTCGTTTCATTCAATTCCGTTATGTTCACATGACAAAGAACACTTATGCTGATGCTTTAGCCAAAGAAGTCATTAGAATTTCACGTATTGTACCCATCACATAGTGATTATGAAATGAAAATTGTTGTTGATAAAAAAAAGAAGAAGTTAAAACTAGAATCAATAACAGATATTATAATTCTTTACAAATCACATATAAGGAGCACTCAGAAAGGTTGCAAAAACTCTATTATGTAAAGCGTAATTAGAACCATAGGTAGAAAACAAGAAAAGGAAATTTAACATAACAAAAACCAACGCAGCAAAGAAGTGTTTTCAAAGCAGAAAATTCTGCAGAGGATTAAACAATTTGGTTTTTTTTAGCAGTAAGGTATAAGAACACCATTCCACCTCTGAGTCAAAGAAGCCTTCATTATCTCAACGATAAGATCGGGATTCCTGCCAACGAACAACTTGAACTCAGCAGTGTTACAAATTTCCAATAAATTCCTTGCGACAAACATGAAAGCAGAGTCGTAGAGGGATTTGTCAAAAGGAACCAAGGAAAGCTCCAAGACGTTAAGAGCATTCGACGAATTCATAGTTGATATAAGCTCTTGTCTACATAAATCCCGTAAATGCATAATCTCATATTTGTCAGCCGAAACATAAAGGGATTGAACATGTTTCTTCCCGTTTGCAGAAAGCGTCAAACCATTGGAGTAGATGAACTCAACGAAAGCCTCTAATTCTTCTTGTTT
The DNA here is from genome assembly GCA_963576765.1 of Draba incana. Taxonomy (NCBI): domain Eukaryota; kingdom Viridiplantae; phylum Streptophyta; class Magnoliopsida; order Brassicales; family Brassicaceae; genus Draba; species Draba incana. The sequence goes on along the minus strand of OY755202.1, from coordinate 1,744,046 downwards.
TAGGTCAGAGAGAGTTACTGTCTCGATGTTCCCAACCGAAGCCTTGAGCTTGTCTGATTCCAACATCTTCTTAAATACCTCTGATCGCGCCGCCTATTAATAATATTCCATACGTTGAAGATATAAAAAGCTTTTACATAAGCATTTCTATAACTGTTGTTGGATGATGATAAATTGAGGAAAAATAGCAAGCACAAACTAACAAAAGCAAAACATTTAAAATTGATTTAGAAAACTAACAAAAGCTAGCAAAACAAACCAAAACAAGTTTATGGACGGAGATAGTTGCACCACTTTCACAGTCTCCTGACTTGAGCTGTAGATCGACTTGCCATTGTTCATTAAGGACTTTTGCAAATCCACCAGAGAAAATTTCTAGGTTGCTTTGCGTTGCCATAGTTATAAAATTTCTAGGTTAGTTTAAGTTTAGTTATTTCTTAGCAAAAAAATGATGTTGAATTATATAGAGAACCCCCATTGACGGCAGTCAAAATGACTCTTGTTCTACTTTATTCGTTTTCCAAGACTTGTGAAATGGAGGAGACTTTAACTTTAACTTTTTTTTTACGACCAAGGGATTTCATTAGAGAAGCCCATTGGGCAATCGGTTGAACACGAAAGAGAAAGCAAAAGCCACACAAACATCAATAACAAATACAGATCAATAAACACGTGTAAGCTTTTTGGAGAGCTTCTTCTACGTGGCAAACATGTCAAGCCATGTGCATTGGAAACCTTTTGGGGTCTAATGTGGTGTTCTTATAATATAAAATTATTAAAACACACACTCTCTCTTCTTTTTACTCAACTTTATACATTTTCTTTCATCCTTTTACTCAACTTTTATTAATTTTATATTTAAACACTCTCTATTACTTTTAAGAATACTCTCCAAAATATCTAATTTTAGACACTTTCTCTTCCTTTTAGACATTCTCTACTCTCTTTACTCAAATTTTATTAATTTTATATTTCAATATACCCCACAAAAACACTCTCTTTCTTCCTTTTACAACTATTTTAATAATTTTATATTATAAGAACACCACATTAGACCCCAAGGGGTCTCCAATGCACATGCCCTCCTCATTAACGCCAGAAAAGCTTTTTTCCCTCTGCAACCACCACCCGCGAAGCTTCCACCGCATCTTGATAATCCTTCGTGCACCGCTGATTCACCTTCCAGAAAATTCCTCAATAGATGATTGAGTCGATCCCTCATTACCTCACGATTAAATCGGGGAAAGTCTTCAAAAGATTGAGATACAAAAATTTTGGCATCTTGCAGCCTAGCTTATTTTGCTTCAATCCTATCTGAAATTCCAAATCTACAATTCTCAATCCGATTGCAAAACTTCACTTTTACCTAATCAATAGGTCCAATAAATGGAAAACGAAGAATTACATTCATAAGAAAGAGAATCGAGCAAAGGGATGAAGAACTTCTCTCTCAATCTATCAAGTTTAACAACAAGTCAGAACATTGGAAGGCTACATAAAACCCAAGAAACCTAAAAGATACTAATCCGGAGAAGTCGTAACCATGAAAAGAGATCGGACAAATCAGAACAAATTAGAATTTATTATCCGATAAACAGAATATATAATCCGAACAAGTCGGAAAAGGGCTTCCGGTCAGGCCGGAGATATTACAACAAAAACTCAATCTTTCTCCGAGAAAAGAGAATTTCGGTTAACCGGAATCTCAACTCTCTCTTTGAAAGATGAGGAAAATAAAACAGAAATTCAACATAAAGGAAACTATATTTACATAGGCCCGGTGCTGGTGAAACCACCGACCACCGGTCAACACAAACTCAGATCTGAAGAAGGAGATTCAAACGAAAGAAGATTCTAGAGAGAAGGAGGAGAGAAGAGAGATTTCGAGTGTCAACTTTAACTTTAACTTTAACTTTAACTTTAACTTTAACTTTAACTTTAAGACAGAGGGAGTAGTTTTATTTTTTTTTAGCCCTCCACTCTTGGAATCTATTTTTTTTTAGCCCTCCACTCTTGGGATTCCAAATTTTACTATCAGAAACAAACGAATGTATCAGCAAAGGACCAATTAGAAAAAAACTATTTTTAGTACATGTTATTTTCTCCGTTCAAAAATATAAAATGCTAGTACATATATTGATAGTAATACTCCCTCCGTTCCATTATATTAGATGTTTAAGAGATTTTTACTTGTCTCATTTTATTTGATGTTTTACTAGTTTTTATGTAGAATTTAATGTTATTTGATGTTTTTGACATTTTAAATTCTATAGTCTTTTATATGATTGGTTGCAATATATTTTAAACTTATATTTAATATTGTTTTATATAAGTTTGAAATAGTTAAAATTTGAAATAGTTATATAATACAAATCGATATTTTGGGCGTTACGTTTCCATGGAAGGATCTTCTTTAAAGCGCTTTGTGTCGATATTGTTAATGTTTGGCAACCAACGGAGAACGTTCTGTTGATTCGATGGACTGTTCACGGGATCCCTCGTGGTCCTTGGGAGACTCGTGGTCGATTCTATGGTACTTCGGAGTATAAATTCGATAAGAATGGGAAGATTACGAGCATAAAGTCGATAATATTGCGATTAATTCACCTCCCAAGTTTCAAATGCTTACTGTTCAAGAGCTTGTTGATGCTATTAGCTGCCCTTCAACGCCGAAACCGACGTACTTCGAGTTTGGAGAATCGACATAGGAAACATATTAGTGTGTTTAGTCTTTGGTGTTGTTATAGATAGAGTTATAATGAGGTGAGACTATAGTTTGGTGTTTGTAATATAGACGAAGAAGAATGGTATAAAAACCAATAAAATGATATATGAGGAATAATCAAGAAAAGCCTATTTACATGTTGGAAAATGAATTTTTGAGTTGGAATTCATGAATTAATGATTAATCATTCATAACAAAGTAACATGATACAAAATTTTAAAAACATATAATCTTTAATTATTTACTATATTATATGCAATATCGGATTTTTATATGCTATGATGTAATTTGAAGTTGTTTTATTACTCCCTCCGTTTCAATATGTATGATTTTTTAGAAAAAAAAAATTGTTTCAAAATGTATGATATTTTCAATTTTCAATGCAGTTTTTAAGAACTAATGAAGATGAATTGTAAACTTCAAGATACATTAATTGATTTTATTGAGCTACTATTGGCTTAAATTTATGAAAAATTGTTTAGTGCAAAAAACAATGTTTTAATAGATGAAAATTAATATGTTTTCTTAATATGTGCAAAAGTTCTAAAAAATCTTACATATTGAAACGGAGGGAGTATAATCTTAGAGCATATAATATACACATAATTTCATATTTAAATTCGAGTTATGACACAATTACAATACTAATACAAATCATAAAAAGTTTGGTACATTTTCTTGTGATTTAATTCACCTGAATCATTACAAATGGCAAAAATGATTTGTAAGAATAAAGTTGGGGCCAATGATTTTTGCCCAATAAAACCATGATTGAGGATCCATGGGCCTTAGCACGTGCAAAACCAGCAGGGTCCGTTTCGACAGCTAAGCCACACGTGTGGATCTCACGCTGCAAAGCTGGCAAATGCTGACGTGTCCGTAGCGTTCTATTTATAAATCCAGTCACGTTGACAGTTGACTGAGTAGTTTAAGGTCCTTTCCGTCATTTACATCCCGTGCTCTTCGGTTGATTCATCCACCTCCATTTTTTGGTTTGGTTTCATAAATGCTTTGCATATAGAATCACACCAAAATATATTTAATGTGTTGTTATTCAACTACCGTAATAAAAGCAAAATAATGTACAAGACATGTGAATTTTCTTCCATGTCCTAGTGTTTTTTTTTCTTTTTTTTTTTTGGAATTACAATTTGATTTGTTTTTAATGTATACTCGACAAAGTTCTTTAATTTAATGTACTTTGTATTTATAGTAATTTCAAGGTCTAAAATAATTCACAAGAAGTCCAATTTTTAGTTGGTAAAATGGTCGTATTAATTGCAATTCGGGGTATTATTAGTTTGAATATTTTATTTAAATAAATAAATAAGCATAATGCGTATTTCCCAAAGTCGTTTTCTATATTCGTTTTTTTTTTTTTACTCAGAAAAGAAAAATTGCATTTGAGTCCTTGGAATCGCTTCTACTTCACTCACCTATCTTCTTCTTCTTCTTCTTCTTCTTCTCTCTTTCTCTCTCAAGTTAGCTTAGCAGTCTCACCAGAAAGCTAAACCTCACAATCACCGTAATCCGAATACGAACCCGGATTTATACTCAAATTCATCGATTTCAACATCGCTCCGGAGAAGAAGAAGAAGAAGAAGAAGAAGAAGCTAAAATGGAAACGGAAACTACCGTAACGGATAATAATCCGGCAATGACCTTCGACGAAGTTTCCATGGAACACAGCAAAAGCTTCGTTAAAGCATTACAGGTTCCTTCTTTTCTGGATTTTCAATTTGTTGATTACGCTTGAATTAGATTCTAGCTATAATCAGTTTCGTTGAGCCAGATCCATGTCTAATCTAGAAATTTATGGTCCATTGGTGAAAAAAAAATTGCAGTAATTTTGTGGGATGAAGTGTGTGTAAAGTTATTATAGATGGGACCAAGAATGATAAATTGTCGGTTAGTGTTCTTAAGAGAATTAAAGACTATGGTTTATTTAGGATTTTTTTGTATTGATCTAGAAATTGGAATTTAGCTTGTGAATACAGAGATAACTGATTTGGTCTTATGTAAACAGGAGCTTAAGAATTTGAGGCCTCAACTTTACTCAGCTGCTGATTACTGTGAAAAATCCTATCTTCATAGCGAACAAAAGCAAATGTAATATTTTGATTTTTTAACTTACTAATAGCTTTTTTGATTATGTATAGCTTTGAATCATGTACTGTTTTTGTTTTAGGGTATTGGACAATTTGAAGGATTACACTGTAAAGGCTTTGGTTAATGCTGTTGATCACTTGGGAACTGTAGCTTCAAAGCTTACTGATTTATTTGATCAGCAGAATTCAGATATATCAACTATGGAGTTAAGAGCTTCTTGTGTTAGTCAGGTAACAAAACTGTTAACACATTTCTCTGATTGATGTAACATTCTCTTATAAGGTTTGTGTATGTTCTTATCAATTATCATCAGCAATTGCTTACATGCCGGACGTATATCGATAAAGAAGGTCTAAGACAGCAACAGTTATTAGCAGTTATTCCGATGCATCACAAGCATTACACTCTACCTAGTAAGAGTTTTTTTTTTTCTTTGGCCAGTGTTAAGATTCTGTTAATAATCATTGAAAAATCTGAATCCCTTTTGTTGTTAGATTCGGTTAATAAGCGAGTACATTTTAGTCCTCTTCGACGGACTGACACAAGACAGAATCATTATCAAGCTATATCCCGTCTTCAACCTTCAGGTGCGATATCTTCGTCTTTTGAACTTGATTAGTTAATGTAAGGAAGATGTCGAAATATCAAACTTTTTAAGTAATGCTTGGTTTGGACTCACTTTAGATGCCCCTGCATCGAAATCACTCTCCTGGCATTTAGGCTCAGAGACCAAGTCAACTCTCAAAGGAACATCCGCGGTTGCACCAAGGTGAGTCCACAAAAGCTTTTGTAGTACTGTTTCTCACGTTCTCGATAACTAAGTAACTAATACCATTTTCTTATTGTGCAGCTCTAAAGATTCAAAACCTTTCACAAAGACATCTGGAGTGTTCCAGCTATTAGGTACGAGAAACATGGAGTTGACCATCGCATATCTTTTAAATACAACTCGTAACGAAAGAGATATGATGATATTACATTGAAACTCATGCAGGTGATGAAGAAAACATAATCAACAAGAAGCCTTTGGCTGGTTCTCAGGTCCCAGGTGTTCCTGCAACATCCACCGTCACAAAGCAGACATACGGTGGTGTCCATAAGGTAAAAATCTTAGAGAACACACGAAACAAATGTCGTATGATAAAATCTTAGTAAGCTGTGTGATCAAGGTTTTGTTGAGACAAGTTTGTTGTTTTTCAGGATTTGAAGGTTATCAAACCTCTGACAGTACACAAGTCACTTGACAACAACCCACGACGAGAGATCATTCGAGCTCCTGTTCGTACCAAAAGTGTTATTTCTGCGTTCTTCGTCAAACAGAAAACTCTAAAGCTCAAAGCTGGTTACGTCTAGTGAAAACACCAACTCTCTCTATACTGAGAAAGAAATTTCAGTTTTCATACCACGTTTCATGTAATTATCTTAATTCCCACATCATTGTATGTGTCAAACAAAGACATGATTATGTTATGTCATTAACAAAACTGTGTAATAGATTTAAGAATAATCTGTTTCAAGGCTTATAAAGATTTATATTTCGTTATTAACTATCCTTGTATGAAACATACAGCAGATTTAACCAATTCGGAGAACAAAAATGACTCAAGATAAAGATATCACAACACAACCATTCTTAGAGCTTCTTGGAATCCATACGAGGATCTGTGTGTTCAATTATCAAAATCTTGGAGCTGCACCCAAAAAAAAAACCAGTAAACGTTACAAACACGAACTATCGAATAGAGGCTAATACCAAATTACACTAATATTCAGATGTCTCAGTTAAAAGATGCATACCTCCACCAATTGTTGCTTCAGGTAACTTCTCTACTGAGTATCTGCGTCCCGCTAAGAACATGATCGGTACACCAGGAATCTACGAACAAACAAAAGAAACATTAACATCCAACGATTTCAGCCATGGATATTTAAAAAACCAAAGCATTGACATATTAAACAATCTTTACCTTACGAATCCTTCGTTTTAAATCTCTATCATTCGTAGCCACGATGTAACACTTATGCTGTTATATTACAAGAAAAGAATATCACATACACAATACAGTTAGATCGAATACATACGTCAAGAACCATGAGACTAGCTATCGAAAGCATTACCTCGGTAACTCTGTCGACGAGACAGTCATCGGCATATGTCCCTTTGTGAAAACACGGTAGCCTTTCAAAGCGAGGATCTTTCGCAATCCTACCAAATTTTTATAGTAACCAACTTCAGAACACACAATGCAATTCTACTAAAAACATTTCTTCGAAATGTGAAAGCTTTACCTTAGAGCTACACGATACTTCTGACCTAACTTCTCTAGCTCAGCCATGACGCAGTCCGTGATACAAGGCATACCTTCAAACCCGAAACGATCAAAGGTCAACACAAAAGAATACTGCATATCTATCCATAGTTAAAAGACATTTAGTAAAGATTAAGTAACTCACATTTTGCGTACAGACAGTCCATCATTCCCTTCTCAAGATCAATCTATAGATACAACAAAACAAAATATCAATTAGAACCAAAACTAGATTCCAATCAGGTCTATAACTATACAAAGATGGATTCTTTTTATCATACACATTCTTGATTATCGCTTTGTGGTATCGAAATGCAATTGAAGAATATATACCTTATTCTGGATTGAAAAGTTGATAAAGTTAGTATCCACCAAAACTTGGTAAGGAGGAACCAAATTAGCGTTGTGAGAAAAGAACATCCCTGAAGGAACATTTGGACTGACCCAAAAAAAAAAAAAAAAACACAAATCAAATTCTAAATTCTAAGGAAACTCAAAAAAATCACAACTTTAGCAAAAGGGTTTACACGTTTCTCGGAAGTTCCGTGAGATCCTTCTTGTTTGGATTCAAAACCTCTTCTTTGTAACTGAAGAAAAACAAAAACAAAGCAAGATTAAGAAGAACCCAGAAATAAAAAAACATAAAAAGGATCAAATTTTACTTACTGCTTCAAAGCTTTGTGGCTAATCAGCTTCTTCATCACTGCAAACTTTTGAGGTTTCTTTGCCTTTCCCATCTTCGAATCAAAGAGTAACCAAAAAAAAAACCCTAAAGCTAAATCTGCGAAAGAGCTCAGAGGCTTTGGGATTGCTCAGGAGGTATCAGAGACGGAGACGGAGACGGAGACCGACGTTGAAGACAAGCTTCGAATTTACTAATTTAAACCCTAATTAAAACGCACATAGTATAAGCCCAATAACGAGCGCTGTCTAACTTAATGGGCCTAATTTACAAGGCCATATTAATTTAGAAGCGAAGTTTCTAAAACAGTCAAATCAAGAGAAATTTCCAGATTCTTCAAAATGGTCCAAGCGAGAATGATCTGGAGAGTAGAAGAACGATCCTTTCCCTCCAAATGTTCTTCGTCTTTCTATAAATCAGAAAATGTCTTCAGATTTTTCACTATCCATAAAAGAAAAAAAGCTGCAAGTATCAGAATCAGGGAAGAAATCTGCTATTTTTTTTGGGGAAGAGAGAATTTCAAAGGAATCTGCGATTTTTGGATTCGTTTTTGTGTAAGATTTCTTCGCTTTTCTCCTCTGATTCTTAGTTTTAACGATTAGCTCTGCGAATCCCCAATTTCACTCTTGTTACGAAGATGAAATTAGTGTTGCGATTTGATTTAGTGTCACTGAATTGGCTGGATTTTGTTGCTCGATCATGTTGCGATTTGATTGAATCGTGTGTTTAAATCTGAATGGTTTAGCTTTCGTTTTGGTTATGGAGCTGCTACAATCAGTGGATTAGGTAGATCTTGGTGATTCGATGGTTCGATTTCGATTTGGGAAATGCAAATTCTATCAAAGAAATGTGATTTTGGGTATTCTTTTACTAATTCATCGATTGTTGAATTTTCTGCAGTTAGTTATACTGGAATTGGTTAATTTGATAGTTGATCATCAGAGATGATGCCTGTATTCAATGATTCATCACCACAATGCCAAATGAGACCACAAGGATTTGGGAACAATCAACCTCATCATCATATGACAATGGAAGCTCCATCACCGTGTCACGGAAGCTGCGTCCACGGCAACTTTCCTGCATACAATCCTTACTGGCCTCCTTGTTATCCACCACAAGTACCGTACCATCCGTGTTGCATGAATAACCATTCGGGGTTTCATCCTCACGCGTCCTACGCTCCTCCTTGTTACATTCATCCACCGTATCCAGCTAGTTATCATCAACCGTGGTATGGTTGTTCTGAGAAAGATCGCTGTGGAAAATGTTCTCCACAGATGTGTTATCCGAAGAGTGACAGTCTCGGAGGCGTTGTGATAGAAGAGCATGAGCCCGAAGGAAGCCGAGGAGAAACTGTACGTCCTGTTTGTTCGACCTATGGCTCTTACCCAACTATATGGATTCCTCATGAGAATGCTAGGACTCAAGAGCATGGAAGCAGCTCTCTTGGGTCAGGGAACGAGGTTAAAGCTCCTGAGAATATGACGGTACAGAAGTTTTTCCCCAATCCTTTCGATGAGAGCACCATGAAGTCCTTGGTACAGAATCAAGAGAGGAAAAAGGCACAGGATGGGAAAAATGTTGAAATCCCGTTTGATTTCAGCAAGTTGAAGTCCTTGTTGCAGGGTCAAGACGTGAAGGAAGGGCAAATCCAGAGGAACAAGGAAGAGCGAGAACAGCTTCCGTATCCTATTTTTTGGGTACCATCTCATGGGAAAAGGGAAGATGTTGAAGCTTCTGAGAGTAAGGAGAGTAGATCTGTACTCTCTGATCTCCACGGAAATGAAGGTCAAAAACCGCAAAGCGTGCTCTCTGATATCCGCAGAAATGAAGGTCCCAAACCCCAAAATGAAGGGAACTGTGAGCGCAATGTACCCTCGGATGTGGAGAAGAAAATTTCATTGAGAAGTATCCCTGTGGAGAAGCCTTGTGTACAAGTACCAAGGAATATTCCTGTAAAATTATTGGAGAACAATCTACCAAAATCAACAGAGTCAACTAAAACGATTGCGAAGAAGACAGAGCCAGTTGGGAACACAAAAAGAGAGAAGCCTACGTCTCCACCAAAAGCATCTAGGTTGCCTCCGGTTTGTCTTCGTGTTGACCCGCTGCCGAAGAGAAAAAATGGTGGCTCCAAATCTCTAAACTCTCCTCGACGAAAGGAGCAATCCTTACCGTCAGAAGAGACTAAGGTCATATCCCCACTGAGCTCCAAGAAGGCTGAAACAAAGACTGTTCCTGAGGCTTGTAATGTAAAAGTTGAAGAGGCAAACAAAGAGAAGAAGATGACAGAGGGATCCATAAATTTAACAGGAACAGAAAAAGAATCAGTTGAAAGCAAGACTTATCTACAAGAAGGAGCAAACTGTGAGACTGTTAAGCCTTATGAGACTAAGGAGGATAGAGAAAAGCCTGCAAAGAAGACCTTTACGGAAGAGGAAGCTGCTAGAATTATCCAATCGAGATTCCGCGGATATGATGTGAGAAGATGGGAGCCAATTAAGAAATTGAAGGAGATAGCTAGTGTCCGCAAGGAGATGGGGGACGTTAAAAACCGTATCCAGGCGCTAGGAGTTTCTACTGATCAGCACATTGAAGAGAAGGAGATTGTAATTCTTGGAGAAATGGTGATGAACCTTCTACTAAAACTGGATTCTGTTCAGGTAAAGGACTCAATACCTTGTTGTGATATTGATTTCATTGACTTGCCGAGTTAGGTTTTTCCTAAGTATGTGTTGTTTTTCCCTTACAGGGCTTACATCCTAGTATAAGAGATCACAGAAAATCTTTGGCCAGAGAGCTCTCAGACATTGAGTATAAGCTCGACTCCATGAAAGATAGCTGCGCCATTGCGGAAAAAGAGATCGTAAATGAACAAGTGGAAATTACCTCTCAGACAAGTGACTGTCCAGTGAACTTGGAGCATACTCAGCTTGAAGAAGAGAACAAAATGGTACCTGAGACGAATGCAGAGGAGGTTCCGTCTCCGGAGGAACATCCTCTGAGTGTTTTGAACAGAACCGATGAATCACCGGCGGCTGCAGTAGAGGAGGAATCTGGATTGGTTAAAACCTTAGCTACGAATCCTGAGCCGGATACTGAATCAAGCACATGTGAGGCGGCTGCTACCTCGAGAATTGTTCCAGAGAAAATTGAAGAGGTCGAAATCGTGCAACCAATTAATCCACTGTCAGCTGATGGAGGAGAGGAAATGACAGTGACAAACATTGACGATGACAAAGCCATGGTGAAGAGTGTAGAGGAGCTACTTAACGAATTGCCAGGAGTGGTAGAAAGGGAAAATGCCACCGAAGTCTCTGAAACCGAGGCGAGTGCATTGGAGAATGTAGAGAGAAAGGGAGAGGAGGATACCGTATTCCCTTCAGAGGAATATGTAGAGCTCTCAGAGCTACTACCTGTTGGAGTGACTGATGATGAAACGCATGTTCTTTCACAAGATTCATCATGGTGTACTCGTGAAGCGGAAAAGACTGAAAAAGCGATCCAGGAAGAAACAAACATTGGCCTCTCGTCTGATCACTCCCAAGAGACTTCATCTGAACCACAAGAAGAGACAAAACAGACTCCACAGACAGAAATTATTGAACGTGAGATACCAGAAGAAACAAAAAGATTAATGGAGGAGAACCAGCGATTCAAGGAAACAATGGAGACATTAGTAATGGCAGGGAGAGAACAACTCCAAGCCATATCAAAATTAACCGGTCGGGTCAAAAGCCTAGAGAAGAAACTGTCACAAAAGAAGAGGAGGACACGTAAACCTAACCGTGTAAAGGACGCAACTAAACCAAATGAACCCAAATCTGAATGATGCCGTATTGTAACAACATTGTATCCATCTCCATATTTTTGCTGTCTCTTTTTTGTGTGTGTAATCGGCCCATTAGTAATTCCAATGTTCATTTCTTTTCTTTTGGCAAACATTTTTTATTGGCTATTAATCTCACTAGTTTTAGTTGATATAGGTCACCGGACACACCAAGTAAATATTATTCTAGTAAGTGATAATCTTCAAACGATAAAAGATTTTCATAAAATTCAATTCTAAACCCATGATTACGAGTAATGCGTAATGAGAATGGTGTTTGTTATACTATAGGGGACCATAACTCATACTAAGTAAATTTTTATGTTTACTTTTGTTACATGAAATTAACTACCTTTATAATTTGTGTAGGGAGAGAGGCAAATGAGTATGTGGTTCGTGGGGACATAGTAATCCTTTTCATGCAAAATCTTTTCTTTCTCATCGTCACGTTTCTTTGTCTACTAGCCGTCAAATATTCATCCCATTTTTGTGGTCCCGTTTCACGTCCCAACGCCATTTACACTCATCTCAATGTTCTCTTATGGAGGTTTTGAAGACATATAAATTAAGTTTACAACAACAACAAAAGATATCATGTGTAAGAGAAAGATTTTAAGTTAGCTCTCACTTACCTCCATGATTTCTCATTACAACAACAACAACAACAACTAAAAAGTTAGTAACATGTGATGGAGAAAGAGTAAGTCATCTCACTCTTACCTAATCTTATGGTAAAAAGAAAATGGTGTCAGTATTGGTAATAATAGCCTTGGAGTTTGTAGACTTGCTTTGAAATTTGAAAGGACGAGGAATCTTCTTGAAGCATGGTTACTTAATTCTAATACAAAATGATTTTTATTTAAATCTTTTCTTAAAACGCCCACCTAACCTCATAATGACTCTATTAGCCTACTCTCAATCCCCAAATTTTACTAGCATACATAATTAACTAACTCAATGGATTATTTATCAACCCACAACCCACTTGCATTTCCATCAAAAGTTAATTTCTGTTTATTACATTTTCATATAATCTCATCTTATATATTGGCGCTAGATACATTCAGAATGTCTTAAAAGTTAAAACACATCAAACACACATTTATAATTGCTCACTCATTCCAAAATCTTTCAATAGTAAATTGTTTGAAACACCAAAAAGAACACAAATATATCCAAAATTTGTAATAAATGAAAATAGACAATTAGTCTTCTACCGCGCACTAGTGTAAATGTGTACTGTAGCATTGTTTTTGCTTCTGTAACTATTCCGATCCAAAATAAATTCGAAAAAAAAACAGTAGTAGTAATTAAGAAAAAAAGGTGAAAAACATTTTAACAATTTTATAATTCACACGCTTCCTCTGTCTCTGACTCTGAAGTAGCTAGTATCTGTATGAGAGATATATTTCTCCTGCCAGTAAATAAAAATCTATGGCTTTGTTGGGAAGGTAAAATAGTCAGAGTTTAACTCCTAACCTTTGTCGGGACAGAGTAATAGAGTAATAGGCTTTGGATACTGTAACACTATATACCAAAAAAAAATAACACAGTACTATGAATTAATCATATGTTTAACAATCATAATTAAGAACAAATCACGTTTTTGGGTTTTTTGTATAAATTATAAAGAAAGATCGACATTTTTAAGGATAAGTGATCTGAGAATTTTAAGGAAGAGAAGAAGAAGACGACTCCATAGTCGAGACAGAACTGTAGGCTCCATTGTCCGAAGAAGAACAAATACAAGAGACAACTCAAAGATCCCAACTTTTTATCAGCCCTCAAAAGAAGAAGAAGAAGACAATTCTCCATTTCAAAGTCTCTGAGTGATGATGGAGAGAGAATGTGAAGAAGGAGAAATGGAGAAGAAGAAGAAGAAGAAGAAGAAGCTGGGACGAGGTTTCATGTTTGGTAATAACTCTAAAAGAGCTGGCCCTTCTACTCCTCCACCCACGTGGCGTCTCGGGTTCTCGCCGCCGTCTCCGCCGCGAGTTGGAGGTTTCTCCGCCGTCGTAGAGACGAAGGAGTTTTTAACGAATTCTGAAGTTTCTGTTCGGAAATTGTGCGCCGACTTGTGGGAAACCGAACAATTCCGACAAAGAATTGACCTAATAAGATGTCGGCGACGGGATTCAGATGTGGAATCACCTTCTGGTAGTCCATTTCACGATCATAAGGTAAACAATTTTGCCTTTTGTTTAATTCGCTTAAATACTTTTACCGGGTTTATGTAGGGTTTTTACTTGTTGTGTGAGTGGGTCGTAAAGTTGTGATCTTTATAATAATGGGCTTAGAGAATTGGCGAATTCCACCGGAAAAAATCTCATCTTTACACAAATCCCACCGGAAAAATCTCATCTTTACACAAATCCCACCGGAAAAATCTCATCTTTGTGCAAATTCTACCGGAAAATTCTCATTTTTAGTTATGGGTTGTTCTAAAGCTGTGATCTTTGTGATGGGTTTATTAGAGCACAAGATATATGTGTGTGTTTAGGAATCTAAACGTTTTTGTGGAAGAAAGGATATCATTTTGCATATACTGAGTAGTTTTAATTTGCAGCCACCAAGCAGAGGCAGCTCAAGGAGGCAACAAATTGCAGTAACTAATGATCATAGACTAGTACATAGAAATGGCGATTTGTTGCAACCAATCTCTCCTGCAAGCTGCAGTAGCAGTTCATTAGAGGTGAATAAGAAAACAAAAGTCTTTTGCTTTTTGTTCGTTCGAAATGTAACCTGAGGAAATGATTTCTTGCAATCTTGTGTTTTGAGCTTGAGGAGCTTAATGTATTTGTGTAGGTTGTGATGCGTAAGCCAGCGTTTAGTCAGACCGCTTTTTCGGCGGTAAAGTCTGCGAGTTATGGTTTGGGTTCCTCTACAAAGCTTCTTAAGGTGTTAAACCGGATATGGAGTCTCGAAGAACAAAATACTGCTAATATGTCTTTGGTTAAATCTCTAAAGATGGAGTTAGATGAATGTAGAGCCGAGATTAAAGAAGTGCAGCAACGGGATAGGCGAATGACGAAGAAAAATGGAGAAGATGTAAACGATATGTTTAGATCGATGAAGAAAGAGTTAGACGATGAGAGAAGAGTTAGAAAACAGTCAGAGAGTTTACACCGGAAGCTAACACGAGATCTTTGTGAAGCTAAGCATTGTTTAACAAAAGCTTTGAAAGATCTTGAAATAAAGAGAAAAGAGCGCGTTGTTGTGGAAAATCTCTGCGATGAGTTTGCGAAAGCGGTTAAAGATTACGAAGATAAGTTGAGAAGGAGTGGTAACAATAAGTCGCCGGTTAGTGATAAAGTAGTTTTACAAATTGCAGAAGTTTGGAATGATCAAAGGTTACAAATGAAGCTAAAGGAAGATTTAGATTTCGATAATGAAACATTTCTGCGAGCTAAACCGGATGATTCGGCTTCTATGCATCAACGGGTTTGTTTGAGGGAACTCGAGAAGCGAACAAGAAGAGATAACAAGTTGCGGCTTATGAGGGACTCGCATTCTTCGGAAGGAGACAAGATTTATCCAGAGACTAGTCCAAGGAATGTTGATGATCATTGGAGATTAGAAAAGTCTAGGACTTTAGGGAAGATTGTTCCGAGGAATGTGATGGTAAGAGAGGAAAGTCGGAGTCTTAAGGATAAGCTAATGGAAGCTCGTGTAGAGGATAGACGTTTACGTTCTTTGAAACCAAAGTCGAGTTCGAGTCATTCTGTTTCAAGCTTGAGAGACATTTGATTAAAAAAACTTTAGTCTCAGGTTGGTAGTAATTTATATCTTGTATGTTGTGCTTAATGCTTGTTTTTTTAAACGTCTGGGTAATATATTAAGATATGATACCATGAGTTCAAGAAACATCAAAACAAAGCAATCAAAACATCAAAACTCCAAAAAGGAACAAAAGACATTAAAATGAAGCTTCGCGCGCAAGAAGATCATGTAGCCATGACAGGCCTCCCCGAGCCAAATATGAATGAAAACGTTCATCCCGAGTCACGTTCGATGCTATAGCACGTGCCGTAGAGTTCGCACGCATCGATTCTAGTTCAAAGACACGCCGTAAAACCCAACCGAAGGCTATTAATCTGAGCCAACAGGATCCGATACCTTGGCCACTCCGAAGCTTTATGCAAAGCATCAAAGGCCGCTCTACAATCCAAACCAATTACCACATCATTAATCCTTAGATCTCGTAAGCTTTGTAACGTCCATATAACACACCGAAGCTCTGATACTATACGATTTGGTGAACAAGTAAATGCCTCCCTAGAATGAAACAAAACTGAACCTGTGTTATCCCGAGCAATCCAAGCTCCACCATTGTGCAAAGATACATTCCTCCATGTGGCGTTGAGATTACATTTAACACTTCCCGGAGCTGGAGGTTGCCAAGAAGCTTCACCAAGCTGATTTCTTGTGGTATTTAGTGGTTCCTCATCCAATTTGTTATTCACTTTGGTCCATAACGTAGCCTCCTCCAAGGCATGTTGGAGCACACAACTCAAAGCAGTTTGCTTATGCGCATAAAGAATTGAATTACGGTTCTTCCACACACCCCCATAAGATCCAAGGGATCGCACCTCTAACCTCCTCCAAAATGCTAGAATCATCCATCAAATCCAGAACCAAAGTTAAATTCTCTTCAAACCCAAGAGACAAAACCGAACCAGAGCTCATCACTCCCGACATAGACCACACTTGCATAGCAAGTGGGCATTGAAAGAGTACATGGTTAATAGTTTCGATGGAATTTTGACATAGTTTGCATCTACTATCAATATTCAAACCTCTGGTTCTAAGTCTATGAGCCACCGCCAGAGCGCCCGATACCGCACGCCACAAGAAAATTCTAATCTTCGGACAAGTCTTAAGTTTTCAAATTCTCTGCTTAAGAGCGATATGTTGTAATTCCATTGGTCCTTTTGGCGGAATGGGGAGAGGAGGATGGTTCGAGACAAACCAAAAACCGCTTTTAACTGAGTACGCACCGTTTTGATTAAATGCCCAAATGTAGCTATCTTCTATCTGAGCCGTTTGCAAACCGATAATTTGCTTCACATCATCATGCGGGAAAAGTTCTTGTAGAAGATCCATCCTCCATGTGCCATTATCATTAATCAGATCATGAACACTAAGCTCCAGGTCTATCAAACTCTGTTTATTACAGGGAGGACGAGGCTTATCCCCCATTAACCATTTATCCATCCAAACCTTAGTCTTGGTTCCATCACCTATCGACCGAATCAAACCACGCCGTAATAACTCTCTTCCATGTAAAATGCTACGCCAAGCATACGATGGCCTCTGTCCGAAACCAGTATCCAAGAAACCTTTATTAGTAAAATATCTCCCTTTATAAACCCTTGCTAACAAAGATTCAGGTTCATTGAGCAACCTCCATGCTTGTTTCGCCAACAATGCTTGATTAAAGTCCTCAAGATCTCTGAAACCGAAACCACCATTTCCTTTCGATTTGCACATTTCCTTCCATGAAATCCAATGAATCTTTTTCGTATTATCACACGCGTTCCACCAGAAGTTCGACATCGCCGAAGTAATCTGTTGGCATTGATGTTTTGACAGCTGAAAACACGTCATCGCATAAACCGGAAGCGTCATTGCCACTGACTTTAGGAGAACCTCCTTTCCTCCAAGGGAAAGCGTTTTGGCATACCATCCGTTAAGTCGTTTGGTGAGGTTTTCACCAATAAAAGCAAGCAACTTTTATTTTGAACCACTAAAACATTCTGGCAAACCAAGATACGTACCATCACCACCCTCTTTAGTAATTCCCAAGAAACTCATCATCACATTCTTCATGATCGGGTCTAAATCCGCACCAAAAGTAACCGATGATTTTTGAAAATTAATCACTTGTCCGGATGCTGATCCATATAAGTTTAAACAGCGTAGAAATTCAGCGCACTCCATCAGAGAAACTCGGCATAAAAGAGGCTACCATCGGCGAATAACAAGTGTTGAATGGGAGGAGACTTCTTTGATAAGCGTATACCGGTAATCTTGTTAGCTAATTCTGCTCTATTCATCACATGAACTAAAGCTTCTGCACACAGAATAAAAAGAAACGGTGAAAGAGGATCCCCTTGCCTTAACCTTCTCTCCGGTTTGATACATCCATGTGTTTGGCCGTTGATGAGGACGGTGTAAGAAACCAAACGAACACAAAACATAATCCACTTAATCCATCTCTGATCGATTCCCATTTTCTCAAAAAGTCTCTCAAGAAAGCTCCATTCCACGCGACCGTAAGCTTTAGACATATCCGTTTTGATGGCTAAAAATTCACCTTTACACTCCGGGTTCGTTCGTAAACCATGAATCATTTCATGAGCTATCAATAGGTTATCAGAAATTAATCTTCTTGACACAAAAGCTCCTTGTGTTGGCGATACCAGCTGTGGCAAGATTTTCTTTAACCGAGCACACAATATCTTTGAGACAATTTTATAAGCAACTGAACAAAAACTAATAGGCCTCAAATCTGTCATAGAACTTGGATTCAGCTTCTTGGGTAGCATAAATAATGGAGTATGGTTCCAATCTTCGGGAAAACTACAAGTGATGAAGAAATTCTTAACTTCTGTAGCTACCTGCGGGCTAACTATTTTCCAAAAAGATTGGAAAAACTTTCCAGACATACCGTCGATTCCAGGAGCACTATCACTTTTAATCGCCTTAACCACGCGATGGATTTCTGCATTCGTAACCTCCTTGGTTAGGGTTATATTCATACGGGAAGTCACTGTAGGTTCAAAACCATCTAATAGTTCTTCTGTGTTCCATTGTCATGATGTACGAAACAGTTTTGTAAAATACTCAACCGCAATTTCGCCTTTAGCAACCTCCTCAAAATGCTCAACACCATGCTCATCAAGCAGAGATGCAATCTGATTTTTCATACGCCGAGTCCGAACCTTCTCATGGAAAAAATGAGTGTTCTTGTCACCATGTATGGCCCAATCCTCTTTACTTTTATTTCTCCAATACTTCTCTTTTTCATTAGAGACTTGCTCAATTTCAATGCGCAACTCAAACATTCTTTGAAAATTTGGTCTTACCTTTGAAGTCTCTAAATCAAACTCTTCTTTAAGTTTGCGTAAACTCTCCTTAGAATTCAAACTAGTTGTACGTTTCCATTTTGAGAGCTCCTTGCGACAACTTGAAATCCGATCCGATGTTTATCTTCTGAGTCATATCTTGGTGTAGATTCCATCCTCTTTTAACAACTTCAACAACCTCTGGTTTCCCACACCACCTCTTGTCAAACCAAAAACGTCCTCGTCTTCCTTTCATTTTAGAATTGAACCTGGTAAACATAGGCCGATGATCTGACTTATTTCTTGCCAAATATTCAGTTTGTGAACGTGGGAACAAATTGAAACCACTCTGCATTACCAAAAGATCGATCCAATCGACATTGTATCCAAACTTTCTCCTTCGTACCACCAGCCTTCACGATCTCTCTATTTCCAGCCCAAGACATTTTATTCCCACAGCTCGGTAATTCCTTGAGCCTACACTCTCTTGCAACGGAACGGAAATGATAGAAACTAGATTCTAACCGTTGTGGACCCCCAAGCTTTTCAGAATTATTCATAAGTTCATTGAAGTCCCCAACTACAAACCAAGCCTCATCTCGTTGAACTCCAATAGACTTCATTTTGTCTTATACTAACCTGCGCCGATGTCGTACCGGATCACCATAGACAAAGGTCATAAAAAAAGTCATCGTTCCAACTGTGACTTTTGTATCAATCACTCTATTATCCGAATACAATACCTCCACTTTATGTGTATCCTTCCAAAACAATGCTAATCCACCGCTAAGATCCACTGGGTTCACCAAGAAATAGTGGCCATAACCCAACGATCTCCACACACTCATCACGTGATCACTAGAGTTTTTCGTCTCTAGGAGAAACACAAAATTCGGGATATGCTCACGACACATATCCTCAAGGCGTTGAACCGTCAGGTGGTCCCTCAAACCCTGATAGTTCCAACTGATTGTCGTCATTGAGAGTTGGATGGTTTCTGGAGAACCATCAAACCTTCCGCATTTTTTGAGATTTTTGATGAAACCTCTGCTTCATCCATCACCTTGCGCTTCACCACACGAACTTCATCATCCTGTTGCACAATCTCCGGCGATCCCATTACTTCTTTGGATTGACCAGAGCCATTACGTCTCTTTTCCACCCATGAATTACGACTCTTCGTACCCGTACTCTTTTTGCTTGTTAAATTTAGTTTTAAATAATTAATTAAATATGGAATTAACGTTTTGTTAGTTGTCACACAAAAATTAAACCAAATGGAAAAAGTTCACACATTTTTTTGGATTCAAATTTTTTTTTTTATGGTAATATGATGTCAATGAATACAAAAATGGGTCAATTTTTGTCTTTGGTATTTACTAGTATTTAACTTAACAAAAAATGTTGGTGTTTAGATTGAGATTTTATTACCTATTTTGTCTTGAAAAGTCATGGCCAAGAAATAACCCGGTTAGCTTCACTATAACACAATACGATTAGTAATGGTCTAATACAACTAAGTCAAAGATGTGTCGGTAATTGTGACTTTGACCAAACTCCATCGGCCTTATGGGATTCTCTCTTCAATATCATAGTGGCTTTGATTGATAGACTTTTTTAAATTTTTATGCCACTTTTTAATTCATACAGCTTTAGATTATACCAATCACTAAATCTTTATCAAAAGCTTTACCAACACTATTACACTAATCTTTATCTCAAATCTTTATCTCAAATCTTTATCTATACAGCTTTGTACTATGCTATAAAGTTTACCGCTCCAGCTCCCCGCTCCAGATTTTAAAAAAACTAGTTTACCAATCGGACCCAATAACTTTTTGTGCCTCAACCATAAAAGTACTGGTAGTATTTGATTTTTTATGGAATTTGTACATTTTAACGTTATTAACTATAGGCATAATGCATAAAGATTGTCAATAATAACGAGAAATGGAAAAGGAAGGACCCATACTAATCTCTTTCCATATATTAAAAGAGAATCTAACCAACAAGATTATGTTCAGTCCCTAATTAATGGCCATATTTATTGCCATTTTTCTTACAATTTTTTCCATTTTTTATAACATTTTTTACCATAATCGTCCCTACAAGTAGAATTAGGGTTTTGCTCTTTCATCTATATAAACCACTTTAACTAATCATCTTCTTCTTCATACCAATAGCTTCATCAATTCATCACAATCTTACACAACTCTTTCAAACTTTATAATTTTTTTCGTTTTGTAGTAAAAATTTTTTGTCAAGTGTAACAAAAAAGGAGCTCCCTTCGTCCAAAACGAGGAGGACAAGATTTAAGGAAATTAAAAAAGAGAAATCTAATGGTTCATGGATTCCCCATATAAAGTGCGTAGGTTAAGAGCTTTTGAAGAAGACGCACTTTTAAGGGGTTTGCATGGCCTTTTAGATCTTTCTCTCTTTCTCTATATACATCCTTCTCTTCTCTTCGTTTGGATTGAAGGGAGCTCCTTTTCTTTTCTTATTTTTTCTCTTGTCTCTATCTTTTGCATATAATTAATATACGCAGTATATTTCAAAGAAACCTATTTACACACAATATTTTTTCTGTTCTTTTTATCATTTATTAGTTTTGAGTATTTTGGATCATGGCCGGTTTTTACGATGATTTGTTGTTCTTCAACTACAACTAAGTTTGGATTCAAACAACTTGTGGATTTCTCTAATGATATCTTGTTTCAATTTGATGTGTTTTATTGCAGGTGTTTGTGGTTGTGTTCTTGCATCGAAGCGTCATTAATGTTGTTTGAATTGAGAAGATGTCGTGGGCCAGTTTCAAAGTAGGATATGAATGCTGTTGTATCTTATCGATGTTATCTCGATAAGCTTAATAAATAGTTCACTTTGTATAAAAATTGGTTTAGTTTACATTAATAAACTATAGTTCTATTCAGTTTCACTATGTATAATGTGGTTATGTTTTTATTATGCAGAAGTTTAATATTCGTAATCGTGTTTGGATATCCTTTGTTTGTCTGAAATTTATAATGTTTGGTTTAGCTTTGTCTAACTTAAAAACTACGTTTGATATGGTAGATAAAGTCGCAAGTCTTGTATGTTTATGTATCTAAAAAATTTAAAATGTACCTTTTTGTTAATACTAACCAACATTTGATTATCATTTGCTATCTTATATAAATCTATAAAACGAAGACTTCTTAATAAAAAGAGGGCATCTCACCTAATTAAAAAAAAATTCATCTAAACGTAATGTGGTCGATGTTCTTGTTTCAATAGTCAGAAAATAGGTTCGAGTTCGATCAAAATAAATTTATTTCGATTATTTGATTTGAGTTGAAATGGTCATCTCTAGTGGCAAATATAATCATCTCTACGAGTAAGTGTGCACCGGAGATTATAGTCCAATGCGTATAAAACTTAATTTTCCTTATAATATTTAACATTGCTAAGTTTCACTCGGTCAAAAACTAATTAACAAAGTCTGTAAAACGTTGAACAAATTAATTTCATTAGAAGAAACTCCAAACTCCAAAGTAGACTTTCGATACCAAGTTTCCAACGCATATTAAAGGCATTGCCGTTTGTTGAACGAGTTGTCTTTTTACACCAAATATAACGTTTGCAACCAATTACAAATCCTAAATCTGCCTATTGGCAGAGATAAAAAAAAAGTCAAACTCTTTTTCTTTTTTCTCTTATAAGTTCTAAATTTAAGTAAATTCTAAACCTCCACCAGAAAACCTAAAATGATTTCTAGAAACACTTTTTTTTTTAGGTTGGATAATTTTAATTCCTTATGGGGTTTCTTTCCATTTTAGTTTCTTTTAATTAGTTTTTTTTTAACTCGAATTTCAAACCGTTAAAAGTTTAAACCAAATAAAAAAACGATCAAAAAAGTCTAAACCACATTTAAACTCATATATTAAAATCAAAAACCGAATTTGAACCAACAAAAACCTACAAGTCAAAATAAAAATCTTCGTATCTTACCATCACGATTTATATGTTTCGTTTCATACATTATTTGTAATGTTCTTACAAAACCGGAAAAAAGGAGTATTATGTAGATCTCCATTTCTGTTTAAAATTAAATGCCAAGTTACTTAACATTATGACCGAACCGGTTTAATATTAAATTAATCAAGGCACTAACGAAAGATCGACTTCTTTAATTAGACTTTCATTAAATAATTCGTCACCGACCTGTAACCATAACCGTTCACCTTTCTCTTTCCTCCAACTTCGAACCAGCTCCTTCTCTAGTCCTTTTTTTCGGGAGCTACCCAAAAAAAAAAAAAAACCTTCCTTCTAGGGTTTGTTATTTCATTCCTCGAAAAAAAAAATCCACTTTCGAATTTTGACTCCTTTTTTTTCTTCCTGATTCCTCTGCTCGGTTTTTTCGCCGGCGAGAAAAGACTGAGAAAGAGGAGGAAGAAGAAGAAGATGAGAGGTTGTTCAAATAACACTGATCTATTCGATCCTAAATCGGAAATGGATTCGAATTTCTCTCGCCATGGTTCTTCTTCCTCCGAAGGTGATTTTGGTTTCGCTTTCAATGACAGTAATTTCTCCGATCGTTTGCTCCGGATCGAAATCATGGGTGGTCCTTCGGATTCTAGGTCTGATGGTGAAGGTTGTACCAGTATCGCCGATTGGGCTCGTCATCGAAAGAGAAGAAGAGAAGATAACAAAAAGGACAATGGTGGTACGTAATTTCTTTGATCGGTTTGGAATTTCGAAAATTTCTTGGTGTGTTTGCTTTGTGTTCGATGAAATGCCTGTGAGAGAATTGTTCTTCTGCTTGGTTTTAGGGATTTTTGTTTTAATGTTCAAGAAACTTACATCGTAATTTCTTTAATCGGTTTCGTATGTGTGTGTTGAAATGTGCAATTTTTAGAATTGTTCTTCTGCTTGGTTTTAGTGTTTAAAAAACTTATGTGCTTTTGGAATTCCAGTTATGGTTTCAGATATTGTGGCATGTGCCGAAGAACAGATTTTAACGGATAATAATCAACCTGATATGGATGATTGTCCTGGTGGTGATAATCTTGATGATGAAGGAGAAGCAATGGTGGAAGAAGCTTTATCAGGTATTTTTAGCAAGTATTGCATCCTAAATCTCTTGAATGATTGGGTTTGGATTTGGATATGTGATACTTTTTAGTCTTCGGAAGAGTTTTCATGGAAGTAACGTGTGAAAATGGTTTTTTAGGTGATGATGATGCATCTAGTGAGCCAAATTGGGGTATGGATTGTTCTACTGTTGTTAGAGTTCAAGAACTTCATATTAGTTCTCCTATCTTAGCTGCAAAAAGCCCCTTTTTCTACAAGGTATCGTCGTTTTCGATAAAATCCTTATTGTTTGCTCATGTTTATCTTGCATGTAACACTATCCTTTGCTTTGTAGTTGTTCTCCAATGGAATGAGGGAATCAGAACAGAGACATGTAACCCTTAGAATTAATTCACAAGGTAACTAAAGCATTAACCTTGTGAATTTTTTGGGCTTTGATTTGCATTTCTGATATTTTGTATCGATGAAACTTAAAACAGTTCTAAAAAGAGTCCATAACGTTGGTTTTTCGTGTGGCTTGCTTCTATGTGTATGGCAGAGGAAGGTGCTTTGATGGAGCTTTTAAACTTTATGTATAGCAACTCTTTAACTGTCACAACAGCACCGGCCTTATTAGATGTGCTTATGGCTGCTGACAAGTTTGAGGTTGCTTCCTGCATGAGGTATTGCAGTAGACTTCTTCGCAACATGCCTATGACTCCCGATTCCGCCTTGCTCTATCTCGAGCTTCCCTCTAGTGTTTTAATGGCTGAAGCAGTTCAACCTCTAACCGATGCAGCAAAACACTTCCTTGCGTCCCGTTACAAAGATATTACCAAGTAAGACTCGTACGGTTTGAAATGTTGTAAAAATTATTGTATTCATTTGTTAACCATCATGTTACAGGTTTCACGAGGAGGTTATGGCCTTACCATTAGCTGGAATCGAGGCGATATTATCGAGCGATGATCTTCAAATTGCTTCCGAGGATGCTGTTTATGATTTTGTGTTGAAATGGGCAAGAGGACAGTATAGTTCGTTGGAAGACCGTAGAGAGATTCTCGGTTCACGCCTTGCGCTCTACATCCGTTTCCCGTACATGACGTGTAGAAAACTGAAAAAGGTACTAACTTGTAGCGATTTTGAGCATGAAGTAGCGTCAAAGCAAGTACTAGAAGCGCTCTTCTTCAAAGCAGAAGCCCCGCACAGGCAACGAATCCTAGCTGGTGAAGGATCAGACTCCATGAACCGCCGTTTCATAGAGAGAGCTTACAAATACAGACCAGTAAAAGTCGTCGAATTCGAGCTTCCTCGTCCTCAATGTGTAGTGTACCTAGACTTAAAACGAGAGGAATGCGCAGGACTATTCCCTTCGGGAAGAGTCTATTCTCAAGCCTTTCATTTAGGAGGTCAAGGGTTCTTCTTATCGGCGCATTGCAACATGGACCAGCAAAGCTCGTTTCATTGCTTCGGGCTTTTCCTCGGTATGCAAGAGAAAGGAGCAATGAGTTTCGGCGTAGACTACGAATTTGCGGCTAGACAGAAACCAGAACAAGATTTCACAAGCAAATACAAAGGTAACTACACGTTTACTGGCGGGAAAGCGGTTGGTTACAGAAACCTTTTTGCTACTCCTTGGACTGCGTTTATCGCCGATGATAGTCAATACTTCATCAATGGTATTCTCCATCTCCGAGCCGAGCTCACCATTAGACGATCCTCGGACACTCACTGATCAGTTTATCTCTATCTCGTTTGCTTGAGCAGTCAAAGTAAGGTTCAAAGTGTAAAATGTATGTGATTGGAGTTTTGAACTACTAAAATATTTGCTCTCTAATAAACCATTTTTCTAAGGCCCAAATCCAGTGTTTTGGGCTTTTGAGAAAATTAAAGTGGGCCTGGCTTCTGAGATTAAGCGCCTAAAAATGGGCCTGGGCTTGCTTTGGTCATTTTGTTAAAACTTGAGCTAATTGCTAATAGTGTGAACATGAATGAATCTTCTCTGTGCAAATTTTCAAACATTGCGGCTAGTAATTAATGGGAAGTCGTAAGGGTGTTTTCGGAATATCAACATAGAGGAGGAATCGAGTCCTCGTCACATGCGGGACCCATGTGAATGCGTAAGTGAGACTAACAAGAAGGACACGTCATTTTGTCGGGGGACACGTTTGACCGTTCGATTTAAATCTCCTTTTCTGATCTACGGTCCCACACGTAGTAAAATTCGACGGAGTATTTATTATTTTTCCCACTAACAATATGAATGCCACATCAGAGTATTCATTCGATTGCACACGTTTTTTTATAACTCGAAGCGGCGTTTAGAGCTGCATCACCGTCGAATTTTTTCTTGTGAAGTTGGTATTAACCTTTGCTTGCGTCATCGAAAATCTCTTCGTAGTTTTTACTGCAACACAAAATTGATTACTAAAAGCAGAGACCAGACAATATTTTGTACATCATCGAATCAGTAATTGAAACGTAGATACATCCATGTGAGTCGCACTTGTGTTATGTAGGGACCACTTCGTGGATAGAAGCTCTTTTACGCAATGTTTTGAAAACTGAACCGGCGACCAAACCGGAAATTTTTTTGGATCATGGATCAATGTTGTCCGATCGGGTCGAACCGAGTTTAATAATTTTTTTAAAAATAGTAATATAAATAGTTTTGTATAACTATATCCAAAATTCCAAATATATAATTTAGCCTTTAAATAAACATATATTTTTAAAAATTAGGAAAATTATTTTAATAGCAAAAAAACTATTGAAAGACAAAATTTAATGAGAAATAGTTAAGTTTATATGTAAAAAAAATAAAAAACATTAAATCATAACAAAATTACTAAATTCAAAACTAGTATTTGTTTTTATAAATTTAAATCATAAAAAATTTAAATATAAAAAAAAAATTAAAATTAAAAAAATAAAATTAAAAAAAATGACCTCATAACCGGGTCAATCCAACTCGGCTAGCTGGCCGGTTCACGGTTAAACCTGGTCCGGTCCGGTTTTAAAACACTGCTTTTACGCCAACGCAAAAGCCTCGTTGGCTTCTTTACCTCTAGTCTAGATGCCAATAGTTATTGACGTGGATTACTTATATCCGTTGGATCGTTATATCATCCCAGCCGTTGGATTCGAAGCATTTGTCGGGGTTGTGGGGCCATGCTTTCTTTTATTAATAATTAAAAAGTGGAAAAAAATATTTAATTTTGGGGGTTCCATGATGGCAAGCCGTGGCCATACACGTGGGTCATCTCGTGGTACCTTGGAAGATCTGAATCGGTGGTTAAGACGGACGGTCAAGATTAGAGATGGATTTGACAGAAGTGCTCTCCGCGTTGGAGATACAAATAATCAAAGGCCGTCATGTCTCCAAGGGTATTTACTTCTTTACTACTATTTGTTAATCGTCTAAATTTATTACAAAAACGATTATATAATGGACAATTTTAATTTTAATATGTATTCTACTCCGAATTTTTTTTTTAAATATGAGTTCATTAATTTGTGTTTCAAGATATTTGAACATTAATGTATCATTTCTTTTCTACTTAGTATTATAATTTATTTTATTGAACTCGATCAATTTTTTTTTTCTTTTTTTTTTTTTTGAAAATTAACTGGATCAATTTTTGAGTCCATATGTAACTATGTCGTTTAGTAACTAAGAAAAGTTAATTTTATTTTTATTTGCAAGTTCATAGTCAATATTTTGGGAGTTTTATGCAAACATTACGTCGATAAAAATAATAATATTGTTTTAGCTGATGTAAGGAATTATTCTTTTGATCTAATGTATCAACCAAAACAATTATTCGGCAATCTGTTGTAAGGAAAAATGAAGTATCTTAAATTTATTTTTCAAAAAAAAAGAAAGTATCTTAAATTTACAATATTACGAGCAAGGTCAAATATTCAAATTCATATAAATCTGCCCATTAGGAATTAGCATAAAATCATTCAAATTCAGATAGTTGCATCACCTGCTGTTGATAACGGATTTGAAGAGGATTATACACAAAGTTTAATATAAAATTTGAAATCCTTTTTTTTATTTACATTAACTTTCCAAAAGAGTTGAGGAATCAAACGAACGGACGTCCCCACGTAAGTCAAATGAGGGATGCGTAGAGCGACTCGTATCGAACACGTGTATGGTGAAGATGACATGTGAATTAATAACAAAAAAAAAAACAAATGGTTTGCACAAAACTCAATGATCCAACTCATCAAACTCCACCGTAGTTTACGCTGTTTTATATTCTCTTGACACGTGTCTAATGACGTGGTCATCGTCTTCGCGCTCCGTTTTTTCTTTCTCTCTCTTCTTCCCTCAAAAAAAAAAAAAACTGAATTCTTTTTCGCTCTGGTTTTTTTAGAGAGAGAAAGTTAACAGAGATAAATCAAATGCGTTTTATTGCTGCTTAGATTTCGAAATCTCGAATTTGGATTTCCCTGTTTCTGTCTGTTTAAGGTCTTTCGAGCTTGCCGGATTTTGCAGGTATTGTATAAGTTAAACTGGACAAAGAGATTAAGTTATGATATAGATTCTTCATTGGTCTTTCTTAGTTTTTGGAGGATGTGTGAAATTTTTTGTCTTTAATACGTTTTAATCGTCTTTTTGTTCTGTTTTCATATGCATTTAGTTGAATTCAGTTTTAATTTTTTTTTTTTTTGTTTTTGTTTCAAGCTTTTTACATGAACAGAGTTTTTTTGTGTGCATGTGATTGTTTTCAACACATGGAATTGGAGAGCGAAAAGACGAATTTACCCCTATGGCTTTCTCACACTATCCTTTGATTTTGCAGAAATAGCCATTGTTCTTCTTCTTGAAGTAGTAAAGCTTTAAAACATGGGGAATAGCGAAGAACCAACAAAACCTACCAAATCAGATAAATCATCTTCTTCACCCACGGTATGTTTGACATTTTCAAAGTCAATGTTCTTGTTTTGGAGTCAACATGTTTCTTAAAATGTCTTGATGTGTTTATCTTCAAGACTAACACATGTTTCTTAAAATCTCTTGATGTCTTTATACTTTATAGGATCAAACAAATGTTCATGTCTACCCTGATTGGGCTGCTATGCAGGTTAGTCTTTTACAACTCTCTCTAGTTATGTAATAGTACCATGTTGTTGATGTTGGTTATGTTACATGTTAGGCTTATTATGGTCCAAGAGTAGCAATGCCTCCTTATTACAATTCAGCTGGTCATCCTCCTCCTCCTCCTCCTCCTCCTTACATGTGGAATCCTCAGGTAGTAATTAACACAAAAGACTAATCACTATCATTATGCAAATTTGGTAAAAAAAATTAGGAAGACAATTAGTAATCGGTTATTCGTTTTAGCATATGATGTCACCCTATGGAGGAGGACCTTATGCAGCGGTTTATCCGCATGGAGGAGGAGTTTACGCTCATCCCGGAATTCCAATGGTAAAAATTATTGATTTTGATTTTGATTTTGATGTAACCGTGATCGTTTCGCTGACTTCCTTTTTTTGTGAACAGGGACCACAACCTCAAGGTCAAAATGTAAGTGATATAATAGCTAGTTTGATTAATCATGGATTCGGAAAATTAGTTTATTGCTCGCGTTGATTTGACGGTTGTTATAAATGGCAGCCGGGGACGCCATTGTGTATCGATACTCCGACTAAATCTACTGGGAACACAGACAATGGATTGATGAAGAAGCTGAAAGAGTTTGATGGACTTGCTATGTCTTTAGGAAATGGAAATACTGAAAATGTTGGCGCCGATGAACGTAAACGCTCGGAAACGGAAGGTTCAAGTGATGGAAGTGATGGGAATACTACTGGGGTAATCATCCTCTCTTTCATTCCCATTGTGGAAACTAAAAGCTCGATGGTCTAAAACGTAAGCCTTGTCGTATAATCTTGCAGGCAGATGAAACGAAACTTAAAAAAAGTCGTGAGGGAACTCCAACGAAACAGTTGGTTCAGTCGAGCTCGTTTCGTTCTTTTTCTCAGTCGAGTGGTGATAACGGCGTAAAACCTGTTCAAGGAGCTGGAGCTATAGTCTCTACTGGTGTAAGTGCAAATTCCAACCCCTTCATGTCACAATCTTTAGCCTTGGTTCCTCCTGAAACTAGGCTTCAGGTACCCATGTGGCTTGATTTTGATCTGATTTTCGATCTAATCTCTTCCGTTGTCCTCACAAGTATCCGTTCTTTTCTACAGAGCGAGAGAGAACTGAAACGGGAGCGAAGAAAACAGTCGAATCGAGAATCTGCTAGAAGGTCAAGATTAAGGAAACAGGTTTGGTGCTTTTATTGATATTCTTATTCTTGGTGTGATGTGACTTACCAAAACATTTGAAAACCTAATAAAGCCTTTATCTTTGTTTGTGTTCAAGGCCGAGACAGAGGAACTTGCTCGTAAAGTCGAAGCCTTGACAGCCGAAAACATGGCGTTAAGATCAGAACTAAACAACCTTAACGAGAAATCTGATAAACTAAGAGGAGCAAATGCAACTTTGCTGGTAAGTAAAGCATTAGCTAACCAATGATCCTTCTCTATACGCGTAATCATTATCAAGAGTTTTTTCCCGGGTTTGTGCAGGACAAACTCAAGAGCTCGGAACCTGAAAAGAGAGTCTCCGGGAATACGTTGTCTAAAGTAGACAAGAACAAGAACCAAGGAGACAGTGATTCTAACTCCACCAACAAATTCCATCAACTGCTCGATACGAAGCCTCGAGCTAAAGCTGTAGCTGCGGGCTAATCGATCACCCATTTCTACTTAATTTATCTACATAGACAAAGAAAACCTATGTTGCTAATTCCACAAAACTTGAATAGATAGTATACTAGAAGGCAAGAGAGATGATTGGTCTTATAAATTTTCAAAGAGAGAGGGAGTAAGATAAGCTTAAGCTTTTTCCTCCATATGAAAATTTGGTGTTGTTGTGGTGGTTGTTAATAGAGAGGCTTTTGTTTTTTGTGTAATGGCTTCCTTTGTTGCATTTAGATCCTTGTGTTTGCTGCAATTGCGTAAGCTTTCATGTAAAATCTGTTTCTTTTCATACAAAGAGAGAAACTTACAAAGGACAAAACTCAAAAGCTACATATTTTGGTATCATCAAAGTATTGGAAAGTGCATGAAAACATTTAAGGTAAAATGTTCAAAAAAGCGAGAGACCCAAATCCGGATTGTGAGAGACTTTTTGTGAAAAGATCTAAATCCTGATGCTGAAGTAATCGTTGTCAAAGTGATGCAATCTCACGTACCCGTCTTCACCTCCACTAGAAAAACTGGAAAAAACACATTTCACAAACTCAGTAACAAAAACCCAAAAATGTATCAATCAATCTAATGAATCAAATGTTGTTATAGTTTACCTTCTCCCATCAGGATTGAAAGCCAAAGCATTAATAGGTCCAAAATGACCTTTCACACCACCAATCTCTTGTTCCAGAATCTAAATATCATAACAATAGTACACGGTTATATACATTTTCCAGGTTACGGTTTTCCAAAGTAAAAAGCCTCTTATTGTAACACTAACCTTGTCGTAGAATTTGGCTTCGAACTTTCCAGCACGATGATCAGTGGTAGTCACAGCTGATGCATCTTGACCACCTCCAATCACAACCTAACAGAGAGATAGCAGATACATTCATAAAGATAAACATAATGACTGGTTGATTTCGGGAAATCGAATTGGAATTTCGTTTAGCATTATTAGTACGTACATGGTCGAGAAGTGGAGACATGGAAACAGCATTCACGGGCACGTTAGAAATGTACGTCTTGATAAGAGTAAGCGTTCTCATGTCCCAAAGCTGAAAAAACCAACAAAAGAGAAAACACTCTTATCACAAGATTGTATTTGTACACAAATTCGAAACAAGAGAAAGAAGAAAAAGAAAAGAACACATGCCTTGGCAGTTTTGTCAAGTGAACCAGTGATGAAGTGAGAATCATCAGCTGATTTGGAAAGCGACGTAATGGTCTTCTTGTGACCATCTTCTTCACTTGATTCCTTGAGCAATTTTCCAGTCTAGCAACAACGGGCAAAGTTAAAGCTAATATCTTTAAAAACCGAAACCGATAACAAGAAATCCCTTCACAGAAATCTGAATTACCTCAGCATCCCAGATTCTGAGCACAGCATCTTCACCACCGCTAACAATGGTTCGGTTCAAAGGACCCCAAACAGCTCTATTAATCCTCTTCCTTCCCTCAGGACTTTCAAGGACAAGCACAGAATCAGCCTCCTCTACGCCATTTACATCAAAACAAATCCCATTTTAAAACACATTACAACACATAAGGCTAAACAAACTAGGTCGATTTAAACTTACGGTCTTCGGGATCTTCCGAAATGCGCTTGACATGAATAGCAGAAGTACGTTCCATGAAAGGATCAGTGGTAATCACTGCAAGCTTATCACCAATAGAGAAATCCACAGACCTAGCCGGAGAACCAAACTTGAATGTGAAATATTGCTTTCCAGATTTCACATCCCATAGCTTTGCAGTCTGATCAGCACTACCAGTAATCAATCTCATCGAATCCCCTAATCCAAATTCACAAAACACCAAAATCAAAAGGGTTTCTACATAACACCATCTAAACCCTAAATCTCAATCAAATTCACAAAAGGGGATTCTCTAACGCATCATCTAAAAACCCTAAATCTGATTTCAATTTCATAAAATTAAGAATCCAGGGGACTTACTGGATACATCGCAGCACCAAACAGCACCATTGTGACCACGGTAAGTTCCGAGACGTTGGCCATTATCGGCAAACCAGAGGGTAGGAGTGTGATCCTTAGCGCAAGAGAAAAGCAGATCTCCGTCTCTGTTGTACCGGAGAAATGTCAAGGGACGTTCATGTCCCTTCATCAAAATCGGCCTCATGGTAACGCTCTTCTCTTCTCCTAGGGTTTTTGGGAGACGACGAACGAACGAAGAAAAAGAAAGAAGCTACAAGAAACAGAGAGCAAAAACCTAGTATTGAATTTTGTGTTTATTGGGCCCAAATATATTTTTGTTCCAATTATGTCCTTTTCTATTGGGCCCAAACCTGTTTTATTCAAAAAAAATCCTTTTTTTTCATGTACAAAATGATTACTTGATGAAATATTGGAGAAAAAAAACAATAGTCTATACTTTGTAATTTACGATTAGAGGTTATTATAACATTCTGTATCTTTGCGATACAATATTTAAGTGATTCTAATATTTTGCATCTAACTCGGATATTATTTCAGTTCCATATCGTAATCATTTTTTTTCGAAACTAGCACTTCTTTTGTACCTCTGTGTTGTATAAGGATGTTACAAAAATTACGACAAATTTTAAATGGTCAGATGGAAAAACATAGAAATATATTAAATTTTTATCTTAAAACATCGTTTACTTTGATTAAAAACAAAAAATATTTTAAACACCAAGTAGTTTGATATCGAAGCAGTATATAACTCTGATTCATATTATATGATTATAATTAGCTGTTACTGTCAATTTTAAATAATTACCACTCCTACTCAAAAATATATATATATATATATATATATATATATATATATATTCGATAAATCTGTTAAAATCTGTTTAAACAAAAACGATAAACGAAGGAAAAAGAGAAAAATGAGGCGCCATTTAACAACAACAACACAAACAAAAACACAAATTTTCTCTCTCTCTCTCTCTCTCTCTCTCTCTCTCTCTCTCTCTCTCTTTCTCTTCCAAAAAAAACTCAAAATCTCTTAGAAACTAAGTTTCGATCTCTGTAATGATCATCATCATCATCATCATCATTACCATCTCTCTCTAAATCAAACGTTTTTAAACAAACAAAAAAAAAAAAGAGAGAAAAAAATGGTTCTTCAAAAACCACCAGGTTATAGAGATCCAAACATACCTCCTAATTCTCCTCCACCTCCAATAGCAACGATACCACATCAACAACCAATGAGAAAACCACGACCTTCTTCTTTCCGACCAAAGAAAAAACGCAGAAACTGTTGTCGCTTCTGTTGTTGTTTCATCTGCATAACCCTTGTCCTCTTCCTCTTCCTCCTCTTAATCGCTACCGCAGTTTTCTACCTCTGGTTCGATCCAAAGCTCCCAACTTTCAGCTTATCTTCATTCCGTCTCGACGGATTCAAACTCTCCGACGATCCAGACGGCGCGTCGCTCTCCGCGACCGCCGTTGCGCGCGTGGAAATGAAAAACCCGAATTCGAAACTCGTTTTTTACTACGGTAACACGAACGTCGAAATGAGCGTCGGATCGGGAAACGACGATACGGATATGGGGAAAACGACGATTATCGGATTTCGACAAGGACCGAAAAATGTTACTAATGTGAAAGTTGAGACTAATGTGAAGAATCAGATTGTTGAGAGAGGATTAGCTAAGAGATTAGCGACTAAGTATCAGAGTAAAGATTTGGTTATTAATGTTGTTGCGAAGACAAAAGTTGGATTAGGTGTTGCTGGAATTAAGATTGGAATGCTTGGTGTGAATTTGAGATGTGGTGGTGTTAGTTTGAATAAGCTTGATACTGATTCACCTAAATGCAGTCTAAATACATTGAAATGGTAAAAACTTTGAACAATTGAATTAGAATGTTTGATGTTTTTGTTTTTTGTGGATGATTAATGAGGTTTATTGCATTGTAGGGTGAATATACAGTGATGAAGAAGGAAGAATTCGGGGATTTTGTAACAAAACAAGGTGGTGATTTAACATTTGTTAGAAATTCTGTAACCATTGTGTAGATTTTTTTTTTTTTTTGTTATACATATTTTTGTTTGTGATTAATTACCATACATGCTTTTTTGTTTGGGGCATTTGATATGGAGAGGTGAAAACATTTTAGGCAGTGTTGCTTGTTATTTTTCGTGTGTCATGTAGACTTTTGTTTTGTTTTGTGTGTATTTTATACGAGTTGTTATTTGAGAGGAAAATATGATGTAATCAGGGCCGGCCCTGAGTTCTTATGAGCCACAAACAAAAATACGAAAATTGGCCGATTTATCACTAAACTAAAGAAATATTTATGATTTGAGGGCCGATTAGTTATAATAAATTTGAAGGTCGATATGAGGGCCACAAGCATAAGCTTTGCCCGCTTGCCCTCAGGGCCGGCCCTGGATGTAATGTGATAATTATTTATTTCGATATTCTTTTTGTATACAGTGGTGGGAAAATTTGTTGTTGATGGGAAATTTGCATGAAATTTCAAATTTGGCTGCTAAATTTCGTAGTAACTTTGTGGTTTTTGGCTTTGTGCCTTGAGACAAAGTATGAGAACTATAATAAAAATTGTTTAACATAGTTTGGAAAATCACTATAATGGGCTGGTAAAGTTTTTTGTAGGCCTAGGTATTTGGGCTGAAATTATTACGAAATGGTGTGTAAAGTTATTAGTGGACTCAGTAGAACAAGCTGATGACAAAGGTTATGTTATCAGGTTGTATTTAAAAATTTCTGGTTAAAAGTATCAAAAACTTGTCTGTTTATTTTGGAATGTTCACGATGTTTTTTTCCCCTCAACTAAACATATTAAAAAACAAAAGACGACATAACAAAAAAAAAGTCCATCTCGTTTCCTACCTACACCAACTCATACCTCATATAACCAAAAAGCAAATAATAATTATTTAACAAAGATAATCTCATGCTTCAACGAGTATCGTGCTATTTTTTGTTATCGCTTTGTCTACAAGGTTGTTCATGTGGCCCTGGTATAGTCCAATTTCTCTTTTGTTTTTCTCAATTTTCTATGGATAGACTAATGCACACCATATACAAACGTTATAGTTTACTATAAATAACAGTATCCATATTTGACGACAAAAAATAGGATCCATATTTTGTTCCGCTACGAATCTGTTAATCCAAATATATTATAATCTGATCTATATCTATCATATAAAAAATCTAGCTATATCAGAACAACTTACGGTGTATCTTTATTTTCTCTGCAAGTATCATAAAATAAGAAAAATTATTGCTCACAAACAAATAAAAAGATCTTTATTTTGTTTCTATATTTTTTTTATCTCTGCTAGTACTTATATAGAATGATAACATTTATTTTCGGTGAATCAACACCAAAATACTCTCAAATTTTGTTTTTTAATGATAACTAAGGAATCAAATAACATTTTATTTGTTTGATTGTGATTCTGTGAACAATGAATAACTGTACTAAAATTATAAGGAAACTCAATATTATAGGGGCGGCAATCACTTGATCTGCAAGCAAACATATCATAATTCCCCTTAAATTTAAAATAATCAAAGAAAACATTCGAATTAAACACAAGATAATGAAAAGAATGTTTCTACATTCCCAAAACTTTTGAGTAAACAAAAAAATTCGAACTAACATCATTACCATAAAATTCATAATTATCATAGTGGGTCAAAAGCTGTGAAGCGACACAACACTGTGACCAGTCTCACGTGACACAAGGCCCATTCCTTCATTCTCATAAGCGCGTAAGTCACACGAACTAACATACACGCGTGAGAAAATCAAACTAGCTTGCATATCAAGCTACCTACGTGTCGAAAATCGCACCAATCTATTTGGAGAAGCCGCGAGTCGAATGCCACTAATCTCTCTCTTAATTACTACTTCAAAAAAAAAAAAAACAAAACAAAACACAATTATGATATGGCTGATTTAAACAATTGAAAAAAGGCTACGTTTTAATACAAAATCTCGGAATTTCCATAACCATAACGAAATGTCGAAATTCGTAAAAGCAAAAAGGAAATTAAAATATATTTTCAAAATAAAAATGTAAAAAACAATAAATGGAGCGTGACTATATTTAAGTAGGACGTTACTAAGAAACGGCGATTTCTTCGTAGCCTTTTTGACTATTCCTTCTTTCCCAAAACTGTTAATCGAAAATTTTTCTCTCTAAAATCTTCTTCATATTCTCTTCCCCGGTGATAAAGAGATGAAAAGCCGACAGAGAAAAGTTAAATACACGGTTCACCGGAAAATCACAACCATACCGGAAAATCCCTTAACCGGTTTACCAAAAGTTGTGAAAATCACAGTGACTGATCCATGTGCGACTGATTCATCAAGCGACGAAGAAGAAAACGACAAATCCATGTCATCTCCGACAACAACAAGAGTGAAACGTTATGTAGAAGAGATTAGATTCGACGGAGATGCTAAACGAGAAAAACCGGCGAGTAAACTGGAGGAAGAAGAGAAACCGGTTAAGTACAGAGGAGTGAGACAAAGACCATGGGGTAAATTCGCGGCGGAGATTCGTGATCCGAATACCAAAACACGAATCTGGATTGGGACTTTTGCGACGGCGAGAGAAGCTGCGATTGGTTATGATAAAGCAGCGATTCGACTTAAAGGACATAACGCTCAGACAAATCTTCTTACTCCTCCTCCTAGTCCTAATTCTTCTACGGCGGTTGTGTCGGAAAATCCGGTAATTGATCTCGAAACTGTTTCGGGATGTGATTCGGCGAGAGATTCTCAGATTAGTCTTTGTTCTCCGACTTCTGTTCTTCGGTATGATCGTAATGAAGAAACAGAGTTTAGAACAGAACCGGATAAGTTAACCGAAAATGAGAAAATTCCGGCGAGTTTGTCACCGGATTCGTTTTTCTTGCCGGATTTGTTTCGTGGTGGAGATTGTTTCTGGGATTCTCAGTTTTGTAATGATTCTCTGTTTCTAGATGAAATCGAATCGTTACCAAATGACGATATAATCTCTAATAAAGATTCGTTAGGTGTGATTGGTGATTTCAGCTCATGCTCATGGGATGTTGATGAGTTTTTCCGGGAATGAGAGTTTTATTCTCGGGAAAAAAATTCTGGGTTTTTCGTTTTTTGTTCTTGAGTGATATGAGTGGTTTTCGTTTTGATGATAACGACGGGGAATGAATCGTGACCGTCCGTTTTCCCTTTCCCGATCGACGATGGACGGCTCCGATCTACTGAAGAAGTCAGCGGAATTTTAATTTTATTTAATTAGAGATTTTTAATTTATTGTGCGAGTAAATATAGTAATTAGGCTTTGTTAGGATTGTGAGAGTCTGAGAGAGATTTAGGGGGGTTTTGTTGAATTTTGGGGAGGTTAATGCTGTGTCACTATGAAGGAAACAGTATATAAGACCGTATATTAATATTTAATTATAAAGTATTTTATTAATTTCTTAAATCTTTGTCTTTTGTTTCCTTCGCATGAATCTTTCACAAAGTGGGGTTTGTGTGACTCGTCACATTTTTAT
The DNA here is from genome assembly GCA_963576765.1 of Draba incana. Classification (NCBI taxonomy): domain Eukaryota; kingdom Viridiplantae; phylum Streptophyta; class Magnoliopsida; order Brassicales; family Brassicaceae; genus Draba; species Draba incana. The sequence goes on along the minus strand of OY755202.1, from coordinate 1,706,001 downwards.
CGTACATATAAATATCAAATCAAAATCTTCCCCTAACAATAATAAAACAAAAAAATCATGAAAAAATCTTAGATCCTAACTATATGACTTACAGCTAAAGATCTAAATTATTACCAAAAGACAAAGATTTAAATCTAAAGAGTAAGCAGCCCTCTCATTGTGTTTGAATTTATTGTTTTGTTTTTTGGCACTAAGTGTCAGAGTAACAGTGACTATTAATGTGAAAAACCAACTCATTGAATCATGTATAAACCCTACAAATTGTCTACACTTTAACAACCTTCAAAAATTCAAAGATTGGAGTATATTTTTTTCTTTTTGTATCCAAAATTTGCTCCATGTCTAAATTTTCGATGCAATGAGCAAAACCAAACATTACATAGTTTGGTATACATCAATTTAAAAGGAAAAAAACTGTTATCTTCTTAGTTGTAAACGGGTCATTTTCTGGTTCATGAAAATGAATGTGATTTATCAATAATCTCAAAACTAACAGTCTTATCTTCTTTTATCCTCCACAACTAAGCCTTTAATTGGTAAAAATGTGAAATTTGCTTAAACTAAAATTATGTAACAATATTATAAAATTAACCGTCGAAGAATAATTTGGTTGTAAAAAGAAGAGAGTATTTGATTTTGATTTGGGTATCGGATAAGTATATTAGACAATATATTAGAGAGTATAATAGCAAATCGTTGAATAATCAAATAACAAATATACACTTCAGTTAAATAGGGTTTTATCATGATAAGCATAAAAGGTTAAAAAGTGATTTACGTAGTAGATTAACATTTCATTTAATAGTTAGAATTTTACGCGATATGGTGTTTTTGAAAAATCTTAGAACATAAAACGTGGAAATTATATAGCGTTCTGATTATCACCTTAGTAAAAACGTGTAACAGATAAAATAATTAGTTTACATTGAAGTATGGAAATGATGAGGTGAATGAGCATATACACTGATTCTACAAAACTTTGTGACAAAAAAAATTACAAAATAATTAGTCATCTTGTTATTTTTAAAATCACCAATCAAAACATAACCAAACCTGTTTATACATAGTCAATTAGATTATGTATTAAGTTTATGCGTTATTTTTCAAAAAAAAAAAAAAAAAAAAGTTTATGCATGCGTTGTCATGAAGAGAGAAACCAATGGAACAGTGCTGAGAAGAGAAAGACAATGTATTGGGACACGAACTTATATGTTTTTCTGTCGAATACAACAGACACTCTGTTTAGCAAGTGAAAATAGAAAAGAGTCTTCCAATGAAGATGAAGACTTCTCATGGTCTAGTCGTTGACCTTAAGTCTCCCACTACAATATTTTAGCAATTATTTAAAAAATTTAACAATCTTTCGATTACGACGTTTCCTAATGGTATCACTATAATAATAGAGAAATGTCTTGTGGAATTGGAATTGCCATATTTTTCATTCACATGGGTTCAATCTGTCACTCTCTGTCTACTTTAGGAAATGTTTTTAATTTGATTGTAAGACTTTTCTTTACATTTTCTACTAAGTATGTTTTGTTTTCCTTTTCCAAATTGTGACGAGAATGTACGTAAATTGAAGAAGTAAAAGAAAGTATACACTTGCAAAAAATTAAAATAAAATATCTTTACTACTATGAAATTGGTGTAATCAGAGAAAGAGGTCTGTGTTGTTTTAGAAATACAAAAAGGACCATTCACCAAAACCAGCAATAACAACAGTATTGGTTCGTTCGAGGTTTAATTTGACCAATTGAATATATTTGTCTCTTTCGTGTTCGTTTTAAAATTGGACCAGACCGTTTTGGCTTCCCGAAGTGCGACTATACTTATGAGACCCTCTTTTTCACTCAGGAGCAACGCTCCATTCATAGTACGTATTAGAGTTTTTCTTTAACCATCTATAAACTCAAACTATAAACTCAAACTTTCAACAATTGTCGTTTATAATCGGTTCAAATATCTTTGTATAATTATACCTTAGTGTATAATGCATTTATTTCTACGTACTATGGTCAAATTTGCGCTCATGCAGTCCGTTTCGTAGTATTTTGTTTGTGCTTGTGTTGTTACACTCGCATTAATTGTTGGAAAAAAGGTTGGTTAGAAACATATAAAACAAATAGCTTTGTACGTGCCTATAATACGTGATCCTTGATCATGAGTGTGACAAAAATTGACCACTAGCCATAAGGAATCACAATGAAGATTTATTCATATTCTAAGATCTTCTTGATTAAGACATGCAAATGAACACAAAATACTGATCCTTTAGTGCAAGAGTATTTGGATCATTTAATGCGTGTGTGTAGGAGATTCTCCATAAACAAAGTTATTAAATGACATAGAAACAAACAAAAAGAGTTTTTAAAACAATATCAACAAATCGATTTTCCACGGTAAAATTCAAAAGACTTTAATTTGTAATTTATTTCAAGAGCAAAAAAGTGGGTCTAAGCCCATGTAGAGAACCACGTTGTAAAAGGTCATGTCTTTATCAGACAGAGGTTGGCCCAAATCAAATTGAGAGTTGAGACAAGTTGCCTATAAAATCTCTGTACCAATGAGATTATTATGGGTCCCATAAGATCTTTAAGTCTCAAAACACTTTACACTTTTGTGTTTTAACTAGATCTAACCAGGTTTAATTCTGGTTTATCTTGTATGTAAATACAAAGCTGGTCAAGTAATAGTTATGAACAATTTTAGGTAGGTAACAGTTTTGTCATTTATGCTTTGGTATTGTGTTGTCAATTTAAGGAACAAGGCAAAGAACAAAGTATAAAAGGAAAAGTAATGTTTTCCCCTAACTTCTTCACTTGTATTAAACTGGTATACGCAGAAGAAACAAATGTGAATGTACTATAATAACTGTGAATAAAAGCTTATTGAATATAAGACAAACTTATGAATTTTTGGCTCGTACATCTTTTTAGAACTGACTTGATAGTTAAAAAAAAATTCTACACGTTCCACCTATTCAAATCGGGATCAAATATGCTACACAAGTTTATGCAAGCAACTAACTATAACGTAGAGCTAGCTAATTATGTCCTTTTAGTTAAAAAGACAGAGCCAAGCCAATGATGGATGATTTATCTTTCATATACCAAATCCCATAATGTGTTTTGGAATAATACTAACAATAATAGTGTTAGGTGGTAATAGTACTTTTGTTGGTGAAATGCTCATGGTATAATTGGTTCAATAGAAATATAACACTTATTACTACCATTGATTTCGCCAGCTAACACAGTTCTCATTCTTGTCCTCAAAACACACATAGACCAACCCCTCCTTTAGATTTAGTCTCCTAACTCTGAAAAAAACGGCACGGAGTTTATATTAATAAAGAAAATACTACGAACGCGTTTATTTGCCATCACTCACACTAGGTCATATTTAAGCCTGTTCAAGGCCCATAATGTGAAACAAAGCTTAGTCAAAAAACGGCAAGGAGTCCGGTCAAAAGGTTTGAAAACGGCGACGTGTTGATTTGTGGTTCTTTCTTTGTCTGCACCGAAATGAATCATGTTCAGAATAATTTTCTTTCTTTTTTAGGATTCTCCATGCAAATCCGGAAAACCCTAGAACCACCACCAACCATACGCAATCGGATTAACGTCGACGTGAAAAATTCCGGTTAATCGGCGGAATCTGATAGCTCAAAGATTGAAATTGAAGTGATTGTGATGGTGGAAGAAGCGAAATTGGATTCGAAATCAAAATCGAAACCGATGCCGAATGAGAATTTGAGATTCGGAGAAAGGGTTTTATCTGCCGGAGGCGCCGCTTTCATATCGGCGGTGATAGTGAATCCTCTCGATGTTGTTAAGGTGAGAATTTGAGGTTTTTTTTTGTTCGTTCGTTCCTCGAAAATCTGATTTTAAGTTTTGGAATTTTTGTAATGAGCAGACGAGATTACAAGCGCAAGATGCAGGAGTCCCTTATCAAGGCTCGTGTCGTCTAGGTTGTTTCGAATCGAATTCCACTGTATGTTTTGAATTTTTGATTAAGCTGGTTCGTTTGAAACTGGTTCTGGATTTGCAAAAGGCTTAGTTTTTTCATTTGTTAATTTTAGGTGGTGCAGGATTTAAGAAGAAGTAATTATACAGGGATGTGTAGAATTACTGGTTCTGCATCTGTATGCTCAGATAATCAGTATAAAGGAACATTTGATGTCTTTTACAAAATTATCCGCCAGGTTAGAACATCTGTATGGCTTTTGGTATTGTATTTGTGTAATGCAATTGTCTCGGAAATCGTATTTTTTATGTTTCTAGTTCACTATTTACTCATTTGTAGAGTTTCACAGGAACAACTTTATGCAGGAAGGGTTTTCTAGGCTTTGGAGAGGTACTAACGCAAGTTTAGCGTTGGCTGTCCCAACTGTGAGTTCTCTCTTAAGTTAGGCTGTTGGCTTCTGCAATCGATTGTTTACTATGTCTTTGAATATGTTGCTAGGTTGGAATCTACATGCCATGTTATGATTATGTTCGCAATTCCATGGAATTATTCACGGTAGAGAAGTCTCCAGCTTTGACACCGTATGTTCCACTTGTTGCCGGGACAATAGCACGCTCCTTGGCTTGTATCTCATGTTACCCTGTTGAGTTAGCAAGGACACGGATGCAGGTATGTAATTGTTTCTACTTATTTATACGGGTAGAGAGATCGAGAGAGAACCAATGGATATTGATTCTTTTGTTTTACTAACAGGCATTTAAGGGAACGCAAAGAGATGTGAAACTGCCGGGCGTTTGGAAGACATTAGTTGACGTGATCAATCCAATCAAGGGCTCGACTAATGGACAAAATTACAGAATGTTATGGACAGGTCTTGATGCTCAACTTGCTCGGGATGTTCCATTCTCTGCAATCTGCTGGTCTATACTTGAGCCCGTGAGTAATCTATTTGTCTCTATTGTGTCTTGCTATTGTTGTTCTGGTCCTCACGACTGGTTCGTTATGACTTTAGACACGGAGAAGCATTCTCTTGTACATGGGTGAAAAACCAACTGCAGGGAGTATAATAGGTGCAAACTTCACTGCTGGCTTTGTCGCTGGTGCGGTTGCTGCTGCAGCTACTTGCCCACTAGATGTTGCAAAGACTCGTCGTCAAATAGAGGTAAACCTAACCTAAATTCCACTGAATTACTCTGATTTTAGAATGCATCACCAGCTAAGTGAACTCGGGTAATTAACGTTTATGGGTTTTTGCAGAAGAATGCAGACCGAGCCATGAATATGACCACAAGACAAACCTTGGCAGAGATTTGGAGGTATGGATAAGTGTTGCTCTTCTTAGTTCTCACCCAAAATGAGTAATTTGTTAGCAAAATAGAGCTCTCTTTGTTTAGGAAATGGGAAAGTTGGAAACTTTAGGTCGTATGTCGGTTTTTTTGTTTGTTTAGGGACGGAGGAATGAGAGGGATGTTTAGTGGAGCAGGGGCTCGAGTTGGACGGGCAGGACCATCTGTAGCCATTGTCGTTTCTTTTTACGAAGTGGTTAAGTACGGACTACACCACTTTCACCAACAGTAACCAACACTACAAAAAGATATTGTTTTGATGCGAAGCTTAAAGAAGTCTTTCGCATCTATACTCAATAAAGAGTGCCGTTTCAGGTTCTTCCTTCAAATAGGCAAAAGGAACAATTATATAAGTTGTTACATTTGTTTTTAAATTATTTTTGTAAGAACTAAAAATAATGTTAATTTCATTTTTCAACACGAGATTCTTATACAAAGATTAAGGACTGTAATCAAAAAATTAATGTTAATTATTACATTTCATTGAGAACGACTAATCATTCTACCACAGCATAGTAGGTGTATAAGCAACTGTAAACAATCTACACAGAGGCTACTACACCTGAATCGGCCGTGACTTCAAATGTTGGAACTTAAACGCTAGAGTTTTGAAACATAATACTTTGAGGGCTCTAAGAAATTATTCATGTAGTAAGAAGTTGGATCCCAAAATATATATCATGAAACCAAATTTAAGAATATAAAATTGGAACTGGTAAAGAGGTCATTTAGTCAAACAGACCATTAATAAGTATTAAGTCGATACAAATTATTTTTGATTCAGATTTCTTTTCAAATTCTCGTATCCTTCTCAACGACCTCGCCGAGAACGGTCACCTTCCAACCATGATCTCCACCCGTATTGAACTCGTGCAGGACGTTCGCCATGCTCGTTTTGAATATGCCGCTGAAAACAAAACATATATGATTGTGTCACCATAGAGACAAAATGTAACAAACACAAAGAGAGAGAAACAAAGAAAAAGAAAGAAGTTAGAGTGCTTACATTCAACACAATTTTATCATAGAATGCTCTAGGGATTGAAAATTGAGACTTCCAGTATTTATCTCTGGGATCGATATGAATGTTTTGCCGAAAATGAGAGAAACATAAGAGTTAGAACCAGAGTAACCATAATTCAAGATTTCATACCTCTAGATAAGCTGTTTTTGAATCCCAAAAGAAGCAAATAAAATATTTATATTTTGGTGACGGTGAATGAAACTTTAAACTCATGTAAGTACATTACCCGTCGCAGATATGACAAGGGCATCTCATTAGAGGCATGTGTATGAATACTTGCTTGTTCCCGTAGAATGGATTTACGCATTGTTTGTAGTAAGGATGTCCTTTGAATTTTTTTCCACCACTTTCAGATGAGCTTTTGTCTGCTTCGGAGTCACCGGTTATTTGTAAAGTGCGTTTGCTCCGAGACAAATAACTGACATGAAGCAAATTCAGAAGAGTAGCATAAGATAAAACCTTTGAAACAAAAATGTGTTTGAGATTCCTTACCGTACGCAGATGGTGCAAAAATACAGGTGGTGTTTCACAAACATGTGAGACATTAACTCTCCCATGCACCTGAAGCTTTGCTTGCGACATAAAGGAAGAGGGCACGTGATGCTGCACATCTCCTTGATCCTTGTGTATTCTTCAAAGTCACTAAAGAAAGTTCTTGAGTCCTTATGAAACCAGAATAATCCGCCGACTAGACCCGAAATGAGGGGATTCTTCGCTATCAGTTCACTGCAAATCACACACAAATTGACTCAGTTACTCAAGAAAAAACTGTTGACTCGTTTCAGTGCAAAAATTATTTCGAATTCCGAAACCCTAACCTTTGTAGTGAAGACGAAGTCGATCTCTTCACGGCATAATTTGCACTTGAGATCACCGCTGATAAATCGAAGACGGACGGCGCAGGTAGAGTGACGACAGTGACAGGGACCATAAGCAATCCATGTTTGTTCGTTGGTGCAAAGTGAGCAGGTCTCAGGCTCCGCCATGTCATTCTTCGTTTTTGCGTGAGAGAGAAGTAATATAGACGATTACGTGAAACATATGGAGAAAAAAAATTTGGTTGTGTTCTTAATCGGCTAAAGCCACCCGAATACACAAAAATATGAATAAATTGATAATGCAAGGGAGAAGAAACAATGGTAGATATAAATATCAAGAAATCATAATTTAGAGACAAAAGCAAATTAATAGTAGCAAACTCTTGAATTAATATACTCTTGAATTTCTATCCACAAAAAGCAAATCCAAAACCTAGAAAAGAAAGAAAGAGGTATTAGAAGAAGGTGATGGAAGAAGAAGAGGCATCAAGAGGATGGGTTAGGTAAGTCAGCACTAAAGCCACCACCATTAGCATGCTTTTTGGCGGAACGATAGGTTACATAGTGGTGTTGCTTGGCTAGCAAGAGATCATCATGCTCGAGATGCCCTCACGCCTTCACATAACCGAATTGTGTTGCATCCGATGGACTCTCCAAAGTATGAAAGATCTTAGACTCTTGAATGTTACTACTGCATCGGATTGTCATGCGGCTTTGCAAGCCTTAGCTCAACCAGTAGCTTGGCCGCGGTATAGAGTGCTCATTGATCATGTTCATCGGCTTCGATAGTCTCTCGTGGGACTTGGAAGGTTTGTTTTTCAAACAACAGTGTTAGAGAAATCTCCAAGAGTGTGTTTCGGGATGGTCCCTTCCAATGTTATATACTTATATCGTTTGGGAGGTCCGGCATGGCTTCACCATCGTTTAGCTCGAGAGGCGACATGTTTTTTTGTTTCGTTTTTTGGAATAAAAAAACGAGTTGAATTTTAAATTCTTTTAATTATAACAACAAATACTAATGAATCTAAGGTCAGCTTTATCCATGAGTGTGACACGTGGCTCTCTCCAGATTCGACAACTGTCCACTTAAAAATAACTAAGTAAGCGATTAAAAAATAAGTCCCAAAAAAGCAAAAAAGACTTCTCCGCACCACCATTGAAACCGTCTGTCTTACAACCAAGGGGGAAGAAGGCAATCGAAGGGTCTAGCTTCTCTCTCACTCCAAGAGCTTCATGTCTTCTGTGTATGCTTTTTCCGGTGATGAAAATAGGATTTTCTAGGGAAACTTGCATTGGTTTGATCTATCGAGGAAACACTTGTTCTCTCGGGACTCAAACGCGATCGGAGTGTGAGTAATGGTTTCGAGAAGAATTCGAAAGGCTGGGATTTCTCTGATCCTGGGTAAACCGGTTCAAGTTCGTCAAGGTTTCGTCAAAAAGGTAAGATTTTCCCGAGAATCAAATAAACTGAGTGTAAATTCTGGTTTTGATAAGAATCAACGATGTGGGTTTGGGTTAGGGTTAGAAACGAGTCAAGAATTCTCAGAATTAAGGACGGTTAGCCTTTGACGATATTTTCTCCAGAGCGGTAGATAAATAGAGAATTAGCCCATCGTCCGTTACTTCCATTGATTTATCTTCACCATCATCCAATCTATAAGCTTTGTATACTTGACTCTATTTTAAAAAAGATTTAGATTTTAGATTACGTAAATCTTGGGTCTGGTTTCTTCCTCTTTATGATAAGACTAAAGCTATCTTTTTCTTTGTTTGACTGAGACAAAAATTGCAGGAAGACGTTGCTCCAGGGAGGTTTATCTGATACCTACGCAGCGTAATGCGGAGTGTCGTAAGTGGAAAGTGATTGATGACGAGGTTGAGTACGAGGACATTAGAAGTAAGTTGCATAAACGTTTAAGTGTTAGAAGAAACATGGTCTGCCATGTGAAGATCATCACTATGAATTGACACAGACATGGGTTATCGACAAGACTTGTGTGCCCAAACAAGTCGTTCTCGAAGCAGTTTATATCAAACAACAAAAAAAGACAAAGAAGATCACTAATTCTGATTCTGAAGAACACAAAAAAGAGATCTCAATTTCAATAAAAGACTATTAGGCCTGCAAGATCCTTCATGAGAAATGGGATCCCAAGTTTGCAGAGATTATTACTCCCTGATACAATGAAATAATGGAAGAACACACCCGTGCAATGAACAAACGTGGTAAAACCAAATTTTATGTGACTTTATATACAATCTTAAGTTTGTTGTTGGTTGTTATATATAACTGTATTACTAAGTTGTATCGGTCTTCTGCAGCGGCTATACTGGTATTGAAAAAGAAGAGGTTATATGAACGACAAGTTCAACAGCTTGTAATTTTCAGTACCGTATACATGATCAAGTGAGCTTTCTTTAGTTACTGTCCTTCTAAGTTTGCTAATTTTTGCAGAAATAGATAAATTATTGGGATCTCGTCTCTCTTTTTGATACATATGATTATGTTAGAAGGCGCAAAAGAACCATCCAAAATTGTAGAAGCATTGTGGAGTGGAGCCCTGCAATGAAAGCAACGCAGAAAACGACGTATATTTTTATCAAATTTTTACATTATCCCCTTTTACTACCATTCCCGTGGAATCGCTAACATAAGCTGCTTCTTAAACTGTATTGATCCTTTTTTTCTTTTGTATTTTACCTTCTCGTATTACACAAATGCTTAAAAATATTTATTCTCTAACTCAAAAAGACACTATTTTCCATAAATATCAATAATGTGGACTTGACCATGGACGAGAACAATGAACAAACTGAGAACATGAAACCGATCCAAGAAGCATTGTCAACTCCAAATGGTTCCGCGGCTGATTTCGATGAGGTAACTATCTTGTTACATGGTAATATTCGTCCTATAGTGATGTTTATTAAGAAAACTTCTATTTACTCGGATGAGCTTGAAGAAGTAGAAGGTACCGAGCTTGAAGAGCAACTTCTTCAGACGACAATAAACGATCTGCTACCTTTAGTTCCCGTGCCTGGTGGGCGCCAACCCGCCCGTCCCCCTGCTCAGAAGTAGCGGACCGCTGAGGAAGGCGAACTCGCTGCATTACAAGCTACGGAAGCCGAACTCGCTGTACAAGCTAAGATGGCCCTTTAAGGTCACTCACTTCTCTTATCTATTATTCAACATATTAATGAATGCTTCATTTGTTTTCAAATACATTTCTTTGCGTTTATATGATAAGAAAATTCATATTCCTACATAATAAACATTTTCAATTTGTTTTAAAATATTTTTACGAAGTGCCAATGTAAACAAGCAATTAGCTAAAATATTTCAGATTCCTAACTTCTTACTTTTGCAAACGGTTTAACCGCATGTTATTAACCTCACCGAGCATACATGTATGCATGTATAAAACATGACAAATGATGTATACAAGGAGGATCCAAGTCAAATTTGAATCGGAGCTAAACAAAAAAATAATCTTTATCTTGCATTTGAGTGTTCTTCACATATTTTTCTTTTGCACTTTTTGTATCTTCTACCTCACTTTTGTATTATGGTAATTTACTGGGTTACTACTACTTAGTACTTAATCCTACACTTCCATTTTGGCCTTGGTCAAATGTACCCGAACATCTATGGTCAACTATACGTTACACTTCCCTCTTCGTAAAACTCATGCCGTTTGGATATCGAAAATTTGAACTCCATGTTGTCATATAGTATGTTAATCCATATTCGGTTTTTACAGCTAAATCTTACATTATGCGATGGTTGTCAGAGTTATCAAATACCTTTGTTCGTTCATCATAATTTGCTAATGAAACTCAATTTTAAACATAAAAAATGTCCATACAAACAATAAATAAAAATACCAAATAATAGTACTACTCACATTTTTGTGTTTAATAACCAAATTAACAAATCTTCATGGACTTAGTATGGAATCTCGAAACTCGTAATATGAATTCTAGAGGTGACATATCTTCATAATTAACAAAATAAAATTGTTCTGACCTCTTATGTTGTATAAAGATTTTCGGAAATGCTACTTATGTATACAAATTCAAACAGAGACATAGCAACTCAAGAAGATTGTGTTTTGAAGCTTACTCAGCAAACTTGGATTTACATTATCATGATACTTAAATAGCTTTTGTAATATTGGGAATAAGTCTTTACAAAAGCTAGAAATGATAAACATACCCGCGCGTTACACGGGCTCTCATCTAGTTTATCTAATAAATTTTGGTGGATTTTGAGTTTTGTTTTGCGGGTGAACAAAATTTATTTAATTTTGCTATGGAGAAAAGTTTGGTTATGTCATTAATTCAAACACACATTTTGTATGATACATGAAGACAACGGTTTATATTCATGGGCTTAATTATGTTCAAAATGGTTCATATATAGTTTACTTGAAAGCCCTAATATGTCACGAAGCATCTCTCTCAGGCGCTCTGCTTTTGCTTTCGCCGAAGTCCGCCGTGTCTCCACCGGTTAATTTTTCCTCTGTAAATTTCCATTAGTCTCAAGATTACACCATATAGTTTGTTGACTTTCCATACGGGGACGGTCCATCTTTTCTTGTCCAAAGCATCCAATTCAACCCTTTATAGGTAGACAAGCCTAATCTTTAGTTAATTATTATTAGATTTTAAATTTAATATATTTTATCAACAAGTAGCTTAACTAATGAAAGTGGTGGACTAGTAGATTTCAGTTGAAAAGAGAATTGCTATGAGAGCCTAAGTCAGGGTTTGATTCTCTGAAGTGTGAAATTAACTACCTCATTCATTTTTTTTCAGCCAAAATGATGATACATTTTAGGACCCTTAGAAAATTTGGTGAGTGGACTACTTAATAACTACATTCACTATTGAAGATTAGTCAAATGGTAAAAGTCTGAATCACTCATTCATTTTAAAAAGAAGAACAAAGTAGCTTTGGGAAAAAGTAACTATGTTCCAACCTCAATTTCAACATCAGTATGCTTGTGGGTGGTGTTGAGTCTTCATCATCTTGTACAAGTGATAGATCTCGAAAATAAACACAGAATCCAAGTCTTGGTTTAGAAAGAACAAAACACCAGAAGTGCAAGTGTTAACATCTGAGAAGGAGTTTCTTATTAATGAGTAGTTAACCTAATAAGGGTTCTTTGAGTTTGGGGAGATGAAAACCACATTTTGCTTTTCACAATGTTAATGAATTGTCACCGAAACACGAGTTACGTTGTTAATTATGCATCTTGAATCTCATTATCATGCGTTTTGTAATGTGTTTGGTTTGGCTTGATACAGACTTAAACGTTGGCGCGTATGCAGCTCTGTATTGACTGGCATCTTCACCATTGATCCACAAGTTTTACCCGACGTCTTTGGGTTAAACACGAAGTCTTGGTTCAAGTTTGGGGTATTACAGTGTTAACGCATCCTCCACAGTTTTAACCTTGATGTCGCTTTTTAGAGGACAATCAATGTCTACAGTGCGTTGAACCGACGATTTCGTCACTGAACCGAGGACTTTGGCCCAACTTGATATTTTTGACGTTTGCCAGAAATTATTTAGATAACGAATATGTATATGGATTTTTTTTCTAGGGAAGTGTGATCAATTTATACACACTCCTCAAGAGATATGATGTTATTGATTACATTTTAAGTCTATACATACTTCAACTATGTGAGAGTCTCTCCTCACAATCTCATTTCTCCAAAAGGTTTCAAAAACGTAACTTTTTTTTCCCTCCCTTCTCTCTGTTCCTTTTTTCTCTCCCTTAGCTTTTTTCGTTAAGAAATCACGCCACCGCCAAGTCTTTTGAAGTTGGTTAACAAAAAAAATTCTAAATGATGATACGTGGCACTAGCGTTTTTAGGCCAAATGATTTCACTTTGTAGCAATTTATTACATGATTTGTGATGAATGATGTCTTCTCACGGTCAACGGGTTTAATTAAAATTTGGTTGTATCTAAAGAAGGCATCTAAAACGCCTAGAAAATGTTCCCTACCGTTGCTTGGATCTGAAAACAAACATTTCGCTGCTTTAGTGAAACGAGAGATATAATTGATATAAACTATAACCTTATCGAGGAACACTAACCTATCAGAAGGAAGATTCATATCAATCCCATTCGTCAGCACAATGAGCGAACTAAAGGATCTGCGATATAAAAACCCGGAGTTAACAAACTATCCATCAAGCAAGAACATAATCTCCTAAGATAAGAACCACATCACAGCATTTGCATTACATTTCTGTGATTCAGTAACATTTTTCTAACATATCAACCAAATGTACAACAGAGATAAGACACATTCGCACAAATGATCATTTACCTAACAAGATCATTTAGTATATTCTCTGCTTCCAATTTGAGTGGATCCTTATCATCTAATAACGAAGCAGCGTTCTTCACAACCAGCTTGAATGTACAAACCTGAAACATCATCCATCTTTCATTTTAAAAAAAACAAATCTTTGAGATCATTTGACGAACAAGAGACGACATAAAAAGACAAACCTCAACTCCGGTTTTAGACTGAAAATCCACCAGAGAGTTTCTCTCATTCGGGACACAGTCTCTTGCGGAAGACCTTAACAGTTTCTGAAGACTCTCCAAATCTTCTTCCTTATAATCAGATTCTCTATTTGCTTCCGAGTTCCAAAAACAAAACAAAAAAGGTGAATAAATGCATAAACTTTACGGGAAGAAATTTCAAGAGTAAGTAAAGAGAATTGTACCAAGGGAATCATAAACAGAGCGTAGACTTTGACGTGAAGCATCGATTGGAGCTAACAAGAACCTCGACGACTTCCTCTTCTGATCTTTAAGCCACTCTTTAGGTCCTGCTGCGTTAAAACCATCGATTTGGATTATGGGTTTTCTCCAAAGCTACTTTGTTCTTCTTTTTAAAATGAATGAGTGATTCAGACTTTTACCACTTGACTAATCTTCAATAGTGAATGTAGTTATTAAGTAGCCCACTCACCAAATTTTCTAAGGGTCCTAAAATGTATCATCATTTTGGCTGAAAAAAAATGAATGAGGTAGTTAATTTCACACTTCAGAAAATCAAACCCTGACTTAGGCTCTCATAGCAATTCTCTTTTCAACTGAAAACTACTAGTCCACCACTTTGCTACTTGTTGATAAAATATATTAAATTTAAAATCTAATAATTAACTAAAGATTAGGCTTGTCTACCTATAAAGGGTTGAATTGGATGCTTTGGACAAGAAAAGATGGACCGTCCCCGTGCGCTTGTGACATTTGTTCTAAAATTAAAATACTCTTAGTTTCTCCAACATAAACTTGCTTTTGAAATTGTCATTTTTTTGGGGTCTTGAGAGGCCTTATTTGAAGAATAACTGCAAATCTGCACCACTATGATAAGAGCCAACAAAAACAATTATGTAAAAGTAAAAATGGAGTCAGACGGCAGGACCATCCATAGCCATTGTGGTTTCTTTTTATGCAATATTTTTAAAACCGGACCGGATGCTGAACCGGAAAGTTGTCCGGATCATGGTTCAAACCGGTTCAACCCGGGTTCATTTGGCTTACAGATATTTTATTTTTTCTCGACAAACATAGCTTTTTCATTTAAACAGCCGTAAGGCTTTACAGAGTAATTTTGAAGCCCATACAAACATACTACAAGTAGTCTACAACTCAAAATTAATACCCATGTACAACTCAAAATTAATACCCATGTTTAGCCATTATCTGAAAAGTAAACAGATAACAATTAAAGAAATGAAGACACGTCATAAATAAAAACCCTAATTTATACCGCCGCCCAAAGCTGCCTCTGTTGCGTCTTCTTCAACCTTTGTTTTTTTTTGTTTTTTTTTATTGAATTGAGTCTTCTTCAACTTCTTTCTCATAAAATGATTCAAATCCTAAGTTTTTTGTAAACCATTTTTTCGTTTCTTTCTCGTAGATTCAAAATCAACCAAAACATTGAGAAACAATCAACCCCAAAGAAAACTCAAACTCAGGAAACTTGAGAACCGGGTTTTTTGAGTCAAACCGAACCGGACAATTCTCCGGTTCCAGGGTTAATCCGGTTTGACCGCCGGTCCGGTCTGGTTTTCGAAACATTGTTTTTATGAAATGATTAAAATATAGACTGCACCACTTTCACCAATAACCAACACTTGTAGTTTTTTTTTGTTTCCAACACTTGTAATAGGTTGATATGAAAAAGATATTGTTTTGATGCGAAGCTTAAGAACTCTTCCGCATCTATACTACACACCTTCAAAAGGGCAAAGCATAATTTATTCAAGTTGTTGCATTTGTTTTTTGTTTTGTTTTGAAAATTATCCCTTTAGTTTTGTAAGAAGAAATATAAACTTAGTTTCATTTTCAACTCGAGATTCTTGTACAGTATAGAGGAATATTTCATTATTTACTCGTGTTCAAGGGTATGTAGCAAAGTCAAGTTTTTGATAATATAACATGTGAAATGACATAATAGTTCCGTGAATGTATAGTTTTTTTTTTCTATGTACTTTTTAGCATGTAAATTGTGTATATACATTGTATCATCTTTACAATCACGTCAACATTTTTGATACCAATTAAAGTAATCCATTGATATGCAGATAGTATTGTACAATGGTTATAAATATTCCAAAGAATTTCACCCAAGGCTGAAATTTTTTGGGTTATCCATTTTGCTTTTGAAATTTTCTTGAGATGCCTTATGTGAAGAATAATTGTTTCTTCATTTTCCATTCAAAGTTAATAATTGTCAAAATTATCTCTGGTAATTCAAGCTTAACCAACATTACACATATATGAATATGAGTAAATTAATAACGAAAGAGAAGGAACAATAATAGAGATTAATCTCCAGAAATCATAGTTTTGAGACAAATCATGAACAAATTAATTATAGCCAGACTCTTGAATTTATCCACAAAAAAAAACAGGCAAATCGAGAACTAGTAATTCATAGAAAAAAAAACAAAAAGAGAGAAATAATTAGAAGAAACTGAAGGAAGAAGAAGACGCATCAAGAGGATGGATTAGGTAAGTCAGCACTAATGCCACCACCATTAGCAAATACGCAATCCCTTGATCTATCGATGTTCCTGTGTCAACACAAACAAAAAAACCCCCAAATTCAATTCCGATTTACCATAAATTAGGGTTTCAATTACAATGTCAAGAGATCGAATTCAAAATCGAATTTTCCAGATTTCACGAGGAATCTGGATTCAGATCTGGATTAGAGAGATAGAGAATGCGATTAACAATGAGACTTACCATCGCTGGTAGGCGCAGGAGCAGGAGCTAGGGTTTGAGCGCCGGCGAGAGAAGAAATGACGGCGAAAACAAAAGTGAATAAAGCGAAACCGGCAACGGAATTCCTCGACGACATCTTCTCTCCGGTGATTGATCTGAAGAAAACGAATATTCTCCGAGAAGATCTCTCTGCAGATGAAAAATTCCGGCGAGAGTAATCTGCAGAGACGACGGAGAAAAGAGAGATGATGAAAGTGTATGGAGACGGCTAGTTTAAGGTGGTGTGGTTTTATAGTAGAAGGCCGGTTTAATGTTTACCGGTAATTTTATTCGGTCAAAAAAATTC
This sequence comes from Draba incana, assembly GCA_963576765.1. Taxonomy (NCBI): domain Eukaryota; kingdom Viridiplantae; phylum Streptophyta; class Magnoliopsida; order Brassicales; family Brassicaceae; genus Draba; species Draba incana. Next base: position 1,689,233 of record OY755202.1, on the reverse strand, counting down.
AAGAAGCATGTATTTTCCACGAATTCTCTTTTTATTTTTCCCCTATTGACCGTTCTTCTAATTTTCGTGTCAAACTTGACATTTCTATGTTTCTACATAAATATTATACGGAATTATATTGTATTGTTTGTGTAATGATCTTTGACGAATGTTGTTGTATTATTAATCAAATATAATTCGTGCTTACGAATATATAAAGTGTCAAAGTGTTAAACAAAATTTTGAGAATATATACAATCATAAATTTGAATACCGAAATGGAAAATGAATAATTTTTTTTTTTTTTTTTGTCACATTTTATTTTTCTTTAGATCTAAAACTTTTCGAAAAATCCGTGGACAAAAGGAAAAAAACAAATATGATTTAACTGAAATTTGGCGGCTAGTTTTAGTAACGTTACAGCGAGGAAAATGCATGTGATTTGCTTATCTTTTTATAGTAGCTTTTATTTAAAAAAAAGATTTATAGTAGCTTTTTTTTGTGGAAGCCAAACTGGACTAATTTGTCATCACTCTCTAATTCCTTTTTTTTTAAAGTATAATCGTTTTTGTTTTCATGCAATGAGTTTTATTTTATTTTTCGATTTATTTAACGGCTAGTAGACTAGTAGTAGGTGTTAATCAGCGTGATTATCGGTTAATCCGTCAAGATTCGGATTTTAAAAAAAAGAGTATCGTATCTTAATCTCACTCTCACATGTGGTTTCTGAAGAAACAGTATATGTTTTGATGCTGTAATTATAATCTAAACTTTGTTGTTAATTCTGTTTACATAGAGTTTTTGTATATTAGTTAAAGATTAAACTACGGTTTAGTGTGACACAATTTTATAATACCAACTAGCTAGTAATTAGTGAAAATACATTGATGGTTTTGAATTTTGATTGATAACTATGATAGACTAATATGTTTTTTTTTCTGAATACCAACATATACGAAATACTATATGATTATGCTCGACTTATTATAAGTTGGATTACGTACCTCGGTTGTTGAATGTATGACAGTATGAATAATTTGTTGTATACTTTATAAGAAGAATTTTGATGATTGGTGTACTCTTTATTAGGTGGCTCTTTAACAAACATGTGAGAGGAATTAGCCGTTGGATCAGTTACATCAATCAATTTATGGTTTATAACATCACTAGAACATGCATGCTGCAGTTGGAAATAATGTAGATTTACCTTTTCAAAATTTGAAAATCGCAAAACGTTATAAACTTGTATTTTTCTCAAGGGTAGTTACTAATGGATAATATTTAAACATATATAAAGCTCAATATCGGGAAAAAAGCCCGACATTCAGTTAATGGTTAAGATTGAATGTAAATCACACATGCTTCACAGGTGTGAGGTAAATACTAGATAGTTCAATGACTCTTGCTATCTCACATCAATCATGATAGGTTTTTTACAATATGGTTTTTGTAACCCAAAAAATAATAATAAAACATTCAAAGATTAGAGAGACTAGCCAAGTGAAGGCAATCTTCTAAATTGATACAACACATCAAGTCCTTATTTGGCATATGCTTTTTGACCGCGTATAAATTTTATGAAGACAATAATAAAATCAAGAACGATTATAAATCTTTGGTAAATCCCAACGTTATTTGATTAGAGAAAAATATTAGAGAGTAGCACAAAGAGCCTAAAATTGAGGGGACAATGAAAAAGATGGGATGATGGGATTGTTGAAGGAAACCATGTGCCCTTTGAACCCAACTTGCCTCTTTGGTCGTTTGGTTTCCATTTCTAAACTAATTTGACCTCAACTATTTAAAATTTCAAAATATTTTGTATTCTTACAAGACGATAATATCAGAAAATGTTTGTTTGTCAGAAAAAGATGATATCACTGCAAGTCTTATTTTGAGAAATGTTCTGGAAAATGATATTTTGCCAAGTCATTGAAGATTTGATGTTAAATTCATTTTTCTACTGGATCCAAAAGACGCGTTTACGTGGCTGATGTGAAAGATGACTTGCTAGAGATAGCATACAACCAAAAAGTTTGAGATTTCGCTTCTAAGGAAATATATCGTTTTGATTTAAAAAAAAAACCGAACAAGACGGAATGAATTGGAACGAAGCCCGTAATCCCTTCGTCTCGAATGTGACTCGAACATTTGTTTGTTTGCTAACCAACAAAAGAAGTTTCACTGATATTTTTTATATTTTGTTTTTGAATGAAACATGAACATGAAAAATGAGGTAAGAAATCGTTTGAAAAGGCATAAACACACACCCCCAGGCAATTAGTTACAATTTACATCTTCTTAGTTATACTTATTATACCATACAATGTACATTACATGTTGAACATCTATATATATAAAGTTAGTTTTTCTCTTTTCTCATGCATCCACCTTATCATCCACATGTATATTTAATTATATTTTCAATTATTTTTTTATAGTTCACAATTAATACATTTGGTTATATCATTATGAAAAGAATTTCAAAAGTCATTTTTCATATTTAAATTAAACTTCAAACCTCAAAACTTATACAAATATAGTTCACTAAAATAATAACAAGTTTAATACATGTTATAATAAGTTATCAAATAAGTTCTAAAATTAAACAAACAAATTGATCCATAACTAAATTCATGAAGACTAACATAAGTTCATACGTAAATAAAGTGAAAATGACAGAAAAAAATTATTGCAATTACATCAAATAAAGTAGAAAATAAATTAACTTTAGGTATAGTTGGTTATATCATTATGAAAAGAATTTCAAAAGTCATTTTCAATATTTTAAATTAAACTTTAAACCTTAAAAATTATACAAATATAGTTCACTAAAATAATAACAATTTTTAATACATGTTATAAATCATCAAATAAGTCCTAAAATTAAACAAACAAATTGATCTATAACTAAATTCATAAAACCAAATATAAGTTCATAATTACATAAAGTAAAAATCAGAGAATAAGAAATTATTGCAATTACATCAAATAAAAAGAAAATAAATTAAATTTAGGTATATTTAAGATAACTATTTCATCTATATATATAAAGTTAGCTTTTCTCTCTTCTCATGCATCCACTTCATCATCCACATGTATATTTAATTATGTTTTCAATTATTTTTTGTATAGTTTCACAATTAATACAGTTCACAATTATTTTAAATTAAACTTTAAACCTTAAAACTTATAAAAATATAGTTCACTAAACTAATAACAATTTTTAATACATGTTATAAATCATCAAATAAGTACTAAAGTTAAACAAACAAATTGATCTATAACTAAATTCATAAAACCAAATATAAGTTCATAATTACATAAAGTAAAAACCAGAGAATAAGAAATTATTGCAATTACATCAAATAAAAAGAAAATAAATTAAATTTGGGTATATTTAAGATAATTATTTCCGTTACACGTACATAAAATGAAAATAAGAAAATAAGAAATTTTTCTAATTTGCACACAAGATAATCTGATTTATGATTTTATTTTTAACCAAAAAAGAAAATTTAAGTGTAACTATAAGAGATTAGGAGGATGAGGGAAAAAATCTAAACTATCAAGTAAATATAGCATACATCATGTGATGTACGTGCAATACTGCAATATATCTTGAAACCATACAACATTATATTTTAAAGTCATTACAAATTTCAAAACTTTACAAATGTAATTTGTATTTTTAATTTTAAATAATTAAAAAATTTCATTAGACTAATACTTGTGTTTTATTAACGTTACTGAGCAAAAGCCATAAGTATGACACCCCGGTTTGAGGGCATATATGGTATATGCGGTATATGTAGAGAGACTTAAAAGAATTGATATGGCTACCTATATCACCAAAGTGCACTTATGTTTTCGGTCACAGGTCTTGAGAGAATTCCAGAGTTAAGCGTGCTTGAGTAGGAGTAGTTTCAGGATGAGTGACCTACTAGGACGTCATTTCCAGTACCGTGTGAGTGAGGTCAAGACACTGGAAAAAATCACGTGGTGATTTGCAGGGTTAATAAACATGACTTCCGAGCCTCCTGGACTAACGCACCGCCCATGGATAGGGCGGTCGAGGCGTTACAAGTGGTATCAAAGCGAACCCTGACATCTGTGAAGAGTCTGATTGTCGGGGTAACGATCTTGGTATGCGCAACGAGGATGTTGCGATTTGTTAGTGGGGGTGATTGTGACACCCCGGTTTGAGGGCATATATGGTATATGCAGTGTATGCGGAGAGACTTAATAGAATTGATTTGACTACCTATATCACCAAAGTGCACTTATGTTTTTGGTCACAGGTCTTGAGAGAACTCTAGAGTTAAGCGTGCTTGAGCTGGAGTAGTTTCAGAATGGATGACCTACTGAGAAGTCATTTCCAGTACCGTGTGAGTGAGGTCAAGACACGGGAAAAGATCGCGTGGTGATTTGCAGGGTTAGTAAACATGACTTCCGAGCCTCCCGGGCTAACGCCTCGACCGTCGGAGAGTGTGGGCCCATGGGCCGAGAGTGGACGTGGAGCTCATGGATAGGGCGGTCGAGGCGTTACAATAAGAAAATAATATCTTACAATAAAATAACGGGTACCCGTTCGGGTTCGGATCGGGTATTTCAGATTTTTGGGTATTCGGATTTAGAGATATAATACCCATTCGGGTATTATAAAACTTCGGGTCGGGTTCTGTTCAGTTTGGGTCAGGTTTGGATTATCAATAATACTAAAAATTGTCGAAAATTTTCAAAAACTACTTGATAAATTTATTATTACCTTATTTTATTTTTAATTTGGATCAATTTTAGTTATTTGTTATTCGAATTATCCAAAAATACCCTAAAAAAAATAATATTTTTTTATTGTAATAGTTCAAATAATAACATAAATTGGTTATTTTTATTGAAATATATACACAATTACATTTTGGTTTGTTTATGTTTGGTATATTTCGGGTCCCCGTTCGGTTATCGGTTTGGTTCGGGTTCGGTTTCGGGTTTTTGGTTTTAAGTATGGAAGATCCGTTCGGATATTTTAGAAGATCGGTTCGGGTTTGGTTCGGATAATTTTGATCGGGTTTGGGTTCGGTATTTCGGTTTCGGATATTTTGCCCACCCCTAATCATGGACCAAACGATCCCTAAACCAACTAACGGAGACCCTTAACAGGAACCGCTTCATACTCGGTTCCGGAAAGAGACAAAGTGATGAGTTATTGAGAAGAAACCTGCAAGGTAAGACGAAGCACCAAAGACCAGAGCACACCCAGAAATTGGCCTGAAAGACTAAAAATATACAATACATAAAACCAGAGACCGGAGAGGAGATAACCCGTACAGAACAAAACTCTTGACATAGCCAAATACATCTGAGAGCAACCAAGCTAGTGAAACACCAAAGTCGCATCAAAATAGAATGAGAACAAATGGATCTACCACCGAGCTTTAAGTAAATCGATTATTCAAACTAATCTTGAATCACCGTTTGTAAGTGTAACACAGGAGAGACGAGAGGCCGGAGACACCTAGAGAAACGGCAGAAAAAGCCACCTCTGAGGAATTAGATCTACATCTCAAAATAGAGAACTCATCTTAAAATTTAGAAACTGGTAGCCGAAAAGAATAAGAGAAAAAGAAACACATATTATTTGTTTTTAAATATAATATTTTATGCAGTATAGATAAATCAAACTATCTGTCTTCAAATCTTATATATAATAGCATAGTTTTCTCTCCTCTTAGCGTGTCCACGTCAGCCACATTTTTTTAAGTGGACTCCACTATAAAATTTAACTTCCCAACCAAATAACATATCACTTACAGAAGCCTATGTTTCAATATTAATACTAACAATAACATTAACACAATATCTCGGTCCACCATTAGCTCAATAGCAGTGTCGACTCTTCTCCTTCGCCACGATCTCAACCTTTCTCAACCTTTGACATTTTCATCCTTCGCCGTCAACGGCTATTGCAACGGTTTTGCTTGACTTGAACACAAAACTTAATGTAAGTAAATACATGTTTAGCTTTCGATTTTACATCTCCCTTAAACCGTTTCCTTCTTCTCTTAAATTCTCCTATTATTTTACCCTAATTGCCAACCCCCGTAACCCGTAACCCTTCTTCTATAAATTATGCACTCCTCTCACCCTAACCACATGTCTAATCTATCTTACTCTATGTATCATATAGAAACCATCTTTCTCTCTATTCATCTTTCAGTTCACTTTTCCTCCAAAATGGCTTCTTCGTCGCGATACCGACTTAGGCTAACTATGCCACTTTCAATAATATACGATTAGGTCAGTCTTCTCAACGGATTGTTGGCCGTCTACTCCGCTTCCGGGATGCTCAAAATATCAAGAAGGTTGGATAGTCCTCCTTTTCCTTGACGAGATAATTTGAAATTCTGATCGTTTCCTGTTTTTGGTAGATATTAGGCTTGTTCTTTTCGTAAACGCTGCAGCAGCGTCGGCGTCATAGAAAAGCTTTGTAATTATATTATCTGAAACGTATGTTCTTAGAGAGAGTTGTGATGCAGGGTGACGCAACGACAAGTTAAACAGAAGTGGTGATGGTTAAAAGTGACGCTGGATTTTCTAGCGGAAACTAAAAGCACCGCTGCGTCTCCGAAAGCCAACATCGACAATCAACTCTCCACAGACTTGGAGTGCAAGTAACTAATATTTTAATATTTCTTTGCAATTTTGTGGGATGATGTGGTTGCGGTTTGTAAAAGAACAAGTTAATAGTCATAGAGTTATTTTCAAGTGTATTTTGATTTTCTGAATTAGTTTTTTTGATTAATGTCTTCACGTTAATTTCAACCTCATCACTGTCTTGGAATTATTTCACTTATCTCATCCTACATCTGCGTATACAAGCTGTTAACTTATATCCAAGGTGGGAATATTGCTTTCCCTGTAGTTTTTTTTATGGTCTGAATTTCAACTTCATAAATGAGAACATGTTACTTTCCTGCTATATAAGTTTAAGACTACCAAATATTATCCTTGGCTTGAGCATTGTTACTTATAGATTCCAGTGTCTTATGATTTTAGAGTTCAGTCATTCACGGATTAATAATAGCAACACATGCAATCCAATACCGTGATAATTTACGTACGAAAAAGGCTTTTCAAGTTGGTTTGTTTGAGGTGGGACGCCGCAAAATTGTCGACAGGATCACATACCCTTTTGCCATTCGTTGCCTATTTACTATACAAACAAGCAACTCTTGTATAAACTAATTCAGTCGATTGTAGTTTAACAAAATATAAAACTATATGTATAAATGCCAACAAACCAAACTCTACGCCTCTATGGGATTTCAACAAAAAGGTCTACGCATTACTCCAAATAGAACAAAATTCAATCATAATCTAGATAAAAACCTTAAGAAAGAAAACAAATAGAAAAATTATTTACACTTACTTCATCAACGATTCCCAACATGAAGGTGGATTAAAAACGCTGACAAACAGAATCGTCTTCTTCTACCCATTAAACTATGATTAAACTATGGTTTTCAATACACTCTTGACATCCCATATAGATAACTCTTTCTGTAGCCAATTGGAGAATATTGTATTCAATCACGAAGCTTCAACAGAAGATTTAGTTTTGGATCTCGCTGGGTATCAGTATGGCCGAGAGGTCGAAGGGAGCAAAGATTTTTACTTTTTTGGTAGGGATGAGAGAAGATAAACTGAGATTAATGTTTTCTCGCAAGAAAAATAAAGATTGATGTCTGATCTACAGAAACGACTAAGATATATATATATATATATATTTTGTCGTTAAAGATTTTCACTACTCATAAAGAAGAGTACATTGGCCATTTTACAACATAATCCTGAGAGTGAATTCTAGTATGCGTAGCTAAAGAATCAACCTGATGATTTACTTGTCACCTTACATGCCCAAAAGTGAAGTTACATCTCCTAGTTGTATTGATAATATCATGAAGGGCGATGATATGAGATGAGTTCTTGACAAATAAAGATTTCAAATCCCAATCAGAATACTGCAAATACGCGTACAAGAGTTGCAGGAAACGACGAAGATATAAACATGTACCTTTGAAAAATATAAATAAATTTTTATTTAATCCGACTATATTATAAATTATCAAATGGCCAGTTGTAACATTCCTTCTCCTGCTTCTTCATTTTTTTCTGCGATATTTGTTTTGATTGAAGCTCAAATACTACCACATTGGATGGTCAAACGGAAGCCGAAGCACACCCATTTATAACCCATATGATACACTTAAGAAGTTACACTAATAAAAAAACAAAATCAACAAAGAACAAAATACAAAACATGTTATAAAATGTCGTATGTAATAAATATCTCCTAACATAAATACTTTGCAATATGTTGACAAAAAAATATATTTTGCAATAAGAAAATTTGATGATCATACAAAATGTAAGACAAACACACAAAAATATCAAACGATACCAAATAATATTTTTTACAACAATACATGAACAAAAGTCAACTAAATCAAATACAAAATTCAAAAAAACACACAAAATATCTATCAAAAATATATTAAACAAATACAAATTCAAAACATAAATCATTATGAAATCTTGACAAGCCCAAAATAAACAACCAACATATATACCGATGTAATTGTAAAGCAGTTAAATATTAATAATAATAAATTAACAAATACATCAATTCTTTGAAGAAACTAAAAAAAATATTTTAAATATATTAAAAATAAGTTATTGAATTTACATTAGACCTCATAAAAAATATAACACCCGGGCGTAGCCCGGGTTAAACCCTAGTATATTAAAATTGTAAAAGAGACTCGCGCGTAGCGCGAGCAAATTCTAGTATATAGGTACAAAGACCATGTTTACAGAAAAACACACCCATTTACCTACCATTCAGCCCGTGTGCCTTTATTTCACCAACTTTCTTAGGGATTTTAAAATCCTTTAAATAAGTGATTTCTTATTATTCTTTTCCAAAAACACTGAATCTAAACCGGAATCAATCCAAAGTCCAAACTAAACAGAATCTAAACCGTAGATGAAATACGGAGTCAAGAAATAGCAATGGGAAAAATGATTACTCTCTATGTATATATTTCTAGCAGTGAATCTCCGACAACAATTACATAAACAAAGCTATAAGAACATACACTGTACAATTATATACCTCTTTCATCATTACACAGATTCACTTTTTTTTGTAAAGAAGAATCAATTAATACTATCACAGACATATTTTTGCTTCGACCTATCCAGATTTAATGGTCACACTCACACGACCATAGTGTTTCCGGGACAAAAATAACGTCGCTTCGAGTTATATTCATTGTCCGAGAATTCAGACTCAAAGAGTCTGATTACGTAGAATGTGGCAAAGGCCAAAAGTGTCAAACAAGTTTTAGCAGCTTCATGTTTCCAGTAGAATTTGCAGCTACAAGCATATTCGATTTTTTTCTCCAACATACGCTCGACACAAACTGTCCATTGTCATCAAAGTATTCGTTTCCCGAAATTGGATCGACCGATCCAAACTTGTATGAAGTCATTGGCATCGGTAAGGATTTATAGTAACTATATACCTGAGATGCAAAACCCAACCAAAGAGTGGTTTTTTTTTATTAATAAGCTATAACATTAATATCAACAAGGCGAACAACGACAATTCAAGGCAGCTTTATAAGGAACTGATAATTTAATAATACCTCATTGGTCTCTGAACCACAGGCTATGTATCCATCCAAGACCGATAATCCGACAAAATTCTGTATCTAGGTAAAAAAAGATTAGACAACAGAACTGAAAAATGATGTAAGAAGAAGAGTTTGGGACTAACCTTTTGATTTGTATGTCCTTTATACGTCAAAGAACAAGCACCAGGAGATAACCCAGAGGAATTTGTCTTGTTAAGATTCCAAAGCTTGAGAGAGTTATCAGTGGAAGCAGAAACAACGGTTTCTGAATCCATAAACTTAACGTAGCTAACAGCTTTCTCATGACCAGCCAATGTGCACCAAGGAGTTTTGACATACCGAAGATCATAGCAATAGACCTTGTAATCAGCTGAACCAAATGCCAATGAGTGATTGGAATACGAAGAGAATTGCACGGTACACACATTTGCTGGACTATAGATTGTGCCTATCGACCGTTTCTGCATAATAGTCCCCAGAGAAGAATATAAGTTCAACTTCGTTTGGATTAGCGTAACTATAAACAGGGAATCATGTTTTCTGGAGCTATATACTGACTTGTAGTGAAAAAACAGCTTGACATCGAAATTAAGAGATAAGGGGAAGAAGAGACGTGCCTCATTGATGCTCCAAAGCTTCACCGAACAGTCATCACTCCCACTGACGAATTTTGTTGGGTCAGATGGAGAAAAATCAACTGACCAGGCTCTCTTCTGGTGTTCACTGTACTGTGAGAACCCTTGTCCAGTCCCTGCATCCCATATCTGCACTCACCAAGCACCATACAGTAAAAAAATATCAAGTGAAAACCACGCCAATTCAATTTCATAGGTCAACTAGATCGTAGATAGGAGAGACTATTAGTTTCCATACGCACCTGAACTACACCATCGTAGTCAGTGGAAGCCAAGTAGTTTTTGATGTAACTATTCCAGCAAACACAGCTTAATTTGGACTTGTTGACCATCTCTACTAGTGGATAATGAACACCGACAGATTCATTCATAAACGCATTGAAGTCAAAAATCTTGATTTTCTTTGATATCCCAGCTGCTGCTATGTGTTCTTCATCAGGGTCAAAGCTCAATGAGCAGACCACACTTGCAGTGTTTAAAAGGTCTCCACTTCTTATCGTCCCACATGTTTCAAACTTGCTATACCGAGCGAATTTGCACAGCCCCTCGAAAAAACCTTCCAGTTGATCTGAAGATTTTCCTTTGGTTCTCGTATACTGATTCTCATTTTGGTTTTCAGACGACCTGCCTCTGTCCTTTAGAAGGCTTTTGTCAGAACGGGCACTAGCAACAGAATCCGATAACTTCATTTGCGATCTCATGAAGAAATACGCATCTTCCAGTTGACGGATATTACTCATCAGCCTGTCTGTATTAGCAGTTGGTACAAACAAGGAGCCCGAAGTACTTGCACGGGGCTCGTCTAAGGGAGATGACTGCGCTCTTCTTTCAAGAGCTCCATGAGATCTCACCAAAGATGCATTTGAAGAATATCTTCGCTCGGCCTCCTTAATATCATCCTCCAAGGTCTGGATGTCTTGCAGAAGCTTAGATGCCTTTTTTTGCTTCTGCTCTTCTAGTGAAGATAAAAAATGAAGTAACAGCTCAGATATCTCCTCATCAGCAGCAGTCGATATAACTGAATCATCCTCGCATATCAACTCAGACTTTAGTATTTCTCTGTCACAAAAAAAGAAGAGACTGAGAACACAGGAAACAAGAAGATAATTCACCCAGTGCCATGACATTTTATCTTCACACAATTGTGAGGGAAAACATCGAATAAAATTAAAGGTATCCAGCAACGAAATCTTCAAGAAAAATTTTAAGTTAGTGAAACAAAAAGTTTGACCAAGGTCACACATCTCCAATTTACCACTTCATGTAATTAATGCCCACAAGATTCATTTCAGAGTAGTACTCAGTAAAATACCTAGCTGTTGGTCGGGAGGTGGGTTCAGGATGTAGAAGCCAAAGACAAAATCCAGCTTCCTTTGAGTATCTTGAGAGAAATGATGGCGGGAGAATTCGATGACGTAAATCTGCCATCATTGCAGCATGCATTTCACCAGACTCGCAGTGGCATAGCAACTGAAACCATGGTCAAACCTAGATATGTCAGTAAACATCTTCACACGAAAAGGTCAAACAAGTTATATTGCAGACAGGCTCAAATGAGCAATTTTCAGGAATGCGAATAAAAGACAGTAGAAAAGAAATGGAAACGACCCAAAGCCTGACCTTCAAGACTGAATAAGAATGAAAAACACATAAGGAGTATATGGCAATACAAGATGTTTAGAAGCAAGGAAATGTTACATCCTTCATGGAATAAAAAAGAAGTTAAGTAGACTAAACATCTCATCACAAATATTAAACCGGTATATGTGCTTACCTCAAACAGAAGAACACCAAGGGCATATATATTTGATTTTTCTCCGATATCTTCTCCATTTATCTCCTCTGGACAAGTATACCACTGCTCTTCTAGCCATGTGGACATAGATTGTTTTTTCGTCATTGAAGACTCGCTTAAAATTTTGCTATAGTTTTGCTGTTGAAGTTCACAACTGTCTGGATTACGTGCGTCAACCACATTTAAATCAATCACAGGGCTTTTCCTTTTGGAAGGCTTCCCACTTAAAGTGGGCTGAAGTTGATTTCCTCGAGAATCTACACGCAAGTCCGTTTTTCTTTTCTTCAAATCCCTACCTACGATAGATGATTCCTGAACCACTAGCCTCTTCCTATTCAAATCTTCGTCAACATCTGAGTCTAAACTGTTCTTTCCAAAAGTACCGATATATCTAAGTTTCTTCGATGGGACTAACATGAAAAGGGATGGTCTCAAGTCCATCAAGAACAGTCCTTGAGAATGGGCTGAGTCAACCAGCTCCAGCAGCTGTCTAAATAGAAAAAGACCTTGTCGTTTCTCTCGTTTAGCATGACTTGATCTAAGAAACTCCCTCAAACTGATTCCACGAGAAGATTTAGTATGCTTCTCATCACCATGTGATACAACCCCATTTCCTTTGGGACTTGATTTCACATTTTGAGGAATAGGCGACTTGCCATTATCCAACTTTTTTTCCTTGCCTCCACTATCTTGCTCACAAACAAACTCAGGAGGAGTTTCCTGGTTTTTCCCTACCACCCCTTTCCCCTTCATAGCTCTTTTAAGTATCAACTGAGAAAAACTCGAAGAACTCAACGGCATTTTCAACTGAGCACCTTCGTTGATCAATGCAGGAGCGTTCATAATGCTGTTCTCACCAGCTACTCTAAGACGTTCAGAAAACGCTTCAAGATTCTGCTCATTCCTCCTACCCATAAAAGGCTTCAGATTTTGCCTTTCCGAAGTAGCTCCAGCGAGCTGTTGTCTAATCCTCGACAACATTTGATCCATATCACGCGGCTGCTGATGTGAATCAAGCTCCCCATCTCCTCCTCCTCTATAAGAAGACCCTCTAGCTAAACGATAGAGATGCTCAAACTTCCCAGCCCTAGAACTATCCATATTACTAACATTATGATTAGTCCCTCTATAGTTCCCCAATGTCAATTCTTCAACGGAAACCTTAGCTTCCTCCGGCGACTTATTCATATCGACATTCCTATCATGACCTGAGCTTCCGGGGCAATCACTCCTCAAAGAATCGTTTCCAGGAACATCATCGACTCGTCCTTTCAGTTGTTTGTTGTTACTCGCTACTGTTTCTTCACCAACTCTTTCCATATCCAGATTCATCGCATCACCATCAACACAGTCAATAATCTACACCCATCCATGCCCTAATCACAACAATATATACAAAAAACAATCGAATCGCATCAGAATCAACCTGCTAAATTCTCGATAAACCCTAAACTACTTCAAACACACAAAAATCTCCGATTCCGAAACCGTATTATCACTGTAATCTCAATCTCAAGCAGCACAAAACGAAGATTAAGTGAATTTTCAGCAAACGAAATACATAAAATCAGATCGCTTACACAACGGAGATTTCCCAGATACCGAGAGATCGCAATCAGATCATACAGCGAAGCGGTGAAGCATGTGGAGGAGAAAAGCCTCTAACGAAACTCGCAGAAAGTAATTTCAAAATCACACGAAGAAGAAGAAGAAGAGGCTATAAACTTCTCAAAAATAGATCAAATTACGAAAAAATATCTAACTCGAACACACAATGAATCTCTCTCTCTATACTATTACTGGAATCATTCGTTCTTCATTCTCTTATTTTTTATTTTTATTTTTCAAATTATTATTCATTTAAGGCTTGAAGCCACATATCATAATCATATGCTTTCTTTTTATTCTGGCTGACAATTTTTCAAACATTATTTTATTTAGTTGTTTAGAAAGATTTTTCTGGCTGACAATTTAAGTCTTGTCTAGTGACAATTATTTTTTGTTTAACTCAAGATTCAAAGATTACGTTGGACAATCTTGTTAGTGACGTCAGCTTAAGAGAACGGTGCTGTTTTTACCGTTATTTACGGGAAATGCCACTATTGGTTTTCCTTCTTTGGTAAGTCGTAGGGGTATTTTGGTAAATAAATGGAAAGGTAAGGGTATTAAGAATGTTGCATGGGAGGGAAAGTGATATATTTGTTAAGAGGAGGAGATTAAAACACGTCAACGTCGATTAATCTATTCGCGATTCGAGTGTGGTCACTCACGTGAAAGATGTGGAGATTAATAAGCCACGATACGAATAATACGAATAATCATTGTTTATATACTCCAATGTTTTTAAAATTATTAGTTAATGGGCTGGGCTTTTTTGAAAAACGGTATGGGCTTATTTGTTTTTTTTTTTTGTGACCAAACTTCGAAAAGAAATACAAAATTTTGTTTTGTTTTTCCAAGAGGTTTCTTCACTCTCGGAATAAATCCATTAATTAATTATGAATTCGATGTATAATAAGAGGGGAAAAATTATGGCAAAAAAGAACAAAAAATAAACAAAATTTATGTATTATCATAGAACTACATTTAAGTATAAAATTTTATGTACTTAGGTAGAATTCTATGTATAACATGAAATTCTATTAATTATATACGTAGAATGTTTTCTACGTACATATAATTCTATATGTATATAAATTAACAGAACTCTATCAACATAAAATTTTAGAATCTATGTATACACCAAACAGTTATATCAACATTTCAACATATGATAGAATTCTGTATTATCATACATAGATTTCTATTTAATATCATAAAGTTTAATCTAATATCATCATATACATATCTATCTAGTTATACATATTTTTTTTATCTAATATCATAGAATTCTATCGACACATGATAAATAAATAAAAAAATTAGACCATTTGAGTTACATGGAGAGAAAAATACGTTTTAATAATATTTTTAGCATCTACATTGGGTTTGATTGGCAGAGCATTTAAAGAAGCATCATGCTCTGTACTATCTAATCACGTGTAATTAATAGAGCATTAAGCAGAACATTTACTAACTGCTAATGCTCTCAAATGCTCTTGCCCTCAATGCTCTCAAGTAGAGCTTTTCCAGAGCATTGAGCTTTAATATATTAAAAAAAAAAAATTTAAAATTATAAAACTAATTTATTTTTAGATAACATCAAAACAAATTCTATACATAAAAACTTTTAGTTATTTTAGTTCATGTTTATCATTAATTTATTTGTTCTATAGTTTGAAATAATATTATAAAAAAAAATCATTTAAATATAATTTAAATTAGAAATTTTTTAAAAAGTCTTATCATAATATAAAAATATAATATATACTTCATTAAAAATGAATATACGTTATTTATGTAATTGTAAGAATACATATAAATAATATAATAAGATAATTTATCTTAATTTTATATATAATCACTCACAACTCTACCAATCATGCATTTTAATCAGAACAGTATAGCATAATGCTAATGCTGCTTGATACTCCAGCTCCAGCTCCATTATACTTTGCCAATCGAACCCATTGTAATGATTGTATAGAGCGTAGCTAATTTTAACAAAATATGGATATGTGCATACCATTCATCACACAATTTTTTAAAAATTGTTCTTCAAAGCGATAACCGTTTGTATTTGAATTTAATTTCAAGATCTATATATACAGTAAGTTTTAGAATCTTAATTCTTTTACCATTAGATCTCCAAGAGCAAGCAAGAACAAAAACTTAACTACTAAAAAAAGTCAAATTGATGTAATTGCAGCCATAATTTTAAACATAGTTTACTATGAATGGCAACAAAAAGGATAAAAAAAACTCTTGTCGGAAAGATGGCTAATTTGAGACAAGAACTCCTAAGTCTTAATAATTGTATATATTGTGTTCTTCTCTTCTTTTTCGTTATGGATTCGCCTCGTGAATCTAACCGCGAACGTCACGACGAGAATGACAAACGAGAGGAGGAAGCTAGCAACTTCCCTGGTGGATGTAAATCTCATGGTGGTTCTTCTCTCTCAGCTTTGTGCAACGACGACGAACGAAAGTGAGAAAAGTTGAGAGAAAGAGAGAGAGGAGAGAAGAGACCATGTTGCACATGAGGTTCGTGAATCTAGAGCACGTGCGAACAAGAGGCTTATGAAAGAAACAAAGCTCATGGAGAAAAGGACGCACGTGCTTCAACCCATGGCTAAGGAATTCAGGTGAAATAAATAAATAAAAAGCTTGTTTAGACTCTTGTAGCTATGCTCATGTTGATGTTGATCATACTCTTATAATGTGCAGGCATTACAGGAAAATGTGAAGGACATGCATGATTGATAAGCTGAATACAATCATATATTGCAATCAAAATTTTGTTATTTAATAGTTATGTAAAGATGACAAGAATATGAAGAGATATTTTTGGTGTAAATGTAAATGACTTTTTAATCAAGTATTTCACCTTTGTAAAGAAATATAACAAATCTTGTATCAATAAATATAGAAAAAAATGCAAATTCAATTTATTTATTAACAAATATTGTTCTGATTCTGAGTATGCTTGTAGTTGTAGACACAAGTCACAATACAAATGTGAAAATCGTATCCAAAAAATAAAGCCCAATTTAACAAATGAAAATCTTATCAATAATTGCTAAACCTTCAAGCCCAAAATTTGAAAACAACACCGTATCTAAATTCTGTATGGTTGGTTGGTCACATTAATCATACTCCAGTTTATACTAATATTTATGTGTGATATTATGTGTGATTAACAGCTAATAACCTCGACCGATTGGCGCAAACCAACCTAATCTCTCCCTTAATCAATCATTATTAGTTTAATTAGTCTACGTCCAAAACCTAATCCAAAATCCCTTTTAACTTTTAACTTTTTTCTTCTTTATAACAACATGGGACATTTAACTAATGATAAATTTTATAAAATTAATAAAACAGTACCGACATGATAATGTCGGATCAGCAGTCTAGCACAGACCTTGATCGATACGAATCCTAAAGTCGATCGAGAAGGAAACAAAACCCCAACTCACCATCCCAATCTTTAAAGTTATTATTTTTCTATAATAAATTTAATACGGTCAGTCCAACATTCCAAAGTATCCTATACACAACATGGTAGAGTTTTGTTAGACAAATTAATAATGAATTTTTGGAAAAACTGTTGAGTCTTTAAAGTGTTGAATCTTTCGAAATTTCGGCTAGCCGTCGAATGGAGATGATGTTCACACGAGGCATGAGTCTTCATTGGTGAGAAGTGGACTTGAAAACAAACAAAACTGTGGACGGAAACGGAATTGCGTGATAAATGAAGAGTCGTTTTCGTAAACTATTTTTGGTGAAAAGTATACAATAAGGTTTGGGTTTGCACTAATGGAGTTATGACGCGGTCTCCCTTATTATGACATTTATCTTTCCATTAATTCATTTGATTTTGTGTCGATTGATAAACTATGACTCATATTTGTTGAAATAACACGGTAGTTTTCGTAAATATGTTGTTTATATATCGTGAGTGTTTTTCTAAAAACTCGTAGATTACTCTAATAAATTTAGACAATACCATGTTTTTTTTAATGGTCGAAATTGATTTTGATTTCATTAAACCGTGATCAAACCGGTACAAGCTGAGTCTTGGTACAAAGCTGGTTTAGCCAAATTATCAGCAAAAGAGTTGTTTTCTCGTGGGGTAAATACAAAAGAAAAAAAAATTCGACCTCCGGTGAGAACTTCGATGTCATGGAGCACGCCATAGATCTCCGATTGTTGATTGTATGAGTGATGAGGTTAATTAGCTGCTTCGAGTCTGCGTAGACGATGACGTTTTGGATTCCTCGATCTATAATCTGGATCAAAGACAATATCATGTTATTACATTTTTTTAACACGTCCTATAAAAATTACATAGTATTACAAAATTTTCATTACTCCATTTCAGTAGATATGGTCTAGAATTATGTCAAGTTAGAGAACCTTATAGTGGTTTAAGTAATAAAGAAGAGGAATAATTAACCTACTTTCCCACCAGAGCTAAAGAAAGATCGAGTAGACGAATTATGGTATCATAAGCTTTCTTTAGTGACTCTAAAGAGTACACAAGGATTAGGATGGTGTGCAACCTCTCGTGCCCTCGTTTTTGTCGTACGAAAAATTTCAATTGCATGGCAGATTTGATGACTCACATGTTTGTGGAACACAAGCTATATTTTTGTGCCGTCTGCCTTGTTTCGCGTACGGAATTTGATTCGGAACAAAAAGCTTTTTACAAAGAAACAACTGCAAAAACATATAAGAAATGGTGACTACTTTTAAGTAGACATAAGGTCATATGAAAGTGAAAACTTCAAAAGACATCTTCATTGTAAATAATATGTACATCTAATCTATGGGGATACAAAAGTATTCATTCACATGCCTCTGTTGATCTTCCCTTGTCATATATGCGACAATTTGCTCAGTTCTTTCGTCTGGTTATGCTAATAGGTTATATGATAATTGGTGTTCTCCTTTACATGAAGATCACGCACGGAGAAAAAAAAAAATGTAAAGGAGAACCCGATAATAATAATGTCAAAGAAAGCGGAGGATCAATCATTTGATACGTGCGTGATCTTTACGAGCTATTTTTCCGGCTATATTTGTCCATGAAATTTTTGCTTACAAACATCTTAGTTTTTATTTATTTATTTCATTGCGTTACTTATTGAATACAAATATTAGGCATTATAAATATTATAGGCTCTGAATGGTAACAGCAGAATGATTAAATTTCTGACAGAATAATTAAATTTCTAACAGAATCTGACAGAATGAAAGAAAGTTAAATGGTGTTAGTAGAACCATTATACCAATAGCAGAATCATTCTAGAGACAAAAACTGACAGTATAACCATTAAACTGATAGTAGAACCATTAAACTGACAGTAGAACCATTAAACGAATGGTGTCAGTAGAACCATTAAACTAGTACTATTTAGAGCCATAGTGAATACGACACTTTTTGTAATGATTTTACGTGGGAAAAGAAAATGGCTAGATACGTCATCAAAAGCTAAAGCCATGGATTTGAAGGTGCAAATGCATCTTTGAAAAAAGTTTTTGTTTTTGTTATCAACAACACGACGCATGAGAATGATCTCACATGGTTATTGGAATTTGACACTTAGTCACACGTTTAAATCGAACTAAGTTTAGGAGTGGATGGGAACCAAATCAGATGTAATTAAGGATTCCACGACCAAAACAATTTTCTTATAAAATCTCACTACATGAACAAAAACGACAAAAATAAATAAATTTCGCTATGTGAAGTTATAACAAACACAAATTACACATTGATACAGACGATTTGTTTATAATTCAAATTATAGTAATGATGAAGAAAATATTCGAAATGTTTTCTTACAAATTTTGGTTTGTAATAACTATTATCATAAATTTGAGATTACATACAAGCATACATATGTAAATTTAAGTTTTTTTAAAAATGTATGTCATATTTCAAGTTGGATAAACCTAACACAAATAATTAAACTACATATCTTAGTCTTAGTCTTTCTTTTTTATTTTGTTGTCAGTCATGTCTTAGTCTATTTACAAATAAAGTATCAAATACGAGATTCCGGATCTGGTAATCAACAAAGAGCCAAATCATATATAGTAGTATTATATTAGTGCTGGTGCCTGGTGTAATCAACTCGTTTATTGTATAGAAATTTAAAATTAATGTTATAGTTTGTAGTGGTCGATATAAATATTTTGCTGGAAAAGTCTTCTATATAATGTGTAAATTCCGTTGGCTAATTTGAAACCTATACAGCATATAAATAAAACGTCTATAAAACGAGACAACATAATATAACATCCACAGAACCACTATGGTCAAAAATATTCGATGAACTAATGACAAATGCATGGAGACATCACCAATATGTATGGTTATGATTCTTTATCAAAAAAAAATATGTATGGTTATTAAACAACTATTAAAACATTTGCTTATTGAAGATATTTTGTGTCGCTTAGTCGTCTTATCATAATCACTTTTGTTTTATCATCACGAATGTAACGCGAGGACGCGCGTTTAAGTATTCGTGTAACTCAAAAGCTAAATACTGTATATATCAATGTTGAACATAATTTTATATTATAAGTTGTGGTTGACGTAGACAGGTTATAGGTAAATGGAATCAATCTAATCATACTTTTACAGTTTTGGATGATATGAATATGATAATGGTCACTTTAAGCCGTTTAACCATCGTTTAATCGTTGTGGTGGGGATTATATGCAAAAACGATAGTGAATATATTTAATGAAGAAAATATTATAATTCGTTCAAAAACAAAATGGTCGCTAAATCAAAAAGTGTTTCTCCTGATAACTTCTTTATTTTTCTAATTCTTTCAAATTTTTGGACTCATATATTATAGTCATAATGTAACGTAAAGGGTTAATTACAAGATCGATAAATTTAGACAACAGTGTATTTGTCTTGGTCGTTTAATTTTCCTGATGTACCTGACTTCTTTATTTTCCTGATGGCTTCTTCAAATTTTTTACCAAGCTTAATTTTAAAAATTAATGGTATATACGCTGAAACTAAAACCAAGACCATTCTACATGAACACATATCATATTGGATTTAGTTTACTTTATGATAACTATTTCTTAATAAGAAAAGAAAAAATAAGCATGACAACCGAAAACAAATCGATAACTATAAATTAAACAGAAGTTTAGGGGGTGGTATTGGATCTAAAAATTTTAATGAATCTACTAGAATTCAATTGCAAGTTAATCAAGAGATTTCCATGTATTGTATGGGTTTTTAATGTAATAAGCAGGAATTCAACATTTTTATGTTTCTAGCTTTTAATAGAATACAACAGAATTTAAAGTAATTTAAAAAGTTACGAATTCTTTTGAAATCCTTTGAAATCTTGTAATTTTTTAAAAAAATCTTTTGAAATCTTGTAATATAATTACTGCAACTAAAGATGTCGTAAATGATAACAAAATAATATTATTAAATTATTTCAATTTTTAAATAAAATATGTAATCAAAGAGTTGAAACTAACTGTAAACAAAAAAAACTATTGCTATAATATTTTAAATTGCAGCAATTTTATTAAATGCAAAACTGAAAAATATATAGTTTTCAAATTCAGTAGCACTTTTCCACGTTTCTTCCACTATAGACGTTCTCCAAGCATTTGCTATAAACCATTCAAAACATACATCTATATATGCAAACCTAAAAGTATGAAAAATAACAAATCATTTCACTTACAAAAGCTTGATCTTTGACACACACAAAGAAAGTTTATTAATCTCAGTTTTGTTTTTTTCCGGTGAATGATTTTCTTCTTTGAGAAACACATAATATATGGGATAAGTTATATGTAAAGTGCTAATTTTTATTTTTAAAAATCAAGTATGGACAAATACTATTTTTTAGGGATTCTTGTGATATATAGTTGACTAGAGTTTAATGACTTTTTATAATTTGAAATATGCTTTGTAGGAATTTTGTGATACTATTTTTTTTTTTTGTTGAATACAACAATACGGCATTAGTGATAATTTTGAGGAAATTACGGCAACAATAATAACTTTGAGGAAATGATTCTTTTCAAATGACAACCTATTAGGGTGAGAATTGATTCTTAAGGTTTATGAATGAATGTTTCTTTTAAATTCCCTTCAAATCAAATTCCCATAAAATCTATCTAATGTTGAATAACACCTATATTTAATGGAAATACAAAATCAACCAATTGAATAACACAAGAATTTAAAGTATTTTAGAAGAATAAAAAAAACCTATAATCCTTCATAAACCTTAAATATAAGCATTTGAGAGAATTAATGAAACAACTAATGAAACAACTAATTGAATAACATTCAAATTTTAGAGAAAATTAAATTCAATCAAATTAACTAAAACTCTTGTATCCAATACCCCCAACCAAAGCAACTAATGCGTCAGCCGTCAGTGATGTACACATTTTGTTCTAATAAAGGACCTGACTTAAATCTCCGGTTAATCATAGTAGGGCCCACTCAAGATCAGGCAATCTTCGTAATTTCATAAAACATTCGGGGCGAAATTAAGGAAAAACGTAAAGAGTGTGACCGACAAAAAAATAAGAGACTACACGAAATATGTGGACGGCATCTGCCACGTAAGCAGAGCACGCACTTAAGTAAATGCGATCAAGAGGATATTTTCTGCTAATCCAATCGTAATCAGCCACGTGCCAAAATGAAACTAGAAAGCTAACCCATGAGGTAAATTATGGTAATTCAGTTATCAGTGTGATTGCTGTATTTATTTTTTGCATTTTATATTGGATTGTGATTTTTTTTTTACGTGTGATTGGAGTTGGATCCAATTATTTACCTCCTAGTCTAGTCATTTTGACAGTAGTATGATTTCATTTGTCGTGGAATATACACGTCAACAACAAAATTGTGTATGCGTCCATGGTAGTGGTACAATACTTTTTTGTAAGCTCAAAACATTTAATGGTAAAGGAAATTAATTGTAATGTGTGTTGACCTGTCATGCATGTACACAATGGCTCTAAATAGTAACGGTAGAATGATTAAATTTCTGGCAGAATGATTAAATTTCTGGCAGAATATGGCAGAATAAATGAAAGTTAAATGGTATCAGTAGAATCATTACACCAATGGTAGAATCATTCTAGAGACAAAAAAAATGGTAGAACCATTAAACTGACAGTAGAACTATTATACTAACAGTAGAACCATTATACCAATGATAGAATCATTCTAGAGACAAAAAAAAATGGTGGAACCATTAAACTGACAGTAGAACCATTAAACGAATGGTGTCAGTAGAATAGTTATACCAATAGTAGAACCATTAATCTTACACCATTTAGGGCCAATGTGTGAAACTTACTTCAAAATGAATATTTTCTCCACAGATTTGAATCAGTTCATGGTTTTACCGGTAAAGTATGTATGATTTGACGAGAATAATGGAAAAGGTGATATTTTACATTATTTAAAAACATCTGTTTTTCTGGCATATATTTTTTTTAAAAAGTTAAAAGTGGAGTATATGTTTGATTTACTAGAATATATTAATTTTATTATAGACTAGAATAAGGCCCGCGTTAATACGCGGATTAACACATTAAAGTTATCAATAAATATTTAAATTTTAGTTTAAACCCCGTTGAATTTAATAGAACATAAACTATAAATCATTAGAGATCATTTATATCTTAATTCTTATGTCATAATTGATATAATGTGAATTCATAATTATATATATACATAATTCAAATCATATTGAACGTTTTTTTTAACTATATAATAAATCGTAAAAGAATTAAAATATTTTAGAATTAAATAAAAAATTAGTAAATTTTATGTTAGTAACCTCAAAAAAAACATATAAAGAATATTATCAAACAACACATATATACATCTTATTATACCTTTCTACATCCCATATATTATTATTATTAGGGTTACGTAGGTGAATATTAGGTGAATATTATTTACCTATATATAATCATCTTTTTTAGACTACGATATAAATGAATTTACTTTTTCTGTATCCAATAAAAAGGTATCGAACCATACAAAAAAAATCAAATATTAAACCGAACAAAAAAAAAGTTTTACAATCGATGTTTAATTAAGAATAATGAATCAATTTTATTAAAAAATTAAAAACTTTAACCGAAATTGAACCAAATCATCCCTAATATTTTAAGTTTACTTTAGAACTTATCTTATTATATAAACCAAAAATTCAAAAAGCAAAAAACTTAACCAAACCAAAATCCAGATTGAAAACCCCTAAATTATAATATATATAAACAGTTATAATTATTTACCTATGTACTTTTAGTTCTATAATCTTATTTTATCTTAATCAATATACATGCATTAACATATGATACATATTTACCAATGTCTTGAGAAACATACTTACATCTACAAATATGATCTTCTCTTGAAGAATATAAATAGCTATATCTTGAGACGTTAAAGAGAAAACAAATTTACACTTGCTAATATATTCGTAAACGTATGCAACCAATTCTCAAGCTTAATAAAATATACACCATTATTTTTTACTAATATATATATATATATATATATATATATATATACACACGATTATTTTTCCATAAGTTTCCTTTTTTCTATTGTCTTCGTAGTATAGTTTTTCATATTTATTAAATGAAAACTACAAAAATGGAATCGAATCAAAACTTAAGAGATATGATTTCCAATTTTTTAAAGATATTTATGCTAACATTTTTTTATTAAAAATAAATTACTACAAAAATGGAATCGAATCAAAGCTTAAGAGATATGATTTCCAATTTTTTAAAGATATTTATGTTAACATTTTTTTTATTAAAAATAAATTACACGTGTCACAATCTAAATTATCAATGACACATGTCATAATCTCGCGAGTTACAATTTCGCTTACGTGTCAAGCTCTCGTCGACCGGCTTCTCTTTTATATAATAAGATTATGTAATAAAACCATGTAATAAAACCTTAGAAAAATTAATTTGCTTTGCTTTTGAGGTTAATATAATAAGATTTACATGTGTGATTAAACTTTTAATATAAACATGAACGCGTCTTACAACATTGGAATGGTTTACATGTGTGATTAAACTTTTAATATAAACATGAACGCGTCTTACAACATTGGAATGGAGGAGGCAGTCATTTATAAACTAAACATTTTATGATGAATGATGCATGCTTACCTGATTGTATAAGCAAATAGGTATCGAACATTTACATTGACTATGTAGTTTTCCAATTATTATTTGGTCACAATGATTTATGTATATATCCAATTTGTAATTTTTAACAATTATTTCCATCATCATCATTCCATTTTATTTTATTTTTGGTATAACAATCTGTTTCTTCTTTTCCATTGCAATAATATTGGAGTGAATCATTTTGAAAAAGGAAAATTTCCAAAAAATATTCTTACAAAAATTGTAAAACGAAATATGCGTCAGTTGAAACCTTATCGACTATTCTTTGGAGCCCAAGTTTCTTGTGTCTTTTGTCAAGATCCAATTGAAACTCGGGATCATCTATTCTTTGGTTGTTTAGTAACAGAGACGATATGGTCGGCTACAACCCGGAATCTCTTGCTCTCCAACTACACTACCCAATGGAAAGAAATAATTAAGAACCTTAACGACGAAAGCCACGAGTTCCTACATTTGTTCTTAATTCGATATGCATTTCAAGCCACGGTTGATGTTATTGGGCGGGAGAGAAATTCCATAAGACATGGAAAGCCTCCGACATCCCCTACTTGCATCATTCATCAAATTGATAAACAAGTTCGAAATAGAATCTCCACCGCGCGATGTTGCAATATGAGGCTCGGCAAAGGTCTAGAGATTTGGTTTGGTTCGCGATGAAGAATTTTCTTTTGTTTTTTTTTAATTACACTTTGATTTAAACTTTCGCAAACTCAAAAAGGACACATTCAATGTAAAAAACGGTTTTTTGATTTGAATTAATTCTACATTCAATTCAAAAAAAAAAAACTTATCGACTAAGTGATTCAAATCTCCACATATTTTCTCCACAGATTTGAATCAGTTCATGGTTTTGAAACCACATATAAATTTTGTAGAATTTATGAAACCAATACTCTCAAGAATTGAAGAAAATATATTTTTCTTCACAAAATCTCGCTTCTTTCAAACTACATAGTGTAATAATTGTTTATCCATCAAACTGTTAACTTTAATCCATCAATGTAAATTGTTCACATGCGATTTATTTCTTCAATATAAAATGAAAATCCGCTCCAAACAAAGCCTATCCTTATCTAAAGTGTTGGTATAAATAAATAGCATGTTTATTTGAGTATTAATAAGCGCGGAGTACTTAAATAATACTTAAACTGATAAAACTGAAATTTAAATTCGTCGCATATAAAATTCAAATGAGATAAAAAGAAATATTTTTTCCCCCAAAAAAATTGGATAATTTAAGTAATTGTTAAAATCATATATTATTAATCTATTATATAATTAGGGAGTTCTCTCTCTATCTGGAGTGTCCGCATCGGCAAATTTACTTTTAAAGCTATTTAATTTTTATATTAGGTTCATTAAATACATGCTAAATCATATTAATTAATCTTTCTAACTAATAAATGATTAAATTAAATTAAAAACGTGAATTACTAAGTAAAATGAATGAAAATGAAAATAAAATTTTATGTATATAAGAATATTCAAGATTTTATAAGTAATAATAATATGCTAAAATATATATTACACATACTAAAAAAATATAATATGCTTATGAATTAAGTGATATAGTAAAAAATAAAATGAGATGACCATATTAAAAGAAAATAAAACAAAACAAAAAAATTTAAATTGATTTTAATTTAAAGCAAAACATAAAATATGAAAAGTTTATTTCTTATTAAAATGTTTTCACCTCAATTAAAAACAAAGTCTCACATTAAATCCATCTTACATTTTTTACAACTACACATTACACATTAAACGCGTTTACAAAATAATATTCTAAAATATTAAGTATTTTCCTATGATGAACAAATATATGGTAGATCTAGAAGACAATATATACATATTTGATGAAAACAATATCATAATTTATAAAATAAAAATTTTGTTAATGAATTAATTAGATACAAAGTGAAGTCATTTTTAATTAAAAAACCTCAAATGGCTAATAATAGATAGAAGAATAATAAAATGTGATAAATTTATATGAACATGAGAAACACAATTCATTGTCCCAATATATGCATTCTCACTCCATATGGAGTATCCTCATCATCAAAAAAAAAAAAAATGGTAGAATAAAATTTATAGTAAAAATTCATGAATTCATGTTTATTTATATTTATTACTACTTATAATTATTAGAGATTGGAATTAAATTAAAAAAAAATAATAACAGTATATACAAAATATGAAGTTTTATAGGAAGACGAAACAAAAGTAGATGTACGGAGAAAAACGAAATTAGATTGAAACATGACGAAAGCAGTATTAGTGAAAAAGTGTACAAAAAGAATTTGACTAAAACTTAGAAAACATTAATTCACAAGACTAACATAAAATCTTTTAGATTTCATTCATTGAAATTTCATAAAATATATGACATAGATTATGGATCATGGTAATCAGATTTTAAGATAATAGAATAAAGAACAAATTTTATCTAAGACGCAATTCACGACAAAACTTAGCTTCAAGATCTTTTGATGAAATCATAGAAACCACATGAAAAGAATTGAAAACTCTATAATAGAAACACTAAAGTAATCACAATCGTAAAATAAGCTTAAAATTAAATCAGCTAAAAAGAACTAACATTAAAAAGGCTCCATAATAATTACAAACAATACAAAAGTGTTAGCTAAAACTTTTTAACAATAAACCAAAAAAACTGAATACATGACTGATATGAAAGTATTGGGACTGTTAGGTGTTGGATGCTCTTCGTAAAATCAAAGTTATATGACATAAATAGTTTTTGGTGCAACTAAAGTATTAAACCAACATAGTTTTTTTTCTATTGGTCTATTACAAATTATAAATACATATTATGGTGTTTAGAGTAATCTAAAATGTATAACAACTATATGTACCCACTAATATCAAGAAATGGATTTGTACAATCAAAATATTATTAAAGCCTAATGTTAATATATTATCTACACATAAGTAATGTTTTAAAGTGTCGTAATATTTAACACTAATTATATTGATAAAACTATTACATATGTAATTTATTTAATTATACAAGAACATATTCCAAATTGATTAATTACGAAACATGAACTATATTACATAATTTACAAAAATACAAGTAGTAAATAAACCCACTGTCAATATCTAGTTATATAAATTAGTTCTCACGAATAGTAATTTTGTATGACCCTTATCCAAAATGCACAAAAACCTATAGAGAACCCCATAAATATATTGGCGTTATTAAAGAATTGTCTTACTACCAACAAAAATAATACTCGTAATAGTTCGTATGATTTAGTACCATTTAGCCGAACGTGTGAAGAAAAAATAAAACAAAAATATATGGTCGGAGAAACCAAAAAAAAAAAAAATCTCATCGCCGAAAAATGCGAAACTACTCAGCAAAAGAAGAAAATAAAAATGCTCAATAACGGCTTTCACTGATCCATCGCCTTCATAACATCAATCTTTCTTCTTCTTCTTCTTCTCCGTCCTTCTATATATATTCACAGTTTCTCTGACATTCTTAAATCACTCAACTTTTTCTACTTTCTCACTCCTCAATCTCTCTCTCTTCAAGCTACAGAGCTCGCAGGTACTCTCTCTCTCCTTAATCGAGATACTGATACTGTTCATATCCAAATTCCTCTAATCTCGTTTCGTCTGATTGGGAAAAACTTCTGATTTCTCTGACTTCGTTGACTTTTTTCTCTCTCTAGAGTTCTCTCTTACTTCTTCACCAGTCGGATAGATTCCGATTCGGGTTTGATTATAACCTCTATAAAACTATTGGATTCCTCGAAAAACCATCGATTTATGATTCCTTCTCCTTAATTTTCGAACTTGATAAGAATTTTTCCCGAGAAATTTTTTTTTTTTTCTCGGGAAAATTTCTGATCAGAGTCGTGTTCATTTCTGTTTTTGATTTTGTTTAGATTCTGCAAAAAATCCCTTTTCTCCCTTTTTTAAAAGGTATTCGAATATTTAGATTTCTATTGCAAAAAAATTCTAAAACTTTCCCTTTCTGGGTTTCTCATATACAGACCTTAAAGTTTCTTCCTTTCCTTATTCTCTCTCTCTCTCTCTACTCTTATTAGCTTTAATCTGCAAAATCTGTCAGAAATCTCCCGCCTTTTTGCTAAATCTGTGAATCTGGTACAGATTGTCTTTAAAATTTGATGATTTTTTTGTGTTCTTGTTCAGGATGTTGGAAAAGGTTGAGACTTTCGACATGAACAGAGTAATTGAAGAATTCAATGAAATGACAAGAAACGCAGATCAAGTCCAAATACAAACTTTGAAAGAGATTCTACTCAAGAACAAATCTGCTATTTACTTACAAAACTATGGAATCAATGCGAACACAACAGACCCTGAAGCTTTCACATCATTGGTTCCTTTAGTTACTGATATTGAATTAGAGCCTTACATCAAAAGGATGGTTGATGGTGATACTTCTCCTATTCTTACTGGCCAACCTGTTCCTTCCATTTCCTTAAGGTTCAAGATCTGTTTTTTTTTTTAATGATTTTATCAATCAAATCTGGTTTTTTCAAGAGATTAATCTGTTTATGCTCATTTTACAGCTCTGGAACTAGTCAAGGTCGTCCAAAGTTTGTTCCTTTCACTGATGAGTTAATGGAGAACACATTACAACTCTTTCGCACTGCTTTTGCCTTCAGAAACAGGTTTAGTGAATTAGTAGTAATTATGTTTTTTTTTTTTTCACAAAAAAGATTTGATTTTTATACATTTTTTAGTGTTTTGTTGATTGTTTTGTTGATTTATGGTTACAGAGACTTTCCAATTGATGCAAATGGGAAAGCTTTGCAATTTATCTTCAGTAGCAAGCAGTATGTATCCGAAGGCGGTGTTCTGATCGGTACCGCGACCACTAATGTGTACCGTAACCCGAATTTCAAAATCGGGATGAAATCGATTCAGTCGCCGTGTTGTAGTCCGGACGAAGTTATATTCAGTCCTGATGTACATCAAGCATTGTATTGTCATCTTTTATCCGGGATTTTATTCCGGGATCAAGTTCAGTACGTGTTTGCTTCGTTCGCTCACGGGTTAGTTCACGCGTTTAGGACGTTTGAACAGGTTTGGGAAGAGATTGTTACCGATATTAAAGACGGTGTTTTAAGCAACCGTATCACTGTTCCATCAGTTCGTACCGCGATGTCGAAGTTGCTTACGCCTAATCCTGAATTAGCGGAGATCATCCGTACCAAATGTATGAGTTTGAGCAATTGGTACGGTTTAATTCCCGCGCTTTTTCCTAACGCGAAGTATGTTTACGGGATCATGACTGGCTCGATGGAACCGTATGTTAAGAAGATGAGACATTACGCGGGGGATTTACCGCTTGTGAGTCATGACTACGGTAGCTCGGAAGGATGGATTGCTGCTAATGTTACGCCGAAATTGTCGCCAGAGGAGGCTACATTTGCTGTGATTCCGAATCTCGGTTATTTCGAGTTTCTCTCTGTTTCTGAAACAGAGGAAGGAGAGCCGAAACCGGTTGGTTTAACTGATGTCAAAATCGGACAAGAGTACGAGGTTATCGTCACAAATTACGCAGGTATAAACCTAACTAATCTTCCAATTTAAGTTAACATGCTTATATCTACTGGTTCCTAGTCTAGTTTCGGTTAGTCAATTCGGATTTTTCGGTTTTTGAAACATAGAAATCAAATGCAATTTGATTCTGTTATATACCGTTTGTTTTCGGATTTTTCGGTTTTTGAAACATAGAAAATCAAATGCTATTCGATTCTATTTTATACCACTTTCGGTTCAAATTCGGTTTTTTAAAATTCGCGGATAATCGAGTTTGTATCAATGTACTTAAAATCCATTTTGATTCCACAGGGTTGTATCGATACCGGCTTGGAGATGTGGTAAAGGTGATTGGTTTCTACAACAAAACTCCTCTACTAAAATTCATATGCAGGAGAAACTTAATTCTCTCGATCAACATCGACAAAAACACTGAGCAAGACCTTCAGCTTTCGGTAGAATTCGCAGCAAAGAGACTCTCGGAAGAAAAGATCGAAGTCATAGACTTCTCTAGCCATGTCGATGTCTCGACTGATCCAGGACATTATGTTATATATTGGGAGATTTCGGGCGAAACAAGCGAAGATGTTCTTCAAGATTGTTGTAACTGTTTAGACCGAGGATTTCTCGATGCGGGCTATATGAGTTCGAGGAAATGCAAGACTATTGGAGCTTTAGAGCTTAGAATCGTTGAAAAGGGGACTTTTCGGAAGGTTCAAGAACATTTTCTCGGGCTCGGTTCGTCGGCTGGACAGTTTAAGATGCCAAGATGTGTGAAGCCAAGTAATGTTAAGGTTCTGCAAATTATGTGTGAGAATGTGGTGAATAAGTTCTTTAGCACAGCTTTTGAATGAAACTTGTGAAAACAAGAAAGTGGGTTTATAGTTTGGTTTATTTGTCTTTATAATTGTCAATAGAAAGTTTCTTTTTGTTGTTTAATTGAGCACAAGGAGAAAAACTTTTTATCTTTATATAGAAAGATGTATGAATGATTAATGAATGTAACACAGTGGTTTTACTTTGCTTTTGGTTCAATCAATGTTTGGGAGATACGTAAATATATTTTTGTTGTGCCTTTTTTATATAAAAATCAAGATTCAAGTTTGATTCTAGATACAAAAATTAAAGCCGGAAGACCTAACAAGTTTCTATCTAACGTCAACTAAAATTAAATTTTCGTTGGCAAACTGATTTTTATATAAAATAGAAAGGTCAACCTCCACTAAAAATAATAATTTATGCATAAAATTCTATGTTTTTAGATAAATTATATGTACATACATAAAATTCTCTCTTGGTACATACAATTCTATGTATATGTAAATTTTTATGTATTTCGATAGAATTATATATGTACTTAAGTAGAATTTGTAATTTTGTATGTATATACATAGAATTATATGATATGAGATTTAACTATGTGTTCGGTATAATTAGATATAAATCTATGTATAGTTAGAAAAAATTATTTCGTATGTTGATTCTATATACGGTATCAAATATAACAGAATTATACGTGTAATTTATACATAATTCTACCATTTGTTGAAAGAATTTTTATGTATTTACATAGTTCTATACTTCTATGTACAGATGTACTTGGATATAATTCTATTAATGAAAAAAATCCAATACTGTGATTGTTGAACGGATCTAGACATCTAAAAATTTCCGGTGTTTTTTCTCAAGTCAAGAACAATAATCATTTAAACAACAGAGCAAGTGGAGAAAAATATGTTTTAACAAAAAGAAAAAATGAAGAAAACAATGTAGTGGTGTGAAGCTTTACGTGATTACGACATGATCGGTGGGACCTAAAAATGTCTAGTATCTAAATTCTCAAGCTAATTGTCATTAACCAGTGGACTAGCTTTCTGTAAATCTTCGACAAAAAAAAAAAGCTTTCTGTAAATCTTAAAGTAACTTTTCATATAATCAAAAGATTCAAAGTTAGTGTCAATCCACAAGATGAACTTTATACATTTGAGTTAAAATTGTCAAGTTAACAGTTTTCAAATAGTAGCGAACAGTTGTATTTCATTATAAATTATTGACGAATATCTTATCTACAAATTGGTAAATAATTGTTTTGTCCTATCTAATAAGATTTTTTTTTCTATTATAAGATTCTAATGTATCTCCTTATCGGACAACATACCACATAGGTTCATTGCATGCCACTCTTTTTGGTATGCATTTCGTTCACGAATATAATATATGAAAATTAATGCTACAACGTACCATATCTTTAATTAGTTAGAAACAAATAATATATAACCTTTTTAGTACATTTTCCTTATAAAAAAAATTGTGGAAAATGGCATATTGAGAATTTCCAGTTTGGAGACAAGCATAAAAGGTAAATGATAGCTGGAAATTATTCTAAAGAAACTGTGACAGTGACAAAAATCAAAATGAACATACATACATAATACATTGTTACGTTGAGTAGCGAATTTGGTATTTCATATATATACATGAACATTTATGAGCAATATATGCATTTTTTTTTTTAAACTAAAACTAGAATACTCAAACAGTTCATTCTTTATATACAAAGATTCTATCTGGCCAGCTCAGTTTTTTCATCTCTATATAACAACAAACTTCGACGCATAGACAAAGCAACAACAAAAAAACCTTAAAACACTTAAAAAAATTGTGAGAAAGAGAAAATCTTCCTAATTCAGTATGACAAACACAATATTTCATAGTCGTGATCACAAGATTTGGGACTGTGAGAGTCCTCTTTACGATTCTTACGAGCTAGTCGCCTTTGCTCATATCATCGACCGTAAACTTATGCCTTTGATATACGACGAGTATAGAGACTTGTCGCCGCGGTCAGGTTTGAGTCTACGAGAACTGATGGATAAAGATAAAGACGACTATTCCGGTGTACCGAAAACGATGCGTTCTATTCAGCGGAGGAAACATTGGTGGAATAGAAAGAAAAATGTCGAAAATAAGAGAGAAATCAAGAAAAAGAAGAAGACGTTTAATTGTATGTTTGTGTGGAATTCAAGTTACAAGAACTTGATTGTCTAATATATAAACCAGTGTTATTAAGTTGTTTATGTGATGAAAAAAATGTGGCGAAGGTATAATATTTTTGCTTTATATTAAATCAAACTTTTTTATTTTATCGTCTACAACTCACACATGCATGATAATTTATACAATACTCTAGTGGATACATACATTGTGTTGGGATTTCTCTAAAAATAATTGAAATTGTTTTATCAGCGAAAAAATAGTTTATAAAATGATTTTAGTATAAAATGTACTAACTGTAGAAAGAAAAAACTACCTAACTAGCAATAAACGTTCAATATGGATGAAATAGTTATCGAAGTATATTTAGTTGTTTCATTTTACTATAACGAAAGTTTAGTAAAGACAGATATACTCATATACGCCCTGTAACGATATTGAGCATTACATGATTACTCTAATAAATTGTTTTATAATAGTTTGGTGATATTGATAATTTAAATTGTGTTTTATTTTTCTATTGCGTAATAATCAGTACAAGATGTGATTTTAAGTTAAGCCCAAAACGAAATTATGTTACAAGCAGGCCTAATATTGGCCCATCTTTAGGGTTCGAAATTTTCTTGTACAAACTACAAAAACCTAATTGATTCGAGGTGAGCTACATTTCTGCTTTACCATTTTGTTTTTGTACTTTACGTCCTATGTGTAAAGTAAAGTGTATAGCCTTCGACCACATCTTCTGATTTTTTTTGCTTTAGTTTTGTCCTCAAATGAATTGAAATGAGTTTGGTTCCTTTCCCTCGTTCAAATTTTTGAAAACTCTTCATATTTTATATTTTAAATATTTGCTATTTGATAAAATACTCAATATGGACCTCAAAGTCTCAAAAACAACATATGAAAAAAAAAACATATACAAGTAAATAAAAGTCAAAATCAGCACAACTTTACTTAGAAAATTAAATGAGATATTGACAACTAACAACTCTCTTTCACACCTCATCTATTTAATGTTTCCTTTATTATCCCAAAACCAATTTGGATTTTGACCTTTCTTTGACTTCTCTTTCACTTTTAAATTTTATGACTTCTAACATTATTATCTAACATAATGCACTCTTTAGTTGGTATAGAGTATTCTAGAAGTTGCAATTGCAAATGATGTAATTATCTTATTTTCTACATTAGAATTCATACTAACGTCTTTTGAAAATAGTTAGGATTTCCAACCAAAATATTGAAAAGAAAAAAAAATTAAGGTAACTTAAAAGAAATGAGAAAAAAAAAACCAATGGCCCACTTTGTTGATTGTCCCGCTCATAATAAATCGATTATGAGCTTACTTTGTGACTTTGCCAGTGCTTTTTCTTTGATGTATGCAAAAACAAAATCAAATATTGTACTTTGGACTTGAGAGATACCAAATCCAAACCTCACAAAGAATAAAATAACACAAAACATCAATCACTTATCAACTACCAAACGACACCGTTCGTTGTTGTCCTAAAGCAATTTCGACGCAGTTTCAATCTTTGTTTCTTTCTTCTGCCGTGTGAGGAAGGAAAATTCAGAGACCATAGCATAAACCCTGAGTCTCTTCTCTCTCTCTCTTTCTCTGATTTTCTCTTCTTCATATTTACTTTTCCGGGAAAATGAATGTTAAGAAAAAAAAGAACCAAATAGAAACAAGATCTTCTTTAATCTCTCTAGAGACCTAAAGAAACCCATCAAGAAAAAAGCAAAAATACTTTGTTACAAATTCTCTCTTGTCTTCTTGAGTTTTCTTCTTCTCAGCTCAGTATCAAATTTTTGTTGTTTTGTGTTGTTCGAGAATTTTCTTCAATTTCTTGTGGTAATGGCTGAGTCTACGATCGAAGTAAAGATAGTTCGTTGTCCCAAGTGCCAAAATCTCTTACAACAGCCTGAAGATTGTTCTTTTTTCAAGTGTGGTGGTTGTGGAACCATTCTTTGTGGTTAGTTTCCATTTCAAATCTTCTCTTTTGCTCAAGAAAATCAGTTCTTGTTTTAAATATTTCAACCATTTTTATTTCGATGACAGGTAAGAAGGGTAAATTATTTACTGACCCAAAAGAGTTTTTGTTTGTTTGTTTTGTTTTGTTTTGTTTTGCATGTAAAGCCAAAAACAAGGACCGTGAAGCAGATTCAGTGTCGGTTAAGTCCGTGGAACATAGAGCCAAAGAGACTGAAGTTAACTCTGGTTCAAGTGAAGAAGAAGAATCTGATTCTGATACTCCATTAAGAAGACACCAACAGATTGGTCAAACAGAGACATGGGATGTTCATAGTGATCCTTGTTCGAAACCGGAAGTTGTCGATTCGGGTAATGATAATGATTCTCAATCGGGTTTGTATCGGTTTAGGAAGAGAACGGTGAAGAGATGCGAATCCGAGGGTTTTCGATTTTCCGCTTCTAACAACTATGCAGAATCTCTGTCTAGTGATGAAGCAATTGAGCAAGACAGAGCTGGACTAGTGAGAAAATTGGATA
This sequence comes from Draba incana, assembly GCA_963576765.1. Classification (NCBI taxonomy): domain Eukaryota; kingdom Viridiplantae; phylum Streptophyta; class Magnoliopsida; order Brassicales; family Brassicaceae; genus Draba; species Draba incana. Next base: position 1,653,227 of record OY755202.1, on the reverse strand, counting down.
AGCTTAAAGAACAGCTTCTAAAACCTAAAGAGCTACAGATACCGAGTTCGTCCAAGGCTCCATTGCGGTTTCCAAGTTCCGGTAAACATCAATATTACCATCAATATCCAGAACCTGAACCTCCATGTCGTTATAACAATAACCCGGCTCATGTTCCAGCTTATGGAGACACTCTCAGGTCCCGGATGCACGAAAGAACAATGCAGCAATCTCATCCGCACTACTCTAGACAGTATATTGGTAATAACGGTAATGATTTGTTCGATACATACCCGCGAAATGAGATGTTTCACAAACCAACTTGCTCTTGTTACCACTGTTATAGAGCTTCTGGTTCGGTGTTTCCTCCTTCAGGGTTATCTGATGTTCTGCATAACACCGGTTTTTCCTCTCATGAGAGGAGTATCGGGTTTGGTTCTTCATTGCATAGTCCTAGAGCCTTTATTCCTCTTCCTGGATTTAAATCTCGTGAATTTGGGGATGCGCAAAGGAATGCTATTTCTCGTGTTCGTCCCCTTAAAGCTGTATCATCTTTTCGCCTAATCCATCCGTTGGCTGGTGGTGCGCCTTTTATAACCTGTAAAATGTGCTTGAAACTTCTGAAATTACCAGACAAGACAGATTCCGGTACGAGAAAGCAACAGAGACTGCGATGCGGTAACTGCTCGTATCTGATGGATTTTTCCTTTGTTGATAAGAAACTCGTTCTCTCTACTGATCGAAAAGCGGAAACTAAGCTGCATCGAGTAACTGTAGCTAACTTCTCTTCTGATGAGAATGATAATGCTGCTTACCAATTCCATTCTATGGATACGAGACCGAGTGATGTAGAAACAGGTCCGCCTTTGAACTCAGACAAAGCTCAAGAGATGCAGATCGCGGAATTTACTTCTCCGAACATATCTGAAGACGAGATTAGTTCAGACACTCAAGATTTGGATCTTCACAAAGACTTTGATTACTCTTCGATCAATGTAAGGGACCGATCTGGGCCAAGAAGCCGAAGTTCTCGCTCAGAACACGACAGAGTCACAGTGAGTAAAACAGCCATGAGGCAGAACTCTATGAGAGAAGCTTCGGTTGCAGTTGAGATGGACGTTCACGACTACTCTCACAACAGTGGAGTGTCTCAAGATTCTGCAAATGAGGCTAGAGAGGACCAGGGAAGAACTAAGAAGAGTGGATTTGCGAGTATCGTGAAGAATAGTTTCAAAGATCTAAAAAAATCGATACAGAACGAAGGCAAAAGTGATGTAACGGTAAATGGGCATCCTGTAGCTGAACGTCTGTTGAAAATGGCAGAGAAGCAAGCTGGACCAATCCGACCAGGAAACTACTGGTACAAGAAACCGTCCGAACTCGTAAATTCTTCTCGTTTACTAGCCCTAATAGCTCAACTTCTGTTTCTTGATACCAGGTACGACTACAGAGCCGGATTCTGGGGAGTAATGGGAGGTCAATGCCTTGGAATATTACCGGTAACCATCAGAAACTGAATCATATTTTCCAAACTCTCTTCAGAAGAAAATGTACTAAACTGGCCAAATGTGACTCCTTTTCTTACAGCCTTTCATTGAAGAACTTAATCACCCGATGCCTGAGGCTTGCGCAGGCGGAACCACTAGAGTCTTTGTTAACGGAAGAGAGCTTCACCAGAAAGATCTACGTTTGCTCACTGCAAGAGGTCTCCCACGTGACAGAGACAGGTCCTACACGGTTTACATCTCAGGTAGAGTCATAGACGACGACACTGGCGAAGAGCTAGATAGTCTTGGCAAACTTGCCCCAACGTAAGCTTTCATAAACCCTGTAACATCTCTCCTTTGCCCTTTACCTTTCAAGTTCATGTAACTGAGTTTAATGCTACATGGGCAGGGTCGATAAGCTGAAGCGTGGGTTCGGTATGAGAGTACCGAGGAGAGCTGCATGACGAAACCTTCTGAACATCTATGTTATAGATTATCCCAACACTCTACATTCAATTGTTACTTCTTACTTTAGCTAGAGAGACTTCTGATCAATGTAAAGAATGAATGATAGAATGTGTAAAATGAAATATCATTCATTATTAGCAACAAGAAATCTAAAACATCAAAAAAAAGATCAGTGTATTCAAAAGCTTTCCAAAAGCATTATTAAACTTACACTGCATGAACTAAATCACATGATATAACACCACATTTTTGTAGCTTCTTCACTTGTTTGGTGAAACATTCTTCTTTGTCTCCCCTTTGGTAACCTGATCAATGAAACACCAGAAATTCAATTCAAAATTCAATCTTAGATTCAAAAATATACTTGAAATCGCTGACAAAATATCTTAATACAGGTCAAAATCATAAGAGCATGTAACTGGGTTTCTAGATTCAACCCTAAAACCTAATTTAGTCAATCCTCTACGTCCCGTTCATGCCTCTAGGTTCGAAATAGGCCAATCGCTAATTCTTCAAGAGTATTTGCGATTCGAATTAGATCAAAGAAGAATCGGAATGAAAAAATTGCGAAGAGGAAAAATCCAAGTCAATCGAGAGATGGATCTAACGATCTAGGGATGGAGAAAGAAAAATACGGTCTGTATGACGATCCCGACGGCGACGGCGGCGATGACGGCTCCGCCGAGAATTACCGGTGGACCGGAAAGCAAACTCCACTTTCTGTATATCATCTTCTTCTTCTTCCTCTTCCGTCTTCTTCTTCGGAACTTTTGTTGTGAGGTCTTCTTCTCCGACTATCTGTATGAAATCGACGACGGAGTCTCTATTTTGGGCTTGGGCTCTAGGCCCATTATTAGCAAAAGCTGTAAACAAATCTTTCATTGTTTCATTCATTGAAATTATTATTTTTACTACTGGGAAATCTCTTTTATTTCTCGATTTTATTTGAAATTTATATATATATATATATGTGTGTGCTTTTAAAATGTTCATCCGAATAATTACATCTTTTTTAATTACAAAATCATTTTCAGAACAAGAGAACTAACCGCGCATGCGCGGACTGATACAATTTTAAATATCTAAAACAAAAAGATTACGACAAAAACAAAAAAAAAACTAAAAGATTATTCCAACCTTCTCACAGCTTCAAAAAAAACTTTGTAAAACATTTGGATTCAATATATGCAACTAAACAATTTATAATATTTTTTTGTGCCAAGTGCTAACATTAATTTTTGCTGATATGTGTGAAAGATCTTTTTCAACGATAAACTTAACGTTTAGGAATATGCACTGTTATGACCGGCATTTTCTGTGCAACAAAATCCATCCACTAATCAACATTAATGCAAAAAATATTACTCATTGGGTTAGATTGGTGAAAGCTTTATAATCTTTATTATATTTTTTAATTTGTACCGCTTTAGATTGTACCAATCACGAAATTTTTATAAAAAGCTTTACCAACACTATTAAACTAATTTTTATTTATACAACTTTATCTCAAATCTTTATTTATACAGCTTTCTACTATGTTATAAAGCTTACCGCTCCAGATTTTAAAAAAGCTAGGTTACCAATCGGACCCATTATCAAGATAAAATTAGTTCCTCGAAAATTATTATCAAATTCATATTTTATACCTTAACTGACATTGGAAATTTATTTTCTTTTATTCGGTATTCTGAGTTGTTGACCCAATATTCTCGTTATCATGACATAACTCATGATGTATTAGCTGTGAAAAGTTTTTATCAATAAGTAACTTACCTATAGAGCAAAAAACGTACTAAAGATTAATAAGCGTCCATCTTTTCCCTCCTAACATAAATTTAATCTCATGACAATGATGTAAATGAACAATTGTTAAGGAGTAGAATAAAGAGAGATTATTGAACTACAAAAATAGCACCCTTTGGGTTATTAAGCAAGGAAATCTAGCCGTTAATATTAGTTTTTTACTACTCGAACATGGCTATATTCCTAGCCAAGTGACCAAAAATCAATGGTTTTCCATGAACACGGCAATGATTCCAGTGATGATGCAACCAATCTTATGTGACGGTAAATAGATGATCGACGACAACAACAAAAAAAAAGTGTCTCGAAAATCGAGAGCAATAAGATGTGGCAGAGAAAGAGAGAGTTATAAGAAAAAATTTAAATGCAAATTTGTTGAACATTTATTTTCGAGTGAATTTTTTTTTTGGTCGGATTTATTTTCGAGTGAATAAGCACAATGAAAAGTGCTGTATAGAGGAATCTCCATGGCAAAAGCGCTGGAAAAATAGAGTAGGAAGCGATGAAAAATAAGAAAAAATACACCCCTTGAATTAGTTGGAAAATATATCTAGATATGATAATGAATTGCATAATAAATAGGTGAATAGAGGCTGCGCCAATGAAATGAAATAGCACAATAAATAGGCAAGTGAATAGAGGATGCGTCAATTAAATGAAATAGCACAATAAATAGGTGAATAACGGATGCGGCAATGAAAACGTTTTTTAGATGCCATGAGACATAATTTTAAAATGTAGAAGAGATGCATCTATTGAAAATGGTTCATTGCATTAATATCAAAAAATAAAATAATCAGATGATCGTCGCCATTCACCTTTTTCCTCACGGAAAAGAGGACATGTGTCACTCTCAAAGTATATTTCATAAATCGATGATCTGAGCCTTCAAATCGAATGTAGTGCCTAGCAAGATATGAAAATGTTGTAGCGGATATTTTAGAAAAATGTGTTCTTCACATGCTTACTATTGTTGTACCTTAAACACTTCTAAAGTTTAATAAATTTGTTGATTAAAAAAAAATATATCAATCAATCTAATGTATTCTTTTTCAATTTAACCATAGTTAAACCATTCCAAGAATTATCAATGTAAAGTTGTAAACTAGTAGATACCAAACATTATAAAATCTTTTCTTTATTAATTGTGTCATCAAATATCATCCCATTTTATTGCAGAAATTCATAAAACTTTTTTTTGTGGTCGAAAATTCATTAAATTTCGAAACCGGTTACAACTCATATTGCAAAAAAACATAACCTAAAAAGCCAATCTTTCGTTGGAGAAATTAAGAGCCTAACTAATGTAGTCGCAGCGGTTGCGGTTGCGGGAGTTTTTTTTTTTGTATTTCATAAGTTAATCTTCTTTTGTAATTAATTTTAAATCATTCTTCTATAATGTAATCGATTTTAAATATTCATCGGCAACATTCATCTATATAACCTTTGAAATTACTACACTCATTAACTATACTATACTTACTTACATAACCTAAATTTGTGAAAACGGTCAAAACTCAAAGGGGTACACTTACGAATTTTTAAACAATTTCGCTTAATTTTTAAAAACCGAATGGAGTGTATCTAATTTTGAAAATAAATTATTTCTACTATATCATGTGTTATAGAGGTCTATCATGAATTCTAGAAACATAAATTAAAAAATTTGTGATAACGGTCAAAATTCAATGGGGGTACACCTACAAAATTTTAAAACTCATGATGTATTAGCTGTGACCGCACAATATTACACATGCAATGCAAACGATGTAAACTTGCTATAAGCACACTGTTTTAAAAAGTTTTTATCAATAAGTAACTTACCTATAGAGCAAAAAATGTACTAAAGATTAATAAGCGTCCATCTTTTCCATGAATACGGCAATGATTCCAGTGGTGATGCAACCAATCTTACGTGACGGTAAATAGATGATCGACAACAGCAAAAAAGACTTGAATGTCATTTTGTTGTTAAAAAAAAAAAAAAAAGTGTCTCGAAAATCGAGAGCAATAAGATGTGGCAGAGTAAGAGAGAGTTATAAGAAAAATTTTAAATGCAAATTTGTTGAACATTTATTTTCGAGTGAATAAGCACAATGAAAAGTGATGTATAGAGGAATCTCCATGGCAAAAGCGCTGGAAAAATAGAGTAGGAAGCGTTGAAAAATAAGAAAAAATACACCCCTTGAATTAGTTGGAAAATATATCTAGATATGATAATGAATAGCATAATAAATAGGTGAATAGAGGATGCGCCAATGAAATGAAATAGCACAATAAATAGGCGAATAGAGGATGCGGCAATGAAAAGGTTTTTTAGATGCCATGAGACATAAAAAACGTTTGCTAATCATTACAATTTTCTCTCCCAGGCACTTTTCTCAAGAAAAGTTTTAACCGGTCCATAGGTTACCGTTTTGGTTTTACACAACAGTTTATTTTCCCTTTTTAGCTGCTTTTTCAAAAACCAAGTTTAACCTAAACAATCACCAACTTTTCTTTTCCAAAAATAAAACACATCTCTCCTTCCAACCACCGGAGAACCATTAGAGGCAGGCCAACGGTGACCTTTTGGTCAACCGGAACCTTTGCCTTCCAGCTCTCCTCTACCAGTCTCCAAGAACTCCATCAAAAATATAGCTAAACTCTCCAGCAGACCTCAAACCAACCTTAAGATCCTCCAAAACCACCATGGACAGGAAATACACCTATCAAGAGAAAGGCAAAGCAAAGACAAATGACTCAGACTCTCCACCTAGGAAGAGAATTAAAGCGCCAAGACTTGATACTGCAGATCTTATTGAGGAAAATAACCTTACTCTTATAGGCCGCCTAACCAACCCCAAGGAGCAACGTATATGGTCAATGATATCCTACTTCTCTAGAAGATGGGGCTCCCATGGTAATGTAGAAGGTGCTGACCTGGGGAATGGCCTATGTCAGTTCAGATTCTCCCAAGAAGAAGATCTTAATAACGTGCTAGCTAATAGACCTTATCACTTCTCTGACTGGATGGTCATTGTGCAGAGATGGGAACCTGTCATCTCACCTGATTTCCCTTCACAAATCCCCTTCTGGATCCAGCTCAAAGGTATCCCTCTCCACTATTGGAAACCTGAAATGACGAAAAACATTGGAGAAGCTTTAGGAGATCTAGAGGGCACTGATCTCACCCATACTACAACACGAATTAGAGTTCTAGTAAATGGTCTACAACCTCTCATCCAAGAAACTATTATAGATTTTGAAAAGGGAGAGGAAGCTAAAGTCACTTTAGTTTATGAGAGATTGAAGAAACACTGTTCTACGTGTTACTGCTTATCACATGAAGCTAAAGACTGTCCAAGAAACTTGGCAAAACCAAACACCAGAGATCACCCATCCCCTTCAAGATCTACTAATAACAACCAGGGCATACACCACTACTCTACATCTCAAAGGAGCTCTAGCCAAAGGAACTACTCAGAAAGAAAAGACAGATATGGCCAACCTTTTGGAGATAGACCATCTTCCAGAGCTCCCCAAACCTCTGGACCTCAAAACTGGAGAATTAAGCCCCCAACAACCTCTGCGATAAGACAAGAATACCGTTACCCACCACCTGGATCAACACTCCAACCAGAAAATAGAGCAAGAGCTAATATGACAAGATTCACAGAGGAAAGATCCTCTCAGAATGATTCTTTCCATCAGAGAAAAACACAGCAAATAACACAGCAGTGGAGGCAAAAAGCTACAGATAAGGGGAACAACATGCAAGAAATCTCATCACCTGAACATCAAAGCCAGAGAAGGCCTCCTCTGGAAAGAAACCTTCACCAAATGGACTTCACAGCCATAACAACTGCACAGGTGATGGAGGAACTCCAAGAAGTCACAATTGACTACTGCAATGTTGAAAATCCCATTGAGAGATCTGCTAGACATCAGAGGGTTTTTGAGGGAGAAACCAGAGGACTTATGGCTGAAACTGCCCAAGCTATTGTGGCCTCTAGACTACTGGCTCCCCAGAATGTTGAAACTCACCAGAACTATACCAGTTTGGAAACTGAAAGCAATAACTTTGACCTCCCTCAACTCCAAGAACCTGCACAACCAAGTGAACCACTCAAGCTGAAGAAGAAGAGGGGTAGGCCACCTCTTAATAAGAGAACTGGTTTCTCACCAATCAACCTAGAGCTTGATGCAAGGAAAAGGAAATCACCTGTGGTGAATAAATCTCAAAAAGGGAAGAACAGGAAGGAGGATGATGCTCCCTCAGAGCAACAAATAGCCCCAAGGAAAGGTGAATCAAGCAGACAAAATCCCCCCACAAATACATTCCCTGCTATGAGAAGAAAACCAACTGAAAGTCAAATTGACGACACAAGGATACAACAAAACCAGTTATCTGAAGTAACCCCAAGAAACTCACCAAGGAACTCACCAAGGGAGAGCCTAAACCAGAAAGATACATCTGAAGCAACTCACCAGCAGAGTGCAAAAGAGACTCCAAACCCCAGATTCAATAGAGGAACTCAGCATGTGGATTTTCACAATCCACAGGGCTCTCTTCCTTAAAGCTAGTGGCATGGAACTGTTGTGGATTGGGGGAGTCTACAACAGGAAAACGTCTAAGGGGATTACAATCCACCATATCCCCAGACATTCTCTTCTTGTCTGAAACCAAAAATCCTGATGAAGCTGTGCTCAAATCCCTCGACTGGCTTGATTTCAACTCCAACTTTTTAGTCAGCCCACACAGCACTGGAGGAGGAGGATTGGCTCTATTCTGGAAAGAAGAAGTTAACTTAGAAATCCTCTCCTCAAACATAAACTTCATTGACACACGAATAACACATGAAGGGAAAAATTTCTATGCTACATTTACCTATGGGGACCCAGATCAGGCAAAAAGGAGACAGGTTTGGAACCAACTGTGCTCGATTGGGTCTACACGTAGCTCTCCTTGGTTTCTCTCTGGGGACTTTAATGAAATTATTGATAACACCGAGAAGCAAGGTGGAACTGTTAGAGCAGAAGGAACTTTTGTGGATTTTAGATCCTTTTTATCCGAATGTGACTTATATGATCTCCAACATTCAGGTAATTTCTTGTCCTGGAGAGGACAAAGAAACCTCCATACAGTGCTCTGCAGGCTAGACAGAGCCATGGCAAATAGCTCCTGGTTTGAAGCTTATCCAACAGCTAGATGTGAATATTTGGAATTTGAGGGGTCAGACCACAGACCAGTGGTGTCTTATTTTTCAAACAAACTGCAAAAAACAAGGGGTATTTTCAGATTTGACAGGAATCTAAAAGATAACCAAGAAGTTCAAAATCTAGTTGCACAAGCATGGAAAAGCATACACAAACAAACAGTGGAACAAAGAATCACAAACTGCAGAAAAGCCATTATAAAATGGAGCAGAGAAAGATACAAGAACAACAAAAAAAAGATCGAAAAGAAGAAAGAAGAACTAGAAAAAGCTATGGCAGATCCACTATCTTCTACTGTTAATATTCAAGCTATCAACAAGGAGCTTGTTTTTGCTTACCAGGAGGAAGAGTCCTATTGGAGACAACGTAGCAGACAGCTCTGGCTACACCTAGGAGATAAGAATTCTGCTTATTTCCATGCTGCTACAAAGACCAGAAGAACTATCAATAAGATTACAGTATTGGAAAATGAGGAAAAACAAGCAGTGTATGAAGAAGATCAAAAGCTTGAACTTATCTCAAATTACTTTCACCAACTCTTTACTTCACAACCGGGTGAAAGGAAAGGAACTGTCTCCAAAGCTATAGATCACCTGGTATCTACAGAGACAAACAATAAGCTGATTAGAGAACCTACAGCAAAGGAAATAAAGAATGCAATGTTCTCAATCCATTCGGATAAGGCCCCAGGACCTGATGGTTTTTCTGCTGGCTTCTTCCAAGCCAATTGGAAGATAGTGGGACCAGACATTGTAAAGGAGATCCAAGGCTTCTTCAGAGATGGTCAGCTACAAAAAACAACAAATGCTACTCATATAAGACTCATTCCCAAGGTTAAAAGTCCAAAAACACTTCCAGAAATATAGACCCATTGCTCTCTGCAATGTGTTCTACAAAGTTATATATTACAAGAAGACTACAACCTGTTTTGAAGCTGCTGATCTCTGAGAATCAATCTGCCTTTGTGCAAGATAGAGCAATCTCTGACAACGTCCTCATCACACATGAAGTGCTCCATTACCTGAAAACATCTGCAACAGAAAAAAGATGTTATATGGCTGTAAAAACAGATATGAGCAAAGCCTATGATAGGCTAGAATGGGATTTTATTAAGGAAGTCCTAATAAGGTTTGGTTTCCATAACACTTGGATCAGCTGGATCATGAAGTGTGTATCTACAGTAACATATTCCTTTCTACTGAATGGCTCAGTCAAAGGAAACGTAACACCTACAAGGGGAATAAGACAAGGAGACCCTTTATCTCCTTATCTTTTTATTCTATGTAGTGAAGTGTTATCTGGTTTATGTAGGAAAGCTCAAGGAAATGGAAACTTACCAAGAATTAGTGTAGCAAAAGGAAGTCCAAAGATCAATCACCTCCTCTTTGCTGATGATACGATGTTTTTCTGTAAAACAACCCCAACAAGCTGTCAAGCTTTATTGTCCATTATCAAGCAATATGAGACTGCTTCTGGCCAGAGGATTAATGCTCAGAAGTCAGCCATTACTTTCTCAGCTAAGACTCCTCAAGAGATAAAGGAGAGAGTAAAACTTAACTTATCTATCTCAGGAGAAGGCGGGGTAGGAAAGTATCTTGGCCTCCCAGAGCATTTTGGAAGGAGGAAGAAGGATTTATTCACTCTGATTGTGGACCGCATTAAGCAAAGAGCCATTTCTTGGTCTTCAAAATTCCTCTCCCAAGCGGGCAAGATGGTACTACTCAAGTCTGTGTTATCCTCTATGCCAACATATACTATGTCGTGCTTTAAGCTCCCTGTTAGCCTCTACAAAAGAATCACATCAGCTCTTACAAGGTTCTGGTGGGATTCCAATAAAGGAGAAAGGAAAATTTGCTGGATAGCCTGGGAAAAACTCACCAGAAGCCAGAAGGTGGGAGGCTTGGGATTCAGGGATATCCAATGCTTTAATGATGCTTTATTGGCAAAATTGAGTTGGAGAATCCTGAATAATCCAGACTGTCTTCTTGCAAAAATCCTCCTAGGCAAATATGATATACTCCATTTTTGGCGTATTCTAACCATTGTTTTGTAGGGTTTTATCAAGTCTTTCTCCTTTGTATTGAGTCTTTTTAGGTCCAAAGGTGGCTCGAATGAAGAATTGGAGTTTGCTAGGAGGCTTGGTGAAAAGGAAGGAAAACATGATCTTTTGGAGGTTTTTGAAGCAGAAGACGGGAGCACCTGCTCCCAGAACGGATTTGACTGCTCCCCAGAAGATTACCTAGAAGATTGCCGACGTTTAAGTGAATATCCAGAAGATTTGAAGAAAATGAATATTCACTAAACTGAATATTTACCCGGAGATTTGCAAAAGAGGATATTCATTAAATAGAAGATTTACCTAGAAGATTCTCATTAGATTTACTTCCTTATTTCTAGTCGCCTCTTCCTTTAAAAGAGGAAGTCCTCCTTTGACGCTAGACACGTTTTTACACACGCTTTCCTTCACGCCTCACGCAGAGACAAAAACACTTTCCTTTTACTTGCTTTTCACGTTTTGGATTCAAAGACCTTGGAGAGATTTCGTTTGCTCGGGATTTTGAAGAGTTGTTCATCTACTTGTTATTGAGTTTCTCTTGAACCCTTCTCTTTTATTTATTCAATGAATTCTTCTATCTCTCTTTGTGTTTTTCGTTCTATCATGTGCGAGTAATTCCCCTTGTTAGATTAGGGTTTTTCAAAGGGATTTAGAGATTCAATGAACTCGGCATAGATAGGATTATACTTACATATTTGATATCTTCATCTAATGTTGAATTTAATGCCTAGACTAGCTTGATCACCTAGCCTTTGATATTAGGTTAAATTTACTCATCAAAAGTGTAGTAGATTGCTTGAAATAACTTAGATGGGCGATTTGATCCTTAGCCAACGACAGTTGAAGTTAAGGCAAATCGTGAACTTATCAATCTTAATCGTTAATGCTTGTTAATTTGTTTAGTCTCAAACGACAGTTTAGGGTGCTAGATTTATTAATAAAGTTGTTGATGCCACGACAGTGGATCCTCATAAAATAGTGATTGTGTTCTAGATTGGTACTTAAATTGATATCCTGAATAATTGCTTGGTTCTTGATGATCTATTCTCTGCGATAATTCCCTTGTCTAACGCTTTTATCATATTTGTTTACAACCGAATTTTACTTTGCTTTGTTATTTATTTTCGTGACACTTTAAAACCACTTGAATCGCTTAGCTTGAATTGTGTTTAAAAGGAACTAAAGTGTATTGCCAGTCCCTGAACGAACCTAAATCTATTTCTACATCGGATTAGTAATTTAGGAATTGAGTTCTTAATCGAGATAAAAACTTGTTATCAAAATACTGCCACACGTCTTCCTTTCTAGAATGTCACCCTCCAAATGCAGCATCTCATGGCTGGAGGGGAATCCTCATAGGTAGAGACCTCCTGAAGCAAAAATTGGGAAAAATTATTGGTAATGGCAAGTCTACCTTACTCTGGAAGGACCCATGGCTCTCAATGGCACCCCTCAAAGACCTATGGGACCAGTGAATTGTAATGAGCAAGAGATGATGGTAAAGGATCTCCTATTACCTGATGGGAAAGGCTGGGATCTAAGGAGGATTGAGGCAACTCTACCAGGCCTGGAGCAAAGTATCCTGGCGATACAACCAAGCATCACAGGAGCAAATGATCAATATGCCTGGCTAGGTGAGCAATCTGGACTTTACACTGCAAAGTCAGGATATCATACAGCGAAAGACTACCACTCTCCACTGTCACCACTCCCTCAACCTGAAGCACAATGGAATTCAATCATATGGAACGCAAAAATTTCTCAAAAGCTGAAATTATTCCTCTGGAAGGCTTTAGTTGGAGCCTTACCTGTAGGAACACAGCTTGCAACGAGAGGCATTGTCGAGCAATCTAATTGCGTTTGGTGTGGAGAACCTGAGTCGATCTCCCATGTCCTGTTCCACTGCAACTTTGCCCAAAAGGTTTGGGATCTGGCCCCTTTCAAGGTACAAGTTGACCCCCTTTCAATAGTTGATCTCAGGGCTGGCCTATCCCTCTCCACCACCCAAATTTGTCTACCACCGATTGGCATCACCAAGGGACCTCTTTTCCCTTGGATTTGTTGGTGTATTTGGCTTGCTCGAAACAATAAACTCTTTAACAATCGATCCTTCTCTGAGGAGGAGACGATAACCAAAGCGTGCCACAATGCGAGAGAATGGACGCAAGCTCAAAGCCAATTACCGATTAAGCATACCTCTGAGGAATCACATACTACAACGCTGCAATCCCAGGATCTCCGTGGTTTCGCTGATGCTTCATGGATTCTGGGGGCAAATCGTGCGGGATTAGGCTGGGTAATCACCGATGGCAAGGAATCAATTATAGCCCAAGGACAGACGCTGATCCACAACATCTCATCGCCTCTGATGGCTGAAGCAGCGGCGATCAGGGAACTACTTCTCCAGACGCAATCTCGAGGTCTCCGGTTGAAAAGGATTGCATCGGATTCAAAAACTCTGATCAATCTCATCAACAATCGCAACTATCAAACACACATCTATGGAATTCTCCAGGATATTCGCTCTCTTTCTGTGGAATTGAAAATTTCCTCTTTTGTGTTTATTCCAAGAGAGAAAAATTCAATTGCCGATAGTCTAGCTAAAAATGTAATGAGCACTGTACCGGTTCAAACCGATGTTCCCAATTTCGTTTAATGAAATTTGAAGTTTTCGACCAAAAAAAAAAAGATGCCATGAGACATAATAATTTTAAAATGTAGAAGTAATGCATCTATTGAAAATGGTTCATTGCATTAATATCAAAAAAATAAAATAATCAGATGATCGTTACCTTTCATATTTTTCCTCACGGAAAAGATGACATGTGTCACTCTCACAGTAATTGACCCAACTTTTATAATATACTACAATCAAAATATATTTCTTAAATCGATGATCTGAGCCTTCTAATCGAATGTAGTGCCTGGCAAGATATGAAAATGTTGTAGCGGATATTTTAGCAAAATGTGTTCTTCACAGTCTATTGTTGTACCTTAAACACTTCTAAAGTTTATTAATTTGTTGATTAAAAAAAAAATCAATCAAATGTCTTTTTTTTATCTTAAATACTCAAATGTCATTTTTTTTTTTTTTTTTTATCAATTTAACCATAGTTAAACCATTCCAAGAATTATCAATGTAACGTTGTAAACTAGTAGATACCAAACATTATAAAATCTTTTCTTTATTAATTGTGTCATCAAATATCATCCCATTTTATTGCAGAAATTCATAAAACTTTTTTTTTTTTGTGGTCGAAAATTCATTAAATTTCGAAACCGGTTACAACTCATATTGCAAAAAAAAAGAGAGGCAAAAAAACATAACCTAAAAAGCCAATCTTTATTCATCGGCAACATTCATCTATATAACCTTTGAAATTACTACACTCATTAACTATACTATACTTACTTATAATAATTACTTCCACAAGAAAATTTACATTAAAGTTGCGACCATAACCAATCCTGACCAAACTCAGCAATATTATCCAAATTCAAGCAATACGAATCTGCAGTTTCAGAATTCTCAACATAACCAGGAACAGACACAATCTCGTTCGTAATTCCAGAACCTGATGTTGCAGGAGAAAATTTTCCCACCAAATTTTCCGAGAAAATAGAATTTTTCCACTCATTACCATTCTCAATCTCATAGTTAGAGAAAGAAAACGTCCTGAAAATATCCTTCTTGTTCTCTAAATCTTCAAGACTTATTATCACTTCTTCTTCGGTTTTCTCCGGTTTAATATCTTCCAATTTCTCTGTTTTTGCTTGTTCGAACATCGAAACAGAGAAATTCGTCGTCGTCGTTGTAGGAGATGTATTAATGTTGTTACAAGTATGGTTTCCTAGATACTTCACTTCGAAAATCGAAGGATCTATGTCTGATTTCTGAACTTGTTTCACCGCTAAACAGTTTTGTGTGAATCGATGAGTACATCTGTAATATCCTCTGTTTTAACAAAAAACAAAAAAACAGAGACATGAGTTTTTTTTAGAAACAAAAAAAAAATTCAAAAATTTGAAATATTTAGGAAGAGAATTTATTATTTACCTTGGATTTTTGGATCCATGAATCTGTTTTTGTCCATATTTTCTCCAACAATAACCATCATCGATTGAATCTTTATCTTGTCCTGATCCAACAAAAACCTTAACTTTCTCTGTTTTCTTCTCTAATGTTGTCATTTTCCTGCAAAATCACAAAACAAGAATCAGACAATTGAAAAATTCGAAAATTGAACTTAAACATAGAGAAATATAACTTAATTTACCTCTTTTTAGAACCCTTGTCGTTGATTTCAGAGCTTCGTTTAAGGATGTTCTTGTCGCTGTTGTCGTTAGCGCTCAACATGAAAATGGCATTTTGGTAAATACGAAGGATTTCAGAGATCAAGATTTTGTTTGAATCGATTGAAGAATTTTGTTTGAGATTGATCATTAATCGATTCGCTAGCTCTTTCCCTTGTTCTAGTTCGTTGATTACTAGTTTCTCTTCCATTGTCATCTTTGCATTCACTTACGAAAAAAAATAACTCTTTTCGAAGAATCCTCTGTTTTTTGTTTTGTTTATTTGAGTGTGTGTTTGATTGAAATGTGAGTTGTGTGTCTTATATACACATGAATGATGAGAATCTATGGTGGTATTATTATATATGTCTATGCTTGGATAATAAGTTTTTTTTAAGCTTAGATAAGAAGTTGTGTGGAAAGGGAAGGATCTTGTCGAGAAATTGACAAATGGTGACCATTATTTTTTTCACTATTTAAAAAAAAAAAACTAATAAACATATAGTTTTTTTTGGATGTGTCACAATATTATCTAGCTATGACTATTCAATACTACCTATTGTTTGATTAATATTTCTATCAATAAGATAAAAGTGTTTGATCTAGCACTTTTCTAGAATAAATCAACGATTTATATAATCAAGTACATTGATATAAAGATATATTTTCTTTGTGTAAACACTATAGGTCGACTGTTTTAACTATTAAGACTTATTCCTAATTATCCTTATCTGTAATGCATAACAAATCTTTACAAGCACAATAGAGCCGATGTTTGATGAGTTTAGGTTTAGCTAGTCTCACTCAATGAGTTTAGTTAGTCTTATTTAATTGCGTTCGTTTTTGTTTGTGGCTATAATAATTGGATTCAACCGAGTAAACCAATAAACAATATTCTTCAAAGACCTACACCGCGTTAGAGATCCGAAAATGTTGAATTTTTTTTTTTTTTTTGGGTGACGTGAGGGGACTGGTGATGTCATGCCAATTTTAGTTTATTTCAAAATTTTACATTTTTAGTTATTAACTATGGTTTTAAGGGTTCAACGATATTAAACATAAAATGCTTGCGTTGATAGATGCTCTACATAATTTTTCTTGTGTACAATGAAAACAATACAAACCTTCATTTTACTCATATGTTTATTTTATAACTTTGGATAAAATATCTCAAAGATTTTTGATGGGTTTTCTTATAAGAACACTTCTTTCAATCTTATAAATACAAATGATTGAATGAACCAACAAATTATAATAACAGAAATTAAATGGATATTTAATTATTAATAGTTTTTTTTTTTAAAGGTCGTAGGCGAATGTTTATATAGGCACTGTTCCTAAAAGCAAATCGTATCTATGGATAAATTCAAAACATGCAGGTGTAGATTAGAGAATATAGACTAATGCGCTTTTCCCATTTTCACAATTGACAGTGACTTATAAATATCATTATTCTTTTTTTTTTTGATATAAATATCATTATTCAATATGACTAAATTCGAAACCATCCATATATGGTGGTAGTATTCACCAGCGTGTAGGGCTTCGAACAAAATCATACGAAACATTTGGGAAAAAAACACAGTTAGTATAGAATCTAAGCATGTAATAACTAATTATTAAATATATAAAAATGTCAAATGAAAATTTGTGTGTTAAGCATGTATGCCATGTTCATCCTACTGAACGCGTCCGTTTAATATCGTTATATACCATTGAATAGTAGATAATTTTGATAAATACAAATTTCTTTATATATTCTATGTTTACTCGGTTATAAAATCTATAGCTTTCAGGATGCAAACTAATTAGTTTTTGGGGGTTAGTGTCTAGAGGCTGCTGCGACTAGGAGCTAAAAAGATTAAATTAAATATATAAATTTCAAATGGATGTCTAAATTTAATCTATGTAACGCGTCTACAATTATCCTTTGGTCCCTTATCCTTTTGACGCGTCTGATCAAATGAATAGTTTAATTATGATTAACTAAAATTAAGTAAACTGACCGAGGAGTGTGACATATACGTGCACATGGCCTTTGTGATGATAAATTACTTAACTTTAATCAGAGTTATTATAAAAGAATCAATCAACACACAAATATGGACTATCTGATTAGTGGTTTAACTTAATATGTGGGTCGTTTTTGCTTTGGAATGTTAACATCTTACTATTATAATTAGCAAAACATGTATATTGTCTCAAATATCAATGTGCCATATTGTATGTTTGTGTTTGTTTACCGAATATATATATATATATATATAAAGTAACTTATAAACTTAAATCGGAATTGTAAGTTTGCTGTTATTTATAAAATTGATTAGAATATATCTACAACTTAAAAAAAAAATTAAACCATAAATCAGTTTTAAAAAAAACTAAACTTATCTTCAACTTATTCAAAGTTAAGAGGAAGAAAACCATATACTAAATTCGGTTAGAACCTGTCATGGTCAAAGAGTCAGAGAAAATAAAGATCCAACGATCAACTAACCAAATTTATGCTTGTTCATTATGCAGCACAGTATTTTTTTTTTTTTATCAATTCGATTTTTGTAACCTCGTTAATGAAATGTGAACTATTGATATTAGTGATGGTCTAGTAAGAAAAGGAAACTTCCAAACACAATTTTTCCTTATCAATGGGGAAAGATAAGAATTAAGAACCATTGAAAATTTGGCATAAGATAGATCCACCAAATTCGGAATACTATACACACTGATCAAAAATCATTTGTACGAATAATGAAATTTCGAGTGAAACTTTTAGAAAATATTTGGTAATTTCCACGAAAGGCCTTTGGGTGCGCGTAGAAAAAGATTTCACGTATCCCTTAAAGGCCCACATACTTTTATGGCAAATTTTCATTTTCATTGAATTTATCTGAGTCATAAGTCAGCCAATATCCCTTCAAATTAATGGTTTTGAGCTACACACATCTACGTTCTAAATTCTAATACACATATGACATTTTTGTTGTTGTTGTCAAACATGATTTATTGTAATATATATGTAGAACCTCATACGC
This sequence comes from Draba incana, assembly GCA_963576765.1. Classification (NCBI taxonomy): domain Eukaryota; kingdom Viridiplantae; phylum Streptophyta; class Magnoliopsida; order Brassicales; family Brassicaceae; genus Draba; species Draba incana. The sequence goes on along the minus strand of OY755202.1, from coordinate 1,634,910 downwards.
ATATTTAATATATATGTAGAACCTCATACGCATATTTAGAACAGTATTTATATGCCCACAAAAAAAAAACAGTATTTATATTATACAAATCCAAGTACGTAATTGGTTCTTTATGATTGATAAATAAATGTCTAGAATGGTTGCGAAACAAATGTTCACTTTCATGATTGTTAGTGAAAACAAGTAGAAATGTTACGAAACATAACTTTATGATCATTACATATATATATTTTTAAAATAAATGTTAAATTATATTTAAACAAGAAATGAACATGTTTTACATAAAATGCATCAATTTTTTGAACTTAATAGAAAAGAGAATTAAAACTTGGATTTAGTCGGTGTATCTTGTTGTTCAACAAGTCTCAAACCATGAAATAAAACTTTATGCCGAATAGAGCTCAGACGATTACATATTTTAACAAATAAAAAAGCCGGTGTTAAAAAGTTATATTATGGACAAATTTAGTAATTTGAAACTTCTCAAACAAAATTAGGTTTTCGTTAATTACCTAACGACGTGAGTGTACTAATTTGTAGTGCATATATTCATATACTAGTGTACTAATTTGTAGTGCATATATTAAATATATAATTACAACAAGAACATCAATATATATTTTTTTTTTTGAAAATTTACAAGAACATCAATATTTATTTAGCAAAAAAAAAAAAAAAAGAGCATCAATATTGGTGTCTGCCATGTCGAAAATTTTCAAAGTGTTAGTTACGGTAAGTGTGAACACACAAAGTCCTGATAGAAAGATAAGCACGTGGGAAAACATCTTAACACTTTCATTGTAATTTGTCTTTTATATCAAAAGTTGTCGGGTTTTTAGCGAAAACAAAATATCCGTGGCCATACACACGATTATACAGTAACATATAGATGGTGATTTTTTTTCTTCTTTTTTGTAGTTGGGAAAAAAAAAACAATATAAAAAATGAAAGATGAGAGAGTTTTCAAAACTAAATCGTAAATTACTAAGTATAATAATATGGTTTGAATTCTTTTGTGAAATTATTTACTAAAGTAAAAAGGAAACATAAATATTAGGACCATATGAATCCATGTCACAAATCATATAACACACTGTACCAAAATAAGACATTCAGTAATTAAGCTATATGGAGACACATTCTTTTTACTTGACAACAATATTTGTTTTTTTCCTTTAAGATTAGGAAGTTTTGGATCGAAACTTCAAGTACAATTTTTTATTTATTTTTAAATAGATATGCAAGAAATTTTTTTTGACCATTAGCATTTCGTGGGAAAACTTCAATTTTTGTTCTTGAAATAAGTATATTTCAACTTTTAAGGTTAAATCATATGCATTGAAAAGAGAATCAACTGATCACATACATACTAGGAGTCATAACTTGATCATGTAGAAGATATGGAATGTTTTTCTTTTTAAATAATTAGATGACTGTGAATTGATAAAAAGTACTATTTACGTTTTATATGTTTAGCACTAGGCCTAGAAGAACAACATGATTGTGCTGAAAAAAACATCCAAGCGGCATGCATGCCTCAAAGTTTTAAATGAGTGATGGGTTTTCTGTTAGGCCCATATTAACAAGCTTCCACTTACAGATTATATTCGGCTGTTTAATTTTTAAAGGTTGTTTCAATTAGAGTACTTTTCTACGCATGAATGTTGTTTTTGTAGTTGTTACTTGTTAGTTTGATCAGTTTTTGAATATGGTCATCCACCTTGATTAAGAGACTTTTCCCCTCTATTTACCCTTGTTTATATGAAAGCAAAACTGATTTTTTTTTTTATACAATAGTAGCAAATGCCAAATAGTTATGTGATCACTGATTTTTTTTTTTTTTGTCTTCTCAATGACTAGAGAATTCCGGATAGAGTTTTTATATTTACAATCGATTTGAAAAATACGCAAGGATTTTATAGATTTTTGATTGATGAAATTGAAACTCCTAAAATACCTATTACAAAAAAAAAACTGAATTTCCTAAGCAAATTTTTTTTATATATAGATAATTATACATTCCAAAATAGTAATTCAAGGGAAGGTACTTTCCCCTTTTTTCGTTTCCAAGGGAGAGAGAAAATTTTCTCTTAATTGAACAAAAAAAAAATTATCTCCTAACAAATTCTCTTCGACGGTTGGCAAAAACGACGCCGTGTTTCATGAGCCAATATCTTTCTATCTCCTCCGGTTTCCGTCCCGGAATCCTTCCGGCGATCAACTCCCACCTACATGTCAATTCCAATGAAATTACTTAGATACCCTTTTGCTGGTAACCCCAAATAAAATACAGAATTCGACTAATATTAACCGAACCAATTGTATGAAAAATCATTTCATTATCTAAAACAAACATTCCATGATCGAACTAACGAGATCAAAGAAACAATTTTTGAATATTATTATGAAATAGCATAAATAATAATCTTAATTAAACTTATATATGATAAAAAACAAAAATATCGGAAAACCAAAACACAAAATCAAAACCGGGGCAACAAATCATGTTGAACACGGTCATAATCAGCTCGGTTTAGCTCAGTAAAATTATGAGTCAAAAGTTTCGGAACTTCGACAGACTTACGAGATCAAATAAAAAAGCAACAAATAATTTCAGAAATCAGATTTAACCAAAATGAAACTAACAAACAAAAACTAGCAAAATCAAATGACTAATCGAGAGATCACCTGTCGCCGACGAGTTTATACATCCGAGAAATGAGATCTTCTTCTTCCTCAGACATCTTCACAGCTTCCCATTCGATACTACTCACTTCTGCTAATAATCAGAATAAAAAATCTTCAAACTCAATCCCAAAAAGAAAAAGAAAAGTAAAAAAAAATAAACAGAGTGAGAGAACAAATCTGACCTTCGGAACAAGAAGCCTTAGCTTTGCTCTGTCTTCGTCGACGTTTATCCATTTTCTCCAGTTCTTGTCGGAAAAGATTCACAAATACAGAGAGAATAAATCTTGAGGAAATATAAAGGATTAATATTTTTGTTTTCTCCTCGAAAGAAATAGTGAGAGAAAGAAGAGGAGGGGCTCGAAAAAGAAAAGAAAATCAAACTGATTATTTTATAACTGCGCATGTCTGATTAAAATTTTCTAATAAACTAATTAATATTATCATCATCATACTCAATTATTTAAATTTTGGACTGATTAATAAATAATTTAATTTCATGAGCAGAATAAAAAAAACGAATCTGTATGTGACTGTTTCACAGTGTTTTGGCTTCAACGGCCTTGTTCTTCGTTACATAGAAGAACGACAGATACAACCATAACTATTTATATATTTTGCTTTATTTTTAATTAACTTTTTATTAAAACCTTTGACTTGCGGTTGTAAAAATTCGTCGTTTACAAACAGTTGGAGGAAGCAGCTTCTCTGTCTTTGACTTTGTTAATGACAAATATACCCTTAGCATGCGTTTCGTGGGAGCTCGCGGTTTATAAACGCGATTCTTTTTTGGATAAAGTTCGCGGTTTTGTATATGGATAATGTGTAACATCTAATCAACAAATTAAATTCAGGACTAAAAAAGAAATAAATCTCTATCGAAGCTGTATAATTTATTTGTAGTATAACAATACAATAATGACACTAGTGATTTGTTGTTGCAAGAAACCAAAAAAAAGAAAAGAATTTCAGAAGTTTGATTTGAAAGTTTGATATAAGAGGAAAGTTTGGTAGAATAGAAAATTTAAGGAAATAATAATATTATAACCAAACGAGAGAAGACAAAAATAAATTAGAGAAAAGAAGAAGTATGGAGAATGGAGTTAGTTCGTGACCACATCTCAATGTTTCTTTTCATATTATTCCTTTGGTCCGATACATAATATCGTGAAAAGTGGGCACTGCACCGTATGGCTGTGCGTTTATGTGGTCCGAAACGTACTTAAATTTGTTAATTAATATACAAATATTGATTACAAATATGCTTTAAGCCGCATCTCGAGACCGGTTTTGATTATATTTTTCAAGGTTTTTTATCTCTCTGTTTTTTTTATATGGAATTAGACTCAATGGAGTTAGATGAAGAGCAACTAAGCACATTTATACTATATACTAGAAAGCTTTGACTCGAAAAAAGGCATGAATAAGACAGGTATCTAGCAACAATATCTTATGCCATGTGGTGGTTAAAAAGATATGTTATTTAATAAACCAAACAAAGAATACTATTGATGATGATGAAAATACGAGATTAACCTATTTGCTTTTAAGATTGCGTATAAGATCTGCACTGAGTATTCCTAAAAAAATAATAAAAAAAAATCTGACAGTTAGAAAATGGAATAAGTAATGTATTGACAGGTCCGGACCTGAGATTTATAAGGTCCGACACGAACTAAATAATTAGATCCTATTATTAGAAAATGTAAAACATAATGTTCGATAAAAAACCACAAATTTTATAATAAAAAAAAATTCATGTTATTCCGAAAAAGAAAATTCAAAAATCCTAAAAACCATTAAAATATTTTTATTAAGTTAATATATAACTTTTATTTATTTGGTTACGTATTAATAATATAGGTCTCATTACAATTAATTTTTTTTCCTATTATGTTATTTTTTACGATAAAACTAGAAAACATATATAAATTGAATAAAAAAAAGAAAAAAATTTAACCTTAAAAATCTAAAATTTTTTGAGGCCAACACGTAGGTATTTTTGGTGTTAATACAAGACCGGGCCTGTGTATTGATATATGTTACACAATACATCGAGAACGTTCTTTGATATATGCATTTCTCACTGCATGATCGAATAGATTATAGATATAACTTGATTAACCAACAAAGTTTAAGATATGTCAAAGTTGTGATGTGTGAGATGCCTTAAATGCTGTCTATTACATGTTTTATGTATATATATTTTTTTCGTATCATGTTTTATGGGCTTTTTTTAATTGTGGCAATAAGTAATGGGCCTTTTGTTCGTTTCAAAATGTTGTATGTTAAGGTAAGCCCAACTTAAAAGCCCATGAACGTTTAAGGCAAATGAATTTGGGTTATGTGGTAAAATCTCTATGTAGACACAAGACAAAACTTTGGCTCGAGTTTAAAAAAGACACTAAAAAAGTTAACATCATCAATCAAATCTTTAATTATTTAATTTGGTCGGTTTACAGAAGTGTTTACGTGGTTAATTAAATTAGCAGAGATTTTGGTTAGCAAAAAGCTAAAATTATAAAAGTGTTGACTTGTTATACCACTTTTGCCCTTTAAAAACACTCAAACCCAAGGCGATAAATGGTCAAGCACCTTCCACGCTCTACCTCTCCTTCACCTCCACGTGTCTATGACCGCTCACTCCCGACTTTGTCAGTATTTGTATGCCACGCGGCGAAGAGCTTCCCGACGTTAGTTTCTCCGGCCATGTCTTACACGTGTCGCCTTATTAATGGTTCATCACCTCAGGCACAAAAAACTTTTTATTTTTGTTTTTATATACACTCAGTTTTTTTTTTAAATGGTGGGTCCATGGGATTAATGGAACTAACGTATTGTAATTAGTGAATGAATGTGTCTGTTTCATTAAATTCATGCGTTTTATTAAAGAAGTCACAGTTTTTGATTGGGTTCACGTGGTCAAGTACGTGGCTCGTAACGGCTCGTGATGGCTTGTAAGTCGGCTTCAGTTTTAGTAACACTCTTTTAGCACTTCCATTAGGAGGTTCTTACAAAAGTCCTAAATATAATATTTAAGTATAAAAGATATTAATAAATAATTTATGGAATTCTTAAAAATGAAGAGAAAAAGTTCTAAAATCTCTTGGTTGAAAAACTTTGGAGGATGAATTTTTTAGTTTTAAGAAATCCATATAATATTATATTATTATTTATTTTTTGAATATATTTGTAGAAACCTTTTTAAAAACCATTGATGGAGATTGTCTAACTAGCATGATATAGGCAGCTACTCGCCTTGCTACAAAAATAGTAGAGAGAAAAATAATAATAATTCATTTTCATCGTATTAATGTCAAAAGCAATTAATATCGGGCTTGTTTGGATAATTACAAAATTTTAAAATACAAGCGAAAAGAGTTCTATTTGTTATGAAACTGAATGATTCAATCTTATTATCTTGTGAATAAGAGTACATATATATAGGTGATTACATATCCAAGTAAGAATAGGAAACAAGGAAATAAAAAAACACTCATTAAACTATATGGGCTTTGGTATTGGGCCGGTTATGGAGATCCATTCTTAATGATTTATAACACTCCCCCTTGGATGACATAACCGTGCCAGATGCTAAGTAGAGATCTCTGTAATACGCTGGGGTATGTTGCCTTATTAAAACCTTACCAGGAAAACCCAATGGGACAAAACTATGGTGAAGGAAAAAGAGTACAACACGTATTACTCCCCCTGTTCTAAGCATCATTGAAGATCTTTGAGTCTTCTCATTCCAATCTGATGTATGAGCATCCTAAACGTCGATGTTGGCAAAGACTTGGTGAATAAGTCTGCTGATTTGTCGCTGGATCTGACTTGTAAAACTTGAACTTCACCGTCCTTTTGTAGTTCATGTGTGAAGAAGAACTTTGGCAAAATGTGCTTTGTCCGGTCGCCTTTGATGTAGCCATCCTTAAGCTGGGCGATGCAAGCTGCATTGTCTTCGTACATGATGGTTGGTTCTTTGTCTTCAACTATGCCACAATCTGATCTGATATGTTGAGTCATCGACCTTAACCACACACACTCACGGCTGGCTTCATGAATTGCAAGAATTTCTGCGTGATTGGATGAAGTGGCTGCAATGGTTTGCTTCATGGAACGCCATGATATTGCTGTACCTCCATGTGTAAATACATAACCTGTCTGCGATCTAGCATTATGAGAATCTGATAAGTAACCTGCATCAGCAAAACCAACTAAACCTTGCATGTTATGGTTAGTATAAAATAAACCTAAATCCTTTGTTCCTTGTAGGTAACGCAAGATGTGATTAATACCGTTCCAGTGCCTTTGAGTTGGACATGAGCTAAATCTAGATAGGATATTCACGGCAAAACATATATCTGGTCTAGTGTGGCTAGCCAAATACATTAAGGCTCCTATGGCACTGAGGTATGGCACTTCTGGACCGAGAATTTTTTCATCGTCCTTCTTTGGACCGAATGGATCACTATCCAATACAAGGCTTCTCATAACCATTGGGCTGGTCAATGGGTGAGCCTGGTCCATCTTAAATCTCTTGAGTACTTTATCAGTATATGCCAATTGATGCACAAGGATTCCATTATTCACGTACTCAAGTTGCAATCCCAAACAGAATGTCGTTTTACCTAGGTCTTTCATTTCAAACTCTTTCTTTAGATATTCAACTGTTTGGGCGATTTCCCCAGAGGTACCAAGGATGTTCAAATCATCCACGTATACTGCTATGATTACAAATCCTTTGTTTGCAAACTTCTTTATAAAAATACATGGACTTATGGGGTCGTTCTTATAACCTTCTTTGACTAGGTACTCACTCAATCTATTGTACCATATACGCCCACTTTGTTTAAGTCCATAAAGGGATTTGTTCAGCCTTATGCAATATTGTTCTCGAGAACTTTTCTTATCTTTGAGTTCTATACCCTCTGGAAATCTCATGTAAATTTCATTATCCAGTGGACCATATAAATATGCGGTTACAACATCCATTAGCCGCAAATCAATCTTCTCTCTTATAGCCAGACTTATCACGAATCTAAATGTCGTAGCATCCACCACAGGGGAGTATGTCTCCTCATAATCAATTCCTGGTCTTTGTGGGAATCCTTGTGCAACAAGCCGTGTCTTATATCTCACGATTTCATTATGTTCATTTCTCTTCCTCACAAAGACCCATTTGTGTCCAACTGGTTTTACATCGAATGGGGTCATAATTATTTGACCAAACACATACCTTTTCCTTGATAAATTCAACTCCACGTTTATGGCTTCTTTCCATTTTAGCCAATCAGATCTATAAGTGCACTCTATTATTGACGTGGGTTCCTGATCCTCCTTTTCTATTTCAAGTGCTACCTTATAAGCAAATACATCATTTATGTCGACATCTTTTCGGTTCCATTAAGTTCCAGACATGATATAGTTTATGGAGATCTCATTATTGTCATGACCTTCAGAACCTTGAGATTTGGCGTCCCAAACCTCAATGATTGGTTCTTTAGAATCAGCCGCGGCTATGTCTGTGGTTTCCTGAACCTCGGTTTCAATCTTTGCACCTTTCTTTGATTTCCGAGGGTTCTTATCTTTGGAACCTATTAGTCTACCACGTTTCTTACGTGCTGTAGACTCTGTAGCAACTTGATTGCGTTCCTTTTGAACATCAATACGTACTGGTGCATTACAAGCTGGTATGTACGATTTTGTAACTTTCTTTGGGCCAGCAAAGGAATATGGCAATTGATTAGCTAGCTTTTGTAAATGTATTATCTTTTGGACCTCTGATTCACATTCCAGAGTCCGAGGATCTTGCCATGTTAAGGATGTTTGATTCCATGATATTTCTTTAACCAGCTTGTTAGTCTCACCACCTAATGTAGGATATGTCATTTCATCAAACAGACAATCCGCATATATGGCCTTAAATAGATCACCCGTGGTTGGCTCTAGATACTTAATAATGGTGGGAGAATCAAATCCAACATATATTCCCATCCTCCTTTGAGGTCCCATCTTTGTTCTCTGTAGTGGTGCATTGGGTACATAAACGGCACACCCAAATATCTTTAGATGGGAAATATCTGGTTCATGACCCGTGAGTAATTAGGATGGAGAATATCTATGCTCACTAGATGGCCTGATGCGTATAAGCTCTGCTACATGTAATACTGCGTGTCCTCAAGCAGATACTGGAAGCTTCGACCTCATGAGTAATGGTCGAGAAATCAATTGGATACGTTTAATGAAGGATTCAACCAATCCGTTTTGTGTATGGACATGTGCCACGGGATATTCCACACTTACCCCCATAGACATACAGTAATCATTAAACTCTTGGGAAGTGAATTCACCAGCATTGTCTAGACGTATAGTCTTAAGTAGAAAATCTGGAAAGTGGGCTCGCAGACGAATTATCTGGGCCAGTAATCTTGCAAACGCCAAGTTTCTAGTTACTTTGACTGGTGATGGCCTTATAATGAGTTTCCCTTGTGAACATGCTACACACGTGAGATTCTGGGGGAAAACTCGTTTTTCTTTCAAGGTGTGCCCTTTGGAATTTGAGATAAGCTTACGCATCATGTTAGAACCGGATTGGCCAAGCCGGTCATGCCTTGTAGTGTATCCAGTAAACATCTTGTTTACGACATTATTAGCCTTAATCATATTGATCTTTGCATAGTAAAGGCCAGTAGATAACGCAGGTATAGTCTCTAAGACCTTCTTATGGCCTTGGTTGATCTCAGTAATAACTAGGGATTCTATTCTCCCTTCACCCTGAGTTTCAATATGGAAACCATTCAAACGAATATCTTTGAAACTCAATAAGCTTCTTTTAGAGCTGGGTGAATATAGAGCATCTGATATTTCAAGATGCGTGCCCTTAGGTAAAAGAATATGGGCCTGGCTGTAGCCTTCAATTAGACTAGCTATACTCGCAATTGAGACTATGTCTGAAAAATGCATTTTATTTAAAAGCTCAAAGCAAATCAATCATAAACCAAATCATAAAGCATAAATAAAAAACAAAGTCATAGAAATAAAACAAAACACTAGATGTCGAAATCAATTAGACTCTTTTAGGCAATCTGAAATCTCATATTCCATTAGGTCATCATTCTCATGGTTGAAGTCTCCTTCACCATCGTGATGAACTGAATAAGCTTCTGGATTCTTTTCCAAACTCTCTTGATAGAGATCAACAAGGTACTTAGGAGTTCTGGACGTCTTTGGGGTCTCATTTCACTATTCATTATCAATAACTCATTGTTTTGCTCAGCAACTAGCAAACAAGAGATTAGACTTACATATGTAGTAAATCCCTTTTCACGATATTGTTGCTGAAGCACAATGTTATTTGTGTGAAAGGTCGAGAATGTTTTCTCTAGCAAGTCATTATCAGTCACCTCCTCACCACATAGTTTCAAGATTGAAACGATTTTAAACAAAACTGAGTTATACTCATCCACAATTTAAAATCCTGGATTCTGAGATTCATCCAGTCAAATTGGGCTTTGGGTAATAGCACCGTTTTCTGATGATCATATCTGGATCTCAACTCTGTCAAAAGGTCCAGAGGATTCTCAATAGTGAGGTACTGATTCTTAAGACTCTCAACAAGGTGATGGCGTATGATTAAAATCGCCTTATACTTCTCTCTTTCAGAGGTATTGTTGTCCTCAATAATACATTCACCAAGTCCCCTTGACTTTAGGATAATCTTAGTATCCAATGCCCATTGCAAGTAATTTTCACCCGAGGCATTCAGTGCAGCATATTCAAGATTGTTGATTTTTGACATCTTATGCAAATAGATCAAAACAAGTATACTATTTCAATACGTAATCATGCATACAACTCAACGAGTGTTTTATGTATGCAAACCTATCATGCAAATTCTACACCGTTCATGATGATCGAATTTTAATATGTCCGGATTTTAAGCAAAGCATGTTAGGTCAATTAAATATGATGCAGTTTCAGTCAATCAGGTTTAACAATCAATTAGATCAATTAATATAATCAAACTAGCAGGTGGGTTCAATTAGATCATGCAACCAAATTCGATTTTGACTAAGGAGGGTTTTCGGGCAGAAGGTTTTATGTCGATCGACGGAAGCCTAGTGTCGATCGACACGGTTCAATTCAAATGACAATTTTAGACAGAGAGTTCTATGTCGATCGACAGAGGTGAAGCCTGTCGATCGACACAGGCTTAATTTAAGCAAAACGTTTTGATTTTAATCGGTTTAGGTTAGATGCAAATTAGGGTTCCATTAAGGTGATAAATTACGAAACAGGATGGAATCAATCAAACAATCAAATAGTAATAAGAACAAGCATGATTCAATTTTAGGGTTTCGGGTTTTCATGAATTTAGGGTTACATGAGATTTTAGGTTTCATAAATTTAGTAATTACGAATCATGGTGAAAGTGATCAATCAATCAAACAACAAGAACGAGCATAATTTAGGATTCAAAACGAGCATGATTAAAACGAGTAAGATTTAGGATTAGGGTTTCTCATAGTTTCGGTTTTAACATCAATTAAACGAACATGATTTAGTTTTAGGATTCTCTCGGATTTTAATGATTTTAGGGTTTTGTTGTTCTTAGGATTTCGATTACTTACCTTAACCTTGTGATTGTTCTTCTAGTTCGCCGTAACCGTTGATAGGCTGTATGAACTACTTCTAGTTCGCCGTAACCTTTGATAGGTTGTATGAACTCGGACTTGAACAGTAACGCCGGATGAACAGTACGCCGATGAACAGTATGCGATGAACAGTACACGTGACACAGTACGCGTGAACAGTACGATGAACAGTAATTGTGTTTTTGTGTTTTTAGGGTTTTAGGGAGCAACTCGTGCTGATAACGTGTTATGAAACTGAATGATTCAATCTTATTATCTTGTGAATAAGAGTACATATATATAGGTGATTACATATCCAAGTAAGAATAGGAAACAAGGAAATAATGAAACACTCATTAAACTATATGGGTTTTGGTATTGGGCCGGTTATGGAGATCTATCCTTAATGATTTTTAACACTATTCTATTATTTGAAACGTTTCAAACAAATAATCGTGCATACTTTTCTATATCTAACTAGTCCTGGGTTTTCGAAAAAAACCGAACCGATCAAACCGAGAAATTCGGGGTTCGGCTAAAAGTGATTGAATTCGGTAGAACCGAACGGCCAAATTGATTTTGGAGATCGGATTTCGGTTCGGATCAATTCGGTAATCGGAACTGATCGGTTTATCTAAACCGAGAATTGGGAGACATATATAAGTGATTTAATGAAAAATTAGGGTTATTAATCAATTTGTTCTTCTTCCTCTCTGCCTCTTAGAGAGAGAAAAAACCCGATTAACTTCTTTGATCGGAGATTTGATCAGATCTCTTCTCTTCTTCTTCACCGATACATCGACATCATCTCGTCTCTCATCATCGATCATTCGATCATCATCTGAAGTAAATCAAATCTGATTCATCTGTAAGCAGTAAACCCGAAAGTCTTAAAGGTAAGATCTTCTTTCTCTTTGATTTCATGGCTTAGTTCTTTGAATTTTTCTCATATAAACCCTAAATTTCTGTTTGAATTTCGATTTGGAAACCTAAACCCTAATCTCAAATTTGGGTTTCTGCTTGATCAGGTTCAATTCGGGTTAAATGACCCGAATTTATTGATATTCAGGTTGATTTCGGATACAAAATTATAACAGGAAACCGACCCGAATAAACCGAATACCGACTGACCTGAACCGAAATCAAATTCGGATCAATTCGGTTTCATATTTTAATAACCAAAATTTGTTAAAAACCGATTAACCCATTTTCGCCGAAATCCCAGGACTATATCTAACAGTTCAGTTTTAAACCTTTACTATGTGTTGAGAATAAAAATTCTTTAAACGCAAATTTCTCTGTGACGGAAAGCAAATGTTTAGTATCTAGAAAGTTTAGACACTATATATATGCTTTGAATGATTCTTGTGGGGGTCGAAACCAACACAATTAGAATTTGTAAGAGTTCGTGAGGGAATTCGGAGATTTCTATGGTAAGCTAGGATTGCAAAGGATTTGAGAAAGAGATGTTGTTTATTGCTCTGAAAAGTTGAGTACAAGTTTTCGTATTGAAAATTGCGGATCCCCTTTAGGGTGTACAAAGAAGTCTATTTATACTATGTCTAAGTCGGTTTTGCTCCCTAAGTCTTCGCAGCATCGTATTGCTCGAGTCGGTCATGTTGGAGTGGGCTTCGCATCTGGGCTGTGATGTTATGGCCTCGAACCGTCTTCAGGAGATTGGGCCGCGACTGCTGTTAGGCCGAGGACATGGTCGGCTCACTGGGGTTCGGCCGAACCGAGCTCGTGCTCGGTCACCTCCGATCCCGACCGCACGGTCGGTCCCCGAACTGGCGACCCCGTGATCGGCATTTGCGACTGCTCGCTCGGCTCGCCGACCCCGTGGTCGGTTCCCGTGGTCGATTGCTCGGCATGCCGATCCTGTGGTTGGTTCTGGGGTATGCCGAGCACGTGACCGGCCCTGCTCGCTCTAGGACCTTCTTGCTTCGCCTCACTCCTCGACTACTCACTTTACTTCTACTCACAGGAAGACTCAGGTGCTTGTTCCGCCATGCTCGCTGAGAGTTCTGGGGTTGTTTCCTCTGCTGACTTGTCTTTGATGTTAAGCGGGTGAATACCGACCCCAACAGTTAGCCCCCCAGCTCGGTAATATCAGAAGTGATGGTACCGAGTTAAAAGATGTGTTGAATATCAATGTTAACGTTCAAAGTCAAAGCGTTTGTCTAGCCTACAGTAATAAAGAGTGACTTTATAGAAGAGGTTTTAAGACTCTTTAAATGTTATGAAGATTTTAAGACTCCATGCTTCCTTCGCTGAAGCTGCTGCGTTTTCCGCAGAAAAATATATTTTTTTTTTACTCGAAGATTTTAAGACTCCGTTTTTTCCTATGGAGATTTTAAGACTCCGTATCGCGGTTGCTAACGTCAATGACGTTTCCGGGTAATAGCGAGTCGATTTCCGGAGGGAAGAACGTCGTGTATTTGTTTCTGAACGGGGGCGGGACCCGTTTTGTGAAAGGAAGAGAGGATCATTTTTCCCTTAAAGGGATAAGGTTTGACTAAGTCAACCCTTTCTCCTTCCTTTCCCTTTCTTCCTCCTTCCTCAAAATTTTTTTTTTTCTTTTGGCCGCCGCCGACCGTGACACTACTACCACCAACCGGTTTGTTGCCGACCGTGACATCGCCACCACGCCGTTGCCGACCACCGGTTTGCACCACCGCTAGTCGCGAGCTCGTGTCACCATTTCTTACTCTCTTTTTTTTTTTTTCCTTGGTGAGTTTCCTTACTCCTTTCCCAAGCCATCTCTTAAATCCTCATAGCTTCTTTGAAAATCCAAGCTTATAAATTTAGACAAAGAATCCAATGTCACCATGTTGGATTGATGATTGCTTAGGAGAATCTTTGAATCCTTGGTTGCTATTGATTGTTGATGGAATCTTAGACTTGGATTTGCATAGTTTTTTGGAGATCTCCCATTGAAGCTTGTTAGAGATGGAACTTATGCTTGAGATGTATTATTGATGAATGACGGGAATTCTTGACTTTTGATCTAGTTTGTTGACTGGTTGTAGGTGAATTTGTTGTTATGGGACAAGACACACTCGATTCGGTTGATAGTAGTGGACCGACGCTTGGAACCGAGCCCGTGGTCGTGGTTCCGAGTAGGACCGACCCGTCTTTGTGCGAGACCGAGCTCGCACTCACGGATTCTCGTGTGATCGATCGCGTGCCTACGGTTTCGCGCGAGACCGGCCGTGCGGTCGCTACACCACGCAGTCCCGATCGCGTGGTCGCGAATGAAGGCAGTCGCGAGGACGAGACCGACCGTGCGGTCGCGGATGGGCATGAGACCGATCACGCGCTCGCGATTTCACCGAACCGGATCGGGGATTCGGTTGCGGCTTCATCCCCATCGATGATTGCGATATCCCCCTCGGCGAATCACGCTAGTACCGGTACCGGGATCCGTCTCCGTAGCAAACTCACCGTTCCGCGAGTTTGCCCTAGTGGATCTGGTGAAGATGACGAAGATGTCTTTGGCGACTTAGCGGCACTTGATGAGGATGCGAGAAGATCCAGTGGTGACGAGGACTTGATGGCTCGTCATGGGGGACTCGGACCTTCCTTTCCCCTTAATGACGAGGACCCAGGGCTTCCAAACGGAGCAGCTGATGCCACTGCATCGCTTGACTCTTCTTCTACTTCAAAGTCGCTTCTATCCGACGCTGAGGATGGCGACGAAGCGGACTGCCCTGTGGTGGCTAAGAAGAAGCAGAGGCGACCAAACCCCTCTGGATCCACCTTCTGTGATGAGAAGTCCCTGCGGCTTCTTCAGGTGAAATGCGAGATCCCGGACGAGGTTGTGCTAGTTGCCCCTGACCCTACACAGCGAGCTGATGCTCCGCCTCCGGGGTACTTCACCATGTACGAGAATTTCATGGACCATTGTCTGCTGTGGTTTCCGGTACCAGGCTTCCTCCTTCGCTTCCTGGATGGGAATGGTATCTCCCTTGCTCAGATCAACCTCAGGGGGTTGAGGCACATCATTGGTATTTATGTGCTTAGCAGGGAGTGCAATGCAGAGATTAGCACTGAGCAGCTGACCAGCCTCATGGAGTTCAAGCCTAAGGGCCGTACGGACGAGCTCAGGTATCTCGTTGCCCCAGCTCCGGATCGACAGCTTATTGACGGGTTTCCTAGCAAGGATGATCTTTTTGAGTGCTCGTTCTTCTTTGTCAAGATCTCTGAGAAGAGCGTTGAGGCAGACTGCATTCCCCTTGTCAGGACGAGTTGGGGGAAGAGAGGTTAGTCTATACTTAGAAAAAATTCTCTTTTGTACATTGCTCATGTCTTGTGTGCTAATGTATTGCTTTGTTTTTCGCAGTGAAACCAGCATCCCTGATATCGAGCCGGAGTGAGGTAGCAGCTATCCACAGCGCTCTAGCCTCTGGAGATGGTGATTGGGTGAAGTCCTTCACCCGTCAGAGGATCCAGAGAGCACTCTCCAGTCGGATCTTCGCAGGGAAGGTCCTTGGACGAGGTGCTCCTAGAGTCTCCGCTTTTCAGCGAGCTGAATTGGCGAGGGCGGTGTTGACGAGCACCACGGTCTCATCGAGGGCAGGCTCACAGGCGGGTGCTCTGTCATCCGCAGCGCCCAAGACTCCCACTGCGTCAGCTCAGCGTTCTCGTGCTTCTGATCTCACTCCTGATGAGATTGCTAGACGGCGTGAGCAACAGCGGAAGAGGGCCCTTAGATCAGAGGGTAAGGCGGGAGGCACTCCTGATGGAGCACCTCCGAAGCGACAGAAGGTGGGCCCCTCTTCGGCGTTTGTTAGCGACCCGACCAGTGACGGTGCTGCAGCAGCTCGCTCTTTGACTCATGGTTCTGGCGAGAGGGCTCTTGCGCTGGCGAGAGCCACAGTGGCTGAGGTTTGATCTCTCTATCTTTCTCTCTTTGTCTTTGTTATTGTTTCTCCACTTACTCCAGCGTTATGTTTGCTTTCCTTTGCATACGCAGCTCTCCACCCAGCTGGATGGCATGGCTTTCTGCTTTGAGGAGGACTCTCGTTCCCGTGAGCGTGAGGTTAGCGAGGCTAGGAGAGCCAACGCTGAGCTTGCTGAGAAGGTCCAAGCCCTTGAGGACGATGTTGCTTCCGCGAAGAAGAGGTCGGATGAGTTGAGCGGGAAGTTGTCCAAGGCATCCTCGAGGCATGCGAAGAACAAGGAGGAGGTCGCTTTGCTTAGGAGTAAGCTGTTGGAGACTGAGAGTCTCAGGGATGTTCAGATCGAGGAGGCCGTTTCTAGGGCCAAGGAGGAGGCGGATCGTAGCTTTGCTGGCCGGACCCGACAGGTTGCCAGGTCGCTTGCTAGGCTCGAGGGGACAGCGAAGGACAACATGCTGGACCTTGCTGAGATTGATGCGAGCCTGGAGCTTATTGAGCGTCTCCGTGGGTCTGATGGAGCGGCTTTGGTTGCTGCAGCGGAGCTTTTAGTTGAGAGGAAGATCCCAATCTATGATGCTCGGGATGTGTTTGATGAGCTTGTTTCTAGTGTGAGACAAGCTTTGGAGATCTCAGAGGATGCTGATATAGCCGATAGAGATGCGTGACTGATGAGCCACCGTTGCTCTTTTATTATGACTTAGTCTATTTCTAATCTTTTGTTTCTAAAAACTCTTGTTGGACTTGATGATTTTCGGTTGTAGCATTGGATGGTTTGTATCCTTGCTATTATTTTGGAGCCTTGCATTGTGGAGAATGCAAGATGACTTTGCAGCTTTTGCTGATGTTAAACCTTGATGGTTACAGATTCAGGTTTTGCTTTAGATATTGTTGATGTTGTACCTACACTTAGGAATTCTTTAAGCTGTTTAAGAGTTTCTGTCATGTGTTTGCCAACACCAGCGTTGGGCTAGGTGAACCGAGGGCCATAAGACCCCGTGATTGATCAGAGGTCTGAAGGCTTCTCATTGTGCTTGCTCACGTATGAGGCTCTTGTTGAGACTATGAAAACGCTAATGCGCTCATGCTCTTTGTTACCAACGTTGCTGTTGGGTTTTGCAAAATGGTGCTGCTCTTCTAGACACGTCTGTCCGAGAGCAAGTTCACCTTGACTTCGACCAGCGCTTGTCCTGGGTTTCAGAGTGACACGCTCAGGGTATAGGCCGAACGGAGGTCACTAGCAGCTGCATTACCAACGATGTTTGCTGGGTTTCTGAGTGGTCAGATGGGTACATCCGCCCCAGTACTGAACACTGGTACTTATATAGCGCGCTTGAATCCGTTGTGGATGTCAGTGTGTTCGCATCTCCGCATTCATTACTGTGGCCAGCAACAATGAAAGCGGAACGACTCTGATTTAAGCCATGAGGCTCGTGACTGATAAAGCTGTTCTTATGCCACTGAGGCTGTTGTGGAAGAGTGGAGTACGGGTACCCCACTCCCCTCCTTCGAGACGAAGGAGGCTGCTGACTTCGGCTGAAAGCAGAGTAAAACACTCACTCCCCCCCCCTAAGGCGGAGGAGATCATAGAGCTCCTCTGGCAATGAGACTGATGAAGCGGAAAATCCCCCTCTTTGGATGGGGGGGGGGGCAACTGAACCTATCCGAAGACAGGCTGCCTACGTACCCTGTGCAGGGATCAAGTCGCCTCGTAGTTCAAGTAAAGGAGAGAAGACTAAGGATAGTACTTCTTCAAATGCCTTGCGTTCCAGGAATGGAGGATTGGAGTCCCGGTCATGGTGGCGAGCTCATAGACACCAGGACGAACAACTGTGGTAACTCTGTATGGGCCTTCCCAGTTGGCTCCGAGCTTGCCAGCGTTGGGTTCCGCTGTGTTCTGGAATACCTCTCGCAATACTAAGTCACCTGGGTAGAAACTCCTTTCTTTGACCTTGGAATTGTAGTACTTGGAAGCGGCGTTCTGATAGTTGGCGATCCGAATAAGCGCTTGGTCACGTCGTTCATCGAGGAAATCCAACGCGTCAAGGAGCATTGTGCGGTTGATAGGCTCGTGGAGAGGTAGCAACTGACGGCGTACACCAGGCGAACAGACTTCGGACGGGATGACACACTCGGTGCGATAGACAAGGGCGAAAGGGGTTTCGCCTGTTGCTCTGCGGGGAGTGGTGCGGTGGGACCACAATACCCCTTCAAGTTCGTCGGCCCAGCGACCCTTCTTCGCCTCTAAACGCTTCTTAAGGCCATCAAGGATTGTCTTGTTGATAGCTTCTGCTTGCCCATTGCCTTGAGGGTAGCGAGGCGTAGACTTACTAAGCCGGATGTTCCATTTTGAGCAGAACGACTCGAACCGGTGGGATATGAACTGCGAACCATTGTCAGTTACTATCTCGTATGGTACTCCGTGACGGCATATGATGTTCCTCCATACAAAGCTCTCTACTTGAACATCTTTGATGTTAGCATAAGCTTCAGCTTCCACCCACTTCGAGAAGTAATCTGTTAGGACGAGTAAGAACCGCTTCTGCCGTGACGGGTGCAATGGTCCAACGATGTCCATGGCCTATCTCATGAACGGATAAGGTGAGGTGACGGAGGAGAGCATTGCAGTCGGTTGACGGATTTTCGGAGCGTGTCGCTGGCACTTTTCACATTTGGCTGAGAACTTAGTGCAGTCACCTACTATAGTAGGCCAGAAGTGACCATGTCTCTTAATCTTTATAGCAAGTGCTTTCCCTCCTGAATGATTGCCACAAGAACCACTATGAACTTCTTCCATTATCTGCCTTGCTTTTTCTCCTTCTACACATGTAAGCATTGGACCAGAGAATCCCCATCTGAAGAGGTTTCCGTCAAGGAGAACATAACGCGCGGCTTGCTTTCGTAGTTTGCGAGCAGCCCACTTGCTGCTGGGCAGTTTGCCATCGGCGATATATTCTCGTATCTCACTTATCCATAGCTTGTCACAGCCATACTCAGATTCTTCAGTGTCAGCGTCCATTGGGATTGCTTCGGTATGATGTGGGATGTTGGTGTCACGCATGTCAGCGTCTCGGATTTCTGGTTCTTCTGCCATTTCAATATCTTCGTCAGTAGCCCCCACAAGGGCGTCTGCTTGCTTCGCTGCTTGGGAACGTGTCAGGATGGCGAGTGCTGCATCCTTCTTGATGCTAGGGAATTCAATGAACTCAACTGGGATAACTCGCTTTAGAGCTGGATCCTCTGGCGCAGTGGTAGCGGAGGCCAAATTTGCCAATGCGTCAGCATCCATATTCTCACCTCTAGGAATTCTTGTGAGGATAAACTCTTGAAATGAAGCAACCAAGTCCCTTACTATCTTCAGATAAGCTTCCATTCGGTCGTCTTTTGCGACATACTCGCCGCTGAACTGACTGGTTACAAGTTGTGAATCCGAAAACACGTGAATGTGCTTGATTCGTAGCCCTTGGGCGAGCCTCAGACCGGCGACAAGGGCTTCATACTCTGCCTCGTTGTTAGAAGCTTTAAACAAAAGTCGGAATGATTGCTCAAGGACTTCTCCAGTTGGTGACAGGAGTCGTATCCCAACTCCGGAACCGTTCCTTGAGGACGAACCGTCTACGTACAGCTGCCAAATCCCCGGCGGCACCTCCTTGGAATTGCTGTCCTCTGGAAGTTCTATGAGGAAGTCCGCCAGTACTTGAGATTTATTGCACGTCCGCCCTCTATATTCAATGTCGTACTCGCTGAGCTCTACAGCCCACTTGGCCAGCCTACCGGACTGACTTGGGCTGTGTAAGACCGATCGTAGCGGGAAGGTGCTAAGTATAACGATTGAGTGCGATTGGAAGTAAGGCCTTAGTTTCCTTGAGGCCATGAGGACGGCTAACGCAGCTTCTCCAATTGAGGGTATCTCGTTTCAGCATCTGTGAGTGTCTTGCTCACATAGAAGATAGGCTTCTGCTCGCCTCTTTCCTCACGCACAAGGACGGCACTGACTGCTGTTTCTGAGACAGCGATGTAGAGAAAGAGAGGTTCACCAGTTACTGGCTTAGCAAGGATGGGAGGCGTCGCCAGATACTCCTTCAGTTGCTTGAAGGCGTCTTCACACTTCTCTGACCATTCAAACTGCTTATTGCCTCGTAGAGTGTCGTAGAAAGGCAGACACTTATCAGTGGATCGGGAAATGAACCGATTGAGTGCAGCCACTCTCCCAGTCAGCCTCTGTACTTCGCGCTTATTCTTTGGTGAAGCCATCTGGATCAAGGCATCGATTTGTTTCGGATTGGCTTCAATACCCCGGCGAGTGACCAGGTATCCAAGGAACTCACCAGAGGTTACAGCAAACCGACACTTCGTTGGGTTGAGCTTCATGTTGTGGAGGTTCAGCTGATTGAAGCATTCTTCTAGGTGGGAAATGTGATCTTCTTCCTCGAGTGATTTAACGAGCATGTCGTCAATATAAACCTCCATGGTCTTTCCCAACTGGTCTTGGAACATCTTGTTCACCAGTCTCTGATACGTTGCACCAGCATTCTTCAGGCCGAAGGGCATTACTTTATAGCAGTAGATACCCCTGTCAGTGATGAAGGCCGTCTTCTCACGATCCTCAGGGTGCATTAGGATTTGATTATAGCCTGAGAAGGCGTCCATGAAGCTAAGCAGTTTGTTACCCGCCGTTGCTTCCACTAAGCGATCTATGTGAGGTAAAGGGAAACTGTCCTTCGGGCATGCTTTATTAAGGTCTGTGAAATCAACACAGACGCGCCACTTCCCATTTTTCTTCTTTACCACAACTGGGTTGGCGAGCCAGTCGGGGTACTTGACCTCGGTTATTGATCCTACTCGCAGAAGCCTTTCGACTTCGTCATTCACAGCCTTTGCTCGCTCAGGACCCAACTTCCTTCTTTTCTGCTTGACCGGTTTAAATGTTGGATCTACGTTGAGCTCGTGGCTCGTGACGCTGACGTCTATTCCGGGCATATCCTCAGCGGCCCAGGCAAAGGTGTTGATGTTCTTCCGGAGAAAAACCACCAACTTCGTTTTGAGCTCTTCATCAAGAGCGGCTCCGATCTCAACGCATCTCTCCGGGTGCTGTTCATCAATGCACACAGAGATCACAGGCTCGCAGGTGGGTCGCTCTTCTTCTTCACGACCCTCTGCAATCTGTAATTGCTATAAGAGGGTGGTTAGGTCCTTCACTTGATCGGACCCGGCCTTCACTTTCTTCCGTGGCCCTTGTGAATCCGAGTCGTCTTTCTTTTGGTCGTGAGCTTCTGGATTCGATCCCTTGCTCTCTTCACGGTTGCGCAACTTGTGCTCTGCTAAGAAGCACGTGCGTGAATCCCTTTGACTACCAAAGATTGTGTGAACGCCTTGGCTGGTTGGGAATTTCAAGCAAAGGTGGTATGTCGACGGCACTGCTCGCATCTGACTGAGCCATGGTGTCCCCATAATCAGATTGTAGATGGCAGGATGATCGGATACTGCGAAGTTGACCATCTTCTTAACACCTCCAGCTTGGACTGGCAGGCGGATCGTTCCCCGTGTCCAGGTTGTTTCACCTGAGAAGCCCGTTACAGGCTTCGGCTGTCCTGTGATGAGGGACTGGTCGATCTTCATCTTCTCGAGTGTTTCCCGGAAGATAACATCCACTGAGCTTCCGGTGTCAATGAGGACTCGAGTGACATTGAAGTCGTAGACGCTCAGGTTGATTACCAACAAGTCGTTGTGCGGATGATCGATGCCTTCAGCATCCACTTCGTCAAAAGTGACGGGATCACTAGCACGCCTTGTTGTTGGAGATGTCGAGATGTTGGCGCAAACCTCAGCGCGCCGTTGATAGGCCTTGATCGCAGCTTCGTTATCGGCACAGTATTGCGATCCTCCCAGGATCACGGAGATAGTACCATGGGTGCTTCCGTTTTCGGGGTTATCTCCACGACGCTGTCGCCTGGGGTTCTCAGTCTGGAGCTCAGTAGCATCTTGAAACTTCTTCTCTGGCTTAAAGTCCGACAGACTGATGTTACCCTTGAGGGTGCCTTCGGCCAGCCTAGCAGCTAGCTGTCGA
Organism: Draba incana; assembly: GCA_963576765.1. Classification (NCBI taxonomy): domain Eukaryota; kingdom Viridiplantae; phylum Streptophyta; class Magnoliopsida; order Brassicales; family Brassicaceae; genus Draba; species Draba incana. The sequence goes on along the minus strand of OY755202.1, from coordinate 1,612,624 downwards.
CCCAACTCTCGGCACCTCGCGGTGGAGTGCCCAGTTGCTTTGTGAAAATCGCAATACAACTTCTCATCATACTCCTTCGGGTCTCTTACCCAAGTGAGATTTCCTCTGCCACGTCCCCGACCACGGCCTCGACCTCTGCCGTAGCCGGGTGAATCGATCTGGTAATTGTGAGCTCCGCCTGCTCCCCCTTCAAACTGAACGAAGGCGGGATTACTTCTTTTAGAAGCGGCTGGGGTCAGAACCTGGGAAGGTTCGCCTATCTGCTTCGCTTTACCACCCCTCTTGGCGCGAAGCTCTTCTTCGCTTCGGGCAAAATCAGCTGCACGGTGAAGGGCGTCCTGAATCGTCGTTGGAGGGTTTATGGTGAGCTCTTGCCAAAACGGGGATGGACATCTCACTGCACCCCTCAACGCTTCCAGTGCGGATGTGCTACTGATTCCATCCACCTTAGACAAGGTGTTCTTGAACCTTGTCATAAAAGACCGCAAGCTTTCACCTTCTGCTTGCTTGTTGGTCCACAGGTCTGCATCGTAGATCTTCCGTTCAGCGAAGATGTTATAGTGTTGGACGAACATCTCGGAGAGCTGCTGGAAGGTGTGGATAGAATTCTTCTCCAGCTTGTAAAACCATTGGAGGGCAGGTCCCTTCAAGCTTTCCACGAATAGCTTGCAGTATCCGATGTCCTTCTCGGAATCTCTGAAATTCGCCCTTCCTAGGGCCACCTCAAACTCCATCAGATGATCAGCGGGATCGGAGGTCCCTTCGTAAGTCGGAAGCCTAATCCTTCCCGGGTCAGAAATCCTAGCCCCTGAGATGTTATCTGCGAAGGGGGTGTTCCGTGCCTTCTCCAACACGTAAGCGACCCCGGGAGCCTTCCCAGTGCTCCGATACATCTGCAGCTTAGTCGTCCTCAAATCTGAGACGACATGATCCAACTGGGCCTTCAGGGCGGCGACCTCTTCATCACGGGAACCTCTAGGAGCTCTGCGCTCTCGCTCCCTCCTGCGAAGCTCTGCTATGATTGCATCGCCTTCTGCGGCAGCCGCATCGTGGTCAACTTCAGGGCTGACTCGGGTTCGCCTGCGAGGGGGTTGATCGTCATCTGACCCCTCCATCACATGCTCAGGAGTCGGATCGAAATCCCGATGAGGTGGTGGTGGAGGCAGATCCTCCGGATCCGAGCGATCGGTCCGAGGTGGCAGCTCCTCGTGTTGACCCCTCCGAGTAGCTCGCGGTGTATTGAATCTGAGGCGCGTCGGACGGACACGGGACCTTCTGCGCTTCCTCTTCTTGAGCGATTGCAGCTTGCTGGCCGTATCGTCAGTCTTCTTCACCAGAGTCTCAAGCATCTGCTTGATATGTGTGAGGTCAATTGCGGCGTTAGGAGCGGGAGGCACCGTGTTCTCCGTGGAGTTGCTTCTGTCTTCGTCGTGCTGGTGAGACGAAGATCCTTCGTTGCTCATGGTGTTGCTCGACATCGTGATCGTGTGTTGAAAACCCTAACTCTTGAGTGTCAGAAATCTGCAGTCTGTCCCCTTAGTCGGCGCCAAATTGTGGGGGTCGAAACCAACACAATTAGAATTTGTAATAGTTCGTGAGGGAATTCGGAGATTTCTATGGTAAGCTAGGATTGCAAAGGATTTGAGAAAGAGATGTTGTTTATTGCTCTGAAAAGTTGAGTACAAGTTTTCGTATTGAAAATTGCGGATCCCCTTTAGGGTGTACAAAGAAGTCTATTTATACTATGTCTAAGTCGGTTTTGCTCCCTAAGTCTTCGCAGCATCGTATTGCTCGAGTCGGTCATGTTGGAGTGGGCTTCGCATCTGGGCTGTGATGTTATGGCCTCGAACCGTCTTCAGGAGATTGGGCCGCGACTGCTGTTAGGCCGAGGACACGGTCGGCTCACTGGGGTTCGGCCGAACCGAGCTCGTGCTCGGTCACCTCCGATCCCGACCGCACGGTCGGTCCCCGAACTGGCGACCCCGTGATCGGCATTTGCGACTGCTCGCTCGGCTCGCCGACCCCGTGGTCGGTTCCCGTGGTCGATTGCTCGGCATGCCGATCCTGTGGTTGGTTCTGGGGTATGCCGAGCACGTGACCGGCCCTGCTCGCTCTAGGACCTTCTTGCTTTGCCTCACTCCTCGACTACTCACTTTACTTCTACTCACAGGAAGACTCAGGTGCTTGTTCCGCCATGCTCGCTGAGAGTTCTGGGGTTGTTTCCTCTGCTGACTTGTCTTTGATGTTAAGCGGGTGAATACCGACCCCAACAATTCTGCTAGTAAATTCCCTATATTAATTGTACGTCAGTTCCTCATGTGAGTTAACGAAAATTTAGTACTGTTAAATGGTACGTCGACCATAAACTGGAGCTAACACTCTAACCAAATGATAGCTACAAGCCTACATTTGAGAAAAAAAATTAACCATAACTACTAACTAGTACAACTAGGAATGTAAAGGGGGAATAATTATTGGAAGAGTATAAAGACTTCGTAAGTTATAGCAAATATATTGATGAAGATAACTTCTTAAGTTGTAGCAAAAATCATGTTAGACATAGTAGAAGTATATATAAATCAGAACGAAAATAACATAAGATGCACATGCACGTCCCTGTATATAATTTTTAAAACAGATGAAAGAGGAAACCATAAGTTCGCAATCAGGTGTATGAATATGATATGATATATATTCATATTCGAACCATTTCTGGTAAAAGAAAATACTAATAATAAAGGTGGTCCTAAAAATAAAATAAAAACAGAGAAATGAAAAAGATGATATTCCCGGAGACTGAGAGTACAGTGGAGGTCCATGCCATCTCGTAACACCCAACACTTAACAACTTGGCCTTAGCTTTCACTAGCTGTTGTTATACATACATGTCTTTGCAAATAGTATTACTTTTAAATTGAAATATCATAAATACTGAGATGCATTTGTTAGCATTATAAAACAATTGTTGTGATAGTTCGTTCAAAACCAAGATGTGTAATTGGCTATTTTTAACCGTTACAAAAGTAATTTCTAAATTTACTAGTACTAGTGTAGTGCCTAGTAGTGACTACCGTGAGTGAAGCCGAGCCAAGCTACCAAGCCGTAATTCACCGACTCTTTTCAGAATGATGTTAAACGTAATTTATCGCCGTAAAAATAAAAAAATGAAAAATATACGTCACGTTAAATCTTGTTGTAACAGAAACTGAACTAATAAAAAATGAGTTAAAATTTTGAAGGACGAAGAATATTTAAACTTCATCTTGTATCTAAATCAATTAAATGGTGGAGGTTCTTCAATCCTATAAGATGAATTTGTGTAAAAAAATAAAATAAAAACGATATTAACAGTTTAATAATCAAATGAATATTGATATTGTCGTTTTTTAATGTACACAAAATCGTTATTCTAAATCGAGTTCAAATATATTTGGAAAGAGCGATTTACGTATTAAAACGGTATTCTTAACGGTTGTTTTGGACATTAGTAAATAGTGATTAACATAATAATATATTTGGAAATAGTAATTTCCGTACTAAAACGGTATTATTAACGGTTGGTTTTGGACATTAATAATAATTATGAACTAAATATTCAAAATGATAGTATGATTATAATAAAACATTGTAGAATATACTTCACTTTACTACTATCGGTTTAATAATTTTCACTAATGAATATAAATACATCGTGGATATCATTAGCTAATTTTTTTTCTTCAAAATAAAATATAGTACTTTTTAATTAAAGTGAAAGAAAGATCTGCAAACAATAGTGCAAGTTACAAACGTAATTAGTAATATAAATTTAGCTCGTGACGAGAGTCTCTTTCCCCCTTCCCTAGCGTTCTTCTCCGTCTTCCCAATCGCTAACTTCACTTCCAAATTTTCAAATTCCGATTCACCAGTAATGGCTTAGAGAAATCTCTCGTTAACTCCTCATACTTTTTTTTCTGTTTCTGTTTTCTCACTCTACAAAGATCTCTCCGATTCCGTAGATTTCATCGTTTTTCTCTCTAAATCCTGGAAAAATCCGTGTTGTTTAAACTAGGTTTTGATTCTGGTTTCGATTTTGCTGAATCTTCGAAACCCCAATAATTCGTCGAAAAAACTGTTTGGTGAGAAAGTGTTAAGCATTTTTGATTTCCTTGTAGTGAAATCGAAGCTCGAAATTAAGGTTAGAAGCTTATAAAAAAAAGCTTAACCAGATTCTGTTAATATTTTATTAGAGAGAGTATCTGTGTTCGTGTAGAGATATAATTCTTTAATATTCGGTAATGATTGCACACAAATCTCATATGGCAATTATTATTTTCCTATTGCTTTTCTCGGTTACAAAACGCGAGAAAAATTATGCTAATACAGGAATTATTTGCTAGATCTGTTTTAGTTTCTTAGATTCCTGAATTTGCGGATTGTTGTTAGATTTTGGATGCAAATAGGTAGTGTTTTTTTTACTTGATATTTTTTTTTACTATTTGGAATAGTTCATAGTAATGATTTTTGTGGAAGTTGTTCTTGATTGTGAAGTTCTTTAAGAAATTATGGTGAAATGAAACTGTTTTTGTTTTTGTGTGGTTTGAATTCAGATAGGTTTAAGCTGTTTTTTAAACTTTATTAAGTATTTTATTATTATGTTCCTATTAAACAATGTTAAAGGACTTAACTTTTCATAAATCTTCTTACAATACAATTAGTGTTAAATGTGTTTTATTTGTTTAATCATTCTTTTGTTATCTTGTTGAATTAACAATTTGTGTATATATTCAGGTTTTGTGTTTAGTCAACAACATTAGACACATGTGTGACCAGAAATGTTGAGCTCTATGGATTGTATTATGGTGAACATTGTTAAGGAGACTTCTTGTTGTTATTGAAGGATGTGTGGTTTTTATATTCAGCACTAATGAAGAACGGTCAGGTTCGTCATTAACATAAACCTACCAACTTTTTTTTTCTTATTGTTATTATGTTGCTTTGGTGTAAAATTGAGTAAGTTTACAACTTTCTTTATTTAGCTTATTTGCTTCTTCAAGCAATAACATCCAAGGAATAGGTCAATACATAGGAAGTTGGACCATGATATAAATTTCATTATTTAACAGTTCTTGATTATTTCATACTTATTGGTATGCTTGATTGCTAACTTACCATTGATATACTTACCAAGGAAAAGTTTATTGGATTACAGAGCACACAGGAGTTGCAGTCTTCTACACAAGTTTCACATGAGTCACAAGCTGAACAGAAAAATATTCAAACAATTGAAGCTCCTATACAAGATTCTGGTTCTGTATCTGCTTCGAGTAATGACGGTAGGAAAGTTTCGAGACAAGATATCGAACTTGTAAGAAAACTATGCCACCTTCCCCTCTGTATATATATACTTGTGTGTGTTTATATATCTGTAAGATTCAAAAGTATTTACCTCCAAAATGTTTGATGTGTAGGTCCAAAATTTGATAGAAAGATGTCTTCAGTTGTACATGAACAAAGATGAGGTCGTGAAGACCCTCTTGACCCGCGCAAGAATAGACCCTGGATTTACAACCTTAGGTAAACGGTCTTATCAATAAGCTTTATGAAAGTAACTTCTTGCTGTTTCTGAAAACTCTCTTGTGAATGTAGTATGGCAGAAATTAGAAGAAGAAAACGCAGACTTTTTCAGAGCATATTATATCAGACTGAAACTGAAGAAGCAAATAATCGTATTCAATCATTTGCTTGAACACCAATATCACCTCATGAAGTATCCTGTACATTCGAAAGTTCCTCTAGTCCCAATGCAGAGCGGAATTCATCCCATGGCGCCTGGTCAGTCTGAATCCTTATATCACTTTGCACACTTCTTGGTATTTATCAAGTATAGTAGATGGTTTTAATAATTGTGTTTTCACTATTATTTAACACTGAAAGTTTTCAGTGCAGTTAACAACATGCCTATGGGATATCCTGTACTACAACATCCTCAAATGCATGCTCCTGGTCATCCACATCTTGATCCAATGGGTTGTGGAATGTCGAGCTGCCACGTGGTTAACGGAGTCCCTGCACCCGGGAATTTCCAACCAATGAGGATGAACTCAGGGAATGAGTAAGTTCTTGATTTGCCTTCTCTTGCTTCAAGTCTTTTTTTCTAATTCCTCAATGTTGTTTCTGGTGTTAGTATGGTAATAGATACAACCGGCGCTGATCCAACTCCAATGATACCACCAAACAGTGGTGGTATGTCATTGATGTCTGAGATGCCAGTGAGTCCAACTTCTGTAGCGTCAAGCGGACATTTCCCGTTTGCTGCTTCAGACATGTCAGGCATGGGAATGGACACGTCGGCTCTTGATTCTGCGTTCACATCTGATGTCGTGACTTCGGTTGGGTTACAACTTGGACCAGATGGAGGAGCTGGAAATTCCAGAGACACTCTTAGACCTTTTGATCAGATTCCTTGGAACTTTAGCCTCTCTGATCTCACTGCAGATTTGTCTAATCTCGGAGGTAACTTCTCTTTATCCATAGCGATTGCGATACTTGGTACATATCATTTAAGGTAGTTTCTAATAAATGGTGATCTTGTGATTTTGCAGATTTAGGGGCCTTAGGAAACTATCCCGGTTCTCCTTTCCTTCCATCCGATTCAGAGATTTTACTCGATTCACCTGAACAAGATGATATAGGTAAACATCAAATCCCAAACTTGGACTTAGAGATTTGATACAATTTCAATGTTCTGGGATCATTATATCATCACTAACCAATATTCTTTGTTTTCCATATCGCGTAGATGAGTTCTTCGTGGATTCGGTACCAGGACCTCCATGCTCTGAGTCAGAGAAAGACAAGACTTAATGTAATGTTAATTTCACATATAATCTCAAGTCTTTCATGAAGCTCTGTTATTTGATGATTAGGAACAGTTGTGTTATTTATCTACCAAGCAAGCAAAGTGCTATTACTGGTTTCTGCGGGCAAATATAGACAACCTCCAAATGAGTTAGAGGGTTTCATTGTTCCTCTATAATAAATTAGACTTAGATTAATTACTTAGTGGTCAATTTTAAAATTGTTTATTGTTGTATCTTGGGAATGTGTAAGCATGTAAAGACCATATCATTGTTTAATGTTTTCCTATAATCTATTTTCATGTTGGTTAATTTATATATTTTCATACGGTGTGTCTAGTATGCAATTATGCATCGGTTGAGTGACTTTTATGTTTTTTAATGTACAAATCTGCAAATTATTGCATATGTATACGTAACACAACTCGTGGGAGACTATCTCTAGCTTTTAAGAATGGTTGATTATTTTTGTGGAGGAGAAAATGACGTACCACATAAAAAGTCTCCTAAAGACTATAAACAACTAAACTACAAATAAGAGATTTTAAAATATGTGCTTGTAATATAATAAGCCTTGTTCTTTTTTCCAAATAGGTAGACTATTCAACATTTGTGGATTTAGAATTTCAGATGCAAGTGTTCGTAAAATTAAACCCATGACCGTAAAAAAATAGGTCCGTAAAATGAATAACAAAAATAAGTCCGGCGAGTACTGAGGCATCATGGCTTATGAGTCTGTGTATACCAATGTAGGAATACTAGCATGGAATTTGCTCTCAAAGTATGATATGTTTCATTAACCAACAAAAAGGTAGAAAGATACGTATTCGTGTAATTATTGTTTTTTTTTTTGGGTTGACTGACTCAGTCTTCGTCAAAAGTCAACTCAGATTAATTTCTTTAAAAATAATTTCCTTTGCCTAAGAGTTTCGTAGTCATTTCTTCTTCACCGTATAATAATTCTCAATGTACAAGTGTATCAAATTCAAAGTAGCACTACTAGCTATCACCCAACTCGACTAAATTAGACCATCATCGTCTTAGTCCCTCTCTCTTTTCTTCATTCCAATTGAAGAAAATAATTAACCTTTTCTGCTATTTTCCCCGGAAAAAAATTTCTCTAAGAAACAAGCAAAGTTGATGAATCCACAAAGAAACAAATTCGTAAGGTTCGTATCAATTATTTCTTTGATTTAATGATTTATTTATATAAGAGTTTATGTAGTGATCTTGATCTTGATTTATTGAGCCAGGTTTAATGAAAATGAAGATTTTCCGACAAGACCATCAGTAACTAGTTCAGTTATGATGACTGTTAGACGAAGCTTCGAAATCGGTTCAGAGAAAATCAGAACCTTTAAGCAACCATTAAGCTTCCGTTCACGTTTTAAGAAAGAGAAGAAGAACAAGAATATACTAAGAGTGATGAATCCAAACGATTCTTATCTTCAAACATGGAACAAGATTTTCTTGCTTCTATGTGTTGTTGCTTTAGCATTTGATCCTCTGTTTTTCTATACCCCCGTCGTGAATCCCGAAAGATTCTGTCTTTATATAGACAAGAAACTTGAGGCAGTCGCTTGCGTTTTCCGCACTTTCATCGACGCTTTCTATGTCGTTCACATGCTCTTTCGGTTTCATACTGGTTTCATTGCTCCTTCGTCTCGTGGTTTCGGAAGAGGAGAGCTTATCGATGATCCTAAAAAAATCGCTATAAGATACCTCAAATCATACTTCATAATCGATGTTCTTTCAATTCTCCCTATTCCGCAGGTAAAATTGTTTTTCTTTAACTGAATGTAAAATTTATTCAAAAAAGAAGGTTTTTAACAACAAGTACAACTTTTAGTGAAAGTATTATGAAGAGTTCATGGTTAAAATATATATCAATATGAATAACAAAATGTATAAAAAATATTTTCAATTTTATTTTGGAATTATAGGTAGTTGTTCTAGCTATTGTTCCAAAGATGAAAACACCAGCGTCGCTAGTAACAAAAGAGCTATTGAAATGGGTAATATTTTGTCAATATGTTCCGAGGATAGCGAGGATTTATCCGCTTTCGAAAGAAGTGACAAGAACTTCTGGTTTGTTAACTGAAACTGCTTGGGCTGGAGCTGCTTTAAACCTATTCCTCTACATGTTAGCCAGCCATGTAAGAAGAAAATTTCACTTTTTGTTTTTGTTTTTGTAGCTTCTTTACTCGAATTGTTCATTCTCGAGCGAAAATAATGGTTTTAAGATTGTGATAATGGACAGGTTTTTGGGTCTTTTTGGTACTTGATTTCGATAGAAAGGAAAGATAGATGTTGGCGTGAAGCTTGTGAAAAGATAAAAGAATGCATTCACGCGAATTTATACTGTTCACATGACGGGAAAGACAATAGGGTGTTTTTAAACGGTTCTTGCCCGATAATCGATGCAGAGAAAATCACAAACTCTACGGATTTCAACTTTGGTATATTCGCTGATGCATTGCAATCTGGTGTTGTGGAGTCTGGAGATTTCCCCAAGAAGTTTTTCTATTGTTTTTGGTGGGGTCTTCGCAATCTTAGGTATGTAAAATTTCAGTCCCATATAAGTACATATGTACTAGAAAATGAGCATTTTGGTAATAAGCAATTATTTGTTCTGTTTAACAACTTTAGTTTGGTTTATATATCTAAGTTCAAATAGTTCAAAAAAAAAATGTAGTGTAAAATGAAATTATTTGGTTAATGTAGTTGCACTGTGGTTTACTCATCATAGACACTAATCTTCTTGCTCTATGTGTATTAGTGCTTTAGGCCAAAACTTGAAGACGAGTGCTTTTGAAGGAGAGATCATTTTCGCAATTGTTATTTGTATCTCTGGACTAGTCTTGTTTGCTCTTCTCATTGGAAATATGCAAGTAAGTCTCTCTTCTTTGATATCAAGCTCTTGAACCCAAATTCTAACAAAAACTGATAATATATTTGTTACATTTTAGAAATATTTGCAATCAACTACGGTAAGAGTTGAGGAAATGAGAGTGAAAAGGAGAGATGCAGAACAATGGATGTCTCACCGAATGTTACCAGATGATTTGAGAAAACGTATTCGTAAATACGAACAATACAAATGGCAAGAAACCAGAGGAGTTGAGGAAGAAACTCTTCTCTCTAGTCTTCCAAAAGATCTTAGAAAGGACATTAAACAACATCTTTGTCTAAATTTGCTCAAAAAGGTAAACCATACAAAACCTTACTCGGTTTTGTCCTATCGTGACTATCGCTACATACCGGTAAACTAACTTAACGAACTCCTCTGTTTTTAGGTGCCTTGGTTTAACGCAATGGATGATAGGTTACTAGACGCATTATGTGCTCGTTTGAAGACAGTTCTTTACACAGAGAAGAGTTACATTGTGCGTGAAGGCGAACCAGTCGAGGACATGTTGTTTATAATGAGAGGAAATCTAATTAGTACAACAACTTATGGTGGTAAAACCGGTTTCTTCAATTCGGTTAGCTTAAATGCTGGTGAATTCTGTGGAGATGATCTTCTTACTTGGGCAATAGATCCAAATGCTTCTCATTTCCCTTTATCTAGTAGAACCGTTCAAGCTCAGACAGAAGTCGAAGGTTTTGTTCTCTCAGCTGATGATCTCAAGTCTGTCTCTTCTCAGTATCGTCGCCTCCATAGCAAGCAACTACGACACATGTTTAGGTAAGACTTTCACATATTAGGGATAACATAATGTAGTAACCCTAACTTATTTCTGAAGCCACCTATACTGTAGTAAAAGTAACTTTTTTATTTATAATTGTTCTTTTTTGCAATTTTTTTCTAAATTTAAGGTATTATTCGGTGCAATGGCAAACATGGGCTGCATGTTTTATACAAGCAGCATGGAGGAGACATTGTAGAAGGAAGATCTCGAAAGCTTTACGTGAAGAAGAAGGCAAACTACAAAATACGCTTCAGAATGATGATTCAGGAGGCAATAAACTTAACTTAGGAGCTGCAATTTACGCGTCGAGGTTTGCTTCTAATGCTCTGAAGAATCTAAGGACAGCAAGAAACTCTAGGTTTCCTCATGTGTTATCTTTGTTGCCTCAGAAACCAGCTGATCCTGAGTTTCCAATGGATGAAACCTAATTGTGATTACAAGATAGATTAAGGGACGTGTTTAGTTCAACCCAAGTGTTATCTCTAGTGTTTTCAAATAATTATGTATCTATCATAATACAAACTAGCACTCTAGCTCTTAAGGTTGGATATTTTTTTTTTCTTTGATGTTGAATCGAATGTGAAGTTAGTCCATCTAAAGAAAACAAACCAATATTCTTTACAAAATCAAATTACATATACTAAAGTTGATTTAAAATTTATAATATTTTTTTAATTTATAATTACATTTTATTAATATTTCTTTTTTGATGAGACTGAGCGAAACTTAACCATTATATTACCGCGGAAGCTAATGGCATGTATAACAGAGACACTGTAATAATTGTCTAAAAACTTTTTCGAATTAAATATATTAAATTTAGGATCCTTGAATGTCTAAAACCGGAAAAAAGATCCAATATTAGATCTTTTTTCCAGTTTTAGACACTCAAGGATCCTAAATTTAATATATTTAATTCTAAAAAGTTTTTAGACATTTATGACAGTATCTCTATTATACATGCCCTAATAGCAACCGAACCGCGCGAACCTATATTCCTAAAATTGTGAAAATATGAGGACGAAAAAAACAAAAATGGATAGTACTATACGTTGACGAGTGCATGCTAGGGTATCTTCATTTCATTGTCCACTAGTGGATTGTGATATAGTACTTGTCTTATACGTTGACGAGTGCATGCTAGGGTCTCGTTGAGTTGGACTTATTCAGAAAGGCTTGAAATTTCCAGGGAAAAGAGCGAGAAGGTGTTGTTGTTGTGGTCGAGCCCCATCGTAGTGTGACTTTCTGGTGCATACTTTGTCCTTTTTAAGATATGTTGAAAAATCTGTATCCTTATCCTCTTCTACTGTTCGCTAGCTACTGCTTTTCGAACCTTCGGAGAAGCTAGCTTTCATACGCGCATTGCAAGGTTTTGCTTTCTCTCTCTTTTATAAATTTATCGAGAGAGCCTTATAGTCTCTCCAAACAATTTCTCTCTTAGTCTAAGTTTTAGTTTCCAAGGAATCGAACAACCATGCAATTTGAAAATGGGAATTTCAAGAATGTTTACAAGAAAATGAAAACAATTGAAAACTGGAGGAAGACTGTCTTGTTCGTGTTCGTGGCTGCTTTGGCTATTGATCCTCTGTTTTTCTTTATCCCTGTGATAGATTCTAATAGATTTTGCTTTATTTTGGATAAGAAGCTTGTTGTAGCAGTTTGTGTCCTTCGTACCTTTATAGACGCATTCTACGTGATTCACATCATTTTCCATTTTACAACCGTGCTCAGTGCGCCTCGGTCTCAAGTCTCTTTGAGAGGCGAGATTTTCTTGCATTCTAAGGCTATAAAAAGAAGTCTTTTACTCTTTTATTTCATTGTTGACATTCTCTCTGTTCTCCCCATTCCTCAGGTGTGTTCACTTACTTTTTGATCGTGCATACTTCATTTCATTGTGACATGTAACATAAGAGAATGCAAAATCTTGCAGGTGGTGCTTCTAACTCTCATTTCAAGGGAAAAACAATACTCTGCCTCGCTGGTGACAAAGCAGATGCTGAAATGGGTTCTGATATGTCAAACTATACCAAGAATCATTCGTTTCTATCCGCTTTTCAAAGAAGTGACAAGAGCCTCTGGTACAGTAGCAGAAACAAAGTGGATTGGAGCTGCTTTAAACTTTTCCCTCTACATGCTACAAAGTCATGTAAGTTTTTGCTCTTGCTTCCACTGCTAATGTTTTGTTATAGAACACCATGAATTGTTACAACTGACCAAGTGGCACTTGGTCTAGTAATTTCCTTGAAAAAAGAGAATTCTAATCCAAGTCTATTTGGGGGAGGGGGAAGGGTACTAGTTCAAGCACCATGGGAGATTATGGGTCAAACATATGGAACTCCCACGGTTTATCAATTTTTTTTTTTATTACAACTGTGATATATGTATAATGACCAGGCGTTTGGGGCTTTATGGTACTTGGGTGCAATAGAAGCGAAATACAAATGCTGGCGTGAAGCGTGTGCTAAGACCACTGGATGCCATCTCACGAATATGTATTGTGCACGACATGGTGCAGACAACAGTCATTTTTTAAACACTTCATGCCCATTAATCGATCCTAACCAAATCACAAACTCGACGATCTTCAACTTTGGTATGTACACTACTGCATTGAAGTCCGGGGTGGTAGAGTCAATGGATTTTCCAAGGAAGTTCTTCTACTGCTTTTGGTGGGGTCTTCGAAATCTTAGGTTTGTACATCTAAACTCTCCGCTGTTTGTTAAAATGTCCCATATTGAAACTTGGGACATTCTTTGACTAGTATATAAACTTCATGAGGTTGTTCGTTTGATCAGTCAAATTTTTTATTCAAATGGTCTATTTGAATGAAGATGAGAATTGATGTTCGTTTAGCGTAAGAACTGAACACCATTTAAATGGTCCATTTGAATGAGTTTTTAAAATTTAGGCAAAATTTTAAAGTTATTTGACTGAAATAAATTGGATCATTTGAATGAAAATTATTCATTTGGATGAATCATTTGAATGGAAATGCCAAAAGAGTAAAAGAACATGCCCATGAGTCCAAAAAAGAACATGCCCATGAGTCAATCTACACATTGCTAGTTAGTTTTAAGTTGGAAGTCCATAATTCCTAATATTATGGCTTAATTTGTTCCCTTTAATAATTACAGTGCTTTAGGCCAAAACCTGGAGACAAGCAACTCCGTAGGGGAGATCTCTTTTGCTATCCTCATATGCGTCTCTGGTTTACTCTTGTTTGCCGTGCTCATTGGAAACGTTCAGGTAATGCTCATACCTCATAAATACTGATCCATGTCGTAAAATCTGATTCTTATAAGATTCTTTTGGTGGTCTCAGAAGTACTTGCAATCAACTACAATTAGAGTAGACGAAATGGAGGAGAAGAAGAGAGACACAGAAAAATGGATGTCGAATCGGATGCTACCAAAAGATCTAAAGAAACGCATTAGGAGATACAAAAAAAAAATATGGCGCGAGACCAGAGGCACTGAAGAGGATGCTCATCTTAGCAGCCTTCCAAAAGACCTCATAGTTGAAACCAATCGCCATCTTTACCTAGATTTTTTGAAAAAGGTAACCGTTTCATATAATTCTAGTTCTATTTATCGTTTTGGTTCGGTTTAAAAAATTGGACTTGGTACTACATTACTTACCCCGCCAATCAAACTTCACTAATTATTTTGTTGTTTTAGGTGCCAGAGTTCCAAGCCTTGGATAACCGGCTACTAGACGAATTGTGTGCTCGTCTCAAAACAGTTCTTTACACAGAGAACAGTTACATTGTGCGAGAAGGTGATTCACTCGAGGAAATGTTTTTTATAATGAGAGGAAATGTCAAATCAAAAGATTTATAAACTTAGAAAAATATAAAGAACAACTTTTCTTTATTAGATTTAGAAACTTTCTCAAAACTAAATCTTTCTTCTTTCTAAGTTATGGTGAAGTGATGAAGTGATATGGAACAACTCTCCATTAGCACTTGTTTATATAGAACTAGGAAACTTGTTCTCCAAGCCTCGGTAGCTTCCTCTCCAAGTCTCGTAGCTTCCTCTCCAAGTCTCGTAGCTTGCTCTCCAAGTCACCGTAGCTTGATCACCAAGTCTTGGAATTATCTAACATTCTCCCCCGTAATTCCAACTTGAACTCCGGGAAGTTTGATCTCTTGAACTCCGACTAGACTTCTCATTTCTTTGAACTTGATCCTTCCTAATGGTTTGGTAAGGATGTCCGCCTTTTGCTCTACACCGGGTACATGTTCTACTTCAACTTGGCCGTTCTCTACACATTCACGAATAAAGTGATAATTTTTAAGAATGTGTTTACTTCTTCCATGAAACACCGGATTCTTGGTTAAAGCTATGGCCGACTTGTTGTCTATCCTTAGAATGACCTTCTCGTCCTTGCTAAGAATCTCTCTCAACAGTTCCTTGAGCCATATAGCTTGCTTTGCGGCTTCTGTAGCTGCCATAAACTCGGCCTCGCATGAAGACAATGCAACGGTTGGTTGCTTTTGTGATGTCCAAGTAATCGGTGATGCGCCATAGTAGAAAACGTGTCCTGAGGTGCTTCTTCCATCATCAATGTCGATATTGTGACTACTATCACTATATCCAATAATCCTCCTTGACCCGTTTCTCTTGAAGTATAAACCAAAATTAGTGGTCCCTCTTACATATCTTAGGATATGTTTAATTGCTTGACCATGAGACTCTCTTGGACTTTGCATATACCGGCTTAGAACTCCAACTGCATATGATAGATCCGGTCGCGTATGGAGAAGATACCTTAGACAACCGATCGTTCTTCTATACTCCGTGGCATCAAGCTCCGTCTCGTTTTCAGCCTTTGAAAGCTTTAAACCCGACTCCATTGGCACGTGAGTCAAGTTACACATCTCCATCTTAGTATTAACAAGAATTCCTCGAGCATAACCTTCTTGTTTAATCCTTATCCCGTCTTCTTCTTGAATTACTTCAATGCCAAGATAATACGTTAGCTTTCCAAGATCCGACATCTCGAACTTCTTTGACATATCTTCTTTGAATTGTTTAATGATTATAAGTGATGTTCCCGTCACAAATAAATCATCAACATAGATAGCCACAATCAAGACATCATTCTTCTCTTCTTTCCGGTAC
The DNA here is from genome assembly GCA_963576765.1 of Draba incana. Classification (NCBI taxonomy): domain Eukaryota; kingdom Viridiplantae; phylum Streptophyta; class Magnoliopsida; order Brassicales; family Brassicaceae; genus Draba; species Draba incana. The sequence goes on along the minus strand of OY755202.1, from coordinate 1,596,970 downwards.
ACTGATGGTTCCTTTAAACACTTCTTGAAGTTCATCTCCTTTAGAACTTGGTCGAGTTTAATATTCCATGCTCTTGGGGCTTGTCGAAGTCCATATAGAGCCTTGTAAAGTCTATAAACTCGGTTTTCTTCTCCCTTTTTCACGAAGCCTTCGGGTTGAGTCACATAAACCGTCTCAATTAAATCACCATTCAAGAAGGCGGTTTTCACGTCTAGATGATGTATCTCCCAACCATTTGTTGCTGCAAGAGCTATGAGAAATCGTATAGTTTCGAGTCTTGCCACTGGTGCAAATACTTCTTCGAAATCTACTCCTTGTTGTTGCACATAGCCTTTTGCCACAAGTCTTGCTTTGTTTTTATTCACCGAACCATCTGCTTTTCTCTTTATCTTGAAGATCCATTTTAGTCCAATGGGATTTACTCCTGTTGGCTTGTCAACGAGCTCCCATGTCTTGTTTCTTACAATGGAGTCCAACTCGACTTTCATTGCTTCTATCCATTCAGGAAAGTTTGCAGCTTCAAGATAGTTTTCTGGTTCTCCATCCACTGTGAGTAGTAGCTTCACACTTTCTAGGTCTGCCATCAATACATAGTCGTCAAGATATCTTGGTTTTGTGATGACACGACCATATCTTGTTACTCCTTGTTGCGGTTCTGCTTCTTGATTCTCACCATGGTTTACGTTTTCTTCTTCTTCTTCCTCGACTTGGTTTATAGGTTCATCATCTGGTTCTTGATGATCATTGTCTTGATCATCTTCATTTCCTCTTCCGTCTTCTATAACACCATCACGAGTAAGTTTAAACATGCCCGGTTCTCCATCATTTTGTTTTGTTGTAGAAGACCAGTCCCAAACCTTTTTCTCGTCAAAGACCACATCTCTACTAACAATCACCTTCTTTGCATTCGGATCATAGAGTCTGTATGCTTTGGAACCAGGTTCTGTTCCAAGATTGATCACACTTCTTGACTTGTCATCTAGCTTCTTAAGATGTGGTCCAATGATCTTTGCATATGCAACACAACCAAAAACCCTCAAGTGTTCGATGTTAGGTTTCTTGGATGTGAAGCTCTCGTAAGGAGTTTGATTCCGCAATGCTTTTGTTGGAACTCGGTTTATGAGATAAGTTGAATGACGTACTGCTTCCCCCCATAAACTGTTTGGAACTTTCATTGCTTTAAGCAAGCTCCTCGTCATCTCCATCAATGTCCGATTTCTTCTCTCAACAACTCCATTTTGTTGAGGTGTATATGGTGCGGTTAAGTGTCTAGAGACTCCTTTCTCTTCACAAAACCGGTTGAATTCAGCTGAAGTGAACTCTCCTCCTCTATCGGTGCGAAAGGTCTTCACGGATAAACCGGTTTGTTTCTCCACGTATTCCTTAAACCTTTTGAACCGATCGAATGCTTCACTTTTCTCCTTCATCAAGATAGTCCACATGTATCTTGAAAAATCATCGATTAACACGAAAACGTATCTGTTATTCGATGGTGTTGGTGGTGATATTGGACCGCATAAATCTCCATGAATCAATTCTAAAGGTTGCGTCGCACGAAATCTCTATGTGGTTGGGAATGAATTTCTTGTTTGTTTTCCAGCTTGACACACATCGCATATACTCGTCTCATGTGACACTTGCGGCATTCCTGTGACCATCTCTTTATCAATCATGTTTTTCATGGCACCAAAGCTTACATGACCAAGCCGAGCATGCCATCTCCATGCTTCTTCATCGTCTTGAGTTTGTAAACACATAGGGTAGGAGATTTCCATTGGTGTTTTGTAGAGGCGATTTGGTGATCTTATGACTCTTACAAGTAATCTCCCACATGGATCTTTAAGCGTAAAAAAATCGTCTCTCATGTAGACTTCACACCCATGTTCTGTTGCTTGTCCAAGACTTAGTATGTTGTGTTTTAAGTCGGGAATAAAATAAATCTCCTTGAGTGCTCTTCTTTCTCCGGTCTTGCACACAAAATCTATGGTTCCCTTTCCAACAATATCAACATACGAGCCATCTCCGAATCTTACTTTTCCTTTGATCTTCTCGTCTAAACTTGAAAAGAAGTTTTTGTTTCCCGTCATGTGGTTACTTGCTCCATTGTCTAGATACCACACACTTGTGTTGCCATTGTTGATATCAAAGTTCTTCGGAATCACCTTATCTTCATTCAAAAACACCACCTCATGAACATAAAGAGCATCAGCTTCTTGAGTTTCATGTAAATTTGTCTCTTGTCGTCCTGCACCTCTCTCGGGACACGTTGAGACATAGTGACCAGCCTTGTCACATTTCCAACAAATTATCTTGGACATATCCTTCTTCGGCTTATGGTCTCCGGTTTCTCCTCCTTGAGATTGCCAATTGGATCTTCCTCGACCCCTGCCTCTACCGGAACCATCACCGCCGTTACTTCCTCTACCATAACCACTGCGGTTAAAACCTCCTCTGTTGTAACCTCCTCTGTTATAGCTCCCTCTGTTTCCTCCTCGAAAATTTCCAAAAGCTCCACCTCTTGAGCTTCCGTAACCTCTTGAAAACATAAGTTTTCCTTGGTCCTCACTTCGGGCTTCTTCTCCCACACGTTCTTCATACGCCTTTAGCCTCCCAACTATATCTTCAAATCCTGTAGTATTCAGATCTAGGACTTGCTCAAGGGATGCTACGATATGAATGAACTTTTCTCTTGGGAGCCCCTTCAAGAACTTCTTCACCAACTTTGATTCTTCGATGGTTTCTCCCAAAGAAGCTGATTGACTTGCTAGGCCTGAGATCTTGCCCGCAAAATCATCAACCGAGTCGGTGCTGCTCATCGTTAACTTGTCGAGTTCCGTCATTAAGGTTTGTAGTCGCGCTTCTCTTACACGATCTGCTCCAAGATGACGTGCTTTGATAGCCTCCCACACTTTCTTTGAAGATGTTTGTTCTCCGATTTGCAAAATTAACGTCTCGGGGATTGACTGAAACAATAGTGCTGTCGCCACATCGTTCTTCTTCACATCGGTGGAACCTGGATCTATTGTTTCCCAAACTTCGCAAACTCGCAACGTGATCTTCATACGCATTGCCCAAACTGTGTAGTTTGTTGGTGTGAGCATGGGACAATGAATAGATGCTGCGCCAACGTCTTTTGGTCGCGGCTGTTGTTGGGGTTGAGGATTGTCTTCACCGGCCATGCTTGCTTATGATAATCACTTAACACCGTTCTTGATCGAGTCTTCGACTTAAGGCTCGTTTGAAATTCTCGGTTTCCTAACAGGAATACACAATTCTAGTTCTTTCACAACTCAAAATCAAAAGATTTCAAGGATAATAATCTCAGAGTGAATAGAACTTAGCAAAGTGTATTAATGCTAGCTCTGATACCAATTCAAATCAAAAGATTTATAAACTTAGAAAAATATAAAGAACAACTTTTCTTTATTAGATTTAGAAACTTTCTCAAAACTAAATCTTTCTTCTTTCTAAGTTATGGTGAAGTGATGAAGTGATATGGAACAACTCTCCATTAGCACTTGTTTATATAGAACTAGGAAACTTGTTCTCCAAGCCTCGGTAGCTTCCTCTCCAAGTCTCGTAGCTTCCTCTCCAAGTCTCGTAGCTTGCTCTCCAAGTCACCGTAGCTTGATCACCAAGTCTTGGAATTATCTAACAAAATGTAATGAGCTTTACGACTTACGGTGAAAGAACTAGATTTTTCCTACGTAGTGGTGACTTTTGTGGAGATCTTCTCACTTGGACATTAGATCCCCATGCTACTCACTTGCCTATCTCTAGTAGAACCATTCAAGCTCTCACAGAAGTCGAAGTCCTTGTTCTCTCAGTTGATGATCTCAAGTTTGTCTCTACTATGTATCTTCGCCTCCACAGGAAAGAAGTCAAACACATATTCAGGTGTGTAAGATACATTGCTTGTTTCTCAAGTTACAGTTTAATTTGTTTCTCAAGTTACCTTGAATGTAATTACCCTAAGTAACTTTTTTTCTTTGCTTTGTTCATTTCGACTATGTTTTTTCTTTCAGGTATTATTCGGTGAAATGGAAAACATGGGCTGCATGTATTATACAAGTAGCATGGGAGAGGCATTGGAGAAGGAAGTTCTCAAAAGCTTTACGTGAAGAAATGGGCAAACTACAAAACACACTTCAAAACGATGATTCTGGAGGCAATAAACTTAACTTAGGAGCTGCAATTTACGCGTTAAGGTTTGCTTCTAATGCTCTGAAGAATCTAAGAGCGAATGCAGCAGCAAGAAACTCTAGGTTTCCTCATATGTTATCTTTGTTGCCTCAGAAACCAGCTGATCCTGAGTTTCCTATACTCTAGTGATTTTAAAGAATTATGTAACCGTGTAAAATTATTTATGAAATCATCTATATATTAGTTTAAAACAATCAAAATTCTTCATGAAAAACCATCAAAATCATCTACTTGTGTAAAACCATGACACTTTCTACTTGCTTTTTTAAATGAATATCATCAAACTTTATAAGCCCAATTGAGCGTCATGAATTAAAATAGCAATGGTACCTAAAAATGGCTTAATATAGATGAAACATCCTGTTTTAAACATAACATCATTACGACTTTGATTATGTTTCATGAATCTTCACTTTTTTGTTGTCATGAATATTCGCATTTTGAACCACCTCTTGGAGTAGACTTTACATAGAAACATCAATATATCTAGCTTCACAATTTTTTCTTACCACATAACTAAATTGTATGCCAAATCATTTGCCAATAACGAGAGAGTTGTAGGGGCTTACAATGCTAATGACTTGGAAATAGGGGCAATGGAGAGAGCGATGAGTCTTCACTTTTTCTCTACGTCATTTCCTTTTAATTGCACACTATGATTCATTCATCCTTTGGAAACTCGTGATCAGATGGTTTGCGAGGTATAGGAGGTAGCATATGTGAAGAGCCGGAACAATCTGCTGCATTTTCCAGTCGATTTTGCAATCTTTTGGACACAAATCTCGACACATAGAGGGTTGCACCAAGATTGACTAGTGTGTCTTGTCGTATCTTAGAAAGCTTCCTTTTGCAATAATCCCTCCATGCTGCTTGTATGGAACATGCGGCCCATGTTCGCCAATTCGGTGAATAGTACCTAAAAAATGGATGGCGGCGTATTACCCTTCCAAAAGAAAAAGAACTTTTGCGTCTCGCAGTTTGTGTAAGGTGTAATGAAGCCTTGCCTGAACATGTGTTTGAATTTCTTGTTATGAGAGAGACTGAAATGAGAAGCTACAAACTTGAGATCATCAGGCAAGAGAATGAAGCCTTCGACATCGGTCAGAGTCAATATTGTTCTGTTTGAGGTCGGGAGGCGAGAAGAAAGATGTGGATCAAGAACCCAATAGAGAAGATCTCCACATATATCGCCTGCTCCGAGGTTAGTTGAATCGTAGTAGCCAGTTGTTTTATCAAATCCGGTCCTACTTTCCAGATTGCCACTCGTTACAATCACCATTTCTTCGACCGGGGCACCCTCTTTCACTATGTAGCTATTCGCCGAGTAGAACACAAACTTCATGCGGTCACACAATGCTTCTAGTATCCAACCATCATCCATGATGTTGAGCCAAGGAACCTGACGAAAGTAAAAAATTTATATCAAGGTGAAAACCTCAAAGATAAACAGATCACAAAAAGGACCACAAGAACGAGAGTGGCGCTTGGGAAGAAACTAATATTATATGATGTGGTTTTGGGTCTTTGAAGTTACAGGTTTTAGTCCAAAAAGAAAAGAAAGAACTTACACCCTTTAGCATATTCTTGTAAAGATGGTGTTTAGTTTCGAGTCTGAGGTCTTTTGGAAGGCTGCGAAGAAGAGCCTCCTCTTCTTCAATGCTTCTTGTTTCTCGCCATTTGTAATCCTCGTATCTCCTAATACGATCTTTTAGATACTCTGGTAGCATCCGATATGACATCCATTTTTCTGCGTCTCTCTTGTTAAGATGGTGTTTGGTTTCGAGTCTGAGGTCTTTTGGAAGGCTGCGAAGAAAAGCTTCCTCTTCGATTCCTCTGGTTTTTCTCCATTTATCATCCTCGTATCTCCTAATGCGTTCCTTCACATGATCCGGTAACATCCGATGGGACATCCATTTTTCCGTATCTCTCTTTTTTTCCTCCATTTCATCTACTCTAATCGTAGTTGATTGCAAGTACTTCTGTTTTATTAACCAAAAAAATTATATTTTAGGAAATCAAGAAATCTAACTTCTTGAGGTATGATTAAATTAAAATTACCTGAACATTTCCAATGAGCACAGCAAACAAGAGTAAACCAGAGACGCATATGATGATTGCAAAAACAATCTCACCTACAGAGTTACTTGTCTCCAAGTTTTGACCTAAAGCACTATTTAAAGAGCTTGTTATAAGCTATATGATCTTTAAGGTCATATCTCACAACAAAGAGTTAAGATGTACTACAAACCTAAGATTTCGGAGACCCCACCAAAAGCAATAAAAAAACTTCCTTGGAAAATCCCTTGACTCTACCACCTCAGACTTCAATGCATCAATGTACATACCAAAGTTGAAAACTGTGGAATTTGTGATTTGATCAGGTTCGATTAACGGACATGAAGTGTTCAGAAAAAGACCGTTGTCTCCACTGCCTCGTCTACAATAAAGATGCTTGAGATTGCATCCGGGTTTATTAGCACACACTCCACGCCAACATTCGTCTCTCGTTTCTACAGCAATCAAGTACCAAAAAGCCCCAAACACCTGACCATCCATAAAAATGTTGTTTGCTTAATTAACACAAAGTAAACAACTAAAACATAATTAGCAAGAGCAAGAGCAAAGAATTACATGACTCGAGAGCAAGTATAGGAGAAGGTTTAAAGCAGCTCCTTTCCACTTTGTTTTAGCGACCGTACCAGAACCTTTAGTCACTTCTTTAAAAATCGGATATATACGAATACTTCTCGGTATATATTGACAAAACATAATCCATTTAAGTATCCCCTTTGTCACTAGCGAGTAACTCCATTGCTTTCTTACAATGAGAAGAAGAACCACCACCTGCAACATCTCTAAACATTTTTAAAACATGTTTTTTTTGTTTGAATATAATTTAGGGGAATTACAAACATGCCACCTTTGAAAATTTATTGCAAACATGCCGCCTTTTATAAAAAAAAATACAAAATCATTAATTTTTTTCCTCTCAAAATCCAAATCCTAAACTCTGCCCCAAAAACCATACCCTAAATTTTTTTTTGCAAATATTTTTAAACGATGGCATAACTATAAAGTGATATGCCAAAAGTGACATCATGAAAATTCTATATAATTTAACATTCATTTCCAAAAAAAAAAAAAAAAAAATCTCTAATCACAAGTGTTATGATATTCTTCAAAAATATAGAAATTTGTGTGATAAAGGAAGAGATAATAAACAAACCTGGGGAATGGGAAGAACAGAAACAATGTCAACAATGAAGTAAAAGAGGGGAAGTCTTTCCCTTACAACATCAGAATGCACGACAATCTCTCCACTCAAAGATACTTGATAACGAGGAGCAATGAGCCCGGTTATAAGATGAAAAATGATGTGAATCACATAGAATGTGTCAATAAAGGTACGAAGAACACAAACTGCTGCTCCAAGCTTCTTATCCAAAATAAAGCAAAATCTATTAGAATCTATCATAGGGATAAAGAAAAACAGAGGATCTATAGCCAAAGCAACCACGCAAACAAAGAGGACACTCTTTGTCCAGTTTTCAAGGGTTGTCATCTTCTCGTAAATTCTCATTAAGCTTCCTTTACCATACTTGAAATTCCCATATAGATGTTGAAAAGTTAAAGATCTTTCAAACCTGCATCAATAAGATGTTTATTACTACAATAACAACAAAGAAGCTGTTGAAAACAAAATTCAAGAAACGACCTTGCGGATATACTCCTCGGATAATCCATGTGTGTATGAAGTTTCTTCCTGCAAGTCCACTCTGGTCGTCTCTCTCTACTAAAGCTAAGTCAATTCCATAGAAACTAAAGCTAAAAGATATTTTAACATTTTTTTATAAAAAAAATAAAAAATTATTCACCCACTACAAGTCTCATGGTGGGGATGGCACCATTTTGTTTTTTCCCAACGACACAATTATTACTCTGTTTTTTTTGTTCGACTAACCAAAATTATGTTATTATTACAATAAACGTTGTGAAAAATAAATTCATTAGTCTGACCCACTGAATCGTACGGAACGTAAAAGGTCTGAGTGTTATATAGGTCCAAATATCATAGATATGAATCCTACCGGATATAGGAGCTCCAACGAATGATACGTCCGAATATCTAAAAGATAGGTTCGGAGCTGACGTGTCGACCTAATCCTAAACGAACCAGGTCTTGGAAGATCTCTAAAAAAAAAAAGAGCTTCAAAAAGAGAAGGCACAACGCAATACAAAGAAAACCCCTAAACAATATATTCTCACCGATCCAAGAAAACAAGCAACGAGACCACATCGGAGTTCTTGTCGGACCTCTAGATTTATTGTAGCTTGTAACTTATGTTGTTCAAAGATCATTCATCTATAAAAAAAATTATCCTCATCCGTAGAGCTATATTGATTTGAAGTTTGAACATGTTAAATTTAACCCGAGAGAGCGATGAGTCTTCACTCTTTCTCTATAACATTATGATTCAACGTCTATTTCTGTTATAATTTGAACTAATTCGATTTCATGAAACATATCCAAATAATTTGAACTAATTTGATGCTACTCTTGAATTATTTTTTACAAATATGCTAATATTGAATTATTTTTTTACAAAAATACCACTTATAAAACTTTATATTTCAAAATCTTTAATCTTAAAAAAAATTTGATCACTAACAAATCTTTAAACCCTAATATAACATTGCTAACCCAAACATAAATGATATTAAATTTTTTGAAGAGTGATATTTTTTAAAAATGGTATTTCAAAAGTGGCATATCTTACAAATTTACTTTGAAATTCAATCTCTCTTGACTGTCCAGCCAATTTACTTAAAACATAGAATTGTTATACCCAACCAATTTAATGCAGCATGATTCATTAATAATTGGTTCTTTTTTTCTTTGCTTTTGTTTCAAACAAATTTCTCAATTATTTTGCAAAGAGGTAGAATCGAACGCTTAATATTCAAATTATTAAGTGAAACCGTCACTTAAATTGTACCAATTATTAAGTTTGTTACAATTATTATTTATACGACTAAATAATAATCCTATATATATATATATATATATTAATTGATGAGACAATAAAAGTTAAAAATTTTAGGTGTCATTAAAAAAGAGTCTTAAGAAACATATTAACGATAAGTATCATTCAAAAATGATCTTAAGAAACACATTAATTAAATCAACCAATCAAAACATTTCAATTTGACATGATGGAAATATCTACTATTTCAATATTTCTAATATATATGCGGCATTGATGACAAAAATATATACTTACCAAATTCATTACCATACCAAAAAACTCAAACCGATTCAATTAGTAGTATTTTGGTTAGTGATAAAGTTGGGTTTAAACAGATTTTATAGAGTTATTGAAAAACATTTGTTTTTGTAAATATAAGATGTATATCACTCGATTACTTTTTTTGTCATACATTATAAGATAATGTTTCGCTTTTTAGTTTTGTTATTGTAAATCAATTTTTTTCATTTTTATATTTTGTATACACTTAAAACGTAAAATCTATCACATATGAAGACACTCAAGATTCAAAAATCGACCGAATAACTTTTTTAGTGGACATAATTATTTATCTAATATTTTTTTGGTATGGTAAAACAATATATTTTTATTTTATAATAAACTAAAATTTATATTCCCACGGCGTGCGTCAAAATCTAGTTAAGTTTAGTTAAATATGAGTCATAATCATTTCGAGTGACGCAATGCGTATAGGTTGACTTTCTCGTTTCTTTTTTTGGTAAGAGATCTTGAAAATTCTTGCTCCTCCTCCTCTACAGTTTCTTGCCTCTTTGAAAAACCTTGCAAGAAATGATCATCTAATTTTCCCACAATTTCTCACTGCCTGGTTTTGTTTCTTAATCTTCTCTCTATGATTGAAGTTTCGGTCTTCAAATTTCGATGTATTAGTTTAAAATAGCTTATTTGTTAGAGGATTTGTTCTTGTTGTTCTTGATGCAGATTTGATGGTTAGAAATGAGAAATTTAAAGAAGTTTTACGAGAAGATGAAAACACTTGAATATTGGAGAAAGATTGTTTTATTAGTTTGTGTAGTTGCTTTGGGTATTGATCCTTTGTTTCTATTTATCCCTTTGATTGATTCTCAAAGATCTTGCTTCACTTTCGACAAGAGGCTCGGAATAATAGTTTCTATACTTCGTACTTTTATCGACACATTCTATGTCATTCACATCATTTTTCATCTTATAACCGAACTCATTGCTCCTCGTTCTCAAGTCTCTTTACGAGGCGAATTAATCGTACATTCTAAGGCTATAAGGAAAAGAAACATATTCTTTTACTTCATTGTTGACATTTCCTCTGTTCTTCCCATTCCTCAAGTATGTTCTCTTCGTTCACTTCCTTAATTTGTGGCCTTTTTTGAGTTGTGACATCTATAGACAATCTTGTAGGTTGTGATTCTCATCCTCATTCATCGGTCTGACTCGTTAGTGTCAAAGGAAATATTAAAGTGGATTATACTTTCTCAATATATACCGAGAATCATTCGTATGTATCCGCTTTCCGAAGAAGTTACACGAGCTTCTGGTACGGTAGCTGAAACAAAATGGATAGGAGCTGCTTTTAACCTTTTCCTTTACATGCTTCATAGTTATGTAAAGTCTTTTTTGCTCTGTTCTCTCACACTTCTAAAGTTTTTGTTATTAAATCTTGTTATGTAAACTCATCAACATTTGTTACAATGTTTGATATGATGGTTAGGTGTTTGGGGCTTTTTGGTACGTGAGTGCGGTAGAAAAGAAGAATAAATGTTGGCGTCAAGCGTGTGTTAAGATATTCGGATGTAATCTCAAGAATCAGTATTGTAGACGAGGCGGTTTAGACAACAGTCGATATCTAAACACTACATGTCCATTAATCGAACCTGACCAAATCACAAACTCTACAGTCTTCAACTTTGGTATGTACATTGATGCATTGAACTCAGGTATAGTAGAGGTAGAGCCTAAGGATTTTCCAAGGAAGTTCTTCTATTGCTTTTGGTGGGGTCTTCGAAATATTAGGTTTGTACATTTCAACTCTCTAAATGTGAGATCTAACCTTGAAGATCATAAGCTTAACCCGCTCTTTAAACAGTGCTTTAGGCCAAAACTTGAAGACAAGTAACTCTGTAGGAGACATTGTTTTTGCAATCATTATATGCGTCTCTGGTTTACTTTTGTTTGCTGTGCTCATTGGGAATGTTCAGGTAATACTTGTACCTCAAGAAACTAGAGTTTGGTCTCCTTGTACCTCAAGAAACTAGAGTTTGGTGTCCTTAAGCTAATTCTTTTGGTTAACAAACAGAAGTACTTGCAATCAACTACGATTAGAGTAGATGAAATGGAAGAGAAAAAGAGAGACACGGAAAAATGGATGTCTTATCGGATGTTACCAAGATATCTAAAAGAACGCATTAGGAGGTACGAAGATTACAAATGGAGAGAAACAAGAGGCATCGAAGAGGAAACTTTTCTTCGTAGCCTACCAAAAGACCTTAGACTCGAAACCAAATACCATCTATACAAAGATCTTTTAAACCGTGTAAGCTTCCTTATTGTGATTGATTGTTTGAAGTTCAGGTAGATATACTTGTTAACTTGTAAACTTTTTAAAGTTTTTCAGGTTCCTTGGCTCAACATTATGGATGATGGTTGGCTACTAGAAGCATTGTGCGATCGCGTGAAGTCTGTGATGTACACAGCGAATAGCTATATAGTGAGAGAAGGTGACCCGATTGAGGAAATGTTGATTGTAACGAAAGGCAATCTGAAAAGTATGAGTGGCTACTATGAATCATATAACCTCCAAGAAGGTGACATATATGGAGATCTTCTCTTTTGGGTTCTTGATCCACATAAATCGTCTCGCCTACCTACCTCAAACAGAACAATATTGGCTCTAACTGATGTCGAAGGCTTCATTCTCTTGCCTGATGATCTCAAGTTTGTTGCTTCACATTTCAATCGCTTTCATCGCAAGAAACTCAAACACATGTTCAGGCAAGGCTTCAAAACCAAAATAGTATTTGAGGTTTTACCTTTAAACAAACCGCGAGACTTAAATTCCTTTGTTTTTCAGGTTCTATTCGACGCATTGGCGAACATGGGCGGCATGTTTCATACAAGCCGTATGGAGAGAATATTGCAAAAGGAAGTTTTCTAGGATCTTACATTTAAAAAGAGACAAAAAGAAAATTCTACAAGGCACACAACTCAATCTTGGAGCAACTCTCTATGTGTCAAGATTTGTGTCCAAAGCATTGCGAAATGGACGGGAAAATGCAGTAGGTTCTTCAAGCTCTTCACATATGTTACCTTCAATACCTCACAAACCAGCGGATCCCGAGTTTGCAAACGTTGAATCATAATGTTATAATTAAAAGGAGATGACATAGAGATAGAGTGAAGACTCATAGCTCTCCATTGCCTCTGTTACAAGTTATATACAACTCTCTAGTTTTGTCAAATGGAAAATGAAGCTATTTACTGTAGAGATATGGAAATATCCGTTAATTAGAACTGCATTCAAGAACTTTGACCGTCGGCGCCCATTTCTCCGATATGCGTCAAAAACACTTATGAAACCTCTTCACTTTACCGCATGGGTTATACCGTTCATGCTTCCTGCTTAGTGATTAATGAAACAATAATAAGCTCGCACTCGCTGCCAATTTGAGTAATACTTCTTTCCCTCTTTGATTATAAATAATATTTGCAAATTTATGTTAGTCTTTGTTGTAAAGGGAATGTTGGACCTTATTATTGTTCATGTGTTCTCTCTTCAGATGGTGGTCAATTGTGGACTAGTCAACGGGACATGACTTGTCCACAATTGACCACCATCTGAAGAGAGAACACATGAACAATAATAAGGTCCAACATTCCCTTTACAACAAAGACTAACATAAATTTGCAAATATTATTTGCAGTTAGAAGTAAAGTGCTATGTATAAAAACCTACTTGTGTATTGTTCAGGGAGGATAGCAAGATGATGAGACTGTTCCCGAAGTTGCTTCTCGAGAAGCCATAGAAGAAGCATGAGTTAAAGTAATAGTAAGAGTTTGTTCTCTATTTCAACGCATAGTTTACAGTCCTCTAGAAAATTATTGTTAAGATTGGATTTTGTTTTGTTTATCATATAGAAAAACCATTAGGAGTTTGGGAATTTTAAAGCAAAAGTAGGTGGTGGATGCAAAGGTTATATGTTTACATTAGAGGTGACAGAAGAACTTGCGACATCGCCAGCGCAAGAAACCCGCGAGAAAAGATCGGTAAAGCGCAAATATTGCTTTTGTTTGTGTCATATACAAAGGAAGTAGATATGTTGTATAGATGACTGATAGGGAGATGATGTCTTTGCATCATAATAAAAAACAAAAGAAAAATCAGCATGAATGACTTATTTTTAAATAAGAGAATACTAATGCATATGTTGTGAGAGTAGAGAAGGCCATACATATATACAAACACACTTCATATGCATACAATGTGATTATTTCTTATTTTACTCTCTCTTAACCGGCCTTTGTGTATAGATTCATGGACGATTTACTATACGGTGAGTTCATGCAATGTACTAATCGTTTTTAAATATTAAGAAGAAAAAAGTATTGTAATTATAGTTAAGTTACCTTCTGTATCGTTTGAATTTAACTATTGTGGTTCAAAATCAGAATAAATATTAAAATTAATCTTCAACTCAGCAAATGGAAGCTAACAATGAGTGTTTGTTGGGTTTGAGTTTATGGAAGGTGTCATACAATGAAGATAAATGCTTTCGTCCCCACCATAGACTGATGAGACTTGAACTGGCCACTACAAAAAAACAAGGCATATTCCGACGGATTTCTGACGGGACATGGATCACCGGAAACCGTCGATAATATGTCGGAATCCGGTCGGAGGAGATAATGCCGACGACATTCTGACGGATACGTATCCTGACGGAATTCCGACGGTCAAGGAACACGACGGCTTCAAGACCGTCGGAAAGCCGTCTGTTTATGTAGCCGTCGGAATACCGTCGGAATTCTGTGGTCCGAGCGGATTTCGACGTAGAGTCGACGGATTCCGGTGATCCATGTGCCGTCAGTAAACCGTCGGCCCAAACCGACAGAATTCTGACGGCTTTGGAAATCTTTAAATTTTTTTTTTTTTTAAATATATGAAAATAAATGAATTATTATGAAAAAAAAGAATTTAAAAATAAAAATTAAATTAAAATTAAATTCAAATTGTTTAAAAACTAAATATAAAGTTTTACATTACATTTAAAATGTCCAAAAACTTTTACGACCTATGAGCACGGAAGAATTCGTTTATCTTCGCCTCCATTGCACGATATCGTTCGTCCGCCTCCTCCTTCTCTCTCTTTCGCCGGTCCTCCGCCTCCGCAAGCTGTCTCTGCAGCCGTTCCTCCGCCTCCGCTTTTTCTCTCTCGTACCGTTCCTCCAACGAGCTAACCCGCTGGGTCAGCTCGGCGTCTTTGGTCTTTCCTGGGACGTTTAATATGGTGTTCATGATGTTGTCAAAGAAATTCTTTTCAACATGCATGACATCTGCATTATGCCGCAATAGATGGTCTTTCCAGTAAGGCAAATCCCAGAAAATACTTTTCTTGTGCCAATTGTGATATTCCCCACAACCGTCGACGGGGTGATGGCCATTACCCCCACATTCAGGAGTTCGCTCGGCACCAAAATCACGTAATTGTTCCAATATGCTGCGACCATCTATCTCCGGAGGTGGACCATATAACACTTGTAGATTCTTCCTGAAATGTCTTTTAGACCGACGATATGGATGATCTGCTGGTAAAAAACACATGTGACAATCAAACCATGAAGTCTTCCTTCCGTGCTGCAGTTGGAATGCTGTAGTGTTGTCTTGGCAATAAGGACAAGCCAATCTTCCATGCGTTGTCCATCCAGATAACATACCGTACGCTGGAAAATCGCTTATGGTCCACATAAGAACCGCACGCATGTTGAAATTCTGCTGGACTGAAACATCATAAGCCTCAACACCATGCTCCCACAACATCTGCAACTCACAGATCAATGGTTGGAGGAATATATCGAGAGACCGCATTGGATGATCTGGCCCGGGAACTAGAATTGAGAGAAACATGAACTCTCGCCGCATGCACAAAGATGGAGGCAAATTGTAAGGTGTTACGATGACCGGCCACAATGAATATTTTCTTCCATGCTTGCCAAACGAGTTGAAACCATCAGTGGATAAGCCTATGTATACATTCCGTCGTTCATATGCAAAATCTGGATATACGGATTGGAAGTGTTTCCACGATTCCGCGTCAGAAGGATGCGTGATATCTCCATCTTGACTATGCTCTGCATGCCATCTCATAGCCTTAGCTGTGCGGTTTGATTCGTAAAGCCTCTTCAACCTCTCCGTTAAGGGTAAATACCACATCCGTTTGAATGGAATCTTCACCCTGCTACTTGTGTCCTGGAAACGGGGTTTCTGGCAAAATTTATATTTGTTTCGGTTCTCGTCTTCTCTCCAGTATATCATACAGTTGTCGATGCACACATCTATAACTTGGTAGGGCAAACCAAGACCGGCGACAATTTTTTGGACCTCGTAGTATGATCCTGGGGCCAGATTATCTTCTGGCAAAACATCTTTCACGAACTCGGCGAATGTATCAACACATTCTTCGGACAAATTATAATCAGTCTTCAGGTTCATCATCCTACTAGCAGAAGATAGCGGTGAATGATCATCCCTGCAACTGCTGTATAGTGGTTGCTTTGATGCGTCTAACATATCGAAAAGCCTTCGAGATTCTAAATTAGGTTCTTCAACCCTATCACCCTCATGATACCCACCCGACTGCAAATTCTCTCTAAACGCATCGTTAACTGATACGCTCAAATTTACCCTGAGCTACTCTCTCAAATTAAGAGATCGCATTAGTACTTAGGGATCGAATCCACAGGGAAAAGAATTCACAAAGAAAAATATCAAATTCAAATTAAGCTAAGTAGGTGATAATGTAATGAAAAAGCAAATAAATAAGCAAGCAAACGATGATTGTTGTTCTTTAAATCAATAAGACAAAGTGCTAGGCATCAGGTAATTCGCAGGCATGACTTTAAATCGAAGCACTAAATTATTGTCGGGATATTTATTAAGAACTGTTCTTAAACTCGAAATCAATTGTAAAACTAATCAACTTTCGTTGCGGAAGTTATCTATGATTAAATCCTAGCAAACCAAATTCCTTTGCGAGTTCTATAAGTTTAATCAAGCATTAACGAGCAGTTTCGATATGTTCACAAAATCACTAAGCCAAATTCCTTTGCGAATAGTTATTTTGCTCACCAATGATATTGTTCCGGCTAACTAATAATGCTTTCGCATCTATCCATCAACCTAACATGTCTAATTCAGGGTGATCAATCCTAAAACAGAATTAAAACTATCAAGGTGAAGAACACAAGTAGATTGATCCCAACAGTAATAAAGTTCTAGCAATTTATCATCATCCTTTGAAAAACCCTAAACCTAACAAATAGATTACTCAGACATGATGATTGAAACAAGCATAATAACTAAATAATACTGCATTAAAAAGATAAAGATAGAGATACAAAAGGGTTCGAAGAAAATCTCTGAAAAGAGTCCGAACTTGTCTCCCTAAAAGCTCTGAACCAAATCTCTTGCTAAGTCTCAATAGAATAAAGCATAAAGCCTAACAATGGCTGTCAAAAACTATATAAAGGACTCCAAAACCGTCATGGAACAATACTGTAATCTTCAGGAACTTCTGGGCTTTAAACGGGTTCTTCGAATTGGGCTTTTCTTCTGTCACGAACAGGGTGTCGATCGACACCCAGAGATGGTGTTGATCGACACCAGACTCTGTTTTCCAATCCGAGTTTGACACTTTGATCTCTTTCTCCGAAATGCTCCAGAATGCTCCTAAATCTCCCATTATGCTCCAAACTCCTATAAACCTGTAATGACTCTGAAAGAACACGAAAAACACCGAAAAGACTCTAGAAATATACTTATATTATGGCTTTAAATGGGTAAAAACCATGATATATCATTAACCATCGCAACCGTACTTACCCCAACATCTACTTCAGCTGTAGGTTCCCCTACGCTAGACGGAAAATAAGATTCATTGCTACTGGTACTACCATATTCATAATTCCTTTCTCCATGTAAATACCAAACCTTATATCCCGCCCTAAATCCATATCTATATAAGTGGTTCCAAACAGTAGGAACCGCAACACTAATTCTATTACAGCAATTAGAACAAGGACATTTGATATCCTGACCTTTGTTGGCCGCCTTTTGATTTCTAGGTAACTGCATGAACTCGCAAATACCTTGAGCGTATTCGGTCGTTAATAATTTCGACCCCTCTTCCATCATTGGCTCGTCCATCCATGACTGAAAATATGAAGAACTCATCTCTTAATTTTTTTTTTTGTTTTTCAAATGTTGTTATGAACGTCGGAAGAAATGTGAGAACTTATGTAGAATGAAAATCGGTCAGAAAACCGTCAAAACCTCCGACATAACAACACATCAATCTCATCGGCCAACCAAGACGATATGTTAACCACCCAAAGTTTACCGACATCGGACTCCGTCACAATTCCGTCACAATTCCGTCTGTCAGACAGGAAAATCTGATTTCTGTCGTTTTTCCGTCGGAATATCGACGGAAAGTTATGACGGTTCATCGTCGTCGGTAATTTGTCGGTACATATTGACGGATTTCTGACGGCATACGGACGGTAATCCTGGTCGTCAAATATCCGTAAAAAAAACTGACGGATTACCGACGGAATGATTTTCCGACGGAAATATCCGACGGGAATTCTGACGGCCGAAAATTCCGTCGGAAATACGCCTGTTTTCCTGTAGTGGGCTAGTGAATAGTGTTTTTTTTTATAGAAAAATGTTGATATTATTGTTAGTTTTAATTTGTATGGAATTGACTTAGCTTAGGTAGAGAGAGGGCCAGATTGGACTTGGGCAGAGCAAGAAACTATGAATCATCCGAGGAATAAATCTGTGAGGTCGTTTCTTCGAATTTTGTTTGAAACATCTTTTTTTGTGCAAGGAGTTGTTGTAGTGATCTATCTTGTTGATGCAGGTTTGAAAGATCTCCTTCAACTTTTCCATCTGTAAATGGAAATTTGAAGAATGTTAAAAGAAGCTTAAAGAGGGTTTACAAGAAGATAAAAACCCTTGAAAACTTGAGGAAGATTGTCTTGTTCGTTTGCGTTGTTGCTTTAGCTGTTGATCCTTTGTTTTTCTTTATCCCTGTGATTGATTCTCAAAGATTCTGTATTACTTTAGACAAGAAGCTTGGAATAGCAATTTGTGTTCTTCGTACCGTTATTGACACATTCTATGTGTTTCACATCATTTTTCCTCTTATAACCAAGCTCATTGCGCCTCGGTCATAAGTCTCTTTACGCGGAGAGATTATCGTGCATTCGAATGCTATAAGGAAAAGAAACATCATCTTTTACTTCATTGTTGACATCATTTCTGTTCTCCCAATTCCTCAGGTGTGTTTTCTCTCTCTTTCTTTATCTCATTACTTGAGTTTTGAAGAATATCGGAATATTAGTGTAATTAGAGATCTTGTAGGGGGTGGTTCTCATTCTCATCCAAAGAAAGCAATGGAGTTCCTCATTAGTGACAAAGGAGATACTTATATGGGTTATGGTTTGTCAATATATACCGAGAAGCATTCGTATATATCCGATTTTTAAAGAAGTTACTAGAGTTTTTGGTACGGTCGCTGAAACGAAATGGATAGGAGCTGCTTTAAACCTTTTCCTATACTTGCTCTCCAGTCATGTAATTCTTTGATCTTTCTCTGGGTCATGCTTATTAATTTTAGTTGTTACTTTGTTAGGCAAACAACAACCTTTGATGAAAACCTTTGATGTATGGTTAGGTGTTTGGGGATGTATGGTACTTGATTGCTATAGAAACAAAAGACCGATGCTGGCGTGAAGCGTGTACTAAGACACTTGGATGCAATCTCAATAATCAGTATTGTCAGCGAGGCGGTGGAGACAACAGTCTATTCCTGAATACTTCATCTCCCTTAATCGACCCTGACCAAATCACAAACTCCATTGTCTTCAACTTTGGTATGTACATTGATGCATTGAAGTCAGGGGTGGTAGAGTCAAGAGATTTTCCAAGGAAGTTTTTTTACTGCTTTTGGTGGGGTCTTCGAAATCTAAGGTTTTTACATCTTAACTCTATGTTGTGAGGTCTAACCGAATAAGAAAATAGCTTAACCAACTCTTTAATGGTTACAGTGCTTTGGGCCAAAACCTGGAGGCAAGTAACTCTGTAGGGGAGATCATTTTTGCTATCACCATATGCGTCTCTGGTTTACTCTTATTTGTCGTGCTCATTGGAAACGTTCAGGTAATATGTATGTGATTATATGGGTTTCGGCCCAAAACCTTCTTGTAATAAAAAAATTAATGTATGTGAAGAATATCCCACATCAGAAGTGGGAAATGACCTTGAGTAATATATAAGAGATTTGGATCAATCCATTTATTGCCAAGTAGTATTGAGTTGGAAGCCCACGAAACTTAACAATTTATATATTTTGTTGATAATAGAAGTACTTGCAATCAACTACGATTAGAGTAGATGAAATGGAAGAGAAAAAGAGAGCCATTGAAAAATGGATGTCTTATCGGATGCTACCAGAGTATCTCAAAGATCGCATTAGGAGATACGAGGATTACAAATGGCGAGAAACAAGAGGCATCGAAGAGGAGGCTCTTCTTCGTAGCCTTCCAAAAGACCTTAGACTCGAAACCAAACACCATCTTTACAAGAATCTGCTAAAGCGTGTAAGCTCTCGTTTTTGAGATTGATTGATATGTTTATATCTTTGAGGTTTTCACCAAGATATAGCTTGTTCACTTGTGTCAGGTTCCTTGGCTCGAAATGATGGATGATGATTGGCTACTAGAAGCATTGTGCGACCGCGTGAAGTATGTGTTCTACTCGGCGAATAACTACATAGTGAAAGAGGGTGACCCATTCGAGGAAATGTTGATTGTAACGAGAGGTAATCTGAAAAGTATGACCGGATTTAGTGAAACAACTGGCTACTACAATTCAATTAACCTCGGAGCAGGTGATATATGTGGAGATCTTCTCTTTTGGGTTCTTGATCCACATCCTTTGTCTCGCTTCCCTATTTCAAACAGAACAATATTGACTCTAACCGATATCGAAGGCTTTATTCTCTTGCCTGATCATCTCAAGTTTGTTGCTTCTCATTTCAATCGCTTTCATAGCAAGAAACTTAAACACATGTTCAGGTAAGTCTTCTTTACTACCTTACACAAACCTTGAAACTCAAGTCCTTTTTTTCGAGTAATGCAACTATCGAATTTTCAGGTTTTATTCACAGCAATGGCGAACATGGGCGGCATGCTTCATACAAGCAGCATGGAGAGAACATTGCAATATAAAGCTTTCTAAGATCTTACATACCGAAGGAGACAATCAACAAATTCCACAACACACACAACTCAATCTTGGTGCAAGTCTCTATGTGTCGAGATTTGTGTCCAAATCATTTCTAAATGTAGCAGGTTGTTCTAGCTCTTCACATATGTTACCTCCAATACCTCGCAAACCAGCTGATCCCGAGTTTTCGAAGGATGAATGAATCATGGTGTACAAATAAAAGGAAATGACATAGAGAAAGAGTGAAGACTCATTGCTCTCTCCATTACCCCTATTACAAGTTATTAGCCATGTAATACAAATCTCTCTATTTATTCTCAAATGTTTTGGCATACACTTTAGTTATGTGGTTGTGTATGATTTTGGTACCATTACTAATTTAATTCGTAATCATGTTATGTTTAGGTACCATTACTATTTTAATTCATAACACTCAATTGGGCCTATAAAAAGCCCACAATACGAAACGGTGCGCTTTGCTTCCTGGTTTCGATGGTGTAGACTGTAGAGAGAGAGAGAAAGATACTCGAAGCTTTGATCTCTCTCATTCTCAGGTCTTAGACCTCAGACTTGGAATCGACGAACTCAATCAGGTAAAGTTTCAATTTTCCTACGCTTTTCTGTGTAATTTTCTCGAGAAAATGCTGCGAAAGTCCGTAACGGAAGTGTAGAAGTGGATTAGGTTGAGGTTTAAGCAGGGTTTGATGATTTCTCGTATCGATTCACGTGATTAGACTTAGTTTTTCCTTTGAATCTTCTATTCGATTTCAACAAATTTCTAAGTGAGAACTCATTTTTCAGCTATGGCTTGCTTGCGTGTTATCTCCAAGAGAATTAATCTCTTACAAAGACGAGTTTATCCATCTTGTAATCATCTAATCAGTGACGAGAAAGACGAAGCTACTAAATCGGCTTCTCGAAACTCTTCGGATTCATCGATTCGTAAAGTCTTTTCACATAATGGGACTATTAACATGCTTAGTAGCTCTATGTATCAGCCATTGGGTCTTGGATTGTCTTCGTGTCGGTCTATGAGTTCTACACCAACACCGGAATGGTCTGATAAAGTTGACGGTATCGATTTTGTGCCAACGGAAACTGTTGTTCCCGATGAAATCATTGAAGCTGCGACAACGACTACAAGCCAAGCTGTTCCTGTTGTTAACGAGGTTGCGATTGCTGCTGCGGATTCTGTTTTTCCTGTTGCGGCTTTGCAGCATTTGATCGATGGTGTGCATTCGTTTTCTGGCTTGAGCTGGTAATAAATATACGCAGTTTCTATTCGGTTTTTTGTTTTTGTATGAATTTGTTGGTAAATTGTTTTTGTTTTTGGGTAGGTGGGCTTCGATAGCTTTGACGACTGTGATGATTCGCGGAGTTACAGTTCCTATTCTTTTGAATCAACTTAAAGCTACTTACAAACTCAATGTAAGTTTTAGATTTTTTTTGTTCTCTGAGTCATATATAATACATGAAAGATAAGATTAAATTTTTTGTTCTTGCAGCTTCTGAGGCCACAACTGGAGGAGTTAAGACAAGAGATGAACACTAAGGTACAAATTGTTCCTGCTCCTTGTCTCAGTTAATCTTTGTGTGCATAAGAGAATATCGATTTTTTCGTAGTTAGTAAAAATTCACTTTGTGAACTACAATCATTGAGTAGCTATGTATGGTTTTCTAATTTTGGTTAGGAACTTTTTTTGATGTGCTGCTATCTAATTTTAGGCGACGGATCCTGAAACCATGGCAGAAGGACAAAGACGAATGCAATTATTGTTTAAACAGTAAGTCTAATTTTATTGTTTCTTCGTAATAGTCTCTTCAAGTTTAAGGTACTAATAGCTCCTCCTTTGCTTTTTGGATTGGCTTTAGACATGGAGTAACTCCGTTTACTCCTCTCAAAGGACTTATTATTCAAGGTCCCATCTTCATTAGCTTTTTCTTCGCGGTAAGAGATGTTTTACAGTTTACTCTGATCGTTATTTTCAATGTGTTTACTGATGAGTGTGTACAGATCAGGAATATGGCGGAGAAAGTCCCATCATTTAAAACCGGTGGAATGCTTTGGTTTACTGATCTCACCACTGCAGATACTACATATATCTTGCCACTTCTCACTGCAGCGACTTTCATTATTATGGTGGAGGTAAGAGCATATGCTTTCTTATTAAACTTATGCAATCTATAACTTCTTACTGTAACTAAAAAAATGGAAACTTCTCTACTGGTTCTGTAGTCAAACATGCAGGAAGGTCTAGAAGGAAATCCAGTAGCTGGAACTATGAAGAAATTCTCAAGAATCATTGCCTTTCTCTCTATTCCAGTTTTGATAGGCATTGAAAATGTAAATATTACTTTTCCTCTACTGACTCATTGAAAAACGTAAGAAGATACCGTTTCGCTTACCACAAACGAATACTGTTTATCTTGCAGGCATTGTTCTGTTACTGGCTTACTTCAAACCTGTTTACTCTTGTGTATGGATTAGGTTAGTCCCCTGAACATTGCTTGCTCTTTATAAACCAGAAATTGCAAATCCTAAAGAGTTTTGTTTGTGTATATATATGCAGCAATTAGACGTCCTGATGTGAGGAAGCTACTGAATCTCCCAAATGCTATTAATGCTTCTACTAGACAGCCATCAACGTCTTCGCCTATGCCCTTTTCCTTCCCGCAGCCAAAAGATCAAAGCACTGTTCAAGAAAATCCTCCCATGCCTTTCTCCGAGTCATCTTCGAGCTCAGAGTCATCTTCGAGTGTTCCAGATAGAAGAATCGCACGGAGTTCAGTTCTGAATCAGAGAGTCAGAACACTAGAGAAACAACTCAAGGACCGAAAGAACAAGAAGTGAGAGAGATTCTTTTATGTTTAGGTTGTTTTGCTTCAAACTAGCCGATACTGATGAAGAGATTACGTATCCTCGGGAAATAAAGGTTTTGAAATAATGACGAAAAATCTACTGAATCTTTGCATTGAACTCAATTAGCTAATGTAGCGTATCGTGTTACACATCAAATATGAAGGCAACTTTCAGAAATCATTACTTACATGTATGTATTATGTATCTACCTAACGAACGAGGTCGTCTTTTTCACTCGAAGAGCCTGCAGCTAAAGATGTAAGGATGATCGAAATCGATGTACTTTGTCCAACGTGATTGATACTTTCTTATCCCAAGCTCTGTCCATGGTTTCTTGTGTCCATTGAAATGTAAAACAGCTGATTCTTCAATCTTCTTTGCACTGACTCCTTCATCATAACCTAATCCAAGTAAGTGCCATTTGCTCTCTAAAGGTAAAGTCAGATTGTAGAATGTCATAAGCCCAGGTGGTAATGTTCCAAGTTTCCATATAGTCCGGTTTTCGTTCTGCAAAAAGAGAATCGATGTTAACTTTTGATCTAACACTTTTGGATGAAATGATGAAAGGATCAAGAACTAACCAGGTTTTGCCAAAAGTGATAAGTTTCTGTAATGTTGTTCTTCTTCCACTCTTTCAGGTCAAAGATGTTCATTCCATAAGCCCATCCGCAAGCATTCGGATTAAAATTATCCGAAATGTGACGATCGCTGAAGTTTAAGTAAGTGTTAAACCGATGGAA
This sequence comes from Draba incana, assembly GCA_963576765.1. Lineage (NCBI taxonomy): Eukaryota > Viridiplantae > Streptophyta > Magnoliopsida > Brassicales > Brassicaceae > Draba > Draba incana. Next base: position 1,572,622 of record OY755202.1, on the reverse strand, counting down.
AGTGACACCACAGGTTTCTACTGCACCGTTCACTTTCCCTTTAAGATCTACTGACCATAAAGAAGCTAAATCCTTCTGAACAACCACGTCATCGTCAAGAAACAAGATTTTCTCTAGCTTCGGGAACATTTTCGGTATGTAGAATTGATATAACGTGATTTTGGGTTTTCCTAACTATGGTTTTAACAGGTTTTTAGAGTCTTTTGAGTTGTTTTGAGTTAAATTTAGGTCCATACTTGGAGAATTGGAGCAGCACGCGTTCGGGAAAAAGATTTGAGTATTTGAGCGTTAAATGGAGCATTTCTGATCAACGGACCGACCGGTCCACTTATAGGACCGACCGGTCCCATTTGGTACGAGAAGACCGACCTGCTCGCGCTTGCCCGACCGATCCGTGTGAAGATTTGAAGCCACCAAGTTGATTCGGGAAAGTGGACCGGTCGGTCCATCTATAGGATCGATCGGTCCAGACGAGACGAAGAAGACTTAATTTTGAAGAGGACCGACCGGTCCACAACGGGACCGACCGGTCCAGATGCCTGATTTTAGGGATTTTCCTTTTTTCTGCGTTTTATCTTATAAAAACCCTATTAGTTTTCAGATTTTTTAGATATCTTTTTATCTGCACGTTTTTACTAAGACCTAGAGAGCTTTTTGAGCTTTGTAAGCAAGGAGAAGAGATCATCTACTTTCTGAGAAGATTTCTGAACTTGTTTCCTATTTTATCTATTATGCAATTCTCATCTTTTGCTTTCGATTTGCTTTCAATTATGTCTGAGTAAATCTATAGTTAGGTTTTAGGGTTTCGATGGATTTCACACAATAAATCAGACACAAATAGGTTGTTTCCTCTTTATCATCTTCATCACTGTTAGGCATAAAGCTAGGATTGAACTGATCACTTAATCCCTAGATCTTAAGTTGATTTACATTCCAAAAGCCTATGAATCACTGGAACTACTGTTGATGAACAATTAGGTTCTAGTCTCGAAAGTGAATTAGAAATTGATTGTGAACTAATCAAAACCTGAATTGTAATGTTTGCCTAGGATAGCCGTGACCATGCGAAAGTATAGGTTCTCGGATCTTTAGGGATAGTAATTATTATCACGAAAGTGGAATGGTTTATAATTGTGTTTTGAGTTCTAGATGCATGCATATCTGAATTTGAATAGTTGTCTGGTTTGTTAAAGTGATTTCCTGAGATTCTCTAAAGCCTAGCGTTTTTATTAATCTGAATTAAAACCGTTTTTATTTGCAATTTCATCTTTTAAATTTGATATCATCACCATCAATTCTTGTTTCCTGCTTAGCTTAATTCAAATTTCTATAATAAGTTGTGTAAGCAATTTGGTCCTTGAGGATTCGATCCCTAAATAACTACTTCGTTTGCTGTGCACTTGCAGTAGAAATATAGGATTAAAACTCTGTGTATCAAGAATCTCAAGTGGTTAAGCATTGACATGTATTTCGGGTATCGGTACTTGAGGCTTTCTGATCCTGATTCAGACCTATCTGTCTTGAAGTAGAATTTCTTCATAGCCGCTGACTCGAGCTGTCTCAAAACTGGCGAGAAAGACGAGTTGAGCCAAGGGAAATCTTCGTAGTTTTGGACTTCGATTGTCGCTTTTCCAGGAGGGTTTAAGAGAAACCACATCCTCATTGCTCCAAAATTGAGTTTATCTGTCACAATGTGGAAAACATGAAGTGAAGAATCCTGCCAAGAAAAATAAAAAGTTTGTATACGACATTTTATCATCGAGTAGTAATTGTGATTGATTCGTTACATTACCTTTGCATTTATGACTGTGGAATTGACAACAACTGATGCAGCCAATACATTATCAGAGAAGAGCGCGTAATGGAAGAGATTTGGGTTCTCCAAGTACTCGATTCTCTGGAATTTTCTCATTCGTGCAGGAAGGAGATAATACTCTAGAGTCAAGCGCATAGTCAAGCAATGAATAGCATCTGGTAATGACTTTGAAGCTAGCTGAGTCAAGAAAGTAATGTAAGTTTGCGTGTACTCGAGTTCTTCTTCAGCTGTTTGTAGCATTGCTCTAAGCATATTTGTCACCAACTTGCATTCGTATAGCTGCTCGTTCGCTCTAGCCAGAATTTGTCCCATATCTCTGATAGTATCAAGAACTCTGTTACAACAATAACAAAATGTTATAACCATTTCACCTCAAGAAAAATTACGGTATTGTGCTAATGACATTTACCTCTTGGGTTTATTAATATCTACCGATTCTTCCTCCATTGATGCTAGTTTTGCTAGTTCTGTTTCGAGTTCTTCGTGCAAACTGAGATTGTTTGTGATTTTAGCAATCGTAGTGTAAACTCTAGCCATGATGATTTGATCTTGCATCAGATGTACTATATCTTCAAAAGTCTTTTCCTTTCGATATTCATTTCTCCATACGCTGTAGTTTCCTAACGGTGCATTATCGACGGATCTGGACCGTGTAAGCGCTGCTTTCTCGAATTTTTGGATAGCACCATCACTCATCAACTCATTAGCTCGTTTCACTCTTCTCTCATGCCTCAAGCTCTTGAAAACCAGAAAACAACACAACTTAGTACATAGGTCGTTTATGCGAAAGGCGTGTAGGCGAAAAAATGTGAAATTTACTCTTTGATTCAACTTATGTGGTGTATTGTCATTGAACATATGGACTCCTTTTCCTATTCAAGTTCCTTGACCAAATTTAGGAACCATTTTATGGTTTTTACCCTTCAAAACAAGAAATCAGTAACTTAGTATAATCTAGAAAAACAAAACCAAATTATGATGATAAAAGTTTCATACATACCTTAGAAGAAACAGAATTCTTCTCTACTTCTTTTTGTACTATCCATGACAAAGAGAGATTTTTGTTCTTCCTGATTGATTCAACGCTTAAAGGATCCGAATTTGATATTGTGGAGGCATTGATAACACCAAGAACCTATTTCAGACTCTAGTAAGTACCATTTTTTAGTATAATAAATAAAAATAACAGAATCAAAAAATTGACACTTTATTTATTACCTCTTGTGAAAAAAACCCAGAAATCTCCGAAAAATAACAGAATACAATTTCAATCTCGCCGGGAAAAAAACCCAGAAATCTCCGATCCAAAATCGAAAACGAAGAAGGAAAAAAAAAGAAAAAAGAATCGATCAAGGAATCAAAAAGAAAGAAAAAGAAAAACAAACCAAACGATGATCGCGTGTGAAGTGTGTAGCCGAGAAAGAAAGCAGAATAAACGAGAAAGGCTAGAAACCCTATTATCACTGGAAGAATCCATTGATTTCTTCTGCTTTCTCTTAACCTAAATTGTCTCTCCGATCTCGACGCCATCTGAAAAAAACCCTAATCAATGAATCACCAAAATCAAATCTTCACTTTCTCTCTCTGTTTCTTGATTTCTCTGTTTTACCTCCAACCAAGTAAATATTTCAAATCGCCTTTTTATAATACAGAGAAGACCCTAAACGTCGTCGTTTTAAAACGATTAAACTCAGAGAGACTAAAACGACGTCGTTTAAACGCACGCCAGTCTAACAAACTAACGCCGTTAATGAATATGAGTCAACTTAACGGCGTCATTTTACTGTGTTTTCCTTAAACGCCGTCGTTTTAAAGCGATTAGCTCAGACAGGCTAAAACGACGTCGTGTAAAGTCGCGCCAGTCTAACAAACTAACGCCGTTAATGAATATGAGACTAACAACTTAACGACGTCATTTCATTGTGTTTTCCTTAAACGCCGTCGTTTTAAAGCGATTAGTCACGCTTAACGGCGCCTATTAAACCTAACCTAAAGTTAAATTACACAAAAATATCTGACATTTTTTTTTTTTTGTTAAAGAAATATCTGACATAAATAGTTTAAATCTGAGTTTTGTGAAATCTCAGATCCTTTATTTGTTCTCTTTCTTCTTCACCGGGTCTCAGAGATCGGAATCAACCAACAATGGCTGCCGCCGACGGAATATTCCGTTGCATCTTCGAAGGTTGTATCTCCGGTCTCGATTCCGCAATCGAAAGGCGACCTTACCACAAAAACTGTAAATGCGCGCTTCACGACGGATCTAAAAAGCGACGGACGTCTTGTAACCGCCGCCATGGAAGCTCGGAGAGCATCTCGTTTCCGATCCGGAGGTCATGGAGCGAAGGAAATATCTTAGCTATGAATTTCTCTACATCTTCGTCTTCTTCGAATCTCCAATCGCTTTCTTCGTCGAACTCGCTCACGAATCTGGCTGATTTACCGGTTGGTGCTTCTACGGTGGAGGATCTGAGCAGATCTCAGCAGCTTCGATGGACGATTGATGAAGGTGAAGATTGTTGATGATGATGATGATGACGATTATTTCTTCATTTCCAGGTTGTTTAATTAATTTTTTTTTAAAGGACCCAAAAAAAAAAAAAAAATTGTGAGCCTCGTCATTGTCTTCTACGATCGTTTTCTTCTATTTGTTGAACAGATTTTGACGATTGGTTAGTAGATTAATAATAATTATGTTTCATTACGAACTTTGAAAATTGTTCTGTAGATTCATAAGTAATTTAAGGAATCTGTGTTAATCTTATGTTCAATATTTGCTAATCTTTGTTAATTAGACATTGTTAGATACTAGTATTATAGAGGCAAACAGTATAAGCATGAATCAATTATGACTTGAAGAATGTCATTAGAAACTCACAAGATGGGTAAATTAGTTGAATATTGAATAAATTTAGCTTCACTAATTAGTAAGTACATTTTGTGTCTTTCCATACATTATAAAGAAATGTTGTACTTTGAGTTTCGAGCAACTCATCGTCTGGATCGCCTCGTAAAACCGATCCAAGAGTCCTTTTTGCGCTACTCGGTTGCATTTGCAACACTTTATAGCTTCCTCTTCCTTACCTTGATACTCCATAAAAGTTTAGTGAGGATTTATTTACACTTCAATCAAGAACATAAACATTCGTATGCACAATAATTAGCGGGGTTCATTTCAATTCACAACATTGAAAATTTGAAATACAATTCATATTGTAAAGTACTTCTTTAGGCGCCTGAGCTTCGACAAAGAGGGCATGAACCATGAATCTTGAGCCACACATCAATACAATCCACATGGAAACAATGGTCACATTCTGGTATGAGCCGTACGGTCTCTTTGCTCTTGTACTCTGATAGACAAATCGGACGTACGATTCCATTAGTTCCCGGAAGCCTTCTACTCTCTCCCAACTCCACTTTCTTGTATGATTCTATTGTAGACTGGTCAAGACGCCTCGTGCCATGAGCTATGGTTGCGGCTTCGATAGCCTCTATCGGTCGGCTCGGGTAGTCGGAATCCTCAGAAGTATTGCAACGGATAGTAACTATACAGACAATATAGAAGATGACTCCGAATACGGACATGCATATGACTGTTACTATTGATTTCGTGCTTATATAACCTGCCACATAATGTTTTAAGAGTCATTTATCCAAAAAAAATACTGTTAAAAGAACATATAATTTTGGATTTCGGTTTAATTTTGTATACTATTTTTTTTTTTTTTGGTCACATTTTTGTATACTATTTTTTTATCAAGAGTTTTGGTATAAAAAGTACAGTAAGTGGATTGGAACTGAATGTTTTCAACTTCATAAAAAGTAAACCATTTGTGTTTTTGTTTTGTGTTGATTTTGTAGTTGATGTGAAGTTGTGAACTATTGGATTTGATTTTTTCTTAAAAACACAATTAATTACTAATAAATAGTCAACTCCTCCTCGTCAAATTTAATTCCTACGACTAGTACTTGCTTAATAAGTAAATAATTACTTGAAACCCATAAACCTAAAGATTACTTGGAGTTGAAGCTTTCCAACCAGAAAAGGCAAGCCTTCATCCGTAACATTAATGAATTTTTCTTGGATCATAAGGAAATAAGAAGAACAAAATAAAACAATTGAGTCCGTACCATCGGGTTTCTTCATATCAAGGCATTTGACTTCGAGGGAGGTCATGTTCTTGAATCCACATCTCCGGCTATCTACCTCACAATATTTGCAATTAGGTGAGTTCCACTCCAACAAGAGACTTTGATTTTTGAGGTAACTCAAGAACCCTATCTCTCCGAATGGCGAAATAGCCGGAAAAAGTAATCTCGTTACGATCTTACAAGAAGGAAGCATAGACTCTGCGAAAGCAGAATCAGAGAAGGCGAAGATGGTGGAAGTTGAATTGCTTAGGCAAGGAATGGACGGATACCAAAACGGCGGCATGGCCTTATTAGGACATGCCAAGAACGTGTAGATCATATTATAGAGACCGTAAGGTTCATACCGGAATGTAACCATTTCTTTAAGCGTGTGTTTTTCGACAAAGAGGACATGAACCATGAATCTTGAGCCACACATCAATACAATCCACATGGAAGCAATGGTTACATTCCGGTATGAACCTTACGGTCTCTTTACTCGCGTATTCTGATAGACAAATCGGACATACAATACCATTTGTTCCCGGAAGTCTTTTACTCTCTCCCAACTCCATTTTCTTGTATGAGTCTATTGTAGACTGGTCAAGACCCGTCCTGACCATAGTCCTTCTTGGTTGTTGCATTAGTGTTGCGGCTGCGATAGCCTCATTATATCGTATCGTGGAATCAAATATTTGGGAGTTGTAAATGCGGATAAGGATACAAGCAGGAACGACACTAGTGTCAAAATAATTAATGTGTCAAGAGTCGATCATCAAGATTCAATAAAAAAATAGACCGTTAAAATATATGCTTGACTATGTAGTGTGACATGGTGATTCTAACGTGTGGAATATATTGAGAAAACTTCCGTAGTTGATTTGATATTTTCTTAAGACGCAAATAAAATAATTACGTAATCAAAAGTTATTTTCCTTATGTCAAGTTTAAACCTTACTAGGCTACTATGATTTTTCTATACTTGCCTAGTGCGCTAAAAATTACTTGAAAAAAACTAAGCCTAAAGGGTAACTTGAGATTGAAGCTTTCCACCAAAACAAGTAGCCTCTTCTTCATCCTTAAAATAATTGAGTACTTTTCTTGGATCATAACCAAATAAGAACAACAAGAGAAAACAATTGACTTCTTACCGGATTCATTAGCACCAAAGCATTTGATTTCAAAGGAGGTCTTGTTCTTGAATCCACATCTCAAGTAATCCATCTCACAACTTCTACAATTTGGTGAGTCCCATTCGAGTAAGAGGCTTTGATTGTTGACATAACTCGAGAGTTCTGTTTCTCCAAAAGGCGAACTAGCAGGAATCGATACTCTCTTCACAATATAACAAGAAGGAGGCATAGACTTTACGAACGAATTAGATGTAGCAAAGAAGGATGAGGTAGAATTGCTTAAACAAGGAAATGATATGATACGAAGAAGGCAATACAACTTCATTAGGACAAGTCAAGAATGTGTAGAGAATATTGAAGCGAGAAGAGAAAGGAGAACCTGAAAGATTGAAATTTAAAAGCCGGTTAACCAAACAGTTTTCAGGATCATTGATATAAATCCGTTGCTTTGTATAGTCGATATTCCTGACACGAAATGATCCGGACATAGGGAGCTCTAGGATTGTCTTGTTGAGATCGGTGCAATGGAGATTGAAGCTCGTGTGGTCACAGAAAGGGAAACGAATGGGGAATTCTAAGGGTCCACATCTAAGTGGTTTCGAAAACGAAGAAGAACACTCTTTAGGGTTTAAAGCGTGTCGGAGAGGGAAGAGGAAGAGGAAAAGTAAAGAGAAGATTTGTTTTGAGAAAGAATGTCATAATGTTTGTTTCGTCCTAAGGGAATTATTATTACAGTACTAGGTGATATTTAAACGACAATTCTATAAAAGAGTTATTCTGATCATACACATACACGTAGTAAGAACTATTAAACGACTTATCTATTAAAGAGCCGCCAATGTTTTGGAGAAGAAAAGTCATAGGAAGATAATATTGTATTTCCTTTAAAATGAGGGTGTTTAACAATTTCTTAAGATATATCATAACCCCAACTATATTGGAAATTTTAAGATGGTTAAGGTCTCTTCTATTAATTTTTTTACTTGAAAATGACTAACCTATATATGCTGTGAATTTTAAATATACTATAGAGGCCAATGTTTGATATTAATTTAAAATTAATGAATTTCTTATCTCCAAATTATTAAATATAGATATAATAATGTATTTGTTTTTTTTTAAAGAGAGAAATATGATCAATTGATTGTATCAAATTTATTACTATCATCTCTTGTGGATTTTCATTTGCGTAGATATAGATTATCTTTGTTATGCACTTTTTGTGTTTTTTTTTTGTCAAACAAGAACTTCATTGATCTTAAAATAGTAATCCGGTTACAAGGGCATTCAATGCCAAAATGAAACTAAAACAGATAGATTCAATTCTTTTGGAAAGAAGAGAAGTTTCATGGTGTGAACCATGTAATTTGGAAACCATTGAGCCTAAACATAGAGCTCGAACCAATTGTAAGGATTCGGATTCTACCGAGATTGTCCTTATTTCTACTTCTAGAGCATGTGACCAAGCCAATCGGACTTCGGGTCGAATCACCAAGGACACAAGAATCCTGGATTTACATTCATTCCTTAAGTGCAATTTTCTGGCACTAGTCACAGCTATTACCACCACTCTTGTTGTCGTTAAACCGATGAGACTAGCTAAAATCCTAGACATTTCTACACTAACAATGGAGTCCAAAACCATTAAAGAGCAAGAAACATCAAAGATTAAGCCATCACACTTAACAAACAATCCCATTAACACACAGACATTAGGAGGAGAGCTTACAAGGGAAGATCGAAGAAGAGTCTCTAGGCTGGCCGTCGGAATGAATGGCAAGCTTCCAGACCACCGCCAAAGGAGAGATGAGCTTGGCAGATTTATATTCGGATTAGGTCTAGAGATGTTATGGAGGAGATAAGACGCCTTGGCGGCGCAACATTCATGACCATGGGTGGCCATGACAGCTGAGACAGGATCGACACCCATGATTCTCGGTGAGAGAACGGGATTTACATTCACCAATGTAGAAGATGATACCAGATCTGTTGGCTTCGGTGAGGGACCTGACCCTAGCTCTCGCTCTCGAAGAGCGAGGAGGTTTGCTTTCACCAAAGACAGAAGGGATTGGCCATTTCGGAAGAGACTGCCGGAGCGACAGGAGGTGACAGCTGAGACGGGATCGACACCCTTAATTCTCGGTGAGAGAGCGGGATTTACAGTCGCCGGATCAGGAGTTGATGTCGGATGTGGTGGCTTCACTAAGAGTCCTAGCTTGTTTAGAGCGACAAAACCAGAGGTTGAGGAATAAAGGCCAAGAGCATTATCACCGGATCCGCGATCTTGATCTGGTTTTCGATGCACCAGAGACAAGAGAGATCGGTTTGGTCGGAGGAGATTATCGGAGCAGAGGAGATAAGTGACAGCTTCACAAGCGAGGAGCCTGGCCGGCGGTGAAGCTACGCCGAGACCAGGATCTGGCGGTTCCGGAGACGGGATCGGGGTTGCGACTAGCGATTCCATCAACCTGAGTGAAAGCAAAGACAGGGGCGGTGGGGGAGGAGCTCCGATCTGGTGAAAAGCTTCGTCGGCGGCTGCCTCGGTCAACGTGCATGGGAGCGTCTCCTAGGGCGAACTGTTGAATCTAATAGCAAACTTGTTTTTTTTTAAAGAGAGAAATATGATCAATTGATTGTATCAAATTTATTACTATCATCTCTTGTGGATTTTCATTTGCGTAGATATAGATTATCTTTGTTATGCACTTTTTGTGTTTACTATGGTTGTTTTCACTATAAGAGTGAACAAACATTTTAACTATTACGGAGATGAAAATGAAGAGTTGTTTGAGAAAGCCTTTTTGTGGTTTTGGTACTAATGGAGAGACATGAAGACTTATTACATCCTAATATCAACAATTTTGTCTTTTTCAGATAATAATATTTATTTTGATGGTTAGACAACTAAGGGCATGTGCATTGTAGACAATCTCATAAGTGTCTAAAAACTTTTTAGAATTAAATATATTAAATTTTAGAAGTTTTTTTTTTAAACGTCAAAAATACAAGTTTAACAATTTTGATATAAGTTTGGATATAAGTAGTGTTTCTTCTTTTTTTGGTCAAGAGATATAAATGGTTTATGTTAATAAATTCAAAAAAGATATCGTACAACTTCACTAATCGGAGAAGGCGAATTCCGACAAAGAGGACACGAACCACGAATCTTAAGCCACACATCTATACATTCAATGAGGAAACAATGCTCACATTCCGGTATGCACCTCACGGTCTCTTTACTCACATACTCCGATAAACAAATAGAACAAACAATATCATTAATTCCGGTAATCTTCTACTATCACCTAACTCCATTTTCTTATATGATTCTATTGTAGACTCATCAAGACCCGTCGTCGCTGCTACAACCTCGTTTGGTAGTAGAGTTAGCGGCGATAGCCACGTTTTGTCGTCTCCGGGAATTAAATCTCCTGGAGGTGCAAACTCCTATAGCAATACAAGTAGCAAAGATTGTAGCCGGTCCGAGAATGGTCAGGCTCAAAATCTTAAGCACTTGTAATCCCGTCTTGTAATCATCTGCCAAATCATGTTTTCAAAGGTCAAATTTAGTTAACAAGCCATTTATATACCTATATATTAATCATTTTAAAATTCGTTAGAATAAGGTATTATATACGGATTAGGACATTCTAGCGTGTTATATGCAAAGATTGGATTTGGCCTTTTGAAAAAAGCAAACAAATATTTAATTAATCAATATTCAATGCTTTTGTTAAGTTTGACTCAGATTAAACAATAGGGCCTCATCATTATGGGCTTATTTTGCATCAGAAGGAGAACGGCTAAAAGGGAAGTAAAACGCAGAGTTTTGATTTGATCTTCAACAACTAAGGATCGGATCAGAAAAGGTTGTTACAGAGAAAAGAAAAACAGAGTTTAGAGAAGAATTGAAGCTGAGTTCTCCATTGTTTTTGCTCATCTTCTTCATAGAGCTTCTCTTTAAGCTTTCTCTGTAATCTTGGTGCGTTCTTCCTCCTTATCTCCTTGTAACCCTAAACACCATTGTACTCTTTCTCTCGTTAGTGAAGTTTCGAGAGGACCGGCTCTCGAGGAGATGTACCAGCGCGGCTGGGAACTCGTATAAGTCTCTGTGTCAATTTCAATTCTGCAAACAAAGCGAATCGGAATTAGATCGGAGATTGATCAGAATTGAATCGGAATTCTAACCGGAATCTGAGAAATACAAACCTTATTTCTCAACAGCTCTGATGTCAAAATGTAATGGCCGCTAGATTCTTTGGATATGAAGTTTTTTACAAAGAACAAACTTATTTTTCATTCATTACAAATTACAATAATGGAATACTAAGGAAGAGGAAAATTATGGTAATTCGTACCGGATTCAAAAGGGAAGCACTTGACATCAAGAGAAGCATTGTTTATGATTCCTCTCACAATAACTACAACTCGGAGAATCCCATTTTAGCCAAAGGTCTTGATCGTTGACATCACTCGTGAATCTTGATTTCTTGGCAAGAACCGGCCGAGAAACCGGTATAGTTGATGTCTTGATGATCTGACAAGAAGGATGCATAGATTTCGCGAGATCCAAACTAGTCGTAGCCAAGAAAGATGTTGTTGAATTGCCTAAGCATGAGATGGAGTCTAACCCGGACGATTTAGCAACCTCATTAAGACAGCTCAAGAACGTGTAGTTGACAAGGTAGAGAGCAGAGAAAGGAGACACTGAAATGTCGAATGTTAAAAGATTTCTCGCTAAGCAATTCTCAGGGTCATAAAGACGAATATGCTGGCTAATATAGTCGATTTCTCGGACAAGAAATGTTCCGGTATTTGGAAGCTTGAGAGCTGTCTTCTGACTAGTTGTGCAGACGAGGTCGAATCTCGGGTGGCCACAAGACTCAGGCTGTTCCGAGAGTAGCCAGAATGGGAAACGGACATGGACTTCGCCTCGATCACACGAGGAAGAAAAGCATTGGTTTGGGTTTGAAGCATGTAAGAGAGGGAAGAGGAGGAAGAAGAAAATAAAGAGTTGTTTTGAGAGAGTCATATTGTTGTTTTGGTACTAATGGAGAGACATGAAGACTTGTTATTATCAACACTTGGAGATATCTATCTTTTTCAAATAATAATATTTATTATTTACCCAAGTATCTAGAGAGAAAAGTCCTACTTGTTCTCATTACAGATGATCCTTGTAGCACAATAATTTACCACATTAGTTTTGGCCTCATTCATTGCTTATTTCACAGAGTCATGTATTACCATGGAGGTGAGATAAAATGTTGTAAAAAAAAAAACCAAAGAAAACTATAGTAGAAATTGTAATTACCAGGAAATGTCTTGGATGAAACTGAACAAACAACTTGAACATGTCCACAGAATAACAGAAATGGAAACAAAAGCCAACAAGGTTTATATAAAGGCAAACCAAAGAGGTATATGTACCACAGTTATTGTGTTAAGGAAACGACTCACGCAGGAACCAATTCTAGTGTTCCTGCTAGCGAACCACTTCATCGAGATGGTAATCCATCACGTTCGATAAAGCTTCAAGGAACGCACCTTCGCTCGTCCCTGGAAGCACCGCTTCTTGAGCTTCCTCTACCATTTCCTCCACCAGAGATTTATCGTTTAGCGTTTCTCTGCACATGATGTTCCCTATCTCAAACGCTGTTAGTCCTCTTTCTACTCCTTTCTTCAAAAGCATTGTCGAGATTCTAAGAGTTCGAGCAGCTTCCAACGGCATTTTCCATCCGTGAAACTTCAAAAGATCGATATCTTCCTCCGCATCCAACGATCTTATATAGTCCACCGTCTCAGGAGAGTACGGTTTCCGCGCTTGTGGCCAATACAGCCACTCGAACGTACAATCCTCAAACTGTTACAAGAAACAAAACAAATCAGTCTCAAATCTCAATGCAATAATAAGCAAAAACAGGAGAGAAACTTACGCTTTCAGGTAAACAGTAACCATGATCGATCGGAACCAAAACAGTCTTCCCGTTCTCGTCCTTGCTCATCAAAATGTTCCCACTGTGCCTATCTGCATTCGCGAGTCTAATATCCAGCACGGAGATCTTATGAACTTCTTCAACCGGAAACGAAGCTGGACCCATATCTTCACAACTTCCATCGTTCTCGGTAAACATCTGCAACGACCCAATCTTCGTTTTCACTCCTTTCGGATGATTAAACCCGGGATGCAAACATTCAATCATAGCCGTAGGTGGTACACCCGCGAAACCTCTCTCTTCACCAGAGATCGAACGGTTTCCACTTCTGGGATGATCCAAAACGTACGCAGCAACTTCCCTTAACGCACCTTCTCCAACTTTAGTCCCTTTCTTTAAACCTTCGCCGCTCGGCGAAAGCGGTAACCCTTGTGGATTGTTTTCCGCCATTGGTTCTTCATCTATCGGCTTAAACACACCGACAAACTTGTTCCCCGATGAACCCTGCATGAAATAAGCTCCTCCTGTTCCCTCTCTCGACCTAACCGGAGCATTCCCGCTTCTTAATCCCTCGGAAGCCAACTTAATCATCTCATCAACCACTAAAGGTAACTTCGCCTTTGAGTTAACCACGAGCGGCTCTAAAGAGAGTTTATTATTATCGGAAACCTTCCTCGGCGGTGCAACAATAGACAATTCAAAGTTCTTCTCAACAGGCTTAGCGCGAACTTTCGCGGATCTCCGAACAAGCAAATGCAAAACCGAGTCATTGTTTCTACAAATATCGTTAATCAAACTCTGATCTTCCAACTTCTCGCCTTCGTAAAGCACCTCTTGATCATCATCAGGATCGACGAATTTCGAAATCTGCTTCTTCACATAACCAATGTTCCTTCCTCTCTCAACGTGAAACCTACAATGTTTCCCAGACGCGGTTTTCACATCAAGAACCTGAAGATCAGAGAGCTTAAGAACCAAATGAAGAACGTTTCCTTCGCTAACACCGTAATCGCGAATATTCGAATTGCTTCGAGCTAATTCTCGTCCACCGAAAACGAGTTTCTGATTTCTCACTACAAATCCACGATAAGATTGAATCCGAAGCTTAACGGATTCAATCGAATCGGATTCGAGAACTCGCATTGGTATCACAGAGCCAGGAAGTGTAAGGTAAATCAAAATGGTTTCGTCTTCTGTATACAGATCAGAAAAAGAATTCGCATGAGCTAAAGGCATTATCAATGGCTCGCTACGAACCGTGCTTAGAGTAACACCACCACCTGATGACATCTTCTTCTTCTTCTTCTTCACTGAATCGGATTCGAATCAAACGGAAAAATAAAAAATAAAAAATAAAAAACAAACAGGATTTTGAATTTCGAATTTCAAATCCCTCGATATTTACACAATAAAAATCCCTAAAATCCCAAATCCATCGCTTCTTCTTCTTCTTCTTCTTGTTTCAGATTAAAGAGCAACAAACCCTAGAAATCGAAATTAAGAGAGCAGATTTCAAAAAAAAATCCAGATCGCTACACGAATCGGCGAAGACGTACCATAAAAGAGAGAGCGGATTCTTACCAGAAGGAAAGAACCGAGGAGCAAATGGGGACAAGACGTGGAGCTTTAACGAAGAATCCAATAATAGCAAAATCTGAGAGTTAGGGTTAAATCAATGGCGTACAAAGGATTCACAGCTCGAGAAAAAAGGGTCAAAGAGTTTAGGTTAGAGAGAGAGAGAGAGGAGGTTTTTTTCCAGGTAAAAGGAAAGGAGGAAGAAGGACACGTGTCTCCACCTCATTGTGTTGATGACGCGTATATTAAAAAGCTTACTTTTCTTCTTTGTTCAAACACGGCGGTTACGGTGAATTTAATATCATTAATTTTTTACCGACCTTGTATATACGTCGTGACTGTAGTATTTGTTTACCTTGGAGTAGAGACCAAGCCAAAGGACTTAGTGGTAAACTCGTAATTATTAAATCATCGTTTAACGTTCGGAATCGGTACAAGTCTTCAATTCCCGGTTTGAAGTCACTGAACCGGTACTATCGTAATTATATCAGATACTTGTATATGGGCCTTTAGTTTAAGAGTTGGGCCTTGAGTTAAAGAATTGGGCCCAATTTGATAGCTTCTTTCTTAGAATCTCTATGTTTGATCAAGGAGTAATTTCTCTGTTTGTAACGTCCAAAATCTCTGAACTTTCAAAATGTAAATCATCTACACACAAAGAAAACCACAACTTTCTACTACACAACTCAATTGTTGATCGAAAAGAGCTTCCTATACTAAATCAGAGTATCTCAAACTTTCGGAAAAACGGCGAAAATGGAGTCGATAGACGAAAGAATGTAAATTATAGTGATTAATCATGCTCACAAAGAATAAAAGCTGAGAAATGTTCTTGTTATTCAATCAAAAGCTTAAAAAGAGAGGTCTTTAACATCACTTTCAAAGCCTCAGGACTCTAAAAAGGAATGTAAACAACACTAAACACACTTAGAATTCCATTTCAGCCTTATACAAACTGATACAAATAACACCAAGCTTGAAACAAACTGAACCAACACACACGAAATGCAATTGCATCACTGTTCTTTATTCATTAACAGGTGATCAAAGAGTACCTGAGATTCCACAAAGATGGTTTTTTGATTCTTGTTTCTTTAGAAGAAAAGAAACAAGAAAACATCTTTGATAACGATAAACTGAAACAATCCCAAAGAGATGACCATCAAATTCCGAGTCATTTCCTGATGAACATAATCCGCCAAAATCTCTTCCATTCCTTCATTAATATGATAGAGTACGTGAAGTTTCGGTAAGGGAGAAGCGTTACTGTAACCTCGAGAAGACTGGAGACGCGAGAATCTCGCTGCGTTTACCAGATCGGATTGACGAAGCGAAGAAATCGAACGATCGGTTGAATCCGGTTTAAGTTTCTGGGTTAGTGCGAATGGGATCGAGGAGATTTCTCTTCCGATCTGGAATCTCGCGGCGGAGATGTTGTTCATGGAGAAAGGTGATGATTTTGAGAGAGAGAGTTTGTGGGATTGACGGTGGAGATCTAGGATAGTGCGGCGGAGAGACATCGTGACGGAGGAGAGAATCAAGCCGGTGTTGAGAAATTCACTTTCGCCTTTGAAATTGGATCTGATCGGAAATAAACCCTAAGGGGAGAATCAGAGCAGAAATTTCGTAGAGGAGCCAAAAGCATTTGGGCTTTTAAGATGGGCTTTGCATCGCTAATAGAAGCCCAAAATAGAAAATTGCATTTTGCACATTTTGATTAATTTAGTTGCAAATAGGATTATTTGTAATAGCTTAAGCTCGTTTTTGTAGTGTTTTAATTTTTTATGGTGAGAATCTTAAAAATATTTGTTAGATATGGAAATCCAAGTACTTGAATTAAAATACTATACAATTTTTGTCTAAAATATTTTTATGTTAATTTGAGTGATCTAGGCTTATGCTTTATTTATTTATATAAAAAAAGACAATCAAAATTTGGAATGAACCACATTATTCAATGTTTTATTCTTAACAAAAAAAAAAACTACATTATTCAATGTTTTACACATACCATAAACAAGATAAATATTTACTTAAAATGTAGCATAGATAAGATAATGTTTAAATTGTTCACTCTTACTTTTATTTGAATCACAAGAGGTATGAACAAGAGAAGAAGTGTAGCATCCATAGAATTTAAAGAAAGAACAAGTCAAAATAGCTCTCATACGTATTTAATTTTCTAAGTAGGAAAATATTCCCAAGTATACAAATATGCAGATTAATGATTTTTATTTATGATCCACATACGGTGTAGTAATAACATTAGCAAAAAAAATACGAAAATTTGATTCTTTAACTCTAACCAAAATAAAAAAGATTTTATCTATTTCTAATAAAGCCTAAGTTTTATATACTGAACAAAAGCTTTCACTTGCTTACAAATCAACCAGAAACCTGTGAACTAGAAGACGGTAATGGCTGCTGCGTCGAGGCGTCAGTTTCCGCGTTAACCGCTGCTAAAAGCTTCTCTTTCGTCAATGAATCCGACCCGTTACTAGACTTTACCACAAAAGTATGAAACATTGTGTCATTAGCTAAAGATAACTTAGACTCCATTACAGTAACTTCAGAGTTTCTCATTGCTTGTATGATTCTTGAAGCTGGATGCGAATCCAACGGCGAAATTACTTTTACTACAACCTCTTCGTTAACCGTTTCAATGTCGATTTCTGGACTTTCGACGACTCTTTCAGCTTCCATCATCTTTACCTTTTCTTGAAGCTCTTTAATGTAAGAAATCGCGTCTCCTAATAAAGAAGCTTTGTCCATTTTCGATATATTCGGAACTACTGCCCGTAACGCGTAGAATCTTTGGTTTAGCTTCTCACGTCTTTGTCTCTCTGCTTCTACGTGGTTTAACGGCTCTTCTCTTCCATTCGCTGGCTTCCTTCCTCGCTTCCTCGGTCTCTTCTCTTCCACAACACAAACCGTTCCTCCTCCTAATAAGCTCGCTGGTCTTTTCTCGATACAAGACTCGGACTTATCCAATTGTGTAATTGTAGATGGCTTCTTCGAATCTTTATTGAACCTCTCATCCGAATTTCGCACATCATCTAGTTTTTTAAAACCGTTATTCAAATCCTGCCCGAAAAGCTTGTGAATCCCAACTCTTCTCATGAACAAACCTTGAAGAGACTTAACCAAATCAACATTTTCAGGTAATGGCCAAACAGAACCAAGCTCAAGAACACCGGAATCAGTAGGAACCATAACAATAGTCCGAATACCGGCCGATTTCGTCATAAAAGACCGGAAACAATACTCTGTATCCGAATTAACCGCGTCGGATAACCAAACATGTTTCCCTGAAGCATAACACTTCCCTGGACCGCCTTCACCGTGATTAAAGAAGAAATACATTGAAGCTAAGAAGAAAATCTCGGTAGCTGTAACTTTCTCTAAACTCAATGCATAATTATCTTCATCAGAACCACCAAACAATCTATGTAGCTTCTGCAAAACTCTCTTCCTCATTTCTTGCAATTTTTCTCCTTGCTCTAATCCAAGAACCAATTTTGATTCTTCTTCTTCGTTTGGTTCACGACAAGAACCATCTCCCCAACCTAAGACTTGTTGTCCGGATCTATACATGGTTTGTTGCCAGAAAATAGCGTAATTCCAGCTAAAATTCTCCGAGTTTGGCCAATCTACTAGACTAAAGAGCTTCTTGTTTAAACCATCATCATTTCCCATACCTAGAAACTGATTCTGATTCGAATTTGAGCTTGATTTGAGAAAATCAGAAGCTAATTTACCTAAAACAGCACTAACTAATGGTTTCTCTTCATCATCCCAACCTAAATCACTAATATGCATCATCTTAAACTCCTAACCCAATCCAAAAACAAGAAAAATCTCTGAAACTTGATAAAAATCAAACCTTTTTACTACAGAACAGAGCTTAATGATGCTTGTAAACATATAAACCCAAGCTTCAGATTCAAAAGATGGAAACTTTGAAGAATACCCACCAAGAAAAAAAATGCAAACTTGGTGATTAAGTGATAAAAAGTTTTGATTTTTAGTAACAATTTTGATGAATTTGAAGAATACCCACCAAGAAAGTGAGAAAAGGTTTGATTTTTAGTAACAATTTTGAGGAAATGAATGAGTTTTTGAAAGCTAGAGGTTGAAGAAGATACAGTTAGAGAGAGAGAGAGAGGAATGGGGTAAAGTTTTTGTATGAAAGGTTCATTTTAAAACCCAACCACGGTTACTGCTTATGCACGTTTAAGCACTTTGGGTTATGAAACTAACCATGGTTAAGTTTTTTTAAAGGTTTAAGTACCCGATTAATGTGAGTTTAAAAGGAAAAAAAATTGTTCCTAATTTTAAGATCACATAGTTACTTTTTTTTTTGATAGAAGATCACTTCGTTACTTTGATTGTTTCTTTCCTAATAAAGACAAAATCAGAATCTATAATTCATAGATTTTTGTAACGTTTTCAATTAAGCTTTATCTTCTTTTCTGATTCATTTTATCCTTAAATCTCGCTTTTCTTTGAATTTGTCTTAAGAATCCAACTAATTAATGGTAATTTTTGGTAAAAATAATGATAGTAATGTTTTATACACACGCGTGTATGTATGTGAGGTTCTTTTTTTTTTTTTTGACGAATGTATGTGAGGTTCAAATTAATATAGAAGTGTACTTAAGAAATAAAGATCACATGGTCGACACATTTTAAATTTATTATGTACTAACTAGTACTGAATTAATTGTTTTTTATTTTATTTTTCACAACGAATACAAATCACTCACATGTATACAGAAACAAAAAAATATTGTCTGAATTGTTGGTGGGGTGTTGGTTATTTCGGACATCGTTAATAACGTGGGTCCATTTAATAGGACTATTTGTTATTATTCTTATTAATTGTCCTTTAATTCAGTATGAAGTTGTACTTTTTTTCTTTAATTTTGAAAATTTTGGAAATAAATTAATATGTCGCATAGGATTTGCGTGAATCTCATGCTCAACAGTAACGTTCAACAAAAGGAGTCTCGTTTTGTGAGAGCACATGTGATGACTTTAACCTACTTTTCTATCTACATTTGTTTGTAGTTTTCTAATTGTTTTTTCT
This sequence comes from Draba incana, assembly GCA_963576765.1. Classification (NCBI taxonomy): domain Eukaryota; kingdom Viridiplantae; phylum Streptophyta; class Magnoliopsida; order Brassicales; family Brassicaceae; genus Draba; species Draba incana. The sequence continues at coordinate 1,552,939 of OY755202.1, read as the reverse complement.
CGCCTTAATTTCAAATAATTATAAACATTTAACTATTACGTGATTATATTTTTTCATAAGATATATCATAAAATGATTTGTTGTAATTTTATAAAAACAATGCGTGAAAGTGTTAAGGTCCCAAATGAAAACTAATCAATTGTTGGTCAAAAACAAAACTTAAAACAAAAACACACATTTTTGGGTAGTTAAGACTACCTCTTTTTGTTTTTCATTAGTTTAAATAGAAACAATACAAAGGAGACTGAAATTCACGATTCCTGCAACTAAGGAAAAATGAAAAAGTGTAGAGATAGGTTCCTAGCTATAAGGAAGACTCAATCTCTCATTATTAACAATATTACAATTAAAACAAATAATTAAAAGAAACAATTTGGTTCATGATCAATGGGCTTAGGTTTGGTATATTTTTGGCTCTTCTTTGTTGGTCTAATGTATGCTGAGTTGCTATCTCATCAGAAAGATATTCTGATAAATATACTGATTTTGTAGTTTAAAAACTAAGGGGAAAAATGCAATAATGAAAACTTGTATTGTAATGCATAATACATCGATATACAACAAAAAAAATCATATAGTATAAGACAACTTATCTTTTGATATAAAAAAAAACTTATCTTTTGATATACGTGAAATAAATAGAATAACGTATAACGGACGACTTATATAATTGTAGATGGATAGTTGAGATCAGGCAAGTTTTTATATATATGCATATGTACAAATAAAAGCTGGTCCCCATTTTTTGCGATTAATTTTTGCTATGGCCAAATTTGGTATAAATGTTATTACACAGTTATGGACCTATGGTGGATTCGAAAAATCCCATATTTTAAAAATATTGCATATATACTGTGATATATATATAGGAGGTTACACATAATTAATAATTAGTAATCTATACTTATGCAAACGTCATTTATATTGGTAAACACTTATCTTTAGTAACACAATGAGTTGCACAAAAAAGTAACACAATGAGTTGTGAAATTTGAAGAACTTATAATTAGCAACTTAAAAGCAAAACTAATGATATTTAGCACACACACACACAAAAAAAAGCAAAACTAATGATATACCATAGTACCGAAGCCAACTTGGAAAATGAAGTGTATATATATATCCAAAAGTAATATATGTGACATGTGTGTCTAATAATATAAATAAAACTAAACTATTTATTTAAGCAGCAGGTTTTGTATGTGGATATACATAATAATTAACTCTAAGGGCATGTACATTGGTCCACTAAGGATGTCTAAAAGTAATATAAAATTATTAAAATACACACTCTCTTTTCCTTTTACTCAACTTTATACCTTCTCTTTCATCATTTTACTCAATTTTTACTAATTTTATATTTAAACACTCTCTCTTCATTTTAAAAACACTCTCCAAAAGATTCAATTTAACACACTTTCTCTCCCTTTTAAACACTCTCTACTCTTTTTACTCAAATTTTATTAATTTTATATTTCAATATATCCCACAAAAACACTCTCTTAACACTTTATTTCTTCCTTTTATAACCATTTTAATAATTTTATATTATAAGAACACCCACTTTAGACCTTTTGGGGTTACCAATGTACATGCTCTAATTGTTACTATATAGAAACTCTAATTAAATATATATATATATATATATATATATAATGGTGATGTACAATGTGACGTGACATGCAAAATTTGATCCTTTTTATATTAAGATGATAACACCATGATTGGTGTCGCTCTAAGTAATTTTGAAGTCGCACCATCTTATAAATTCCATTTTTTCTTGAAGAACAAAACTAAATCTCATAGTTAATCGAGTTCATCTGTATTATATATGATATATCCATAACCTAATAACATGTTTTACGTATGAGTTATCGTTTGTGGCAACACATGCAAAATTAAAGCATTTAGACTTTTTAGAGTCTTAACTTTAAAAGAAGCATGTTGCTGATATTTTTTGACTAAAAGTCTAAAACCCAATGTTCTGTTTTTGGAAGTTACAGTTTCATGTTTTCAATGGACTAAAGCTCATGAAGCATGAGTTTTAAGCATCAGATAATTATATATATTTCAGGGCATCCATATTCAGTAAATTGTCCCGTAGTGCAGTGGTTGAGATTAACTTACTTGAGCGCAGTTCATGGGTTCGAACAATGATCTGCTAATATCCATTTTTCATATTTTAATATGGTTTTGGACCAAAAATTATTTTAGTTTGCTTTAAGTGGCTCACTGTGTCGGGTCGGCACTGTTCAAGACCATAGATAGCTATTAACCACTAGATCATTTCTTCAAAAGATACCCAAGCAAATCAGTGTCTTATAACGAATAATCGAAAATATTCATTTTGTAACTAAATAACGAGATATGCGACGAAATAAAAGAAAGTAAAGGATAGGGCCAACTAACGTAAGGTAGAGAGCAAATGAGAGGAGAAATTATGTGGGGTCATGTGGAGACACTCGTGACTACGGTGGTCTTTATTACAGACAATTAATTCTCCTCTCACATGCTTTTTTTCCTTTCAAAACGTAAAATGATTTGTCGTGTTTCAATTCTTTTGTCCTCGCATATATATATATATATATATATATATATATATAAATATATATATATTTTTTGGTAAAAAGTAAATATTTCATTTAAAATGAAAATGTTTTAGGATTACAAAAGGAATTCATAAACCTATAAGACAAAATTCATGGCAAAAAAAGTAAAAACATGAAAATCATAATTCATTACGGTTTTCAGTCCGTCCGCTCAACATAACCACTAATGGTAATGGAGTACGACGAAGTGATGACGATGTTATTTGTTCTTCCTAATTCAGTTTGGCGAGTTGCAAATGCGAAGAAAACCCACAAGTCCTCGCATATTTCACAATTCTCTTGTCATGCATATATTACGGTAAATTATATTATTCATACGAGTAGTGAATTTGCTTGTTACTGGAGTAAATGTTGATATTCTAATTAACCTTTATCTAACCTTTCAGTACTATTCGATTCTTTACCTAAAATGAATAAGTAGGGTTCAGTGTTGGGTAATCCGACCTAACCGACCCATACACATCAATTCGAAATTTTAATGGACGGGTTTGACTCGACTTATTTATTATATGGGTTCAAAATACATACCAAAATTTATTAATATAAAATCTATTGGCTAAATAGGTTATTTATATATAAATTAATAAGGAGAACGGCTCTTATTTATATAAATACTATAAAACCCTAATTTCTTGTTTCCTTAAGGAAAATTCTAATTTTTCAAGTAATTTATATCTTTATTAATTATTTTAGTTTTGTGTTAAAATCTATGGATAATCCATGATCCTAGTAGGTTTATCCATTTTACTCGTAAATTCATTAGGGTAATTAACCAAAACCTATTTATTTATATGGGTAAGAAAATTAACTTTAACTTGTTAAAATTGTCGACCGATTCGGATAACCATGGATAATGACCCATTTTGACACCCTTATGAACAAGACGTACTAGTATGCAAAGTGGTGGTGAATAAGGCGTTAGGAAATTGCTGGGAAAATTCGATAGTTAATAGAAAACAAAGGGACAGAGAATTACAAATATGCCACTTATGAAAATATTTTTTTCAAATATGTCACATTTGAAAATTTATTGTAAACATACCACTTTTTATATGAAGAAAATAAATCTTTAATTTTTTTCCTCTCTTTCAAAATTTAAACCCTAAACTCTATCTTCAAAAATTATATCCTAAATAGTACTCCCTTTGTTTCTTTATATAGGATGTTTTAGAGTTTTTTGTTTGTTTCACAATATAAGATGTTTCCATATTTTAATATTTCTTTTACTTTATTGAATAGTGTGTGACCAATAGTATTTTGCAGTTTTCATAATGATTGGCTGAATTACTTTTAGTTTATATATTTATTTATATAGATATATTTATTTATCTATATATTTATCTAATATAAAAAAACAGAAGGAGTATAAAATAGTTAACCTATACCCAAAAAATATAAAAATTAAACTAAAAAAATAATATTTTTGCAAAGATTTTGAAAATGACGTGATAACAGTGGAATATCTTGAAAATTCTCCACAAAACAAAAGGACTAATAAATAAATAATCGAATTGGATTACGCAACTTAGGCCATGTTCAACAGTTGCTCTTAGGTGTGTTCTTAGTATATAAAATTATTAAAACACACACTCTCTTCTTTTTACTCAACTTTATACCTTCTCTTTCATCTTTTTACTCAATTTTTATTAATTTTATATTTAAATACACCCCACTATCTCATAAGAACACTTCCAAAAGTTCTAAAATAAGAACAACTCCAAAACTATCTCTTCTCTTTATTCAAAATTTATTAATTTTATATTACCAAAAACACTCTCTCTCTTCCTTTTACTCAACTTTATACCTTCTCTTTCTTCTTTTTACTCAAATTTTAATAATTTTTAATATTAAGAACACACCCGAAAGCAACCGTTGATCATGCTCTTATATCTTTCTTTATCCCATCACGCCTTTTTCGTTGGCTTTTAATGGGCCCCATGAAATCGACATTTAAACTTTATTAAAATACATCGTGCGCCACGTGGCCTTTCTTTGTTATCTTACCCTCACACCTCTCACATGTGACAAATGCTAACGCATATGGTTTTGGTTGAGTTGTAAGAAATAAAGCTAATTACAGACTTTATAATTAGGGCTAATTTGCTCAATAGCAAACAAAAAATTAATAATTAGAAAACTTGCAAAAAGTAACATAGATGACTCTTATCCATTAAAATTAGGTTAATTGGTTAAATTTTCAATTATAATTTTATTTTGTATTATTCATCCCAATTTCTCTGATCATTATTACTATACTACAAAAGTTTAGTGAAGGTGAAAACTTCGTGGGCAATTCAACTATTAATTCTTTTATGGCTTTTAACAAATCGAAAATCAAGGATCAAAAAACAAAAACAAAATATCATCAAATTTCGATTATTTTACTAAGCAACTAGTACTATTTTTCTCTCTCATTGCTTTTCACGGATTTTTTATATTGAGACAATAGAACATGTTATGTTTATTATACCAGCGTCACGGACGTAGTGGGACAAGTTCGACGAAGTTATACGTCGTCGTTTCATGGACATTTTATTTTTTGATAACTATTTCATCGACTTTCTTACTTGTTAGAGAGTTTACGTACACAGGCTTCTAACCAAAGGAAGCAAAGTGGATACAAGATGCCAAGTGTGTGGCCTGGAGGGAGAGTCGGTGAATCATGTATTGTTCTCATGCACAGTGGCTAGACAGGTATGGGCTGTATCAAACTTTCCAACTCCTGAAAACGGTTTTAGTGAGACCTCCATCTTTCAAAATTTATATTATGTCCTAGTGATAGGGAAAAATATAGGCATTCCTCTGGACATTAGAAAGAGTTTCCCGTGGATTATGTGGAGACTTTGGAAGAACAGAAATAGTTTCCTGTTTGAAAGGGTAAGATTCGAAGCTAATGAATCAGTTGCAAAATCCAAGAATGATGTCATCGAATGGTCTTCAGCTCAAGAAGTAGAAAGTAGAAGTGAGAATATGGAGACTGAGATAAGGAACAAGGTGAAAAAACAGTGGTCTCCCCCTCCTAGGAACTGGTTTAAATGTAATTTTGGTTCATCCTGGGACAGGAACAATGGAGGTGGAGGAGCATCTTGGATCCTTAGAGATGACAAAGGAATGGTATGGCTTCATAGTAGAAGATGCTTCAGTGGAGGTGATTGTGATATGGAGGCAAAGATGCAAAGTTTGCTTTGGGCGATTCAAAGTATGAAAAGTTTAAGACTCTCAAATATTATTTTTGCTTCAGATGCCGTGGAGTTGTTGGGAGCTGTCACCCGACCTCCAGCATGGCCCTCCTACAGATATTACTCTTCTGAGATACTCAGGGCTTTACATGACCTGCACTCATGGGACTTGCTATTAGAAGAACCCTCATCTAATCAAGGGGCAAGCCTCATAGCGAAAAGTGTAATTTTGGAGGATCAAAGACAATCATATGTTGCGGATAGTTATCCTTTTTGGCTTAAGGATTTGTTTGAAGTGGAGTTGAGGCACTTAGCCTTACCACATAATCCATAATGCCTAACCTTGATTATGATTGTGTACGATCCTTTTAGGTTTTTCTCTCGGATGTAATTTAAACTTGGCTTCTGACCACATTTTTTGGGTATCATTGTAATTATTGGAGAAGTATAAATGAAAATCAGATGATAAAAAAAAAAAGAGTTTACGTACTCTACCACTCTCCACACACTTTAGCAACACTTTATATATATACAGGGGCGATTTTAGTTAAGCAAGTATGGGTGCACGTGCCCCCATAAATTTTTTGATATTTCTAAATTTGTTAAGTAAATTTCAAATTATTGAACATATTAAAAAAAAAATTCCTTAAAGTGCACCCACTATTTATTATCCGATTCTAAATTGTCCCCATTAATATAAGGGGGGTTATTCATTGCTGGATTTATATGGATTTTTAAAATTTTGGAATCCATTGTTTGGAATCCATTGTTATTAGTTAATGGATTTTTAAATTCTAGTTAAAATCCATTGTTATTCATTTGAAGATTTTGATATTTTTTCTAAAATCCCTTGTTATTAAAAAAGTTTGTGTTTTATTGATTCTCTAACTCTACTCAAATCCAATGTTATTGGGAGATGGAATCTCTACAATTTTACTCATAAAACAAGATTTTCAAAATACCATGGGTATTCATAAGATTGTTGAAATTTATAAAAAAAACACACTCACGTCTGAAACAAAACCCAACATAAATGAATCAACCTTATCAAGAACATGCTCGTCTCCAAAATCACATACTCAAGCACACTTGTTTACTACTTACGAAGGAGAAAGAGAGAAAATCAAGCAATATTGGCGAGAAATGTCTTCAGTTGCAGCTAAGGTTTTTCAGGGGATGCAGATCGCTACTAGCTCCTGCATCAAAACCCACCTCTTCCACTCCGATTCCTTCTTCCACCAAGAAATTGGCGCGAAATCGAAGGCGAAGCCTAAGCCAAAGCCGAAATCAGACTCTGCGGTGAAGAAAATGCCACGGTCCACCGAAATCTTTAAGATGTCTCCTATCTCTCTGGTTCTGGCTCAGTTCCTTGGTACCGGTGAGACCAACCGTACCGACGCCGTCTAGGAGATTTGGACCTATATCACCAAATCCCACGATCTTCACGTTCCTCTTTTTTTTTTCCTTTCTCTGCATTGTTTTGTTTGGTAAAGTTCGAATAGAGCATAATCTACGAAATGGATCTCTGTTTTCTGATGATATGGGTCTTGCATATAGACTTGATTTTACTGGAAAGTTTGGGTTTTTGTGGTTGACACTTTGCTATATGCTTTCTGATCTTTAGAGTTATATCAAGTTGCTTGATGTTGGATGTGTTAATCACCCAAAAGATTCCACATTTGCTTCAGAGATTTTAGATTTGTGGTCTTTTTCATATAGAGTCATCATCATCCATTATTTATCCTCATGTGCAAGATTGGTTTTTGGTTTATGTCACTCTCTGATTTTGCCAATTTTTTCCTATGTTTAATCCTTTGTGGGAGATGATGATATGGTTTCAGTTTCCAAAATTGTTCTCCTTTGGCTTTATGAACTTAGAAAATGTAGTTCGAATCGATACATTGTATGGAGTTAGGGAATACTCTTTTTGTTCTGAATTTTTCGCAAAATGTGTTGGTTTTTTGGTTTGCAGAATACTGCTAACAAGAGGGAGATATTCTGTGATGAGAAGCTGAAGCAAATTTTGACGGGAAAGACAAAGTCAGGTTTCTCGAGATTACGAAACTCTTGTACGCGCATTTCGTGAAGACTGTTTGAAAAGATTAGCTTAACATGGAATGTAAGCTCCTGATTTCAGTTTGTTATATTGTAATTCAAACAAATAATATATTGTAGAAAAAATGGAATTCTAATTCAAACTTATCGTCAAAACACTAAAAGCTCAGCAAGTCAATTGCATATCTCAAGACAATACGTAAGAGTTTTTTCACTGCATATCTCATCATCACTCTTGACTTCCGTTTCTCACTGCATCTGCCCACATAGTAGACGTTATCGAGTTTCTCCAGTTATTAGCATATTCTCTTTGTTGAGATTTAAGAGGACCAATGTCTCCATTTTCTTCAAAATTATTTTCTTCATCGTCTGGATTACTTATTTCTTCAGGAAAAGCATCTGATCGACATTCTTTACGTAAAAAAATGTTTAATCCAGCACAAGCTAAAACCAACTCTGCTTGCATCTTAAAAAGGAATGGAGGCGCATATTTAAAAATTAAAAAACGAGATTTGAAGAAACCAAATATTCTCTTGATCACATTTCTCAAAGATGAATGTCGTAGATTGAATAACTCGTTTAGGGTTTTGGGATCTCGACCTTCACCTCTAAACTCTTGTAGATGATATCGCGTACTTCTATACGGAGCTAAAATTTTTTGACAATTGACAAACCCGCAGTCTACTAGATAAAATTTTCCTAAACAAAGAAAAATACAAATAATCAAAAAGTCATACAGTGAGAGAAAATTTTGTAACTTTTCTATAAACACAGTTTAGGCACATACCTTCTGGAACTTCTAATTTAGAAGTGTTCCTTGTTAAAGCATTGCTTAGTAATTTTGAATCATGAGCTGAACCTTCCCATCCACTAAGAACATACATGAATTGTAGATCAAAATTACAAACAACAAGGACATTTTGTGAGAAGGATCCTTTACGATTACGATAGCTAGGCACGTCATTTTTTGGTATCATCGCAAAAATATGTGTGCCATCGATAGCTCTGATGCAATCCTATAATAATCAAAACGAACATAAATTACTTAGAGCAAAAAAAAAAAAAACATAACGTAATAGTTGAGTTATACATATACCTTAGAGTATGGATAAAACCTTGTGCTCTTCCTTATCTTTGCACATGTTGTGACATCAGGTTTGGCTATCAAATCAGGTGCTATGGTATTTAAAGCTTTTAGAACTTTGTGAAAATTTTCACTTGTCGCAAACACCGATCTCTTAAATGTGTCTTGAGTGTAGCAGTATTTTGAACTTTGACCAATGGTGAGCAGAAATGTAGCCACCATTTTTTCAACGCAAATGTATCGGGTATCTCGTAGACAACTCTTCACTCTAATCAGATCACACAACTTCTCAAACGAGCTAGGATACATACGATATAATGACCGAAAGTGTTCAGGTTCCTCCTTGAGAGCCTTCTGAATGTAATCATGGCCAGTGTTACTGATTGATCGACGAAGAGGACGCTCAATATGATTGGGATTCTTCAGAGAAGCTCTTGCTATGTTATCTAGCATAAGTAGCATGATGTCTAAGTCTGATTCATCATCTTCTACTTCGTTTGCTTCTATTTCAATATATATTTGTTCTTCTTCGATGTTGTCCATGATAAGGTACCTGCATTTTATTATAAGAAATCTTTAAAACATAGGGAAACCAAATTGTGCGAGCTGGAATTTCACACAATAGAATTTGTGAAGATTCAATGTAAAAAGAGCTTCTTTAGCGTTTCAAACACAAAGACGGTTTCGAATTAGGGTTCTTGAACTGTTCTTATTTATTAGCTGAGAGGTGTTTTTGTCTTATTCAATTCATAATTTTTGGATTCTTTGATTATGAGGGTGTACATGCTTATTTATAGGAAAATAGGTCGGTTGGGACAAATAGTATCGGGCCTTTAATGGGCCTCTGTCTTCTTGGCTTGACCATGGGGCCGGTTTGTAGTAAACCTCCGGTTCTGCCACCGGTTAACCGAGTCCTCGGAATTGCCGGTTTAACGTATGTTTAGTCGGTTTAGGCTATCGATTCTTCTAGGGGAGATTTGACCCCTACAGTTAGCTCCCCAGTTCAACAGTACTATTAATAGGAATGTTGAAGTAAGGGTGTCCAAATGAAGAATTGATTTCCGTTAGACTGTTAACATGTTGGCGACGATCCGATTATCGCGGTTTAAACCCGTGTTGGTGAAGATTGATATCGAGAGATGATGCAGAGCCCAGATGACATGGTTGCACCTAATTCGACGAGCTGACCTGTGCGATGTTAGCTGCGAGTCGATTTCGAACTTGCGAAGTCGCGAGCTGATCGCGCTCGTAATCCACGAGCTGATTGAAGATACGAGATGAAAAGGTGAATCAGAGATGTAGTCGCGAGCCGATCGCGCTTGTAATCCGCGAGCTGATTTGATGAAGAAAGCTGCGAGGCCGTGAGCTGATTTGACGAAGGAAGCTGCGAGGCCGCGAGCTGATTTGACGAAGAAAGCTGCGAGGCCGCGAGCTGATTTGACGAAGAAAACTTGCGAGGCCGCAAGCTGATTTGACGAAGAGGTCTCGAACTATTTTGATGAAGAAAGCTGCGAGGTCTTTGACAAAAACTGCAAAGTTCAGCGAAGACCGCGAATTGATTTGATGAAGTCGAAGAGGTCGCGAACTATTTTGATGAAGAAAGCTGCGAGGTCTTTGACAAAAACTGCAAAGTTCTGCGAAGACCGCGAATTGATTTGATGAAGCCGAAGAGGTCTCGAACTATTTTGATGAAGAAAGCTGCGAGGTCTTTGACAAAAACTGCAAAGTTCTGCGAAGACCGCAAATTGATTTGATGAAGCCGAAGAGGTCGCAAACTATTTTGATGATGAAAGCTGCGAGGTCTTTGACAAAAACTGCAAAGTTCTGCGAAGATCGCGAATTGATTTGATGAAGCCGAAGAGGTCGCGAGGTCTTTGATAAAAATTTGCGACTACAACTTCTTCTCGCCATACGGTAACAATGTAACCATAAATTGATTTGACCAAGTTACGAGGGCGCGACCTGGTCAGACTTATTGGCATTGCGAGGTCGCGATAATCTCGGAGAATCGAAGTCTTGGGAATGCGAAACCGTGAAGTCACGAATTAACTTAAAGGTGAGCTCGCGGGATCGCATTTCGAGCTAAATGGAAGCCGTGGAATCACGAGTTGGTATAAGCCCCCTCGAAAGTGTGGTCTTCTATGTCCAGATCTTCGGCCCATTATGAAATGAGGCCCACCTCGAAACTCGATTCGCAACACGCCTATATAATGAGCGATGCTCCTCAGATATCTCTCACAATTTCCATTGCTACGAAAACAGGTATTCCTCTTTCTCCATTTTCACTTGCTTTTCCTTTCAAGTTTTTGCTAGGGTTTTTAGCCGTCCCATCACTTCGCCGCCGCCGTGTTCTTCGTCATCACCGCCGTGTTCTTGAGAAAACTGAAAAATCCCCTTTTCAATCCAAAAAATTATATCGTCAACGAATTCGATTGTTTCTGTGAGATCTGCCGAGTACCACGAGAAGGAAAGATTGATCTGGGAGTACTCCGACAATAGCGAGTCGTTGGCTGACGCGAGCTCTTGTTGTGGTCAGTTCCGTGGCCGAGGAGACGAGTACTTCAGGTCGCGAGGATGCGAGTTCTTCCTGTCTTAAGGCAAAGTCGCGAGACCAGGGAGATTCTTTCACCGACGCGAGCTCTAAGAACGCCTCTCGCCCTTCGCAGATTGTTGAGACTCCTGTTATCGATGAACAAAGGTTGAATGTTGAAATTCCACATCTTCGCGACGAGCCGCTTAGTCTTGCCAAGCTGCCCCTTCACGTAAAGATTGAAGAATGCAATTGGGCCCATAACCCTCTTGTGGAAAAAGAGAGATTGGAGAACTGGTTTGGGTCTGGAACAACCAAAGTCAAGAATATGAAGTCGAGGCGAAAACAACGCCCACCTCCAGGCCCTTCATGGTGCGACAAGGATTCCCTGGCAATCCTTCGCCAAGAATGCGGAATCCCCGACGCGGTCGAGATGATTGTGCCAACTACTGAGCAGTGAGAAGACAATCCGCCTGCCGGCACATTCACCGCGTATGAATGTTGGTTTAGGGATTGTTACCTTACACTCCCAATTCCTTTGACGATTCTGCGGTATATGTGGGTTCATCACATTGCGCTCGCGCAGATCAATACGAGAGGTATTCGTCAATTGGTCGGGCTTCTAACATGAGTCGCTGAATGTGGCGAGCCCATCGGAGTTCGTCATCTTCATAATTTTCTCGAATTCCGCAAGAACGTCGACCCGAGCGGCAAGAAGTTATATAATCTAGCGAGCCGACCCCAGTATAAGATTATAGATGACTTTCCAAACAAAGACCATAATTGGCAAAAATCCTTTTTCTTTGTGCCAATGTCAACTTCGTCTGTTGAAGAAGAACACCCGGCGGTAGCGAAGTGGGGAACTCTTGGTAAAATTCCTTAAAATTTTATCGCGCGAACTGCCTTCTTCATATGCTTTATCTTAACTTGTTGTACAATTGTTTTTACAGCTCGCAGACCGCTAGGCATTCCCGTCCACGGAATTGATGATCTGTTCAACAAGCTAAAGGCTCGGAAGTGTTTTTGGATATGCCACTTCCATCTTCAGAGAGTTATTCGAGCTCGCGAGTCTGCTCTAATCGACGAGGGAAACTATTTTTATCAAAGCGAGTCCGAAGACCTTGAAATCATGCCGGATCGACCCGCATTCTGCGATCTCAAAAGAAATCTGCGAAGTCCAAGAAAGCGAAGGGTTTGAATACCGGTATCTCTGCCGTCGAGACGTCCAAGCGAAGTGTAGGCAACGAGAAAACTCCTACTGGGAATGTCGTTGAGGTGATAGCCACTAAGACAAGTAATCCTTTGGCTATTCTTCCCTTTCAACCAATTACCATTGATGACGAATCGGCCGAGCTTGAGAACCAATTGGTTCGGAAGCGAAAACTCTCTGCCTCTGATAAAGGCAAAGGCAAGGCTGATAATGCAAAGAAATCTCGTCGCGACTTGTCGACTCTGGGCCTAGGCGAGTCCATTCCTCAAGGTCTACTATCTAAAAAATCCGTCGAACTCTATGATGATCCGTCTGCCGCGGCCGCCTTGATGGTCAAGATCTCGTATCCTGGCGATAATTTTCCAATCACAGAAATGCTGATAAAGAGCGAGCTCTACAGGGAATTCGCGTCTCGTCTGGCCAAGGTAAATTCCCTTTATTCAATCTGTTCTGTTTTGCTTCCTTCCTTACGCTTCAACTTTGTTGCAGGCTATCGCTCATTGCAACAGAATGATCATAGCGTATGATCAGGAGGCGAGATCTAGACGGTCTTTTATCAACGAGGCCAGGAAGAAGGAAGAAGCACGAAAAGAAACAAGTCGCGCCTCAAATGAGCCACCTCGCTGCCGAACGCGACGCGTATAAAAAGAGTTCTGACGACTTGGGCGTACATCTTCAAAGAGTTGGTCTCGACAAGAAGAAAGACCAGGAAAGAATTCCCGAACTGGAGAGAGAGTTATCGGCTCTGAAGTTGGACCGCGAAAAAGATCTCGAAGCGGCTGTTTCTTCTGCGAGGCGAACTGCGGCTGCCAAGTTGCAAGCCCAACTGAATCGTGCTAACGAGTTGTTTTGCCGAATGACGAAGAAGCCGATTAAGCATATGGTCTACCTCTCGCAAGCAGACGCAAATCTCCATCTTCTTGATGAGATAGAGAAGGCTGACCCTGAGGACCCTTTCGATCATGTAGTTAAGCGTGCCGATATCATGGAGAGCAAGGCAAAACTGGGTTCTGCCAATGATGTCTTTGATGAGATGGCCGCCGAGTTGAGGAAGACACTAGGTATGAATTATGTGGTTCCCATTAATGTAAGGGATATAGTTGTTTCTCCGCGAGTCGAGACCGTTGCTAAGTCTGTTGGTATTAATGTAGCTTCTGGATCCAACGACGGTTCTTTGGGTATGCGCTTGCGAGGTGCCAGTGAAGAGCTGAGCGACCGCGAGTCGGATAAGATCAATAAGACTGTTGATCCCGACCAAGTCTTACCGACTGAACCTCTGAGCGAGCCGGCTCCTTCTGGATAGGACCCCAAGACTGGCGAACTGATTGTTGGGAAATCAACTGGCGAGGCTGCGAGTTCGGCTGGACCTGTAACAGCTGAAGATAAAGGGGTTGAAGAAGGCGAGCTGATCGCCTAATCCAAATTGTGTTAGGTTTTTAGGATTCTGTTTTTTTGTTTTGTTTAAGGTTTTAAGACTTGAAATTACGATTGTTTCACTGCCTGGACGGCTTTATCCAACTTGTGACATTTTAGTTGCCTTGTTGGTTGAAACCAAATTTTAATGAATGCCTTCACAAATTTGTATTTCAAGCGAGTTTTTAATCGCTTTAGGATTCGCTATTTTTGGCGAGGCCTGTTAGAGTTCGTTACTTGGAACAAATTTTGGTGCGGACGAGTTCCACAGAATCTCCGACCCGATTATAATCTCTGACCCGATTATATTTGCCAAGTTCGACCAGTGTTAAGTATCACTGGGTTTTGCGAGATGAACATCCTGGTTTACAGACATATTCCCATGAATACATAAGCTCCAGTGATGAACTCTAAATTTATATAGTGCGCTTTATCCGTGATGAAGTGTTATAGATCATCATTATGGTCAGTAATGACAACGAGTCGACATTGATGTCGCGGTTTAGACAATTAAGTCGTTTGCCGATTGTCGCGTTTAGACAGTTAAGTCGTTTGCGGATTGTCGCGTTTAGACAGTTAAGTTGTTTGCGGATTGTCGCGTTTAGACAGTTAAGTCGTTTGCGGATTGATTTCATAATAAATCTTAATTTATTATATATATCGCGTTTGGGAGTATGAATATACGGACCCACTCACACCTTTTTTGAATAGGGGGCAACTGAACTCGTCCGAAAACGAGTTGCCTACGTACCCTGTGAAGGGATCAAGTCGCGCCGTAGTTCAAGTCAAGTGACTTAATACTTTTAGCAGTAGTACTTTTTCAGATGTCGCGCATTCCAGAAACGCGGGATCATTTCTTCTTTCATGTTAGCGATTTCGTAGACGTCTGGACGAACCTCCTTTGTGATTGGGTAAGGTCCTTCCTAGTGGGCGCCGAGTTTGCCGGCATTAGACTCGGCCGTATTCTGAAACACTGCACGAAGGACCAGGTCTCCTTCGTAAAAACGTCAAACTCGCACTTTTGAGTTGTAATACTTGGCGCCCGCTGTTTGATATTCAGTCATCTTGATAAGAGCTTGATCGCGCCTTTCATTGATGAGGTCGAGCTCGTCGAGCATGAGGAGATGATTGAGACCTTCCTGTTCTAGAAGTAATCGTCTGAGAACTCCTGGAAAATAGACCTCGGGAGGAATTACACACTCTGTTCCGTAGACCTGGACGAAAGGTGTCTCACCTGTGGCGCGACGAGGTGTGGTTCGATAGGACCATAATACGCCTTCGAGTTCATCTGCCCAACGGCCCTTCTTGGCATCAAGTCGAGTCTTTCATCCGTGAATAAGTGTCTTGTTCAACGCCTCCGCCTGACCGTTGCCCTGTGGGCAGCGAGGTGTCAACTTGCTGACTCTGATCTTCTATTTGTCGCAGAAAAGTTAAACTGCTTGGAAATAAACTGCGAACCGTTATCAGTTACTATTTCGTAGGGCACGCCGTGTCGGCAAATGATATTCTTCCAGATGAAGTTTTCGACGTGTTTGTCCTTGATTGATCCAAATTCTTCTGCCTCGATCCACTTGGAAAAATAGTCCGTTAGGACCAAAAGATACTTTTTCTGCCGAGACGGATGGAGAGGTCCGACGATATCCATCGCCCATTGCATGAATGGATAAGACGAAGTGACGGATCTTAAAAACTCTGTTGGTTGATGGATGAAAGGACCATGACGTTGACACTTCTCGCACTTTGCCGCGAATAACTCGCAGTCTTTTATCATCGTTGGCCAGAAATATCCATGTTGTTTAATTCGAATGGCGAGTGAGCGACCTCCTGAATGGTTACCACAAGATCCGCCATGAACTTCATGCATTACCTGGCGAGCTGCTTCCCCCTCGACGAAGACGAGGAGGGCCCGGAGAGTCGCCATTTGAAGACTTCCACGTGAAATAGAATGAAGCGTGATGACTGCGCCTTTAATTTGCGAGCCGCCCATTTGTCGATTGGCAACCTCGCCGTCTGCGAGATATCTGCGAATGTCAGCCATCCACCTAGTGTTACAACCATAGACTGTGGTCTCGTCGTCAATGGGAATATCAACGATTTTGTGCGCTGGTGGCGGTTCCTCGCTACACGGGTAAGTTTCCTCTGGTAATTCTTCGAGTTGCTCGGGGAGAAGACCACGGTAAAAAGTTGTATTATCCGGATCGAGCTTGTTGTTTTTTGCCATCACATCTATCGTTTCATCTGCCCCGACTGCGTCGGACTGGTTGAGATCCATCGGAACCGGCTTGACAATATCTTTGGTTTGGTCGAGGTCCATCATATATGCCATGGGACGAGTAGGCGAGCCATTGCTTAGATCCGCTCTCCGTTTCGAGGTTTGAGATCTTGTCAGCATGTTGACTTCCTTGGTGGCCGCGATACTCGGTTTTTCGATGAACTCAACGTGGACATTTCTTTGAAGGGCTTTATCTGGATGTGCCAACGAGCCGAGTGAAGCGAGGGCATCTGCTTACGAGTTCTCTGCCCTTGGAATTCTTGTCAAGGTAAAGAATTTGAATTCCGCTGTTAACGTTTTGACGAGGGCGAGGTATGCTTCCATGCGTTCGTCTTTTGTTGAACTGATTCACGACGAGTTGAGAGTCACAAAAAGCGTCTATCCTTGTCATTTTTAGTGCTTTTGAGAGTCACCAAGGCGGAATGATTGTTCCAGAGATTTTACGTCTGGAGACGACAGTCGAATGCTTACTCCCGATCCGTGTTTAGATGACGAGCCGTCCACATGTAATTGCCAGATTTGGGACAGGTCTTCATTTTCTGATGAGGCTGCCGCCTTTGGCAGTTTGATTAGAAAGTCGGCCAACACTTGTGCTTTGATTGTCGTCCTATTGTGATACTCGATATCGAACTCGCTTAATTCAATAGCCCACTTGGCGAGTCACCAGGATTGAGTTGGACTGTGGAGAATAGCTCGTAGTGGAAAAGTACTGAGAACTACGATAGAGTGGGATTGGAAATAAGGTCGAAGCTTGCGAGCCGACGTAATAACCGCGAGTACTAATTTCTCAGTTAGAGGATATTTTGTTTCTGTTGGAAATGTCCTGAAATCACACTTGTATTCACTCTAGACATAGTTGTGTTGTCGAGATTAGACATTCATATGATACTAAGTGGTCATGATGTTTTGCTAGAAGCCACTAATGATCTATGAGTTATGAACTCATTGCTAGTATTATATGATCCTACAGGGTCACACACCTAAGCAAATTGGATAAACTTTTTGAGGGAATGATCATTAATGTAATGATTAAATGATGTGTATTTGATACACATAAGAATCATGTTTTAAAGAGTGTGTCGATTGACACAAACAAGTAATCATTTTGTGTCAATCGACACACTCTTTAAACTAGAATCTGTTCCAGAACCGATCGTGTCGATCGACACGGTCGCGCGATTCGTTTTATTAAAAAATGTAATCAACACGATTGCCAGAGACGATCGTGTTGATCGACATAATGGTTGTGTCGATCGACACGGCTTTGCGAAAAGGTTAATCGGTTCAATTGGATTGAATCGGTTATCGCCGAGTCTCAGAAACAATCGTGGCGATCGACACAATGGTTGTGTCGATCGACATGGCCTTATGAGTGGTTAACCGGTTCAATTGGATTGATTCGGTTATCGCTCTTGGTAAGAAATCAATTAGCCGGTTCAGATGGATTGACTGGTTATCGATTCGGTCAATTGGATTTACCGGTTATCAAAAATTAAATTTGGTTTAGTCAATGTCAATCGATACAAATGTTGTGTCGATTGACACTGACCGGTTATTCTGTCGGTTATCGAAACCGGTTCAATTGGATTGATCGGTTGTCGAAGAACTGTTCCAGAAAGGTAAGTGTCGATCGACACTAATGTAGTGCCGATCGACAGCCTACCAAAATTGTGGGTTAGTGAATCTACATTCAAATAACCGAACAAGATTTAATGAAATTGGGTTCCTGAATGCATATTTGATATGTGTTAGGATTCAAAGTTAAGTTCCTCAACTAAATATCAAGTATTCTGGATGTCTTCCCGATCTTGTCAGCTGTCAAGACTCGTTTCATTGTGTGATAGGCTTGCAGTGCAAGGTGTTCGCAGTGACATGAGTAAGGCAGTAGGTAATTGTGTTGATGGGCTTGCAGTGCATGGCATCAACTATTACATGACTGAAGAGATTGGTTTACTTGAATGGGCTATCAGAAGTTCTGGGCCCATAGACATCAGGTGGATAAAACATAACCAAGAGTCATATTGGATATGATTAGCAAAGTGTTATCAGAGCCTTAGGGTTTAACTATTGAATCTAAAAGCATGTAATTGAATTAGAGAATTCAGATTGAAACATGTGATGTTTAGGATGCTTGATAGATCATATTTTCTATGAAAATCGTTTTGTTTAGAAACTGGAATCTGTTCCAGAACCGATCGTGTCGATCGACACAATGGTTGTGTCGATCGACACGGTCGCGCGATTCGTTTTATTAAAAAATGTAATCAACACGATTGCCAGAGACGATCGTGTTGATCGACACGGCTTTGCGAAAAGGTTAATCGGTTCAATTGGATTGAATCGGTTATCGCCGAGTCTCAGAAACAATCGTGGCGATCGACACAATGGTTGTGTCGATCGACATGGCCTTATGAGTGGTTAACCGGTTCAATTGGATTGATTCGGTTATCGCACTTGGTAAGAAATCAATTAGCCGGTTCAGATGGATTGACTGGTTATCGATTCGGTCAATTGGATTTACCGGTTATCAAAAATTAAATTTGGTTTCGTCAATGTCAATCGATACAAATGTTGTGTCGATTGACACTGACCGGTTATTCTGTCGGTTATCGAAACCGGTTCAATTGGATTGATCGGTTGTCGAAGAACTGTTCCAGAAAGGTAAGTGTCGATCGACACTAATGTAGTGCCGATCGACAGCCTACCAAGATTGTGGGTTAGTGAATCTACATTCAAATAACCGAACAAGATTTAATGAAATTGGGTTCCTGAATGCATATTTGATATGTGTTTGGATTAAAAGTTAAGTTCCTCAACTAAATATCAAGTATTCTGGATGTCTTCCCGATCTTGTCAGCTGTCAAGACTCGTTTCATTGTGTGATAGGCTTGCAGTGCAAGGTGTCCGCAGTTACATGAGTAAGGCAGTAGGTAATTGTGTTGATGGGCTTGCAGTGCATGGCATCAACTATTACATGACTGAAGAGATTGGTTTACTTGAATGGGCTATCAGAAGTTCTGGGCCCATAGACATCAGGTGGATAAAACATAAGATGTCTTATCCACAACCAAGAGTCATATTGGATATGATTAGCAAAGTGTTGCTTACCTATATAGCTAAGATTTGAGTGACAACCAGTGGCTCGCTCGGGTTTTGGTGAAGTATGGATCTTGGATCATTATATTCATTTGAGGAAACATTGTTTTGAATATAATGCGAGTTTTCTTAATTGTTAAAATTTCTCATTTCCTGAATATCATAACTGAATTTTTCCTTTTCTTATTACAGTTATGTCTAATCAGAACTCTTTCTCGTTGAGATCCGTCCTTGAGAAGGACAAGTTAAATGGATTCAACTTCCTTGAATGGTATCAAAACTTGAGAATCGTTCTCAAGCAGGAGAGAAAGGACTACGTCCTTGAGGAAGTTCTCCCCGAGAAACTAAGGTCTAATGCTTCACATGCAGTATATGATGCTTCGAATAAGCATTACTATGATGTGGTCGAATTGCGTTGTCTGATGTTAGCTACCATGAACTCTGTCTTGTAGAAGCAATGTGAGAACGTGGCGTCGCCCATCGAGATGATCACTAGCCTGAAAGCGATGTTTCAGGAGCAGACTCGAACTGAGAGATACCAGACGGTTAAATCTCTAGTTGAGTGCAAGCTACCAAAGGATGCTCTAGTGAGTCCTCATGTCTTAAAGATTATGGGTTATATTGATAACCAGAGGAGACTGGATTGTCCCATTAGCCAAGAGTTGGCTACTGACATCATTCTGCAGTCACTGCCGTCGAGCTATGATAAGTTCATCAAGAACTACATCAAGAATGGCTTGACGAAGACGTTGACTGAGCTGCATGACATGCTCAAGACAGCTGAGCTCAATATCAAGAAGGGCAAAAGGTTTGAGAAACCTGGTAAAGACAAGGGTGAGAGAAAGGCCGTCCAGATTGTGAATCAGGATAAGCCCGAGTTTCTCACTCAACCCAAGTCTGGCCCATCTGATGATGATACATGCAGCTACTGTGGGGAGCCAAGGCATTGGAGGAGAAAATGCAAGAAATACATGGAAGATACTTTGGAAATGATGAAGATGTATGAGACTTCTTCTTCAGGTATTTATGTTATTTCAAGTTCTATCTTATGGGTATTAGATACCGGTTGTGGTGCTCATATTTGTTGAAATATGTAGGGCCTAAGCAACAATAGAACGTTGAAGAAGGGACAAGTGGAGATACTCGACAGGAATGAAGCAAGAGTTGTTGCATTAGCTGTAGGAAGTTTCCATTTGTTGTCGCCTTCAGGCTTGGTTTTAGAAACTAAATAATTGCTATTATGTACCTGCTATGAGAAGAAATGTCATTTCATTTTCTTGTATGATTTTGAATGATTTTATTTTGATAAAAGACAAATGTTGCTCTTTTGATCTTAATGATATGTTCTATGGTAGCACCCCATTAGAGAATGGGTTTTATGTCTTAAACCAATCTATGCCTGTCTATAATATAAACATCAATCGGTTCTCTAGCATTGTCATTTTGGGCCACATCGGATTCTGAAGCTCCATAGTGATGGGCTTCTGGACTCACTTGATTGTGAATCATGTGAGAAATGTGAATTCTACTGTTGGACAAAATGACTAAGGCCCATTTTATCAAACTAAATGAAAGGGCAACGAATTATTGGGCCTTATACATACAGACTTGTGCGGCCCGATGGGCACCAGTGCTAGAGGAAATTATCAGTACTTTATTGATGACTTCAGTAGGCAAAGCTATGTTTATCTAATAAGTCACAAGTTTGAATCCTTTGAAAAGTTAAAGGAGTTCAAGAATGAAGTACATAATCAAATTGGCAAAAGTATTAGAGCTCTTCGATCAGATCGCGGAGGAGAATACTTCTTCGATCAGATCGCATAGGAGAATACTTAAGTCAAGAGTTAAGTGATCATCTGAGAGAGTGTGGAATTGTTTCACAGCTCACTCCTCCTGGAACGCCCCAATGGAATGGAGTTTCTGCGAGGAGGAATCGGACCTTATTGGATATGGTTCGATCAATGATGAGTCACAAAGATCTTCCATTATCTCTTTTAGGGATACACTCTAGAAATGTCTGAGTTTACACTAAATGGGGTTCCATCAAAATCAATTGCAAAGACACCACATGAGATGTGGACTGGAAATGTTCCAATTTGTCTTTCCTGAAAATTTGGGATTGTGAGGCTTATGTAAAATGTTTAACAAGCTCGCACCCAAATCCGATAAGTGCTACTTCGTTGGTTATCCTAAGGAAACCAAGGCATACTACTTCTACAACCGTTCTGAAAACAAAGTGTTTGTTGCTAAGAACTATGTTTTCTTGAGAGAGATTGTCTTCCCAAGAAGAACAGTGGGAGTAAAGTACAACTCGAAGATGTTCGAGAGTCACAGGAGATTGCTCAACCTGTTAAGGAAGAGCAGTAGCCGGATCTGCAAAGAGTTGTAGAACCTACACCTATGGTGCCTGAAGTTCGCAGATCCGAAAGGATTCGTCACGATTCCGAGAAATAGGGATTTCTCGCGACCGATTGTCATGACTTGTTGATCATTGACAATGACGAGCCTGCGAATTTTGAAGAAGGAGTGTTGGGCCCGAACTCCGAAAAGTGGCTTGGAGCCGCTAGATCCGAAATGGGATGCATGTCAGAAAACCAGGTATGGTACTTGGTAGATTTACCTGATGGTGTAAAAGCCATTGAGTGTAAATAGATCTTCAAGAAGAAGATTGACGTGGATGGATATATCAAGATATACAAAGCTAAGTTAGTGGCTAAAGGTTTCAAGCAAATTCATGGTATGACTATGAAGAGACCTATTCCCAGTCGCTATGCTTAAATCCATTCGGATTATCCTAGTAACTGCCATTTATCATGGTGATGAGATTTGGTAGATGGATGTGAAAACAGTTTTCCTAGATGGAATTCTGGAAGAGGATGTGTACGTGACACAACCTGAGGTTTCACTGATCCTAATAATCCTGGGAAAGAATGCAAGCTTCATCGATCCATTTATGGATTGAAGCAGGCATAACGGAGTTGAAATCTTCGTTTTGATAAAGCTGTCAAAAGGTTTGACTTCATCAGGAACGAAGAGGAACCGTGTGTTTACAAGAAGACTAGTGGGAGTGTAGTTGCATTTCTCGTTATGTATGTAGATGACATACTTCATCTCGGAAATGACGTTATGTTGCTTTAGTCTTTAGAGACTTTGCTCGGAAGTTGTTTTTCAATGAAAGGCATGGGAGAAGCCACGTGAATTCTTGGAATAAGAATCTATAGAGATAGATTGGGTAGGCTAGTTGGATCGGGTCAAGATGCTTATGGTGATAAGGTCTTGGACAGGTTCATTATGCATGATTCCAAGAAGGGCCTCATACCAATGTCTCATGGCATTAATCTTGGCAAGATGCAATGTCTCTAGACACTGGCTGAGCAAGAACGTTTGAGTAGGATTCCCAGGCGTATGCAGTGGAATCTATCATGAATGCCATGACCTGCACTCGTCCAGATATTGCTTGTGTTTTAAGCATGACGAGTAGATACCAATATGATCCATGCGAAAGTCACTGGACAGTTACCAAGAATATTCTCAAGTATTTGAAGAATACTAAGGATATGAGCTTGGTGAACTGAGGAAGTAATGGTTTTGTTGAGAGTGGTTAGACGGACAAAGACGATTTTCGGTAGGAATCTGGTTATGTCTTGTGTCTATATGGCGGTGCAGTTTGTTGGAAAGGGTTCGAAGCAGAGCATCGCAGCCTGCGGTTTATTGGAAAGGGTTCCAAGCAGTGCACCGCAGCCTCTCCCACGACCTAAGCATGAGTTCACCCTCCTGCTGTAGGTATTGGATATATTAAGATGTGATCTTGATTTTAGTGGGAGTTGAAATGGATTTAGTTATGTTATGATATTCTTATAGACATACTTTGGTTATGTCATAATGAAATTGTTTCATATATTATTTGATTATTGGATAATTGAATAATAGTCCCAAAGTAATTTTTGGCATTTTATAGGTCATCAAGTTGAGGACTTGATCATGAAACCCTATAAGTGATTAATGACATATATTATATTTGTCCCTGGTCAAGGTTGTTAAAGTGGGACACTGATAACCGCGTGAGATTGGTGTGTGAGGTGACTGATGACTAAGTTTCATGGAGTCATTAATAAGAGTATTAAAGTCATTCACATAGATATATGTTAGAGAACATATGATCGGACATGACCCGCTAATGAGAACTCTACAAGATAGTTACATAAGTGTCATAAGAGGTTCTCATTACGACTATAGAGTATAGTCCTTAGACCTGAGTTCATCATGATTTCTTGCATATGAATTGGTCCGCTTTGACTTTGTCAAACGTGATCCGTAACATGAGACTATAAAGGCATTGATTGGGCGTATCATGAAGTGTGTAAAGTAACAGGGATGGAACAAGATGAGATTTGTCCCTCCTATATAACAGGAGATAAATATCTCAGGGCCAATCGAAGATTTGATACTGAGAAATGCGTGGCCGCGCTCAAACGAGGTGATTGTCAGTCGTTTGTTTTTAATCAGTATAAATCGGAGTTCGATGAACGTGATATTGGTTGTAATAAGGATAACACGGTTGTTGCCTTATGCCATATCAAGATATAGAGACGAAAGGATTATGGGAATAGTTGATTCCAGTACAAGTAGGAGATTGTTGGGAATGTCCTTAAATCACACTTGTATTCACTCTAGACAAAGTTGTGTTGTCGAGATTAGATATTCATATGATACTAGGTGGTCATGACGTTTTGCTAGAAGCCATTAATGATCTATGAGTTATGAACTCATTGCTAGTATTATATGATCCTACAGGGTCACAGACCTAAGCAAACTGGATAAACTTTTTGAGGGAATGATCATTAATGTAATGATCAAATGATGTGTATTTGATACACATAAGAATCATGTTTTAAAGAGTGTGTCGATCGACACAAACAAGTTGTGTCGATCGACACGGGCCATTAAATCGAAATAGAGATTTCGGTTTAATGACCTAATTGAACCGGTTTAGTTGCTGGACAATTAGGTTTTCTGATGGGCCTATATATATGATATATGAGGCACGAAATCAGAGAGAGAGCTTTTTGGAGATAGTCGTCTTCTGAAACATAATTCCCTGAGAGATCCGATTCCAGGCACTAGCATCCCTGCGGATTCTAGTTTGTGTGTGTGTGGACTATCAGTAGAGGTGCAGCAATTGATGCGCTATTGATCTCGAATCCCTGACATTCTTCCGCTACATAATCTCCAGGTATATTCGAGATCCGATCCGTTCTAGATTCAATTGTTTATAAACCCTAGATCCTAGGCAAAGGAATTGTCGCTAGGTTGATTAATAGAGATTAATCCGGTAAAACCTGAGTAAATTCCTACAGTTTCCGCATCGGTGAACGACTTACTAATGTAGAAAACGGGCTTCTGCTCTGTGCCGTCTTCGCGAACTAGAACTCCACTGACTGCCGATAAGGAAACCGCGATGTAAAGATAAAGCAGTTCGCCAGCAATGGGCTTTGTCAAAACGGGTGGAGTCGCGAGATATTGTTTCAACTCCTGGAAGGCCGCTTCACACTTATCTGTCCATTCGAATGCCTGTCGAGCTGCCCCCTTTTTGTCTTTGAGTGTGTCATTAAAAGGCAAGCATTTGTCGGTAGAACGCGAGATGAATCTATTCAACGCTGCCACTCTTCCTGTTAATCGTTGGACCTCTCTTTTCGTCTTTGGCGAGGCCATCTGCATGAGCGCATGGATTTGCTTCGGGTTTGCCTCGATCCCCCGACGAGTTACCATATAGCCAAGGAATTCGCCTGATGTTACGCCGAAACGGTACTTGGCCGGATTGAGCTTCATGTCATACTTGTTTAACGACGCGAAACATTCCGCGAGATGACCAACATGATCCTTCTCCTCGAGCGATTTGACGAGCATATCGTGTATGTAGACCTCCATTGTCTTGCCAAGTAGGTCCGTAAACATCTTGTTCATCAACCGTTGATCAGTAGCCCCAGCATTCTTAAGGCCAAAAGACATGACCTCGTAGCAATAGATCCCGCGATCTGTAATGAAAGATGTTTTGTCGCGATCGCCAGGATGCATAAAGATTTGATTGTAGCCAGAAACCGCATCCATAAAAGACAACAGTCTGTTCCCCGAGGTGGCCTCGACGAGGCGGTCGATATGTGGAAGAGGAAAACTATCCTTTGGACACGCCTTGTTCAAATTCGTGAAATCCACACAGACTCGCCATTTGCCATTTTTCTTCTTCACGACGACTGGATTAGCAAGCCAATCTGGATATCTGACTTCAGAAATTGAACCGGCCCGCACGAGTCTGTCTACTTCATCATTTACCGCTTGAGCCCTATCTGGACCGAGTCACCTTCGCTATTGTTTTATAGGCTTGAAGGTCGCATCAACATTCAACTCATGACTGATGATACCGATATTAATCCCAGGCATATCCACGGCTGCCCACGCGAAAGTATCAACGTTCTTCTTAAGGAATTCGACGAGGTCAAGCTTGACTGCTTCGTCTAGCGATGCGCCTATCTCCACACATTTCTCTGGGGACTCGTCGTCTATGTAAACCAATATGACAGGTTCGCAGGTCGGATCCGCTCCTTCCTCTTCACGGGATTCCGCGACCTGTAATTGGTATAAAACGTTCGAGAGCTCCTTGACGGGCTCCCTGTCAGTCTTAATCTTTTATCGTTTCTCGCTCGGGATCGGGGTTGCTGCCTGACTCCTTAGTTTGTGCCCGGCCATGAAGCAAGATCGTGACGCCGCCTGACTTCCTCTGATTGTTTCGATCCCGATTTTGGTTGGAAATTTAAAGCAGAGATGATATGTCCAGGCGACGGCACGCATCGAATTGAGCCAAGGGGTTTCCATTATGACGTTGTAAATCGCCGGGTTGTTAGACACTGCGAACTCTACTATTTTAGTTACCCCTTCCGCACATACCGGAAGTTTGATGTCCCAAGTGTCATTGTCGTGTCGCCATTGAACCCGGTCAAAGGCTTAGGATGGGATTCGACTTGAGCGAGGTCGATTTCCATACGCTTAAGAGCGTTTATGAAAATGATGTCCATTGTGCTTCCAGTATCAATCAGAACGCGACCCGTGTCCTAACCTGCAACGAAGAGTCGGATGACAAGCGAGTCGTCGTGAGGTTTGTCAATGTCGTCGACCTCCTGCTCCTCAAACTGGATGACATCGTTTATAAACTTGGACGGGTTTGGTTTGTTCGCCCCTATCTCGGCTCGTCTCTGATAAGCTTTGATTGATGAGATGGTGTTTGAGCAATACCGCGAGCTGCCCATGATCATGTTGCAGACCTTTTGCTTCAAGCCGCCTTGGTCCTCATTACCGTTTCGCCTGCCGAGGTGGGCCTCGTTATCGTTCTGCCTGTCTCGTTTGTTACTCCGGTTAATGTCCCAAGACAAGTTGTCTCCTTCTCTTGCATCGTCGAATTGCTCAAGTTAGAAATCATTAACACTTATGTTTTCTCTGAGTTTGCCGACGGCCAGCTTCGCTGTGAGTCGCATACCGAGCACTCTGCAATTAGCCGTTGAATGTCCGCCCATTCTGTGCAAGTCACAATATGCGGATTCATTATACTGCGAGTTCCTCGTCCACGTGTTGCCATTACTACGGCCCGGAGTACCACTTCCACGGCCTCGCCCTCTTCCTCGACAATAACCGGGCGAGTCCACTTGATAGTTATGGGCACCTTTAAAACATCCCTCGTGCTGCACAAAGTTGTCCTGCTTCTTCTTTCCTGTAGCCGGGGCTTCCTGCGGATTAGGATTTCTGGCCTTCCCATACTTTTGGCCCAGAATTCTGGTTTCATCCTCGCTCTTTGCGAAACCATTAGCGCGATGAAGTGCGTCTTGAATCGACGAGGGCTAGTTAATTGTAATTTCCTTTCGGAAATCCGAATTGTACCACAGGGCTTTCCGCTTCACCTGAGTAAGCATCGCATTGAAGCGTTCGATTAAAACTCCCAAGGGTTCGCCGGCTGCCTGCGACATAGTGTAAAGATCTCCTTCCGACGACCTGCGCTTGATTAAGATGGCATATTGCTTCATGAATGCTTCGGAGAGCTACGCGAAGTTGTCGATCGAACTCCTCTTCATTCCCGTAAACCAGTAGAGAGGTTTCCCTTTAAGGTGTTCCACGAAGAGGAGGCAGTGACCCATGTCCCTTTCTTCGAGTCGGAAATTGGCTCGCCCCATTGCGCACAAATGTGCTCCTTGGGGTCACCCTTTGCCTCGTATATAGGGACCCTGATCTTCCCCGGATCGGATAGACGCGCCTTGGTTATTTTCTCGGTAAAAGGAGTAGTGCGAGCTTCTTCAAGAACACGTTCGATTTCTGGTGCCTTGCTGGTTGCGCGATGCACTTGTGATCGCATATCTTTGAGATCGCGGGCAGTCTGCTGCATGATGGCTTTGAGCTCGTGCATCTCCCTTTGCTGCATAGTAATAGTTCTGCGATTGGTCGGGGCTTCGGCTTGCTCTGTCCATCGCATATTTTCTGCGATTTCGCCCTCATCCCGACCTTGGATATGACTAGTCGGTCGACTGGGTCGTGCGGCTCCGAATTCACGTTCCTCCAGATTATCTACGATCTCAACAACGTCATCAGTCGCACCTGCGACGGGGACGACCCCATCTCTGAGAGGCGTTGGTGTATGATCCCCGCGAGCCCCGCGAGCTGAAGGCGAGGCCACTGGGGTGAAGCTGAGAGTGGTCAGGGTGATGTGAAGAGCGGCACGTTGAGGATGTCCTCGAGACTGACGGGCTGCCGACAAGGCTCTGATTTCGGCGGTCATGTTACTATTGATGGTTTCCTAGTTCTGGGACTGCTTCAGCAACTGCTCGAGCATTGATTTGAGCTGACTGTAAGCTTCCGGTGTGGCCAGGTCGGCCGAACTGGTATTGGTGGTTGCCTGGTTTCCTGTCGGGACAGATCCGCCTGCTTCCGCATCCAGAGCGGACTGGCCGTTTACGTTGGTTTGCCCATCCACAGTGGACTCCCTCGGATCTGAACCACCTTCGGTCGCTGGAGACTGCGGGTTCGTTATTGACATCTTGCGAATTCGTCTAAGTGTTTGTTTCGTGTATGAAGCTAGTGTTGCGAGTAGATCCCCTCCTCCTAGCGCCAAATTGTGCGAGCTGAAATTTCACACAATAGAATTTGTGAAGATTCAATGTAAAAAGAGTTTCTTTAGCGTTTCAAACACAAAGACGGTTTCGAATTAGGGTTCTTGAACTGTTCTTATTTATTAGCTGAGAGCTGTTTTTGTCTTATTCAGTTCATAATTTTCGGATTCTTTGATTATGAGGGTGTGCATGCTTATTTATAGGAAAATAGGTTGGTTGGGACAAATCGTCTCGGGCCTTTAATGGGCGTCTGTCTTCTGGGCTTGACCATTGGGCCGGTTTGTAGTAAACCTCTGGCTCTGCCACCGGTTAACCGAGTCCTCGGAATTGCCGGTTTAACATATGTTTAGTCGGTTTAGGCTATCGATTCTTCTAGGGGAGATTTGACCCCTACACAAATCAACAAGCAAGAAGACATCAAATGTAAAAAAAATATTATATAGCTATAACAACACAAAGTCAGTACATCATGCAAAGGACGTTGGAATGTTACAACATGTTAAGAATCACAAAAGTAAAGAACAATAAAATAAAGTATGAGAATTGTAATTTAAAAATTCAAATCTAGTTTATTATCAATAAAGAAATCTGCAAACAAAGTTTCAGTGATTATTCAGAGAAAAAACGAAAAGCAAACTCCAAACAAAGTCTTGAAATAAAACAAGAAAGAAACAACCAAATAGTTAAGAGAACTATCAATCAGAAGAAACATTGGTTTTGATCCAACCATAACGCTCTTCTACGGACATATCATCAAAGATATCTTTCATTCCTAGAGAATAAATAAGGGTAACCGCTTTAAATTTGGTACGCTGGTCCATGTTAGGGATCTCTTTCATGGCTTCCCAAACATTATTTTTCTTCTTCTCAACTTCTCTTTGCTCGGCTTCCAATCTAATTTTTTCTTCTCTTTTTTCGGCTTCTTTTTGTTGTCTAACTTCTCTTTGCTGTATGATTTCAAGGATCTTGTTGCTCGCTGTGATCATAGAATCATTGTTATCGTTCTTTAGCTCATCTGCTTCTGATCTAGATCTTTTCCTCGGGATAAGCTTCTCTGCATGACTCTTTAGTTTTTTTATCTAAAGAAGGAGATGCATCATTAACGTCATCTATTACCTCATAAACATCCAAGTTTTCTTTTACTTGATTTTCATCAATGTGGTATGTGCGAGCATCTGTAGCATCACCCAATCCAATTGAATTGCTACTATTGGCAGTTGTACCATCAAAAATAATTTTGAGATCCTCAAATTGATCATGGGTGTCGTCGTATCTCATATATTTGTGAGTTGGATGTGCCTGTCAAATTTCATAACAATAAATCATCAAAAAATTTCATAAACATGCGTAAATAATCTTGTAGTATATAAAACTCATGTAATATATATATATATATATACCTTTAGATATCCATTCCATACTTCAGGTGGAGCTATAATCATTTTTGTTATGGGATCCCATCCAAATCCAGAACTGTTATGGAGAAGATCCATATAACTTTGATATAGAGATTTGAGGTACTTGTATCTGCTTTGATAATGTTTGTGGACTTTTTTTCATTCAAGCCTTTCATTAAGAACTGGTAATATTTTGTTTTCCACTGTCGACTTATTGATTGAACCACTAGAATCACGCCATCCACGTTGAATTCCGTCCACGAGTAATTCTATCAATACGTTAGTCTCCTCCGGACTCCATTGATTATATTTATTATTTGGTTGAGCATCACCATTGTAATCTTATTAGAAAACTAATCACAATCAGTTTAAAAACGTGACATATATTTTAACAACAAGATGAACACAAAAGTCAAAATTCTACTACTTGGTAAAACGAAATGAATTAGAACACAAGAAATATAACATAAATAATGTAACGACAGCTAAACACAAGAACTTTAACAATATAAAAACAAACGCAACAAGTAAATCTATAATATTTAAAGTATGGTGAAAAGAAAAATGATTACCTATTGTTTGATCGAAGAACAAGATGTGAAAAAGATGATAGCAAATGACAAAAGTTCAGTTCACGTCTTATTTAAAAAATAGAAATGCCTTAAGTAAATTATAGAAAATTGGAAAATGTAATATTTGGATACTTTAAAAGATATGAAATCATATATGTTACCTTATATAAAAGAAAATTATTAATACAAATTCATATCAATCCACAAAAATCATTAACAATCCACAAGAATATTTTCTAAGAATCCATATCAATCCACCAAAATTTATAAAATTTCACAACTTTTGAAATCCATAGACTCTATAGAAATCCATCAATGAATAAGGGCCCCTAAGTTTTTCCATAAACTCTTTGTTTTTTCTTTAAAATAAGTACACTTTCCTTTTTTATTTTCTTTTTCATCTAAAAAATAACATTTAATTTTATTATATGTTTTCTTTCTAAAAATATGCTAATATCTCAAAATAATTTACATAACATATTTTATAAGGAAAATATTACAAAATTTTAGAAATTTGTGTCCCCAGTAAAATATTTGGCTAGATCCGCCAATAAGAGCCATAAGTAATTAACACTTTTCAGATTTATTATCGCTCGTATAACACAGACAGACTCGGGAACGAAAAGTCTTACCGACAGAAATTCTTGCTCGGAAAAACCATACAAGTTATAATTTATATCAATTCTCATAAGTCATAACTTATTATAAAAAAATGATATGTAATTGTTTTCACAAATTACTCCAATTCGGCCCAAATAAATGAACAAAAAGCCCATTTAGCTTTGTATCTCTCTCTAGGGTATAACCGAACCCGATAACCCGATAACCCGATAAGCCGACTTGGTAAATCGGAATTTTTTCATGTCATCGTCTCTTTGAAATACAATTCCTTCCGTTTCCCTCTTTTTGAAATCAGAAACCCTAATCGCCTACACTCGTTTCTCTTCGCCGTCTCTTGACCTCGATCTCTCTCTCTCTCCGGCGAATCCCAAATCGAATAGCTTCTGGGTATTCTCTGCTCAGATTCGATTCGATTCGTCACATAAACCCTAGATTCTCTTTCGCGTTCTAGAACGATGGAGTGGAATCCGGAGACTCTACAGTTCCTCTCTCAATGTTTTCTCCATACGCTTTCTCCGGTACCGGAACCTCGTCGTGCAGCTGAGAGATCGTTACTTGACGCCGCCGAAGTACCTAACTTCGGTTTAGCCGTTCTCCGTCTCGTCGCTGAGCCTTCCGTCGATGAACAGTCTCGTCACGCCGCTGCTGTGAACTTTAAGAATCATCTCCGTTCACGGTGGTCACCTTCCAGGGATTCCGGTGTTTCTCCGATCGTGGATTCGGAGAAGGAGCAGATCAAGACGCTTATCGTTTCGCTTATGCTTTCTTCTTCACCTCGTATCCAGAGCCAGCTAAGTGAAGCCCTAGCCGTCATTGGTAAGCATGATTTCCCTAAATCTTGGCCTACTTTGCTTCCGGAGCTTATCTCCAATCTTCAAAAAGCTGCAATTGCCGGAGATTATGTGTCTGTGAATGGTATTCTCGGAACAGCGAATTCGATTTTCAAAAAGTATAGGTATGAGTATAGAACCAATGATCTGTTCACTGATTTGAAGTATTGCCTTGAGATTTTTGCTCTTCCGTTGCAAGAGATATTCCAAAAAACTGCTTGTTTGATTGATTCTGCTGCTAGCTCTGGTGGGTCAGCTGCGATACTTAAGCCTTTGTTCGAGTCTCAGAAGCTGTGTTGCAGGATATTTTACTCGTTGAATTGTCAGGACTTGCCGGAGTTTTTCGAGGATAATATGAATGTGTGGATGGGAGAGTTTAAGAAGTGTTTGACCTTGAATTACCCGGCCTTAGAAAGCACAGCTGATGGGTTAACACTTGTGGACGATCTTCGTGCTGCTGTTTGCGAGAATATTAATCTGTACATGGAGAAGTACGAAGACGAATTCAAAGGCTTTTTGAATGATTTCGCATCAGCTGCGTGGACATTACTCCGTGATGTGTCGAAATCGCCTAGCAGGGATCAACTAGCTACTACCGCAATCAAGTTTTTGACCACTGTGAGCACGAGTGCGCACCATGCTTTGTTTGCAGGCGACAATGTAATCAAGGAAATTTGCCAAAGTATTGTGATTCCCAATGTTTCTTTGAGGGATGAAGATGAAGAGCTTTTCGATATGAACTTTGTAGAGTTTATCAGAAGAGACATGGAGGGAAGTGATGTGGATACTAGAAGGAGAATAGCTTGTGAGCTACTTAAAGGACTTGCCACAAACTATAAAAGACAAGTCACAGAAGCTGTTTCTCTTGAGATACAGAAGCTATTGAGTTCATTTTCAGCGAATCCGGCTACACAGTGGAAAGATAAGGATTGTGCAATTTACTTGGTTGTTTCTCTGGCTACTAAGAAAGCAGGTGGTGCGTCTGTGTCTACAGATCTCATCGATGTTCAAAGCTTCTTTGCAAACGTTATTCTCCCGGAGTTGCAATGCCACGATGTCAACAGTTTTCCAATGCTAAAGGCAGGGGCTTTGAAGTTCTTGACAATGTTTCGTAGTCATATACCGAAGGAATTTGCAATTCAGTTGTTCCCGTTGCTGGTCCGGTTCCTTCAAGCACAGTCCCCTGTGGTCCACTCATATGCTGCTAGCTGCATAGAGAAGCTCTTGCTAGTGAAGGAAGAAGGTGGAAAGAGTAGGTATTTCGCTGGTGATTTAAGTCCGTTTTTGTATCAGTTGATCGAGAACCTGTTTGCTGCACTGAAGTTTGAAGAATCTGGGGAGAATCAATATCTAATGAAGTGTATAATGCGAGTCCTTAGTGTTGCTGAAATCAACGGTGAGGTTGCTAAAGTTTGCATCGAGAAATTGACCAGTATCCTCGCTGAAGTCTGCATAAACCCTAAAAACCCTACATTTAATCACTATATCTTTGAGTCTGTGGCTGTGCTTGTTCGACGAGGATGTGAACGGGATATATCTCTTATATCTCTATTTGAATCGAATATTTTCCCGATCCTCCAGAAGATATTAGCCACTGATATCACAGAATTCTTGCCTTATGCTTTTCAGTTATTGGCTCAGCTTGTTGAGTTAAGCAGACCACCTCTCTCATCGAGTAACATGCAGATCTTCTTGCTCCTCCTCTCGCCTGAGTCATGGACGAGAAGCGGCAATGTTCCAGCTCTGGTGCGTTTGCTTCAGGCCTTCCTGCAGAAAGCACCTCACGAGGTTACTCAAGAGAATCGATTGAGTCAAGTGCTGGGGATATTCGATAAGCTGGTCTCAGCTCCTAGCACAGAAGAGCAAGGTTTTTACGTCCTTAACACAGTTATCGAGTATCTCAACTATGATGCCATTGCTCCTTACATAAAGGCTATATGGAGTCAATTATTCACACGTCTTCAGAACAAGAAAATATTGACGGTAAAGTTCCAGAAGTCGTTTATAGTATTCATGTCGCTTTTCTTGGTGAAGCACGGACCTGCTTGTCTTGTGGAAACAATGAACACTGTCCAGCCAAACATCTTTACTGCAATTATGGAGCATTTCTATATTCCGAACGTGAAACTAATCATGGGAACTGTCGAGGTGAAGTTAACCGCAGTGGCTGCAACGAGGCTCATATGCGAGTCTCCAGCACTTCTGGATCCATCAGCTGCTAAACTCTGGGGTAAGATGGTGGATAGTTTAGTGACACTTGTTTCTCGACCTGAGCAGGAACGAGTTGTCGATGAGCCTGAAATGCCGGAAATCTCAGAAAATGTTGGTTACACTAATGCATATGTGAAGCTTCACAATGCCGGGAAGAAGGAAACAGATCCTCTTAAAGACATAAGTGATCCGAAGCAGTTCTTGGTCGCTTCTTTGTCTAGGCTTTCTTCTGCTTCTCCTGGTCGGTACTCGCAGATAATTGGCGAAAATCTCGATGAAGCTAATCAAGCAGCTTTGCTCCAGCTCTGCAAGGCTTACAACTGTGGAATTGTCTGAAATGTAAGACTTCTTCTCTCTTATTAAGTTGAAGAATGTTTTCAAATTTGGATTCATGAACTCAAAATTTTGTAAAATGTTTTAGCAGGAGAGATGGATTTAAGGAGAAAGAAGAAGGGAAACACATCAAACATTGCATTGCATCTGCCAAGAGAAGCGGTAATCTCATGCTTTTCTTTTTGTTTTGGGTCTTGAAGTCTCGGGAGTTTCATATCATTTGGAAGTTTAGATTAGAGAAGAGCATTATCATGCCAAAAAAAAACTCAAATTTTCTATGTTCGGCTTTGGAATTTTCATGGGGGATTGTTTGTTTTTCGTGTCTTTTTAAGTAAAAGCTTGTGATCTTTTGTATGGGTACTAAGTGTTTATGTGCATGTTGTGTCGTTGGTCATGGTTCATATAGACTCTGTTTATATTATAAATGGAGAGAGCATTTTTCATAAATTTTATCAAAATTTGGATATGCAGGCCTCTTAATGGGCTTATGATCGTATTGTGGCTTATAATATTTTTTAACAATTAATGATTTCAGATCAATGTCTTTTGATTGCTAATATACAACTTTTCATAATTTTGTAATTTATTTTCATTTAGGTGTGAGCGTATGATTTATTTTAATTTTTACAAGTTGATTAGTAGTGGATTGTATTGTATAGTATTGGGAAAGAGAGAGGCAATGGGGAACAAGAGGTTAGGACGTGATATAGGTTAATTGTTGGTGCTAATCATATGGGCCTATGACCACTTATCTCTGTCTAATCTTATTTAACAATATCACCATTGACATAACACATGAATAAAGGAGTGTTGATAAATGGTAGCTTTCTTTTTGGACGTAGGAGACCAATAAAATTAACCGTAATTTATTTACTTTACCAAAATAATTGTAGAAAAGACATTTCGATGTCGACAGAAGTTACTTTATAGTATTCATTCAGATACAAATTCGGCTGGTACATTGTTTAGTGCCCCGTATAATATGACCCTCACAAGTCGGCGATATCAATTATTGTCTTTCTTTGTAACCATTTGTTTAATTTATTTGTGTAAGATTGTAATGAGAGATATATCATGAGTAAGGGGAAATAATGGAGATAGATTGAGACCCAACCTGATTCCTGGTAGTGAGAGAGAGAGATGGTCCTATGGTATGATCATGTGATTTACCATCTGGTCCCCTCAATTTTGTTATTTTCCTTTTCATTTTATAATGTAAGAATTGGCAATTAACTTTGTTTTAATTTACAATAATATACCAAAATAACACTCTTCGGACTCTTTGAACTTAAAAACAAAGTGCAATCTTGTATGTGTTGTGTTTATGGTTTTGGTCCACTGAATCCCCTTAGGGCATGTACATTGGTCATCTTTGGGTGTAAAATTAATATAAAATTATTAAAACACATACTCTCTTTTCCTTTTACTCAACTTTATATCTTCTTTTTCATCTTTTTACTCAACTTTTATTAATTTTATATTTAAACACTCTTTTTTCCTTTTAAAAACACTCTCCAAAATATCTAATTTAACACACTCTCTCTTTCTTTTAAACACTCTCTACTCTCTTTAGTCAAATTTTATTAATTTTATATTTCAATATACCCCACAAAAACACTCTTTTTCTTCCTTTTACAATCATTTTAATAATTTTATATTATAAGAACACCCACTTTAGATCCTTTGGGTTTACCAATGTACATGCTTTTAATGTATGTGTTACTCAGCGTAATGTTCAATGACTAGAGAATTTACTAGTGTGTTGTAATTTAGTTTAGTTATTTATTAGAAATGAATTTGTGAATTTTATTGTTGAAAACTCTACTTATACATTAATAAGACACTTCAGTGTAAGGTTACCATATTTTAAATTAAAAATAGAGTGGTTGCTTCTTTGACTAATAATTAATGGTTTTCCCCTAATTATTTTGAGAAAATTTGACCAATCCTTTGTCACACATGTGAGATGCCTTTATATTTGGAAAAAGTAACAAATAAAACACAACAAGTACTAGGAATCCTTTCCTCATTTAACCAAATATATATACATCCACCGCTTTCTACTGTTATATTAATTTTAGAGCAGAGAGCAATCATGGAGTTGGAGAGAAAAAGAAAAGAAAACCCCACAAATGAACGATTAAAACAAAATTAATTCAAAATAATGTTTATATAACAAACAAAAACACTCTCTGGAAACTAAGATGGGAAAAAATGACAAGGACAACAGTTTATATTTTACAACTTATAGATTTGTTTACATATTGAGGTTACTTTAGAAATATCTGTTATATATACAAATTAAGTATTTGCTGTAACACTAATTGTGTAACATATTATAAAATGTTAGTGTTTAGTCCTATATAATGATATATGTAGTTTTTTTTGGGTCTAAATGTTAAGAAAAATATGTAGTTTTTTCTTCTCTGTTAACTTGTTTTTTCCCTACCATATGGACTTGTTTTTCTGCTCTATTCATTTTTTTTTTTTTGTCAAATAGCCTACTCGATAATGAATCCAAATATTATTATTTGACTCATTGAATTGGTACGAACAGTTTTTATTCGGTGGGATGCGAGAGATCAAAAACGAATGGTTGGATTTGTACGGACAAATTTCAGTTTATTGTAGAATAAATATATTGTTTTACTGAAAAATAATTATGTCTACTAAAAAATTATTCGATCGATTTTTGAATCTTAAGTATCTTTAATATGTGATAGGTTTTACGTTTTAAGTGTATACAAAATATAAAAAATGAAATAAATTGATTTATAATAACGAAACTAAAAAGCGAAACATTATCTTGTAATGTATAAAAAATAATTTAATCGAGTGATATACATCTTATATTTATAAAAACAAATGTTTTTCAATAACTCTATAAAATCTGTTTAAACCCAACTTTATCACTAACCAAAATACTACTAATTGAATCGGCTTGAGTTTTCTGGTACGATAATGGATTTGGTAAATATATATTTTTGTCATCAATGCCGCATATATATTAGAAATATTGAAATATGTAGATATTTCCACCATGTCAAATTGAAATGTTTTGATTGGTTGATTTAATTAATGTGTTCCTTAAGATCCTCATTGAATGACACATAGGATTAATATGTTCTTTAAGACTCTCTTTGAATGACACCTAGGATTTAAAACTTTTAGTGTTTTCTCAATTAATATATATAGGATTCTATGATTTAAAATTTGGGCATTTACAAAAATGCCACTTTTGACATGTCACTTTTCAAATATGTCACTGATGAATTATTTTCTTACCAACATGTCACTTATAAATCCGTTTAAAAACCTTATATCTCAAAATTCTCAATTTTAAAAAATGTTTTGATCTCTAACAAACTTTAAACCCATAAAACTAAACTCTAATATAACATAGTTAACCCTTACATAAATAATTTAAAAATTTGGAAAAAATGATAGTGGCATTTTTGTAAAGTGGCATGTAAAAGTGGCATATCTTGAAATTCCTCTTTAAAAATTTGAATGGTTAATTTTGTTATAAGTACATTATAAACTAACAAACATGCATGTGTTTGATACTTGATGTTATTATGCAATCTGATATCAGATGTTAACTAGCTAGTTAACAGAAATGAAAAACGATCAAATGATTTATAATAGATTTGTTTACGTGAGTTTTGTATTTATATATACACAAGAGATTTTTTTTTTTTTTTTGATAAACACAAGAGATTTTTTTGTATAGTGATTAAAAATATTTGTTCTATAAGTGAATAAAATTATAGCAAACGCGATTCTTTACGTTGGCATGTACTAAATGCATGTGATTAATTAACATTCATACACAAAAACCATATTCTTTTTCTTTTTTTTCTTTTTTTTTTCGCCACATGTGTGTGAGATCACACTTCAAATTGAGGTTCCAGATCATGTGCATGCAGAAATTTGAACCATATAATTAATCGACAAGGGAATATAGTATTCAGAAGAGCTAGAGTCTAGAGAACTAAACTATCATTTTTTAGTAAACATTTTTAAATCTTTTGCATATCAGATGTGCATATGTTTCTTCGTGCTAATTCTTATTTTTAAATCTCTTGCATTTCATTATATATTTTCGAAGCAACATATTCAACAATTTGGTCGGAAGATGTCGATACATGTAGCTATTCTCCCTATAAGGTTTCAGGTTGCATATTAACATTTTCAGTACAGTTTTAAAATATCAACTAGTTGAAACAATGTCAGTATACGATTTAGTTTTCATTGATATTACTGCATATTTTAGGACAATTTAAATGCAGATTAGATGTCTTATTCAAATATTCGTCTCCAAGATTAATCACGATCTTGTAAAAAAAATATATATAATAATTGACTAAACTATACAGAAAGGTCCTAAATTTTCCCGGACCATACACTAATGCCTAATATATGATAGAAGAACTAATATTTTTTGTGATCTAGGAGTACTGTTGCTTCTAAATTCTACATTTATATTTTAAAAAGTGGCATTTAAGAATAAACGGAATCTAATCTCTAAATCCTAACCGAATAAATATGGATTGGATCCGTCGCATCGATGGTTACAAAGATAAACCATATTATAATTAATCCGAATTTTAAACTTGTTTTTGAAATCTTTTTATTAGCCAGGTCCATGAGCTTAGCGTGCTTGAGATTCCTTACGATCGAGTTATGACTTTAAGTGAAGGGAAGGGTCAATTTTTCGCATATAAAATGAATGAAATAAATAGGGAAAATTGAATGAAGTTATTGTAATTGTTTATTCTGATATGAATAGATGCATATTTCACGTAATTATATCAAACGAGTGTTTTGAACTTTTGCTCAGCTAAGCCATGATTTTTTACATTTCTTTATTTTACCTTACTTTGACTCCACCAACAAGTGAAAAATGTTCTATAGTTTTAGATACGCTGTTGGAATCAAATCTTCTTTCTTTGAATGAGTTGTTAACTTAAGCCAACCATTTTATTCGTTTTTCTCTCTTTTACTGCAGCTATATCGACTTTTCTAACACAAAATATTTAACTATTATAACTTTGTATAATAATACTATATAATAAGATGATGAGGTCATTTTCCCATAAAACTAATACCATGACGATATATTAGTTGAGACATGCATATCTACAAAACGAATATTCGTTGTTCTTATTTATTGATTTGGCGATTAGATTGTGACTAAACAAGTGATTAACTATAATGTCCAACAAATTAAATATACTATAAAAAGTAAAATCTTATATATAATTAGGGAGTTCTCTTTTCATCTAGAGTGTCCACATAGGCAAAACAACATTTAAAACTATTTAATTTTTATATTATATTCATTAAATACATGCTAAATCAGTATTAATTATTTTCCTAACTAATAAATAATTAAATTCAATGAAAAACGTGAATTACTAAGTAAAATGAATGAAAATGAAAATAAAATTTTATGTATATAAGAATATTCAAGGTTTCATAAGTAATAATAATATGAATTTATTTCTTACGATAAAATATATATTACACATACTAAAAAAAATATAATATGCTTATGAATTAAGTGATACAAGAAAAAATAAAATGAGATGACCATATTAAAAAAAAAAAAAAAAAAAAATTTAAATTGATTTTAATATTTAAAACAAAACATAAAATATGAAAAGTTTATTTCTTATTAAAAGATTTTCACCTCAATTAAAAACAAAGTCTCACATTAAATTCATCTTACATATTTTCAACTACACATTATACTTATAAATTAACTTAAGTCCTTGATTTATGACTCTATTAGGAAGAACAACGTTTACAAAATAAAATTCTAAAATCTTAAGTATTTTCCCATGATGAACAAATATATGGTAGATCTAGAAGACAATATATACATATTTGATGAAAAACAATATCATAATTTATAAAATAGAAATTTTGTTAATAAATAAATTAAATACAAAGTGAAGTCATTTTTAATTTTTTCAAAAAAAAACACAAATGGCTAATAATAGATAGAAGAATAATAAAATGTGATAAATTTATATGAACATGAAAAACAAAATTCATTGTCCCAATATATGCATTCCATATGGACCATCCTCGTCATAAAAACAAAAATGGTAGAATAAAATTTGTAGTAAAAATTCATGAATTCATGTTTATTTATATTTATTACTACTTATAATTATTAGAGATTGAAATTAAATTAAAACAAAAATAATAACAGTATATACAAAATATGAAATTCTATAGGAAGACGAACAAAAGTAGATATACAGAGAAAAACGAAATTAGGTTGAAACATGATGAACGCAGTATTAGTGAAAAAGTGTACAAAGATAATTTGACTAAACCGTAGAAAACATTCATTCACAAGACTAACATAAAATCTTTTAGATTTCATTCATTGAAATTTCATAAAATATATGACATAGATTATGAATCATGGTAATAAGATTTTAAGATGATAGAATAAATTTTATCTAAGACGCAATTAACTTTAACACTTAGCTTCAAGATCGCTTGATGAAATCATAGAAACCACATGAAAAGAATTGAAAACTCTAGAATTGAAATACTAAAGTAAGCACAATCGTAAAATAAGCTTAAAATTAAATAAGCTAAAAGGAACTAACATTAAAAAGGCTCCATAATAATTACAAACAAAACAAAAGTGTTAGCTAAAACTTTTTAACAGTAAACCCAAAAAATTGAATACATGACTGGTATAAAATATTGGGACTGTTAGGTGTTGGATGCTCTTCGTAAAATCAAAGGTATATGACATAAATAGTTTTTGGTGCAACTAAAGTATTAAACCAACATAATTTTTTTCTATTGATCTATTGCAAATTATAAATACATATTATGGTGTTTAGAGTAATCCAAAATGTATAACAAGTATATGTACCCACTAATATCAAGAAATGGATTTGTACAATCAAAATATTATTAAAACCTAATGTTAATATATTATCTACATATAAGTAATGTTTTAATGTGTCGTAATATTTAACACTAATTATATTTGATAAAACTATTACATATGTAATTTATTTAATTATACAAGAATATATTCCAAATTGATTAATTACGAAACAGGAACCACATTACATAACTTACAAAAATACAAATAGTCAATAAACCCACGCGTGGTCAATCTCTAGTTAGAATAACAATAATAGATAAATATTGTTAAATTAGTTAAAGTGCACCAGTAATTTAGCTATAATAATGAAAATTAAGATAATGTTTATATTCCCCAACCGTGCGTTTCCATTCACTTTGAATAATCATCATATTCCTAACCAACAATTTGAAGCAAACGGTCGTCTACTTTTATTGTTCGTTTTCTCTTTATATATTTTAATAATTTGTATTATCTGTAAAAGGTACCTTTTCACGTCGAATTATTTACAACTTTAGTTAAAGACAATGCAATAGTTTCATTTTCTGCAAATGCATATCAATTAGCTTAGTCAACAAATTTCTCAATTATATGATATAGCCGAACATCAAATATCCAGTAATACAAACGCTCAATATCGTCTAACTATATGTCATATTAACGATCAACCAGTCAAATTTTATTCGATTATTCCTAAAAAATAGGGCGAAAATTTAATACTTCGTGAAGTCACATTTTCAATATGTTTTTATTTTTCAATTTTATTCCTTCTTTATGTTTATCCATTACATTTATTTCCTCATTTATAATGTTTGTCTCCACCTATTTTTCTTCAAAACTCAAATTCATGAAATGCATGATGTTGTTTGGTGCGAGGGATAATAAATATGGACAATTTCAAAAATGCTAGCCTTGAATTATTTTTTTATAAATATGTCATATCTGAATTATGTTTTTACAAACATGCCACTTATACAACTTTTTAAAAAATTCATATCTCAAAATCGTCGATCTTAAAAAAAATTTTTGATTACTAACAAATCTTACACCCTAAAAACTAAACACTAATATAACATAGTTGACCCAAATAAATGATATTAAATTTTTTGAATAGTGGCATTTTTGAAAAATGGCATATCTTAAATTTTTTTCCGTAGATAGCAACTAATTTGAATTGTTTCAAAAAAGAAAATTAATTAGATTAACAAATAGGATTGAAAGTGGAAACATCAGTCTAATTTTTACAGTTTTATAAATTTTGTATCTCGTCAAAAACACTACTCCCTCCGTTCTCTTTTAATTGATTTTGTAGGAAAAAACAAATATTTTTAAAAGATTAATTTTTCACTTTTTCAATGCATTTTTAATGAAAGTATAATGATGAATTGTAGATTTCAAGACATATTTATTGACTTTATTAGATTATTATTGGTTTAAAGTTATGGAAAATTGTTTTTTGCAAAAAATAAGACATTTATAATTAACCATTAATGTGTTTTCTTAATATTTGTGAAAACTCTAGAAAATCAAACCAATAAAAACAGAGGGAGTATATATCTTTGATTTATACTTCCTCCGTTTCATTTTATAAGATGTTTTGATTTATTTCACGAAAATTTAGAAAATAATAATTACAAATAAAATCTCATTTAATAATTAACTGAAAATATAACTCAACCAACTGACTACGAAATTTAAAAAGACAAAAATATCAAATCACATTAAAATCTGCATAGAAACTAGTAAAACATCTTATAAAATAGAACAAAAATATTTCTCTCAAAAATCTTATACTTTATTTATAATGAACCGGAAGAAGTAATATTTAACGTTATCATTGGAATTGATGTGATACGTAATGCATAGTATTCCATGCATATAAAGAATCATTTGAAAAAGAAAAAACAAAGGTTTCGTGCATGAGATATATCCAAAACTCTAAATTGATTTACCGTATTTTCTTTTTACACTATTAACACATTTTTTTTAGAACACATTACTAATTACAAAATTTTAATACATGGAAATTAATTGGACGCGGTTAGCAAAAATAAAATAAAAATAAATTTATTAATTTTGACTTATCGTATTTATTTCAATGGTGGTACTATCAGCTATGGAAGAGAACAGAAAACCGAAGTTAATACGATTGACACGTGTT
This sequence comes from Draba incana, assembly GCA_963576765.1. Taxonomy (NCBI): domain Eukaryota; kingdom Viridiplantae; phylum Streptophyta; class Magnoliopsida; order Brassicales; family Brassicaceae; genus Draba; species Draba incana. The sequence goes on along the minus strand of OY755202.1, from coordinate 1,509,316 downwards.
TATTCTTGATTGGCTGAGTACACCGTGGCTATTACGCTACTCTGACGTGTCTACATGGGGACCAATGCAATGCGCGTCTCTCTCGCTTATTATTACTCTAATAATATAAAACAATTTTTTAATTTTTTTTTTGTAATATCATTTTAACGTTTCACGTTCACAAATATTAGAATTATGTTTGGAAAAATGTGAATCTCACTTAAGTAAAAAGAGAAATCGAAAATGTAAATGTTCCTTTAGTATTTTATCTTATGAAGGCCTCTAAAGAATACTTAAAAAATTCAACATGTCTTTTTGTTTATTAGCAAAAACTCTAAACAAAAAAAACATTATTGTTGGTTTGGTAAAGAGTGAAGAGATACGAAGAAAATTAAATAGACTTTTGACTCAAGACTGAATTAATACGTGAAATTGAATACAAGAATCAAAAACAAAAAAAAGAAACAAAAAAAAACGTACACTTCCCAAAGCTAATAAAAACCATAACGTATGGATGGATGGCAAAATCTCTGGCTTGTACATTCACGAGCCAACACGTTTGCCTGCCACGTTCCAGACACAAGCCATGAAAGTAACGCGCCTTGTTTTTTTTTTTTTTTTTGGTCATCTGAAATTTTTATATAATAAAACCGATTACAAGATCGAATAAGGGTTTATAAACATTAACCCCAAAAGCTAAGACAACGAAAAACATCAATTTCCGAAGTGAAACACATCTTACATAGTCTAACAGAACTAAGCTAAATTAAGAGGACAACCACAAGCTGATCGGAACATCCTTGAACACCACAAAGACCACTTCCTCAACACCGCTCCACAAACTTATAGCAATCTGAATTCAAGGCATTGAAAACCAACAATAAAGATATAAGAACAAAATCCAATACACTCCGATGTTTCTTCCCCGATACTTGGCCCAATATTGTTAAGGGAAAGCTGTCGAAAAGTATCGTTACAAGAAAAATGATTCATCGAGAACACGAACGCTGCTCTGTTAGACGGTAAGATCAGCCATGAACCCATTTTCATTAACACCAACGTGAATCCTTCATCACCAACCCTATTACACAAAACTTAACTAATCTTCTAACATCACGCTTCGATGCCGAAGAGGACATATCAAATCGAGCCGAGAAAACTTTGCTCGTGATTTAAAGTCCACCAACACATCAATTAGACCCGCGACCAACCACAATCCACTTGAAACAAGCCTACTAACTACTGAAACAAAAGCAATTGATCCTAAGAAAAAACAAGACAAGCAATGACATAAGAGACAAGATATCAAACCCCATCGAAGAGTAGATCATGGTCTAAGCGAATGTGGATCTGAAATGCCCAACAACTCTTGCGAGAAAGGACCCGCGTACCACCGCTTTATGTGTACAACAAAGCCCTCACCACAAGCCATCATTTAGCGCCCAAACCATATCTCAATCCCCAGAGTCACACTCTCCGATCAAAACAACTCAATCCATCTGGAGCACCACTAATCTACGGGATTACAATCGAAGATAAAACCGAAAGGGAAGAGAAGAGGAGACCGGCACCGGTAAAAACCCAGATCTAAGAAAAAGCTTCGAGAGAAAATCCGTCGGCGGCTAGGGCTTACGATGTCTCTATCCAATAATTTTAGTTGTATACTTCTTTATTGTGATGGTTATAACTTCGTCCTGTAACGCGCCTTGTTATAGTTTGAGACTTTGGGTAGGGTTAGTGAAAACTAAAAATATAGGGATTATTAGAGCTTAAAAAAACTAATATTCTCTCCACTTTAATTTAAATATCGTTTTAAAATTAATTATATGGTTTAAAATAAGTGTTTTTTAATATGTTTAAGACTATTAAAATATTTAATTTACCCTTAAGACTAACTAATAATATAACTAACACTTGTAGTCAAATAATTTATGAAAGACATAATAGAATTTTTAATATGTTTTATTAGTTTGTGTGGAAGGTGTCAAAACGACACTTAAATTAAAACAAAGGGAATATATTTTTTTGTTAAAGATTAAAGTAATACATTTAGTACTAATCTTATAATAATTGACCTTACGTTTTTCATTAATACTTTTCAAATAATCGTGGCATACTGGCATTAGAAAAACAAGTAAGTTAATTATTATTTAAGATATGACATAACATAATTTATATAATCATATTAAAAATATATATAGATGTATATTCTCTTTCATTTTCTCTCTTCGTTGTTTCTTTTAAAGATTCTCCATTTTTTATTTTCTTTTCCTTCTCCGTTAAGGAATTGTGTTCAGATCTGGATTAGCGATTCCTACGGTTGATTTTTACTTGGGTTTTCAAGTTTTTCGGTAAATTCGAATTTTGAATCTAGAGATCTGACAAACTTCGTTTTTTTTTTTCGATTGGGTTTTGATGTTTTTATTCTTTTCATTAATCTAACAATTTTTTGGGTTATTGATACGATTGTTTTTGAATCCATTTCTCTTTCGAATTTGGTTATAATCAATCGCAAAATGAGATTACTCTGAATCGTCTTTCAATTTTGGATTTTTTTCCTTCTATATCTCTCAAGTTATAAAAGACCAGATCTTGAGAAAACCCTTGTAAGTAGATATTCTTTTACATCAAAATCTGTAACGGAGCAGATGGTGGAAGATCGTACAAATCTACTTACAAGGGTTTTCTCAAGATCTGGTCTTTCAGAATCCAAATGGCCTTACATGTATCCAGAAGCAGAAGATTCATCTGAATCTAAGCTTATCAATGGCAAAAGAGCATTGGAAGACGATGATGATGAATCCAGAGAAAGAAAATCTCCCACTGATTCAAAATTCAATTCAACAATTTGATTCCAACAACAATGGTGATTCTAATGGTGATGATGGTTCATTAATCAATGGAATTGGTAAAAACAATTTAATAAGCTGTTTGATTCGTTGTTCGAGGTCCGATTACAGATCAATCACTTTCGTAAACCGGAGTTTCCGATCTCTGGTTAAGTTAGGAGACATGTACGGACTGAGGAGGCAAAACTAGATTGTTGAACATTGGGTTTCCTTCTCATGTCATCTTTTGGAATGGGTTACTTTCAATCATGTTGAAAAAAATGGATGAATCTACCAACAATGCCTTCAGGTGTTACATTCATGTGTGGGGATAAAGAATCGCTCGATGTTGGTACCGATTTGCTTGTTCTAGGCAAAAATGATGGTTTCTCTCATGTCATTTATGAATACAGTCTAGGTAAAGATGATAGTTTCTCTCATGACATCTCGATGCAATCACGAATTTTCCCGAGAGAATCACAACCACAAGCGAAAATCCAATCTTTTTCCTACACTCGCTGACCCGAACAAACACCTCATAAAACTTATCTTCATACCTTCCGGTTTAGTAATTTTCTTTTAGATCCCTCAATCTAATATATAATTAGTGAGTTATCTCTTTATCTAAAATGTCCACCTAAGTAAATTGTAACAATTTTTGTTTATTAAAATACAATTTTAAAATTAATATTTAATTCAGTACAATTTACACAAAAATAAAAATCAACAATTTTAAAGACAAAATAAAAAAATCAATAATTAAAAATTAACATGAAAATGAATTATGTAAAAATTATAATATTAATTGGATAAAATAATAATTTAGTAATATATCTATAATAGTACATACAATAAAATTCTGTGAAATATTATTGGTAAGACTAATATACCATTTGATATCAACTAAATAGTTATTTTTATATTAGTGCATCACTAATTTTCCCAAAGTTAGGTTTTCGCAAAGCTAGATTTTCAATATACATTTTCACTTTTTGTTCGCAAATTTTGTTGTTTGATTAATAACATAACACATGCCTGTTCTAACAAGACTTAACCAATAATACGTACTCACAATCAATAAATTTTGAAAAATCATTTCAACTACTTTCATATATAGACAAAACAAACTCCAACACAAATAATCAGAGTTGTAATCTATTTTAATCTAAAAAGAAAATAAAAATGGTCAATATCTAAAATGTGTATCTTTATTTTAATTTTTCAATACCCAAAATTTTGCAATAATGCATATGTATCAAATTTAAGACTTACTCTATGATCAATTTGACCCAAGTATGAATCTGCATTTGTGTTTGCTTGAATTCTATTGTGTTTTTGCTTGAATCTTTCATATATTTTGCTTATGTTTTGTTTGGAAACAAAATTATTTCAATTTTTAAAATGAGAAGAAACTTCTAAAATTGAAATAGAAAAAATATTTGATTTAATTTGTTTCTATCTTGTGATTATTTCATTGCACATCAACTAGTTGAATACAATAATCAAAAACAAAAATACAAAATAAAATCGCACGCTTTCCAATGCTAATAAAAACCATAACGTATCGATGGATGGCAAAATCTCTGCCTGGTACATTCACGAGCCTAAACGTTTGCCTGCCACGTTCTAGACACAAGCCATGAAAGTAACGTTCACCGTTAAATCTAACGGAACTCTTCTTAATAACGGAGTTTTATAAAAAAACAGTTTTTAGGTTTCACGCGCCTTATTATAGTTTGAGTAGGGTTAGTGAAAACTGAAAAGATATGAGATTAGAGCTTAAACTAATAGTACATTTTTTTTGTTAAAGATTAAACTAATACATTTAGTACTAATCTTACAATAATTGACCTTACGTTTTTCTTTCATACTTTTAAAACGGAGTAAACAACGTGAAGTTTCTGAGTGAAAGCAGGAGCAGATCTAGAAATTTTATTTACTGAGTACATAATTTTATACTAAAAAATAATATTATATATCAAAAAATAATTAAAAATTTTCTTATAAATAAATACCATTCTGTAAGAATATTACATATAGTATTTTTATCAGTTGTATTATGGTATATATAATTTACTACGAAATAACTGTTGAAATGGAAATGTTTCCTAAGCATTGATTTAGATAACCTAATTACGTGTATAATAATAAATTTGATTTGAGATCTTTAAATTTTGGAAACAGATTTAATTTTTTTTGATAAGATTGTGATTCAAAAAAGGAATAAATATATTTTTAATGGAGGCACTAATTTAATGCTTAAAAAGTTACACGGCTTATATGGATCCGCCTCTGAGTGAAATGATAAAATGACACGGAGTTTGAAAGGAAGACTAAACGACGAAGAAGAAGAAGAAGAAGCGGTTTCGTAACTGAAACTGAAAAAGCTTTAAGAGGAAAACCCGGAAAAAAGAAGAAGAAATTTTAATTCTTTTTTCTTTTTTATTAATCCAACAGTGTTTTTAGTAATGAATTTATGTTCTGTCATGAATTCATACATAACCGTCGTGTCTCGTTAAAGTAAAAAAAACAGATTTTTTACTTCTTTTTAGCTTTCTTCTTACCCTTCTTTGATTACTCTTGCTTCTTCTTCTTTGATGGGTTAGTGCTTAAAGGGTTTCGATTTTTCAAGCTCGGTTTTTAGTTTTTAAAATTTAGAAGTAAAGCTTGGATTTTTTTTATTTTTTTTTCATTTGGGTTTCTTCGATGGCGAATGTAGATGGTGATTTGAGAAGATCAGGTGAGTTAAATAGTAGTTTCATTTTTCTATTTTTGACTTCAAATTATCCAAAGTTCGGGTTTTTCTTTTCTTTTCTTGCATTTTCTCGGGAAAAAGTCAACATTTTTTTGTGTTCTGTAAATCCGTGGGTTTTAATTTGTGTTATATAGCTTTGAATTTTCCAAATTTGCTTGAAATTGAATTTTTGTTGAATTTTTAGATGATCAATTGTACACGGAGGAGCTATGGAAAGCTTGTGCAGGTCCGCTTGTGGAAGTTCCTCGTTATGGTGAAAGAGTTTTCTACTTCCCTCAAGGTCACATGGAACAAGTAAGCTTCAAAACATTTAAAACTCCAAAATTAGTCAATGTTTTTCCTTCAAATTTGAGAATTTTGATTTTTGTTACAGTTGGTTGCTTCTACTAATCAAAAAGTAGTTGATCAAGATATACCAGTTTTTAATCTTCCTCCAAAGATACTTTGTAGAGTTCTTTGTGTTATGTTAAAAGCAGAACATGAAACTGATGAGGTTTATGCTCAAATCACATTACAACCTGACCAAGATGTAAGTAATGTTTGATTCATTAATGTTTTTGATCAATTTCAGTGAATTTGAAATTTTTTTTTTTATTATGCAGCAAAGTGAACCTAAAAGCCTTGATCCACCTCTAGTGGAACCTGTTAAACAAACGGTTGATTCGTTTGTTAAGATTTTAACAGCTTCTGATACAAGTACTCATGGTGGTTTCTCTGTTCTTCGTAAACACGCCACCGAATGTTTGTCTCCACTTGTAATATGCTTTAATCTCTTATCTAAATTTCAAGATTTTGATATTTCTTTGTGTGAATTTTTTCATTTTTCATTTTGATTCACAATTGTTAGGATATGACACAAGCTACACCAACTCAAGAACTAGTAGCGAAAGATCTTCACGGTTACGAATGGAGGTTTAAGCATATTTTCAGAGGTAATTAATTAACACTTTGAGAGTGTCACTCTTTAGTTTAAGAGTGTAATGAGTTTTTGTTTTCATTCGATAGGGCAACCGAGGAGGCATTTACTTACAACGGGTTGGAGTACATTCGTAACATCGAAAAGACTTGTAGCTGGAGATGCATTTGTGTTCTTAAGGTATAGTTTAAAAAAAAAACTTGAGTCTTAAAATTTCGGAGTTTTACTTCATAGTGATCTTCTTATATTGTTTCTAAGGGGTGAAACCGGGGATTTACGGGTTGGAGTGAGACGTTTAGCTAAACAGCAAAGCACGATGCCCGCATCGGTTATCTCGAGTCAAAGTATGCATTTAGGAGTTCTTGCTACTGCTTCTCATGCTGTTAACACAAAAACTCTCTTTGTTGTGTTTTATAAACCAAGGTAAAGTTTTAAACTTTGCATTTTAGTAATGTGATATAAGCATTAATATCGTCTTTTTGTTTTCAGGATAAGCCAATTTATAATCGGTGCTAACAAATATATGGCGGCGATGAAGAATGGTTTTAATGTCGGTATGCGGTTTAGGATGAGATTCGAAGGAGAAGAGTCTCCTGAGAGAATGTAAACAATCTCATTTCCTCTTTCGGTCATTTGTAGAATTTTTTTTCTCAGTCTAACGGTTTCTTCTTTAGATTTACGGGTACGATTGTTGGTACCGGAGATTTATCTTCTCAATGGCGAGATTCGAAATGGAGGTCATTGCAGGTTTAGTGAATATTTGGATCATTTTCTTGATAATATGAATTTTGTTGCATAGTTTTTGAATGTTTTTTTTTTCTTTTACTTTTTATTAGGTCCAATGGGACGAGCCATCTTCGGTTCAGAGACCAAACAAGGTTTCACCGTGGGAGATTGAGCCTTTCTCGCCATCCGCGGTAACCTCAACGCCTACTCAACCACAATCAAAGTCTAAACGGTCTAGACTCATTGACTCATCAATTTCAACTACACTTCAAAAACAAACTTTAGGTACTTATTAAAATTAACCAAGTCTAATGTTATTACAAGTTTTCAAGAAAGATCTCTAATATAATTGATTTATGGTCTTGCATTGTAGACATTTCGGGGAGTCCTATCGCTTCTAATTTCTTGAACAGCTTCCCGCAGAGCCACGAGCCTAATCCATCATCACTCAAACTAATGTTTCAAGATCCATCAGCCGAAAGAAACTCAAACAAACAACTTTTTACGAGTGGATTACAATGCAAGAACACCGAGACTCCGGTCACAAGTTGTTGTAGGTTATTCGGATTTGATCTCATGTCTGCTCCAATTCCTCCCGACAAGCAACTTCTAAGTGTGGATTCAAACAACTCTGGTTCTACAAAATGTCAAGATCCTGACACATCAAGCCCACCAAAAGAGCAGAAACAACAAACATCCCCAAGAACTCGAACCAAGGTAAAAAACAAAGCATTATTACTCGAAACTCGAAAAGACACAAACTTTTGTGTGTTTGTTTTGAAAGGTGCAAATGCAAGGAACAGCGGTTGGAAGAGCGGTTGATCTAACGTTGTTGAGATCATACGAAGAATTAATCAGAGAGTTAGAGAAAATGTTTGAGATAGAAGGAGAGCTTAGTACTAAGGCCAAATGGGCTATTGTGTTTACTGATGATGAAGGAGATATGATGCTTGTAGGAGACGATCCATGGAAGTAAGTCTCTTTTGAACTCTTAAGCTCTCTTTTTCTAGTTTATATGATTTTCTTTGAAACATATTCTCTTGAAAATGTGTAGTGAGTTCTGTAAAATGGCGAAGAAGTTGTTCATATATTCGAGTGATGAGGTTAAGAAAATGAGGTCAAAGCCGTTGTTGGATGATGAAGGTACGATCGTGAATCTTGAATCAGAGCAGAGGACAGTTATAGGTTAATTATGAAGTTCTTGCTTTTTTGTTTTTGGTTGGATTCGCTTAACGAGTAGCGAAGTTAGGTGGTTTGTTTTATTTTGTTTTAACAAAAAAAATTAAGTAGGTGGGTGGTTTGTTATATAATAAAAAGTTTGTTGCCTCTATTTCATGATTATACATGATCGTGATACATTATTACTTATTAGCCAATTGATCAAGGTTTTTTATAAGTATAATTTTTCTATTTTAATTAGATTTTGATACGTGGAGTGGAAACAATTGATCTATTTAGGAGGGTTTATTGGTTTTGGTATTTTAGTGGATTTTGAAATCCACTCCAAATCCTATGTTATTCGATTTATCATTTTAAAATCCTCATCCAAATCCAATGTTATTCAATTCATCATTTTTAAATCTTCATTAAAATCTCATGTTATTCAATCAATCATTTTAAAATTCTCATTAGAATCCTATGTTATTCAATTTATGATTTCAAAATACAAAATAGAATCAAGTCTTATTCAATATCAAAATTTTGTATAAGGATTTGGATTTGAATGGATTTGGGAGTGATTTTGTGTTAAAAATATGAAAGTGAAATCCTTAACAAAGACTTGTTATTTTGAAATGATTAGACACATCTTCCACATATTTTCCCAAATATTACGTCCAAATTTATTTCTTCACATTATCAAAGTACACAAATATTATGTTCATATTTGTTTTTGTAAATCTCATTATATCTTCAAAAAAGATTTCTCTATATCAACGATGATTTATTTTTATAATGTTTTTTGTTGCTAGATTTAAAAATGCACTTTATTTGATTTTGAAATCTTTTTTGTTGATTATTGAATCCACATTATTTGATTTTGAAATCTTTCTTATTGATTTTTAAATCCATACGATTTGATTTTGAAATCAATGGATTTGCTAATTCTACATGGATTTCAAAATCCATCAAAATACCAAAACCAATAAAACCCCTAACCAAAAACAAAAAAAATTGAAAGATTACAAAAAAAATAATATATATATAGTTTTAGTAAGTAGATATGATAAGTTACAGAGTTAAAATAGACTTATAACCACAAATCTTTGATTACATATATATACATGAATCATAGATTGTCTGATTAACTAAAAAAGCTGAAGAACATTTGTGAAATTAAGTTAAACTTATGATACCTTTAATGACATGATTTCATATTTGGTTGTCTTCATTGAAATGTAAATCACTTGAATTTTTCGAATATAATCTGGCAAAGCCAATTTTTTTTCTAAATAATCTAGCAATAAAAAAAAAAGTTTGGTAGGTAGATGAAAAACGAAAGTTGTGAATAAAATAAATAAACAATAAAAAATCTTTAGTTATACGTATATATATTTGAATGTCGGACTAACTAAAAAATTAAAATGATTTACATAGTTGTGAAATCGAGTTAAACTGATGACGCCTCTAAGAATCAAATGACTTATCAAATGACAGTGTTCCATGTTCGGTTAGATTTCATAATAATGGAAATCACTTAAATTAAGTTAATTAATCTAACGATACAGTGGAAGCCCCTTGGCCCAATGGTCAAGGGTTTAAAGGCTTCTACACCAAGTATGGGGTTCGAATCCCAGATAATACAGTTTATTGTAGATTATTGGAGGAAATCACTTCTTGGAAGTTCTAGAGTGCAGAGAGACCATGTCCATCACCGGAGCATGTCGTACATGCTAAGCCGATCGTCGGGGAGAGTCTGTCGATCATGGAAGATGTCGTACATGCAGAGCCGTTCGTCGAGGAGAGCTTGTCCATCATGTGAGATGTCGCACATAGACAGTTGCATCAGTGGAGATGTCGTACATGGAGAGCTACATCATGGAGGCAAAAGTGGAAGTTATTCATCATAATCGCATAGACAAGAGATAGATTAATATCATCATAATAGAACTAGGTCAAATAGATCAAATTAGTCTAGCGATGATTGTAATATCTATAATAATTCAGACGTTAAAAAAAAATAAAAAATCTAACGATCCATATATAAAAAAAGTTTTAGTGGTGGATGCAAGTTATAGAAAAAAAAGAAAAATCAGAAATCTAAAATTTGTAATCACGGATATATATATATATATATATGCTAAAACTCTCGCATTCGGTCAAAAAAAACACAAACGATTAATTTTAAACTATAGTTTGTACCTTTATATAATTTGGTCATGTTCGAGGTAACGTAGACTTCATAACCATAGCCGATTTTGTCTCCCACAAGAAGAATTCTATTCACAAACAACAACAAAAATGAATTTTAGTCAAGAAATCATCAAAAACACTAAAGCATAAGTAAATTGATCTCGACTCGACAAGAAATTTTTGAACACTTACTCCATTATCGACATAGTAAAAATTTAACAGATGAAACTTTGAACCCTAACCAAGAGAACCAATCTTAAAACCCTAATCAAAACTCTCATTCTTCTTAATCAAACCCTAGTACTGTTAGATCTATCAACAAACCAAAAATCTATTAAAACGCGTATCAAAAAGAAAATCGTGTGAAGAGATTAACATACCTGTGCGTATCCTGCCTACAAAATCTTGTCGGAAAAAACGCAATGAATCATATTGCACAATTGATCTCTCTGTATCGAACAAACATTATAAAAAAAACTTAGGTTTTAGGTTTGAGGTGGCTTAGGTTTATATTAATAGGCAAATTTCAAAATAATCTAACGGTAATCTTCAACGACAATTTTTTTTTTTCGGTGAACCGAGAGAACTAATGGGCCTAATTTCTTAACGAGGCCTGATTAGTCTATATAATCACGATTACATATTTAGGATCATTAACTATGAATAATATTTAAATAAAAATAATTAATGTCACATCTTAACATTTACAAAAATATATTCGCTATAATGACGTATGATCAAAACTTCATATATACAATATGTTTTGAATCATAGAGGTAAAGGTTTCTTGTTTCATATAAAGACTATATAATTTATTAACTAATTTTTTTTAATTGAATGTAAAATTTATTCGAACCCAAAAAAATCGTTTTTACAAAAAAATGCATTTTTTCCTGAAAGTTTATGTTTGTGACAATAAATTGAGTTTTAGAACATTTCCCCATGAGGCAAACCACAATTTTATGCCATCATCATATCGAGCATCTTCCATCTCTCGTATCGAAGACAAACGGTTTCAAATTTGCCTATAAATAGTTTGAGCCAGTTGCAAAGCCATTCTTGGTGTTTTACCATGTCGTCATTTGTTGCGTTCTCGCCAAATCGAATTAAGAGTAATCTGGAAAGAATAGTATAAGAGAAATAAAAGTGTTCTATCTTGCGATGTGTCCAATAACAACTCCACGATTATGTCTCAACCCTAGAAGAAGTTAGACATCAACATATTACGGACCAAAGTACGCCATACCTCTTCCGAATAGCGACACATGAAAAGAGGTGATGTCGAGTTTCCAAAGAATTTTGACAGAGGACACAAATTTTGTCCACACCTAAGTTCTATTTAACCATTCTCTCTCCCGTTGATAACCTATTATGAAAGGTTAACCATGTGTGAAAAGCATATTTAAGAGTAGTATAACTGAACCAAACTCCCTTTGTCCATTCTTGAGTTGGTGCTTCCTCACATATTAAAATCCATGTTGCTTTCGAAGTGAATAGCCGTCTGAAATTATCACCCTTTTGTTGCCACAAGACTACTTCATTTTCATTGGTGAACCCCTTCCACCATGTTAATAATTAATTAATTTATTTATTTTAAAAAAAATAAAAATAATAATAATTAGTTTATTAACTATTATTGTATATGAATATATCAAATTCGGTTTCACGACGTCGTTTAGCGTAAAGTGTTTACTTTTCCGACGTGGCTTTTGTCGTAATGGACTAATGATGTGTTAGCAAATATCTAAAAAATGTCATATCTTTTATATGTCATCTGATGTGTTTTGTACATGAATAGTAGAATGTTTTATGGGTGAATTTGCTCAATAACAAAAAAAAAATTAATAATTAAGGATCTAACTAAAATTGAACCATGTGGCCAAATAATAGTCATTAGTTTTAGGGTATTTGGTTGGATTGTGAATTATAGTTTTTTTCATGTAAATACATGCCAATTCCTCATGTTTTATTCCCCTACTATTGTTTTATTTTAATTTGTGAATTTTTCTTGTTGGAATGTAATGATGTTTTCTAATTTATCATCTTATCTCCTCTAGTTTCTGTTTGGTCTAATTATGTTGATTAAAATGGTATTAGGCTCAATTAACGAACCCATATCATTGTTCATGTGTAATGATGATGGTTTCTATACCCTGCTTATTTATAGACATTTGACGAATGAAAAATGTGTTAATATCCCAGACATATTAGTATGATAATTAATTTTGTTAAATAATTATTATATTTCTAAGAAGACAAATAGCAATCACCTGCTCCCTTATTCTAGGGTTTCGCGTAATAAAATAATCTGCTCCCTTTTATTTTTCTTTGTTATTATACATTTTACTGATAATTTTGACTTTATTAGTATTAACAAATCCTCACCTGATGACAAAAAAAAAAAACAAATCCTCACCTAAGACCACGTTCATAGTATTTTAATAATTTCGTTAATTCTCATTATAATCTTTACTTCTTTAGACATGCGAACTAAGCTTGAGAGATCATTAGCTCGCTGTCGGTGACTCGGTGGAAATGTTCACCGATGAAACCAATTTTATTTATGGGTCCATTTAAGGCTTTATTTAAATCGTTAATCACATAATAAAGTCATTTGTCGGTAGGTAATTTTGACGTCAGCTTCCATAATTTCTTAATATACACATTTTTGTTGAACCAAAATCACAAAAATTTCATAATTATGAATGACATTCAGTCAAACAGTATGCTAGACTGCTAGTAAGCACATGATCGATTATATGATTAAAAAGATGATTAAATGTTAATTACACATCATTGATTAATAAAATTAAAAGATGGTCAAGACGAAAATAAGATGTTTAAATAGTTGTTTTACGAGACTTTTGCGTCTTTCTTTTTCCATTTTACCCAAAAAGCGCAAAACACAAACACCACCAAATCCAAAGTGTGATGTTTCTTCACTATGGAAAGGAAAAAAATTCTGATTGACTACTAAAAATAACCATATAATCTTAAATTAATAAGATTATTAATATATTGGGCTTTACTCTTAAATTATTTTCATTTTTATTAACTTTATAATGATAGAGCTGTTGGAGTAAACTTGAAGCCTAAGTTATCCTAAAGAGATTAGGAATAAGAGATATCTAATTATAATGTGAAAGAGGAAATTATCCTTTTAAGAGAAAAGGAAGATTGTTTAGATACTTCTCCTATATAAGATGTTATGAACGTGTGGGATAATGTGTGTGAGTTGTATAAGAGATTGAGAGCTTTAGTTTTGAGTAATTTTCTAAAGCTAATAAGAAAGAGAGATATTCTTATTAATCTTGTGCAATTTACATCTTTGTTAGTTTTTCTATATTTGGTATCAGAGACGAAGAGATTCTTGTTGTGACATAGCTGGAAGATGACGGACACCAATCGTGAAATTGTTGTGGCAAAACCAAAAGACAAAGGAGGATCTTCCTCCATCTCGTGTCCGATGTTAACCGCCACAAACTATACAGTTTGGGCGATGAGAATGAAGGTTACGATTAAAGTTCACAAAGTTTGGGAAGCCATTGATGCAGAAACAATTGATGGTGATAAGAATGATATGGCTATTGCACTTTTGTTTCAATCGATTCCAAAGACTCTAATTCTTCAAGTCGGAGAACTTGATACAGCCAAGAAAGTATGGAAAGCTATTAAAGCTCGACATGTTGGAGCCGAAAGAGTTAGAGAGGCTAGGTTACAAACTTTGATGATTGATTTTGATTGTTTAAAGATGAAAGACTCAGAGACTATTGATGAGTTTGTTGGAAAAATATCAGAAATCTCTTCCAAATCCGCTGCCTTAGGAACAATTATTGAAGAACCTAAATTGGTTATGAAATTCCTTAAAAGTCTTCCTCGGAGAAAGTATATACATCTAGTTGCTTCTCTTGAACAGGTACTGGATCTTAATACCACAAGCTTCGAAGATATTGTTGGACGCCTCAAAGCTTATGAAGAAAGAATTTTCGAAGAAGACGAGTCTCAAGAGGAACAGAGTAAACTAATGTATGCTAATACAAGTGCTTCTACAGGTGCTTCTCCAAGCTACTCAAATCAACAAGAGTACAATGGGAATTACAGAGGCAGAGGAAGAGGGGGACGTTTCTCCTACAGAGGAAAAGGTCGTGGACGTTATGGAGGAAGAGGAGACATCTCACATATCACATGTTTTAGGTGTGACAAGCAGGGACACTTTGCGTTTAATTGTCCCGACCGTTTACTTAAATTACAAGAAACTCATGAATTAGAGGAAGATACAGAGGATGCAGATGAACTCATGATGCATGAGGTCATTTTTCTCAATGAAGAGCGTTGTGTACCAAGTAAATTCGAAACAAACACTGATGGAGAGAATGTCTGGTATCTAGATAACGGGGCTAGTAACCATATGACGGGAGACAAAAGATACTTCGATATACTTGACTCCTCCATTACCGGAAAGGTACGCTTTAGAGACGATTCGAGAATTGACATTAGAGGAAAAGGTACAATTGCTTTCATTGACTTGAATGGGAAATCAAGAACAAAGACAGATGTGTATTACATTCCTGAGCTTAAGAGCAACATAATCTCTTTTGGTCAAGCTACGGAATGTGGTTGCGATATCAGATTAAGAGGTGGATACTTGACGATGCGAGATCATAGTGGAAAGCTTCTTGTTAAGGCAGAGAGATCCCAAAATTGTCTATACAAGGTTAGAATGGGGCTACAAAATAATGCTTGTCTTTACTTAACAAGCATTAATGAATCAAGTAGGTGGCATGCATGTATGGGGCATGTAAATTTTCCCACACTCAAGTCTATGTTTGATAAAAATCTTGTTCATGGTGCTCCACACACTGATTTTGAGAAAGAAATTTGTCGTTCGTGTTTGCTTGGAAAACAAACAAGACAAATGTTTCCACAACAAACTATTTTCCGGGCAAAACTTGAGCTTATCCGTGGAGACCTATGTGGACCAATTACACCAAGAACGAGTGCTGGAAATAGGTATGTGTTTGTTCTCATTGATGATTATTCTCGCTACATGTGGACGATTTTACTAAAAGACAAGGGAGATGCATTCGTAAAATTTCAAAATTTCAAGACTTTGGTGGAGAAAGAATCAGAAGCTCGAATAGGAACTTTGAGAACAGACAGAGGAGGAGAATTTGTGAGTCTTGAATTCAACTCGTTTTGTGATACTTCATGGATTAAGAGACAACTTACTACCCCATACACACCACAACAAAATGGTGTTGTAGAAAGACGTAACAGGACAATGATGGAGATGGAAAGAAGTATTCTGAAGCATATGTGATTCCAGAGGTTTTAACCCCAAAATAAATCCGCAAGTGTACAGACAAAAACAGTAGTATTTTAGGTATCGAATCCACAGAGACCAAGGTTACTCTATGAAGCTATGGATTTATATTTAAAGCTAAGACAAAATGGGAGTTGGTTTGCAGTGAAACAATGAACAGAACGATAATTAAAACGATGTAAATTCAATAAGATAAAGGCACTAGATCAGGATCATTCGCCGGTGAATTCGGATTTAGGACTGAGCATCTATTCAGGATTCAATTTTAGCGCAATCTAGAACTCAAACATAAAGTAATATTGTCCCACTGTCGTGATGTATCAATATCTTTATTTAACACCCTAAATGCCTAAACTGTCTTTTGGATTCAGAGATGTTGATAAGCATTAACAAAATGGTTCGATTTGTTCACAATCGATGGCAACAATCAACTGTCGTTGGTTACACACCGATTGCTCATCAATGGTTTATCTAGCAACCTAGAGCACTATCGTGAATAAGTTAAACTTGAAATCATAGACTAGGTGATCAAATTAGCCTAAGCATTACGAATCCCGATTGATGAAGACAATGATATCATTTCCTATTTAGCTCAGTCACTATCATCCTAATTCACCATTGAAATCCCCTAATCTAGCTATGAGACTACTCAACCATGGAAATCCCCTAATCTAGCTATGAGACTACTCAATCAAATGAGAATGATTCATCATAAAAAAGCAAAGAGATAAGGGTTTAAGAAATCTTCTCAATAGAAAATCGTGGATGATCCTCCAAATCTTACAAGCAAAATCCAAGGAAATGAAAACACTTGATGGATCTCAAGATCTTAGAACAAATGAGTCTCAGCCTTTTGAATGGGGAAAAATGAAAAATCAGAAAAAAGTGAACTCTGTTTTAGAGAGTGGCTGGGTCTTATTTATAATAAAAAATTAGGGCAACCGGTTCTGGGTGACCGACCGGTCGGTCTGGACCTGGACCGGTCGGTTTATCTTCACAAAGTCTCGGCTCTTCAGGTTTGGAGACCGGTCGATCTACATCCGGACCGGTCGGTCCGGATTCCAGGGGCTTCGGCTCCTTGAGCTTCAAGAGTGGACCGGTCGGTCTACCCATACGGACCGGTCGGTCCACCCATACGGACCGGTCGGTCCAGATTCCAGGGGCTTCGGCTCTTCGGGTGAGCAGGTGCTCGGTTAGGAAAAATCGCCTTTTGGCTCCGGATTCCAAACCGAGCAGGTGCTCGGTTAGGAAAAATCGCCTTTTGGCTCCGAATTCTTCTTTTTTGCTCCAATGACCCCAAATGACTTCAATCCATGCTTGAGAGCCTCCTAGAACCTGAAAAGACACGAAATGAACTAGAAAGAACCGAAAATAAATAGAAAACAATATGTAAAAGAGACCAAAATACTAATATATCAACTCCCCCGGACTTAGACCTTTGTTTGTCCTCAAACAAAACAAAATCTAGAACAGAAAAGTGCTCGAAAAACGGGATGGAATTCACTCGCTAGTTGAAAAGATTTCAAACTTCATACTTTCGTCATCGGGCCTTAGAACATGTACCGTAATCAACCATGGGGTTCATAGCTTAAGCTTAGTCATCCACAACTCATCAAACGTTGGCATCCTCAATATCATCTCTTAAATAGATTAATGAAAATGAAAGTACGGTGATCTTACCCAAAGGAGATCGTTTCAAGGGGTGCCGACTTCTTCTAACCAAGACCCTTTCCTGCATACTCATTTAAAACTCAAATCCTCTCTCAAAATTAGTTATTGTTATTGGCTTTAATAGTTATATACTTGATTTTTTTTTTTTATTATTTTTTTTTTATATGGGACGAATCTTATGAGGTCGCAAAGGAGATACGGGTTTACGCATCATCCCCTGGTTCACTCGAAACTTTTAGTTTCCCTTACAACATGCCTTCCGTGAGGTCACAAAAGAGACACGGGTTTACGCATCATCTCCTGGCTACTTTGGGCATATTGCTTTGAAGTTTTTTTTTTTTTTTTTTTTTTTTTTTTTTTTTTTTTATGGGACGAATCTCCATGAGATCACAAAGGATACACGGGTTTACGCATAGTCCCTTGGGTCACTTCGATCCTTTTAGTTTCCCTTACAACATGCTCTCCTGAGGTCACTAAAGATATACGGGTTTACGCATAGTCCTCAGGGTCACTTGAGCATGTTGCTTTGAATAAAGAGAGGAGTGTTAAAGAGTATACTAGATGGAGAGTTGCGGTGTCTTACATGGTTCGAAAAAGTCTTGCCCAATAAACATCAAACCCCTGATAGAGAAATTAAAGATCAAGATTAGGTGACAAATAAATTCGAGATGACATTGGATCAACCTAATTCCGATAAGTGTGGGAATGTTTCAACCACCCATGACCTTTCCGTAACAGGATTTTGGCCACGCTGTAAGTCATGCAAGTAATCCTTAGTCCGAAAAGAATTCCAAAAGATCAAGTTCATTATTCCAAAAACAGACTCAAAAACAGACTCAATAAAAATCGAAAATAAGTTCGTAAAACAAAATACTTAGGACTAACACAACAACCATACCGCTCCCCCGCACTTAAATCACACCGTCTCCGGTGTGAAAAAGTTTAGGAGAATGGGGACAAAACACAAAGATAAATAAAATGGATAATACAATGATAGTAGAAGGGTGAAAGAGATATCACCAGGTGGAAGCTTCATCGCGCGTCTTTCTCTTCTTGTGGGCCAATGGCTGCTCCGAACTTGAGGTGGAGGACGATGGAACTAGTTGGACTTTGGAAAGTGTCTCCAAAATCTTTTGCATTAGGCTGTTGTTCCTCATCGTTGATTTGATCATCCATTGCCTATACTCAACACCATCAGCATCATCAGAGATGGGAGGGAGATCGAACTCACCAGGAGTAGGGATGGTGTTGTAAGTGAGGCGAGGGATGGAAGAGCCAACGTCCTCGAAGCTGGGTTGTGGGCAGGTGGTCGGTTTTGATTCGCTCTTATGTGAGCAGGTAGTCGCTTTGGTAGGTGATATGTTAGGTTTTTGGCCTAATTTACCCATGGTTTTGTGTTGCATTTCTTGTCTTTTTGTTTCCTTTTGATGTCTTTTCAGGTTCTACAATGCTTTGGAGCCTAATTTGGAGCTGCTGGAGCTCTATGAAGAAAAGGAGAAGAATTGGAGCAAAAAGAAGAGTTTTCACTCCACCGAGCACCTGCTCGGTCCGAGCGAGCACCTGCTCGCACCAAGACACCAGAACCTAAACCTAATAAAGCTGTGGCCGCCGAGTTCATCTGATGGCCCACACGATCCCAAGGAGTTAATGAGTCAACATCAATCCCTTTTCATTAGGGAGATGATTGATTTTAATCATAAATGGGATTTCTACTTACTTTCCTTCTTTTGTTTAAAAGAGTATCTTTTGTTTTTAATGCTTTTCCTTGTATTTTAAAAAGAAGGATTTCTGATCAGAGAGGAAGACCTTTTGGATCACGAAATATTCAATAGACTTAGAGTTTTTCTTCTTACGTTTTGAATAAAAGTATTTTATTTCTTCAATTGTTCTTCATCATCCGAATCATTACTTTCACCATTGGAGTTCCTTGTTCATTTCCGAATCATCATCCAATAATCATCTAGAGAAGAATTCCTAACCCTTATCCTTCTTATTCATTTCATTATGAGTTTCAAGATTATTATTGTTTCATTTGATTCGATCATGTCCGAGTAGTTCCATAACTAGGTCGGGGTGATTTCGATGGTGATTTAGGGCTTTAGATGGTTGAGCCAAATAGGGAATTCTTATGTCTTCATCTCTAGGAAGTCTCAATGCTTAGGCTAAATTGATCACTTAGTCTATGATCTCTAGGTTTAATCTATTCACCAAAAATGATATAGGTTGCTAGAATTACCTTTGATGAGCATTCGGTGGTAACCAAAACACCATTGATCGTTCCCATTGAATGTGAACATATTGAACCATTGCATTAAGGCTTGTTTACTTCATTACTAAATCCACTCGAAAGTGTAGGTATTTAGGCTGTAGACAAAGGTATTGATACATCGCCAAAAGCGGGGCAATACATATTTATGTTTGAGTTCTAGACCGCATTTAAATAGACCCTGAATAGAAGCTCAACCCAAGTGCCCGAAATCACCAAAGAATCATCTCGGCTTAGTGCCTTTTATCATTGTTTAATTACCGATTTTTATTCCAAGCACCTGCTCATTTACATTGAGCACCTGCTCACGTCAGTTTACAACTCATTTAATTTATCTTAGCTTTATTTGAAATCTATAGATTCATAGTGTAACCTTGGTCTCTGTGGATTCGATACCTTATATACTACTGCTTTTGCCTGTGCACTTGCAGCATTATTTTGGGTTAAAACTCGAGACTATCAAGTTTTTGGCGCCGCTGCCGGGGACCAATAGCGTTACCTTTGAATTTTGGTTTTATTTATAGTCTAAGAATTTTGCTAATTTTGTTTTTTTGTTTTTGTTTTTGTTATGTTTCAGGTGTATGACCAGTAGAAGAACGAGGAGAAATCTGAACGAAGATCTAGTCAGTCATACGAACGAAGAGTTAGCTCGTCTCGAACGTCAGAATCGCCGCCGAGCACCTGCTCAAACCGAACGAGCACCTGCTCGCTCAGAAAACATGGCAGATCAGGAAGCTATGAATGCTCAGTTACAGATTTTGAGAGATCAAATCACCCAGTTGCAAAGGCAACAGCCGCGGGGTCAGCCGACCATAGGGGATTCGGATAATCCCCATGCGTTCTATCAAAACCGTTCGGCCATTGTCATTCCGACCATTCAGAGACAAGATTACGAGGTCAAGGCTCAGTTAATTTCATTGGTAAAGCAGCATCTATTCCATGGTCTACCCGCTGAAATACCAATGGACCACATAGAGAACTTCGAGGAAATCTGTAGTACTACGGGTTCTAATGGTGTTCCAACCGATTTTCTGAAATGTAAGTTGTTCCCATTCTCTCTCGCAGACAAGGCACAAAGATGGTTAAAGTCACTGCCGGCTGGTTCATTGAGGACTTGGGATGAGGCTAGATCCGCGTTCTTGGATCATTTCTATACGAAGTCCAAAACGGCCGCTTTGAGGAACAAGATTGCATCCTTTCAACAACACTCCGGAGAAGCTTTTGGTGAAGCTTGGGAAAGACTCAAGGAGTATAAGAGGGAGTGTCCTCATCACGGTTTCAAGGATGAGCAAATCTTGAACATATTCTACGATGGAGTCGATTGGGATTACCGTAATGCTTTGAATGCCGCAAGTAATGGAGACTTCATGACCAAGACTAAGGAAGGTGCATTTGAGCTCATCGAAAACCTTGCCTCAAGCTCCAACAACAAGGCTCCCGAGTACGATAGAACCAAGAAGGTCAATAGTGTGGACTCTCAAAAGATCGATGAATTAACCGCAAAAGTGAACTTGCTTCTACGAGAGACTCAAAGGCCGGTTAAGTTCATGGAAGAAGATGGGGCTGCCCCTAATGCTCAAGAGTTTGTGGAAGATCAAGAAGATGGTTTGGAAGAGGTCAACTATGTGAATGGCCAAGGGTACCAAAACCGAGGGTTCAACCCCAACTACCGAAGCCACCCAAACCTCTCCTACCGCAACACCAACGTGGAAAACCCCCAAGACCAAGTCTATCCGCAACAAGGGGGTACAAATCAGAAGTTCTACTCCAACAACACTCAAGTGAAGCAATTCGTTCCCAACCAAAGTCAGAACCGGTTTCAAGCAACAAACCAACAACAAACCGTTTCCGCGCCTCAATCCCAACAAGACGATTTGAAAGGTCTCATTCATCAAGTCTTGGCCAACCAACAGCAGACGTCAACCGAGCTGAGCAGTAAGATGGACAACATGTACAAGGATCTCCATGCAAAGTATGAGGCCGTGACCGCACATGTAAAGAAGTTGGATACACAAGTAGCTCAAACCGCCGAGGCTATTCAAAGACCGGTTGGTGCTCTTCCTGGCCGTGGTGAAGTGAACCCTAGGAAGGAGTATTCGCCATGCAATGCTGTTGAGTTAAGAAGCGGAAGAGTGTTGGCACAACCTACGGCCACAACCT
Source organism: Draba incana (assembly GCA_963576765.1). NCBI lineage: Eukaryota > Viridiplantae > Streptophyta > Magnoliopsida > Brassicales > Brassicaceae > Draba > Draba incana. Next base: position 1,487,341 of record OY755202.1, on the reverse strand, counting down.
CTCAAGTTAAGGCCAAGGAGAAAGTTGTTGAGCAACCGGCACAAGAGGATGATTTGGCAGAGAATGTGATGCATGAGGAGGCTGGCTCTAGCTCAGAAACCACACCAGCTACTGTTCCGATCAATCTGGAGAAAACACCCCAGCGAGCACCTGCTCAGCCGATCGAGCACCTGCTCGCTCAGAATGTTCCCGCGAAATTTCCAGAAGCTCAGACCGAGAGAGTCTATGTGCCTAAGATACCCTACTCAGTGCCTCCCAAGAGATCTAAGAAGGATTTGGAGGATGCTAAGTGTAAGGAAATGATTAAAGGCTTGGAGGTAAAGCTTCCGTTATCCGATGCGGTTCAAATGGTACCTTCTCTCAAACGGTACATGAAGGAGCTAATTTCTGGAAAAGTTGTGGAAGAGGAGAGTGTGATGATGGTTTCCAAAGAATGTAGTGCAATACTTCAGAGTAAGGTGTTGACTAAGAAAGGCGATCCCGGGAGGTTTGTGATTTCGGTAAAAATTGGGCCATGCACGTTCGCATGCTCACTGGTTGACTTGGGTTCAAGTGTTAATTTAATGCCTTATTCCGTTGCTAAACGTTTAGGTTTTACCGATTTCAAACCAACTAAGATCTCCTTGATTTTTGCAGATAGATCCACTAAACTGCCTGTAGGTATAATCGAGGATTTACACGTCCGCATAGGAGACACTCTAATCCCAACCGATTTCGTGGTTCTAGAGCTCGATGAAGAACCAAAGGACCCACTGATTTTGGGGAGATCATTCCTAAACACGGCGCGTGCAATCATCGATGTTGAACAAGGTATAGTCGACCTCCGTCTCGGAGACATGGTGGTACGGTTCGAGATGAGTAAGATGCTCAAGAGGCCGATGATAGATGGGCAAACCTTCGTGATCCACGATGACTCCGAGATATCGGAAGATGTGGTTGAAGAGATCCTAGCAAAGGACTCTCTCGAAGTTGCATTGACAAAAGCCGAAAGTGAACACGGATTTCTAAGTGAAGACACCCAAGGATATGCCAAGTTTCTGGATTCCAACACCAGAATAGAGAAAGAAGATGAGTTCCAGAGTCTGACCGAGGGCACAGAAAACGATGTTCTGCCAGATTCCCAGCGAGCACCTGCTCGCTCCGACCGAGCACCTGCTCGGACCGAAAACCAGAACATCACCGGATCATGGAGCGAGCTGAAAGCTCCAAAGGTAGAGTTAAAAACCCTCCCAGCGGGGCTCAGGTATGCATTTCTAGGTCCTAACTCTACATATCCTGTTATAGTGAATGCGGAATTGAATAATGTTGAGATCACTTTGCTTTTGTGTGAGTTAAGGAAATATAGAAAGGCCTTGGGATATTCGTTAGATGATATAACCGGTATATCTCCCGACTTGTGCATGCACCGAATTAATCTAGAGGATGAATCGATGACTTCTATAGAACATCAGAGACGGTTAAACCCGAATCTAAAGGATGTCGTAAAGAAAGAGATAATGAAACTTCTAGAAGCTGGTGTGATCTATGCTATATCTGATAGCAAATGGGTAAGTCCGGTGCATGTTGTACCTAAGAAAGGAGGTATCACGGTAATTAGGAATGAGAAAAACGAATTGATTCCAACTAGAACGGTAACGGGTCATAGAATGTGCATAGACTATAGGAAATTGAATGCTGCTACTCGCAAAGATCATTTTCCTTTGCCTTTTATTGATCAAATGCTTGAACGTCTTGCTAATCACCCTTACTACTGTTTTCTAGATGGTTACTCAGGATTTTTTCAGATACCCATCCATCCCGATGATCAGGAAAAGACAACGTTCACATGTCCATACGGCACATTCGCATACCGCCGGATGCCATTTGGTTTGTGCAACGCCCCAGCGACTTTCCAACGTTGTATGATGTCCATTTTTACTGATTTAATTGAAGATATTATGGAAGTATTTATGGATGACTTCTCTGTGTATGGGAGTTCTTTTTCTGTTTGTTTGTCTAATTTGTGCAGAGTATTACAAAGATGCGAGGAGAAACATCTAGTGCTGAATTGGGAAAAGTGCCATTTTATGGTCAGGAATGGGATAGTACTTGGGCACCGGATTTCAGAGAAAGGGATAGAGGTTGACAAGGCTAAGATAGAGGTCATGATGAGTTTACAACCGCCTACTACGGTCAAAGGAATCCGAAGCTTTCTAGGCCATGCCGGGTTCTACCGTCGTTTCATCAAAGACTTCTCCAACATTGCTAGGCCTCTCACTAGATTGCTGTGTAAGGAAGTCAAGTTCGACTTTGATAGAGATTGTTTGGCTGCGTTTCATACTATCAAGGGTGCCTTGGTTAGTGCACCAATAGTCCAACCACCGGATTGGGACTTACCGTTTGAGATTATGACGGATGCGAGTGATTTTGCTGTGGGGGCTGTTCTTGGTCAAAGGAAGGACAAGAAGCTCCATGTGATATATTATGCTAGCCGGACGATGGATGATGCTCAATGTCGGTATGCAACCACCGAAAAGGAGTTATTGGCGATTGTTTTCGCTTTTGAGAAGTTTAGATCATACCTCGTCGGTTCTAAGGTAATTGTTCACACCGACCATGCTGCGTTGAAGTACTTGCTGACCAAGAAAGATGCCAAGCCTAGGCTATTGAGATGGATACTTTTGCTTCAAGAGTTTGATTTAGAGATCAAGGACAAGAAAGGGTCCGAGAATGGAGTTGCTGATCATTTGAGTAGGCTGCAAGTTGAAGATGAGACACCTATGGAAGACAGCCTGCCAGATGAACAAATTTATTCGATCTGCGAAAAATTTCCAGAAGCTGAGCGAGCACCTGCTCGGACTGACCGAGCACCTGCTCGGAAGATTTTTTGTGGAATTATCCAGAATGCCCAACCTTCGAGTTTCCCTTGGTTCGGTGACTTTGCTAACTACTTGGCAGCTGATAAGGTTCCGGAAAACCTAACGGGAAGCCAAAAGAAGAAGTTTTTCCGAGATGTTAGACGATACTATTGGGACGAGCCGTACTTGTACAAGCAATGCTCGGATGGGCTGTATAGAAGATGTGTTTCGGAGGAGGAAATCCCTGGGATCTTGCACCATTGTCACGGTTCATCTTATGCCGGACACTTTGCCACATTCAAGACGGTTACAAAAGTGCTACAAGCGGGTCTTTGGTGGCCAACGATGTTCAAAGATACGAATAGGTTTGTTGCTCGATGTAACGCGTGTCAAAGGCAAGGGAACATCAGCAAGCGCAATGAGATGCCTCAAAATTTCATCTTAGAAGTAGAGGTTTTCGATGTTTGGGGTATAGACTTCATGGGACCGTTCCCTTCCTCCTATAAGAACAAGTACATACTTGTAGCCGTTGACTATGTTTCCAAGTGGGTCGAAGCACAAGCCAGCCCGACTTGTGATGCTGCGATAGTTACCAAGTTACTCAAAACGGTGATTTTCCCTAGGTTTGGAATTCCGAGAGTTGTGATAAGTGATGGAGGTTCACACTTCATTAACAAGGTTTTTAAGAACTTGTTAAGGAAGAATGGAGTCACACATAAGGTAGCCTCTCCTTATCATCCTCAAACTAGTGGACAAGTAGAGGTCTCCAATAGAGAAATAAAGAGTATCTTGCAAAAAACAGTTGGTACAACGCGTAAGGATTGGGCGAATAAACTAGATGACGCTTTGTGGGCATATAGGACAGCATATAAGACTCCGTTGGGGACAACGCCTTTTCATTTGGTGTATGGGAAGGCATGTCACTTACCGGTAGAATTGGAATACAAGGCGGCATGGGCTGTTAAGCGACTTAATTATGACATCCTTAGTGCATCCAAGAGGAGATCCATGCAGCTGCATGAGTTGGAAGAAATTAGGCATCTCGCCTATGACAATTCCCGAATCTACAAAGAACGGACCAAAGCTTACCACGACAAGAAGATTATCCCTCGAAACTTTGCTCCTAACGATCAAGTTTTATTGTTTAACTCTCGTTTTAAGTTGTTTCCAGGGAAGCTAAAGTCGAGATGGAGTGGTCCGTTCACCATCAAAGAGGTGAAACCATACGGGGCCGTAGTGTTGCTAGACACTAAAGGAGGAGATTTTGTTGTTAATGGTCAACGTCTCAAGCCATACCTTGCGGATACATACGTGGGAGAAGTTGAATCAGTCACTTTTAGTGACCCTCCTCGAGCCTAAAGGGTTTCCAAAGTCGAGCTAACGACTTAAAACAAGCGCTTGGTGGGAGGCAACCCACCGGTAAGGATTTTTGTATAAATTTTGAATTTTAATCCCTTTTATTACTAACATTTCACTTGTGATTTCAGTAATTACATTCTGCGAAAAAGTGTAAAATTGCACCGAGCACCTGCTCGGAAGGAGCGAGCACCTGCTCGAAACCAAAACGCAGCAATTCTCTCAGATTAGCAGAACACAAAAAAAAAAAAAAAAAAAAAAAAATAATAAAAAGATATAAAAGAAAAAGAAAAACAGAAAAACATTTGATTTATTCCTTATTTCCTTTTTATTTTACTTCCTTTTATTTTCCTCTTTATTTCCTTTTCAATCTTTTGCCAAAAACCCTAACCACTCATTCTTCTTCCTTTTTGCAGATAAAGCCAAACTTTTTGATCTCCCCCTCTTCCCCAAAACTGCCGAGCCTCTCTCCACTTTCCCATCTCCCTTGAAAACCGCCACTCAACATTACTCCTCTCCATTAAAGTCCCATCTCTACCACTCCTCATAACCACACATCTCATTACTCCCTCTCTCACCAAATCCCTAAAGCTCCCAAACTCTCAACTGCTCTCTCTCTCTCTCTCTCTCTCGCCGCCGCTCAAACTCTCTAAATCCCGAGCACCTGCTCACTCGGCAAAAACCACCACCACCGCCACACTTCACCCATAACCACCCCGATTTCACGCCGGAAAACCAAATCTCCACGCCTCTCTCCTCATGGCTCCAAAGACAAAGTTCTCCAACAAAGAAAAGGGCAAAGGCAAAGCCGGTACTTCCGCATCCGCTTGTCCTCTCACCTTTCCTTGGCCTAGGCCGGAAGGTGAGCCCTTTGACATTGACCGAGCCAACCTCCCACACTCTTCACCGGACTCATGGGACGAAATCGACGCTTTCTACTACAATCAACTCCTCCAAGTTGACCTCGAACCTACTCGGTTCATGTGCGATAGAACATTGGTCGAACTTGGTCTTCAACAACAAGTGAGGAGCATACTCTACAATGCTCGCTGCATGGCCTTTGCTTTGGAGGAAGATGTGCTCTACCCGGACCTCACTAGGCAATGCCTAGCCACCGCGACTCTCTCCTATGCTAATCCGGACAACCCTTGTTTCGAGGAAGCCACGTTCTCTTTCTTTGCTGGAGGAAAGAGGTATGCGATTTCAATGTTTGATTTTTGTGTAGCATACGGCTTTTACGAGACGGACACAAGGCTATCGGGTCCAAGGAGGTTTCAAGAGGCCAAGAGTTTTTGGAGTTTGATTGCTTCGGGAGAGTACTCATCCAATTCCGCGAGCCAAAACCGCCTACGCCATCCCGCTCTCCGCATAGTGGCAAGGATCTTGAGCAACATGCTTTTCGGAAGATCCGTAGGTAACAAGGTCCATCAAGATGAGTTATTGTTATTATTGCTTGGTTGTGGTCCCATTGTAGGTGAAGGAGACTCGGCACAATATGAGAAGTATCGATCAAATTTGGGTATACGTTTCGCGGAGATGATTTGTGCGATCAAAGATAACACAACCGCAACAAACAAAGGACCAAGGACGGAGCGTATTGGAAGCTTGCTCACACCGCTATTCCGCAATCTAAGGGTGGATCTTTCTCCATATTCCTACGTCCCGGAGATGAAGCGCATTGATATGGAGCACCTGCTCCTTTCCAAAATCATCATCAAACCGTCAACTTACCAATTCTTCAATGGAAACGGTGAGGCGAGCTATGTGAAGCTGCCCAACTTGGAAATCACGCAACTTTCTTCCCTTGATGATCTTGCGTTTAACCCTCCTCCGCACTACTTGGTACCAAACCCGAGCCGACCCTCCTCCGCTTCCCGCCTGAGCACATCACGTCGAAGCACATCGAGGCAACCTCCAATTGACTCCGAGGATGCTGGTCCTTCGGCTCCGCGCCTTGCTCTCACGTACCACGACACTCCTTCTCAAGGTGAGTTTGATCTTCCCCATATTGATGATAATGCTAATGATGTTGAGTATAGGAGGTGGATGATCCAATCCACTAGGAAGAACAACAGCCTACTGCAGAGGCTCATGCAGGCGATGTCCAGAGGCTGCTGCCATGCTCCGGATGTGCAAACTCCGCGAGCACCTGCTCAGCGTGAACGAGCACCTGCTCGCACGCATTCGAGCACCTGCTCGGACCAGCCAGCAAGGAGAAGGAGGAAGAGGTCTGATCATGTCTCCGACGATGCTACATCCGGGTGATATCCACTTTCACCCTACTATTCCCATTGTTTATATCACATTTGTTTCTATTTTGTTTTTATTTTGGTTTTTGATTTGAACTTGTTTTTAGTCTACTCTTTCGGTACTTTTCTTTCACCGAGACGGTGAAAGTTAAGTCCGGGGGAGTGGATTAATGTTTTAAATGTTTTTGCTTTGAGTCTTTTGCACTTAAAAAAAAAAAAAAAAAAAAAAAAAAAAAAAAAAAAAAATGCATATAGTTTCTCATGGCATAAACATTTTTATTATCTTTTTCATGCTAGGATCGAGTCTAGAGCATTTTAGGATTGCATTTGCATAGGGAGCAATGATGAAATTTCCTTGTAAAGATTCATTTTAGGATTCCATGATATGCCCTCATTAGAACTTTTTCGATGCATTAACAATCATGAATTAGAGGCTCATCCATACTTGGATCTTATTTCTTTGAAAATCCCAACTCATTAGAAACTTGCATGATCTAGATTCAACTCTATCAACTTGAACTTAATCTTGATTAATTCTTCTCACTTTTGGACTTTGAATCATAACTATGGATAAACACTTGACATTCAAATCATGTTTGCCTAATTTTTACCACTTTTATCTTGATTTGAATGGCTATCCCGATCTAAGTTCATCTTTTAGATGAGGATAGTACCACACCTTTAAACCCGACCATTTCATTTCTAACCCTCGCATTTATTCTTTGAGTGAGGCCTTTTTCTTTGTGTTGCATTGGTAAAATCTTGCAAGCATTAGAGACGACAAGGCAAAGTTTCCATTAGGCTAGTTTCTTGAGTTTAAGACTAGTCTTAGGTGGGGTATGAAACCGATTTGGTTAAGCGTTTACTTGATTATCTTTGGGTTTGTGGTTAAGTGTGAAAAGAAAGAAAGAAGAAAGGATGAGTTCTAGGGAATAAGTTTGAAAAGAAAAGTATATAGCTCTAAGTGTTTAAAAGAAAAATGATAGCTTAGCATTCTCTTAGAATAAATCAAAAAGAAGAAAAATGTGTTAGAGAATGCTAGGATGGAAAGAGCTAAAGTTAAGAAAAGAAATTCCCTAGGATTCGGAAAATTTAAAGAAGAAAGAGGAAGTTTGAAAGGTTTAGCCGAAATTGGCTAGTGGTTTAACAAATGGGTAGTGAGAAAAGAGAGATGAAAGATTGCAACAATGGGGTTATGGGTAGAAATTTGGATTCCTAGCCTTGTATGCATCAATTGTCTCTTTTCTTTCTTGCTTTTGCTAAATGTAACACTTGCATTTGAGAGTTAGCCACCAAAAGGACTATGAACAGCCTCTTTGCATCATCTAAAAGCCTTCTTTTACCGAGCCAAATGGTATTGATTCATTGTCCAATTGTGAGACCGCACCAAACACATTAATGAATGTTAAAGAGTTGAGTTTAGTTGATTGCATGCTTTCTTTGAGTCTAAGGATTTGGAGTAATTATTTTGATAAGAGATGAGTATGGCGAAAGCTTCTTGAGTAAGATTTGTTGTGCATCGCATTAGTTCTCTTTAGGACATTTTGTTGAACCCTTCGATGTTTCTTTTGGATTTGAGCTCCCACCTTCAAACACTTCTCCGGATTTCTCTCTTCTTGTTTGCTTGCGGACAAGCAAAAGGCAAGTCCGGGGGAGTTGATATGTTAGGTTTTTGGCCTAATTTACCCATGGTTTTGTGTTGCATTTCTTGTCTTTTTGTTTCCTTTTGATGTCTTTTCAGGTTCTACAATGCTTTGGAGCCTAATTTGGAGCTGCTGGAGCTCTATGAAGAAAAGGAGAAGAATTGGAGCAAAAAGAAGAGTTTTCACTCCACCGAGCACCTGCTCGGTCCGAGCGAGCACCTGCTCGCACCAAGACACCAGAACCTAAACCTAATAAAGCTGTGGCCGCCGAGTTCATCTGATGGCCCACACGATCCCAAGGAGTTAATGAGTCAACATCAATCCCTTTTCATTAGGGAGATGATTGATTTTAATCATAAATGGGATTTCTACTTACTTTCCTTCTTTTGTTTAAAAGAGTATCTTTTGTTTTTAATGCTTTTCCTTGTATTTTAAAAAGAAGGATTTCTGATCAGAGAGGAAGACCTTTTGGATCACGAAATATTCAATAGACTTGGAGTTTTTCTTCTTACGTTTTGAATAAAAGTATTTTATTTCTTCAATTGTTCTTCATCATCCGAATCATTACTTTCACCATTGGAGTTCCTTGTTCATTTCCGAATCATCATCCAATAATCATCTAGAGAAGAATTCCTAACCCTTATCCTTCTTATTCATTTCATTATGAGTTTCAAGATTATTATTGTTTCATTTGATTCGATCATGTCCGAGTAGTTCCATAACTAGGTCGGGGTGATTTCGATGGTGATTTAGGGCTTTAGATGGTTGAGCCAAATAGGGAATTCTTATGTCTTCATCTCTAGGAAGTCTCAATGCTTAGGCTAAATTGATCACTTAGTCTATGATCTCTAGGTTTAATCTATTCACCAAAAATGATATAGGTTGCTAGAATTACCTTTGATGAGCATTCGGTGGTAACCAAAACACCATTGATCGTTCCCATTGAATGTGAACATATTGAACCATTGCATTAAGGCTTGTTTACTTCATTACTAAATCCACTCGAAAGTGTAGGTATTTAGGCTGTAGACAAAGGTATTGATACATCGCCAAAAGCGGGGCAATACATATTTATGTTTGAGTTCTAGACCGCATTTAAATAGACCCTGAATAGAAGCTCAACCCAAGTGCCCGAAATCACCAAAGAATCATCTCGGCTTAGTGCCTTTTATCATTGTTTAATTACCGATTTTTATTCCAAGCACCTGCTCATTTACATTGAGCACCTGCTCACGTCAGTTTACAACTCATTTAATTTATCTTAGCTTTATTTGAAATCTATAGATTCATAGTGTAACCTTGGTCTCTGTGGATTCGATACCTTATATACTACTGCTTTTGCCTGTGCACTTGCAGCATTATTTTGGGTTAAAACTCGAGACTATCAGTAGGTGGAGAAAGGCGGCTCGGATTTGGCAGTAGAAACTCCGGGGGTGGCTGAAACGCAAGGTCAGCCATCGTGTTGAGCTGTGTGAGGTGTGGACATGGAAGCATAATGAATTTTGAATCCCCGTTAGCAGCTATGAATTGATAAACACTTGGCTTGACGATGATCTTCGAGTTTAGCAGGTGCTGCATATCCACACGCGATAGTTCTTCGACGTAAAAGGCCTTGGATAGATCCACTTTGGTCCATTGTTGGTCAAGGCTGGTTGACACTTTATGGTGCATATCGTCTTGGCGAATCGGATGCCTAAGTTGTAGCGATAATGCTCATATTGCGTTGCGTCTCCATTCCCTATAATCGGACCAACACCCAAAAACAGCAGCATTAACTCATCAATATGTACCTTGTTACCTGCAGCTCGGTTAAACAGCAAGTTGCTGAGAAGGCGCGCGGCAATGCGGAGAGTAGGATGACGGAGGCGGTTTTGGCTTGCTGAGTTGCTCGAGTATGTTCCAGAAGCAATGACGTTCCAGAACGTCTTGGATTCGTTGAATCTCTTAGGTGCCTCCAGGTTCTTGTCTGTGGTGTGAAAACCGTAGATGTTGCAAAAATCTGTCATCGAGATCGCGTATCTCGTTCCTCCAGCAAAGAACGAGAATGTTGCTTCGTGCAAGGATGGTTTCTCCGGGTTTGTGTGAGTGAGAGTGGCGGTAGCAAGGCATTGTCGAGTTAAATCCGGGTAAAGAACATCCTCCTCCAGAGCAAAACACATGCAACTAGCGTTGAGAAGAATGCTACGCACTTGCTCTCTAAGACCTAGTTCCGTCAAGGTTTGCTCACACAAGAACCTAGTTGGTTCAAGCTTCAAAGCCAATAGCTTGTTGAAGTTGAAAGCACTTATCTCGTCCCAAACGGTGGTTGAGTTAGGCGGGAGCCCAGCGGTGTCAATATCGAACGGAATATCTTCAGGGCGAGGCCATGGGAACGTGGTGGGTCTCCGAGATGAGGAGGAGGAGCCAATATCCTTGCTCATGTGTTGTTTAGCGAATCGCAACTTTGGTGGCATGATTGGAATTGCCTGCGAGAGAGAGAGAGTTGGGCGACGGAGATTGATGAAAGAGAGAAGTGGAGAGAGGAGGCAGGGATTTCTATGAGAAAAAGAAAAGAAAAGTGTTAGTAAAAGAAAAGAAACCTAGGGATTTTATAAGAATTTTTCTTTTTTTTTTTTTTTTCAGAGAAAAAGGAAAATTCGGAGTGGGCCTGCGGGTACTGGACCGACCGGTCCTGATACTGGATCGGTCGATCCGATTTCCAGAGGGAAATCGGGTGTTGCACTTCGACACGGACCGACCGGTCCTAGGTGAGGATCGGTCGGTCCTAATTCCAGGGGCCTTGGTCGTGTCTTGCTGCCAGACCGACCTGTCCCGGGTTAGGATCGACCGGTCTTGTTTCCTGAGGCCTTCAACACAATTTTTTTTTTTTTTTTTTTTTTTTTTAGAACACAAAAACTGAAAGCACAAATAAGATGTTAGTGATAAAAGAAAAATTAAAGCAAATTATTTACTAGAAACCGTACCAATGGGTTGCCTCCCATCAAGCGCTTGTTTTAAGTCGTTAGCTCGACTTTGTAAAGCGTTTTAAGCTTGGGGAGTGTCGGTAAGGGGAATAGATCCACCTTCTCCAATGCGTGAGTCTGCGAGATAAGGCTTGACCCGCTGACCATTTACTATAAACTCTCCTCCTTTAGTGTGCAGCAACACTATAGCTCCGTGTGGTCTTACTTCTTTGATCGTGAACAGACCCGACCATCTTGACTTGAGCTTGCCCGGAAACAACCTGAGGCGTGAATTAAACAACAAGACTTGATCGTTAGGAGCAAAATTACGGGAAATAATCCTCTTGTCGTGATAAGCTTTCGTCCGCTCCTTATAGATTCTCGAGTTGTCATAGGCGAGATGTCTAATCTCCTCCAATTCGTGCAACTGCATAGCTCTTCTCTTGGACGCACTAAGGATATCAAAGTTAAGCATCTTGACAGCCAATGCCGCCTTGTACTCAAGCTCCACCGGGAGATGGCATGCTTTCCCATACACCAAATGAAAAGGAGTTGTCCCCAACAGAGTCTTATAGGCAGTCCTATAAGCCCATAACGCGTCATCCAACTTAGCGGCCCAGTCTTTTCTAGTGGTACTTACTGTCTTTTGAAGAATACTCTTGATTTCTCTGTTACTAACCTCAACTTGACCACTAGTTTGCGGGTGATAAGCTGTTGCAACCTTATGCTTGACACCGTGTTTCTTTAGAAGGTTCTCAAAAACCTTGTTGACGAAATGAGTCCCTCCATCACTAATCGCTACTCGCGGGACTCCAAACCTGGGGAATATTATGGTTTTGAACATCTTTAAAACCACAGCGGCATCATTTGTTGGGGAAGCAATGGCCTCAACCCATTTGGACACATAATCAACAGCCACTAAGATGTACTCGTTTCCATAGGAGGATGGAAACGGTCCCATAAAGTCTATTCCCCATACATCAAAAACCTCAACTTCCAGAATGAAGTTTTGGGGCATTTCATTACGCTTGCTGATGTTCCCTTGCCTCTGACAGGCATCGCACTTAGACACAAATCTGTTCGCATCCTGGAACATCGTTGGCCACCAGAAACCAGCTTGTAATACCTTCGAAACCGTCTTGAATGTGGCAAAAATCCCAACATAAGACGAACCATGACAATGTTGTAAGATCCCAGGGACCTCTGCCGCCGATACGCATCTCCTATAGAGCCCATCTGAACAATGCTTGTACAAATACGTCTCATCCCAAATGTAGCGCCTAACATCGCGGAAAAACTTCTTTCTCTCGCTTCCCGTTAGATTTTCAGGAACCTTTTCAGTAGCCAGAAAGTTAGCGAACTTACCGAACCAAGGGAAACTCGGAGGTTGAGCATTTTGAATCATTCCGCAAAAGAACATTTGAGCAGGTGCTCGACCTGGTGGTTGGAAAGTGTTACAGATTTCGACCGAGTAGATATGCTCATCCGGTAGACTATCATCCATAGGCGTTTCATCTTCAATGTGTAGCCTACTCAAATGATCCGCAACTCTGTTTTCGGACCCTTTTTTATCTCGAATCTCGAGATCGAACTCTTGAAGCAACAAAATCCATCTCAGCAACTTGGGCTTAGCATCCTTCTTGGTCAGCAAATACTTCAATGCGGCATGATCGGTGTGAACAATTACCTTAGACCCGACGAGGTACGACCTGAACTTCTCAAAAGCGAATATCGCTAATAACTCCTTCTCGGTAGTAGCATACCGGCATTGAGCATCATCCATCGTCCGACTAGCGTAATATATCACGTGGAGCTTCTTGTCTTTCCTATGGCCTAGAACGGCTCCCACAGCAAAATCACTCGCATCGGTCATGACTTCAAACGGCAGTTCCCAATCAGGCGGTTGTACTACCGGCGCACTAACCAAGGCACCCTTAAAGGGTGTGAAATACTGCCAAACAGTCACTATTGAAGTCAAACTTCACCTCTTGACACAGCAATCTAGTGAGGGGTCTAGCAATGTTGGAGAAATCCTTGATGAACCGACGGTAGAAGCCGGCATGTCCCAAAAAGCTTCGGATCCCCTTAACCGTAGTAGGCGGTTGTAAACTCATCATCACCTCTATTTTAGCCTTATCGACTTCTATCCCCTTCTCTGATATTCGGTGGCCAAGCACTATCCCATCTCGGACCATGAAGTGACACTTCTCCCAATTTAGAACGAGATGCTTCTCCTCGCACCTTTGCAGTACCCTACACAAATTAGACAAACACGAAGAGAAAGAACTCCCGTACACAGAGAAGTCATCCATAAACACTTCCATAATATCCTCAATAAGATCAGTAAAAATGGACATCATACAACGTTGAAACGTTGTTGGGGCGTTACACAACCCGAAAGGCATACGTCGGTACGCAAAAGTGCCATAACGGCATGTGAACGTCGTCTTCTCTTGGTCTTCTGGATGGATTGGGATCTGAAAGAAACCTGAATAACCATCTAAGAAACAGTAATAAGGGTGGTTAGCCAGACGCTCAAGCATCTGATCGATAAACGGTAGAGGAAAATGATCCTTGCGAGTAGCAGCATTCAATTTCCGATAATCTATACACACCCTATGTCCGGTTACTGTCCTAGTCGGTATCAACTCATTTCTATCGTTTTTAATCACTGTAATACCCCCTTTCTTAGGCACAACATGCACAGGGCTAACCCATTTACTGTCGGATATAGCATAAATCACCCCTGCATCTAGAAGTTTCATTATCTCTTTCTTGACGACATCCTTGAGATTCGGATTTAACCGTCTCTGATGCTCGACCAAAGTCATCGATTCATCCTCTAGATGTATTCTGTGCATGCATAAGTCAGGAGATATACCAGTAATATCATCAAGTGAATATCCTAGAGCCTTCCTATACTTTCTCAATTCACACAAGAGCAAGGTAATCTCAACATTGTTCAATTCAACATTCACTATAACTGGGTAAGTGGAGTTAGGACCGAGAAACGCGTACCTGAGCCCTTTTCTGGAAGGGTCTTCAATTCCAGCTTTGGAGCTTTCAGCTCGCTCCAAGAACTGTGAATAGTAGACTGAGCAGGTGGTAGTTCATCTTTGATTAGCGTATCCTCTCCTAAACTTAGATATTCACCCCCTTTTTCCACTCGGGAATTAGAATCCAGAAATTTAGCAAATCCTTGGGTGTCTTCACTCAGAAAACCGTGTTCACCCTCGGCTTTTGTCAATGCGACATCAAGCGGATCACATGCCAAAATCTCCTCAACCTGTCACGCGGGTGACCTGGGTTCGATCCCCGGCAATGGCACCAAAAACTTGATTCCAGAGGTTTTAACCCCAAAATAAATCCGCAAGTGTACAGACAAAAGCAGTAGTATTTTAGGTATCGAATCCACAGAGACCAAGGTTACTCTATGAAGGTATGGATTTATATTTAAAGCTAAGACAAAATGGGAGTTGGTTTGCAGTGAAACAATGAACAGAGCGATAATTAAAACGATGTAAATTCAATAAGATAAAGGCACTAGATCAGGATCATTCGCCGGTGAATTAGGATTTAGGACTGAGCATCTATTCAGGATTCAATTTTAGCGCAATCTAGAACTCAAACATAAATGTAATATTGCCCCACTGTCGTGATGTATCAATATCTTTATCTAACACCCTAAATGCCTAAACTGTCGTTTGGATTCGGATTTGTTCACAATCGATGGCAACAATCAACTGTCGTTGGTTACACACCGATTGCTCATCAATGGTTTATCTAGCAACCTAGAGCACTATCGTGAATAAGTTAAACTTGAAATCATAGACTAGGTGATCAAATTAGCCTAAGCATTACGAATCCCGATTGATGAAGACAATGATATCATTTCCTATTTGGCTCAGTCACTATCATCCTAATTCACCATTGAAATCCCCAAATCTAGCTATGAGACTACTCAACCATGGAGATCAAAAACGCAGCAATCAAATGAGAATGATTCATCATGAAAAAGCAAAGAGATAAGGGTTTAAGAAATCTTCTCAATAGAAAGTCGTGGATGATCCTCCAAATCTTACAAGCAAAATCCAAGGAAATGAAAACACTTGATGGATCTCAAGATCTTAGAACAAATGAGTCTCAGCCTTTTGAATGGGGAAAAATGAAAAACCAGAAAAAGTGAATTCTGTTTTAGAGAGTGGCTGGGTCTTATTTATAATAAAAAATTAGGGCAACCGGTTCTGGGTGACCGACCGGTCGGTCTGGACCTGGACCGGTTGGTTTATCTTCACAAAGTCTCGGCTCTTCAGGTCTGGAGACCGGTCGATCTACATCCGGACCGGTCGGTCCGGATTCCAGGGGCTTCGGCTCCTTGAGCTTCAAGAGTGGACCGGTCGATCCACCCATACGGACCGGTCGGTCCATATTCCAGGGGCTTCGGCTCTTCGGGCGAGCAGGTGCTCGCTCCAAACCGAGCAGGTGCTCGGTTAGGAAAAATCGCCTTTTGGCTCCGAATTCTTCTCTTTCGCTCCAATGACCCCAAATGACTCCAATCCATGCTTGAGAGCCTCCTAGAACCTGAAAAGACACGAAATGAACTAGAAAGAACCGAAAATAAATAGAAAACAATATGTAAAAGAGACTAAAATACTAATATATCAATATGCGTATACCAAATTACCTATGGGGAGAGGCGATACGACACTCGACTTATCTTCTAATCAGGATTGCGACAAGAGCATTAAAGGATTTAACCTCATATGAATGCTTTCGGGAAAAGAAACCAAATATCGATCATATCAGGATTTTTGGTTCTATTGCGTATGCGAAAGTAGATAAGCAACACCTGAAGAAGTTAGATGACAAATCACGTGAGCTTGTTCATCTAGGAACTGAGTCTGGATCAAAGGTATATCGGTTATTCGATCCGCAAGCAAAGAAAATCGTTGTAAGTCGTGATGTCGTATTTGATGAGACAAAGGGATGGAATTGGAAAGATACTACGAAAGGAAGAGAGAACGATGAAAGTTTCAGCATTGAGTTGAAGATTTTGGAAATCATGGTCTCCAAAACCAAGAACATGATACTACGACAGGGCAACAAGTATCAAAAGGAGATAAGTCTAATGAATCAGGAGAAAGTGATTTGCTTGAAGAGACAATTGATAGTGAGCCGGAGATAGTAGAAGAATCTCCCATCATCACAAGAAGATCACAAAAGCAAAGCAATAAACCAAAGTATCTTGAAGACTATGTGTTACTTGCTGAGGAAAAAGGAGAGATGTTACTTTTGTGTCTTAACAATGAGCCAAGAAACTTTCATGAGGCAAAAGACTCTAAAGAATGGACATAAGCCTGCGAAGAAGAGATGAGTTCTATTGAAAAACATAGGACATAAGATCTAGTGGATTTGCCGTATGGAGTCAAAGCAATTGGGTTAAAATGGGTGTTCAAACTTAAGAGGAATTCAGATGGGAGTATTAACAAACATAAAGCAAGACTTGTTGCGAAGGTTTATGTGCAAGAATATGGTGTAGATTTCGAAGAACTTTTCGCTCCAGTAGCAAGAATCGAAACCATTAGACTCTTGATTGATCTTGCAGCATCACATGGTTTGGAAATTCATCATCTAGACGTCAAAACTGCATTTCTCTATGGTGAATTAAAAGAAGATGTGTATGTTCTACAACCCGAAGGATTTGAAAGGAAAGGTAGTGAAGATAAAGTTTACAAGCTCAACAAGGCGTTGTATGGTTTGAGACAAGCACCAAGAGCATGGAATAACAAATTGAATCACATTCTTACGGAACTTCAGTTTAAAAAATGCTCTGAAGAACCACCTGTTTATCGAAAGGAGGTTAAAGAGCATCTATTGGTGATATGAGTGTATGTGGATGACTTGTTTATCACAGGAACAAGTCCCGAGGTTATTAATAGATTTAAGGAATAGATGGCATCTAATTTTGAGATGAGTGATCTTGGAAGACTTACTTACTATCTCAGTATAGAAGTGCTTCAACATCAGAACGGAATCACTCTCAATCAAACACGTTATGCACAAAAGATTTTGGAGGAATTTGGAATGAAAGACTGTAATCTAGTGCATGTGCCTATGGAAACCGGATTGAAGTTGTCTACGGCCGAGAATGAGAAAGAGATTGATGCAGCGATCTTCAGGAAAAATGTTGGTTGTCTCTGATACTTGCTACATACGAGACGAGATCTATCTTTTTGTGTTGGTGTTTTAAGCAGATATATGCATAGTCCTCGTGAATCACACGGAGCAGCGATGAAACAGTGCTTGCGGTATTTGAAAGGAACCACTATTCTCGAGTTGTCTTTTGGGAGAACGAATGTACCAAGGCTTGTAGGATACAGTGACAGCAGTCATAATGTCGATCCTGATGATGGTAAGAGCACAACAAGACACATCTTCTATCTTGGAGATAGTCCTATCACTTGGTGTTCACAAAAACAAGATGTAGTAGCTTTATCATCTTGTGAAGCAGAGTTTATGGCAGGAACTGAGGCAGCAAAACAAGCGATTTGGTTACAAGATCTTCTTTGTGAAATCACGGGTGCATCAAGTGAAAAGGTCACAATTCGCATTGATAATCAATCGGCAATAGCTCTCACGAAGAATCCTGTTTTGCATGGTAGGAGTAAGCACATACACAGGCGTTATCATTTTATAAGAGAATGTGTTGAGAGTGGACAAATAGAAGTTGAACATGTTCCGGGAAGTGAGCAAAAGGTTGATATTCTTACAAAAGCATTGGGAAGAATCAAGTTTAGAGAAATTAGAGAGTTCATGGGAGTACAAGATTTAAAGAAGATGAAGTTCAAGCTTAAGGGGGAGATTGTTGGAGTAAGCTTGAAGCCTAAGTTATCCTAAAGAGATTAGGAATAGGAGATATCTAATTATAATGTGAAAGAGGAAATTATCCTTTTAAGAGAAAAGGAAGATTATTTAGATACTTCTCCTATATAAGATGTTATGAACGTGTGGGATAATGTGTGTGAGTTGTACGAGAGATTGAGAGCTTTAGTTTTGAGTAATTTTCTAAAGCTAATAAGAAAGAGAGATATTCTTATTAATCTTGTGCAATTTACATCTTTGTTAGTTTTTCTATAAGAGCCATTTAGGACACATTGTCATAATTCAGTGTGCAAAGATTTTGTGAATGTCAATTTTTTTGCAGTTGTGTTATTATTAATGTTCACAGGAGAGTAAATAGTGATGCAGTTAGAAACAATAAAATGATATAAACAATCACTCTTTTAAAATAAGGTATATGGTCATAAATAATGTAATCTTTGAAAAGTAAAAATAAAAACAATATTAATAATTTAGTGAATAAGGTGACGTGGTGTGTCAATTTTCCTCTAACAAAAGAGTATTGACTTTTTTCTCAGTGGCTGTACATAGTCAACAGTAAAAAATCCCACCGTTGGATCATTAATAATCGAAAATGATTTGTACCATATTTAATGCATTGTCTTTATTTTTTTTCTTCACTCTCCACTAACTAAAAAGAAACAGCACAAGTACTGAAGAAGAAGAAAGAAACAGAGCAAGAAGAGCAAAAATGAGAGAAGAAAAAAAGGAAGAAGAGAAGAAGAAGCTTGCACTTGTGTTAGCTGCAAAATCAAGATCATTGTGTTACACAAACACACCTGGAAGTCCACGTGTGTTTGCTTCTCCAATTCACACTCTTGCTTCTGTTCCTTTCTGTTGGGAAGACCAACCAGGCAAACCAAAGAACCATCTTCTTCCTTATTCTTACCCAAAGTGTCTTGATTTGCCTCCTCGTTTGCTACTTCCTGGTGAAGTTACGCAAATGCCCTTTTCCGAGAGGAAACATGGGCTCTTTGGATTCTTGAGAAGGAAAGGGAGAGGTGAAGTGGGTAATTATGTCTTTTTGTCTGAAAATCAGAGAGCTGGAGAGAACAATAACATGAAGATCATGAAGTTTGACAGATCAGGAAGTATCCAAAATGGTGTCTCTGTCAAAGGAACTCACTTTTGGGTAAATTAATTAGTTTTCTTTGTGACTTAAATCTTCCTAAGTCTTGTGTTTTTTTTAACCTAATGGGTTTGGTTTGAGAAAAATGCAGAGAAGTTTGTGTAAGGGATTGAAGCTACCAATGTCATGGAGGAACAAGAAGATGAGAAGAGAAAGTATTTGAGAGATTAATTTCAACTGCATTACAAGACAAAAACATTGATCATCTTTCTTATCTATGTATTGAAGATCAAGTTGATGATGTATAAGAGCTGTTATTAAGAGTGTATCTAAGAACTAGCAATTTTATCAGTAATGTAAAACTAATAAGATTATATCTTTGTGATGTTTATGTTTGTATGTGTGTGTGTGTGTGTATATATAAGTCAAGACCCATGTGCTATTGGCAACAAAAAAGTTCCAAGCTTTTCAATTTTGTTATTAAGAAATGAATACATTTGATAAAGAAGGATGAAACAGAGTGTTACACACATGCCTTTATATTAAGTTTCAGAACAAAAACATGATGAGTCTGGCTTATTTCAGTTGTAAATAAGTTAAGACAAAAAGGAAGGAATCTTGGATGATTTGAATGTAAGAAAACAGCAGAAATCATTGCTTAGATTAGATCTGTTTCTTCCCTGTAACACCAGCAATAACCTGCAAAAGCAAATTGGATCTTGAGTAAAAACACTTGAAGCATTTGTTTCTATGCATATTGAAGTATTGGTTCATCAAGTATTAGCTCTGTTGTGTCCAACCCTTTTGCCATTAACAAAATGTGATACACTAACCAAAGATGTAACTCTCAAATCACAAGAAAAATGCAGCAAAACATTTATTAGATGGGAAAATTAGTGAAGGATTTTACCAATAATTAAGTTGGTACAAGTAGCACAAGAAGTATCACATAGATGGAACTTGTTCAAATACTTACATCGGTAAGTGGAGGCGCTTTAACTTGCTTAGACGCCTCGAGTGAATCTAGAATAGGTCTCACAACAGCAGGTAAAAACAGTCCTACAATATCGAACAACACCATCAGAAAACGTAACACACACGAAGCCTTTTGCTAACATTACAGTTCCTAATATTCCAATCCCAACAAAAATCTATCCTTTTGCTACTAACACACTGAATTACATCGATATGATTGAAAAAATGGAAGAAACCGCATATATCGATTCCGAAACCGCTATTGAAGTGATTAATCTATGATTAGATTACAATTCCAATTCTAAACCCTAGAAATGGCGAGATTCCGAAACAATGAATGACATCGAAATGAAGAAACCGCAAATATCGTTCCAAATCGACTCACTATTGAAGTGAATAAACTGAGATTCGATCACAATTCCAGCTCCTAAAAACCCTAGAAATGGCGATTCCGAAACGAGATTTCCCAAATCAGATGGCATTTCTACATTCTCAAAACCAAATTAGAGCAAATTCGCCACAGATTCAACGATTGTTTCCAGAAACTAGTCAAATCCCCAACCAAATCGTGGATCGGAAAGAGAATAGCGATTCGATTTTTGGATCTGTGAGGAACGAATCAATAGAGATTTGAATTTAGGGTTCATACCAACACCACCGATTAAGCAAGAAGCAGCAACAACAGGCTCCTGAGCGACGAACATCCTCAATTTCTCCATGACTGGCATTTTTGCAGTTTCCGGATTCAAGTCTCTTCCTCCGATTACGAAAATTTTCCGAGCTCGACGATGATGTCTTTGATAGTCGGACTTACCCGTTTTCTCAATTTGGATTCAAAAAGGATCCTCTGCTCGGGTCGGGTCGGATTATCCGGCCCAAGTATTCGAATTTAGTCCGTGATAATTACTTTTGCCACGTAATTAAATGAAAATTGATTTTATCAGAAATGGGCCGATTGTAATAGACTATATAGCCCACGAACCGAGCAATTATGTCAAAACATGTTTATTAAAAAAAAATAGGGAAATTGGCATATCTAACTACAAAAAAAATTATAACTTATAATCTAACCATTTAACCTAGATCTAAAGGCTCTTATTTAGCCACATAAGGTAATTTTAGTTATTTGCTTTATTATTAATTTTTTTATGGTTATTGTGCAAATTAACCCAAAAAAATAATGGATTTTTTTTATTTTTTTTATATTAGTCAAAAACTCAAAAAATAATGGATTTTTTTTTATTTTTTTTATATTAGTCAAAAACTCAAAATCATCATTGAAAATTCATTTTGGGTTTAAAGGGGAAAAAGATATATATATTTCTCATGATTTTTTTTTTAATAAAATTTATAAATGAAAATTACTTGTAATTTTTGTATTCCACCAAAAAATTAAAGAGGCTTTTTATTTTTTTAAAAGCTACCTAAAATAAAATGTTTCAAATTTCAATTGGTCCCCAAAACATAAACAAAGGACATGAAAGAAACATGACATAGCTAAGACACACTTGCACCCAAAAAAACAGCACTTGCACCCAAAAAAACAGCTAAGAAACTAACATAATATTACATAAAAGATAATTTCATATGATTTTTTTAAGAAAAATACCAAACTAAAAACACAATATTAACAAAATTCTTATAAAAAATTTACATTCTCATTAACCAAATCCAAAAGCTGCAAATTCAAAAGCAAATCTTAAACTCATTCCAAGATCATCAAAGAGAAAAAGATGAAACCTTTTTCAAAAACCTTTTGGGGTCTCTCTTATCTTCACTTTCCCTCTTAGAAAGATAGCATTTGCATCCAACCAACAGTCCAACCAAGAAGCAAACCAGCACCAACAAGACTCATCCCCAAAGCTAAACCAACCGCGTACTTGGCTCCATTCGGTTTAACCCTCTTGCTTCTTCTCTTCCTCACCGGTTTTCTTGCTTTCGAATTACTCCAAGGAATCGAAACCTCTGGCTCCTTCTTGTTCTTGATTTGGTTATAAAGCGCTTCGAGCTGAAGCAGTTTCAACCATTGCTTATACCCGAATAGCTCCGAAGCTTGCTTAAGCAAAAGCTTAACCAAATGCTCTTTCTCCGCATACGCTTCTTTCGCCATGTTTTCCGCTTCCCTAGCTCGTGTTTGAGACCGCCTCAACGCTTCTAATAACTCCGATTTGCTTAAACCAGGCTCAGACGAAACCTCCTCGGTTCTGTTCTTGCAGCTACTCGTCCCGTGCTCGTGGATGGAACCATAATAAGAGCGGTTCATTTTCTGCGGTGTTGGTAAATCACAATTCTCAACATAGTTTAAAGACCGTTGCGCAACCAAAGAAGCTAATTCATCTTTATCCGTAGTTCGCCACCACGGTCCAGCTTTCTCGCTCGAAAGTGGATTCCACGGAGAACTCGGATCAAAAGCTAACTCATCATTCAACTTCTTCTCAGAACATTCATCATCATCATAACCATAACTTTCATTTGTTTCCATCAATTCGATAACTTCTTGAACGTTTCCGGACTTAAAAGACTTATCTTGTTCCAATGTCGATAAACTCCACAATCTTGTATCGGTGAAATTCGGGTTACGTTGAAGAGGCATAGTGAAACCTGAACAAGGTGATTGAT
This sequence comes from Draba incana, assembly GCA_963576765.1. NCBI lineage: Eukaryota > Viridiplantae > Streptophyta > Magnoliopsida > Brassicales > Brassicaceae > Draba > Draba incana. Next base: position 1,464,751 of record OY755202.1, on the reverse strand, counting down.
TCTTTGGATCAAGAACAAGTCTTGAAGATCTAGAATCTTCTTCTACTTGTTTAGTTGATGAAGAAGAAGATTGATAATAAGTTAATTTTGGTGCTCTTTTAGCATCTTCTTGGACAAAGCAACGGTTTACTGTTCTTTGCCACACTGCTCTTGCTTCAGCTCCTGCCATTATTTCAACATAACTCTGAAATTGAATTAAGACAAAGAGATTAAGGAACAAAAAATCAATTAGCAAATCTTATTAACCATTTGATTCCAATTTGTTTCAAAAGGAAGAATCTTTCAGATGCTTATATAACCTCTAAGAAAAGACAAAGATCTATTCACCAAAAAGCTTACAAAAACCATTTTTTTTTACAGTAAGAGAATCTGATGTTTTGCTTTAAAGGGAAATTGAAGAATTAAACAACAAATCGGAGAGAGATTCTGATCAAAATTAATTAAGCTAACCTACCAACCAAAATCATCATTCTTTTGCAATAATAATCAAAACCCAGAAAATTCAACTAAATTATTTTACCCCAGAAGAACACACACACAATCAAAACCCAGAAATTGAACTAAATTATTTTGCAGAATTTCAAAAAAAAAAAAAAAACTAACCAGAAGGAGAGAGTAACACCGAAATCAATCGAGGAAAAAGCAAAAAAATCCACAGATTTAACGAAATTGAGAAGTCACTCTCGTGAAGAGATATAATTTTTTTTTTTATTGTCAGAGAATTTTTGTTTGCTTCTGATTAAGCTTTTGAATCTTTTTTGCGGTTTATCGTTTTCTTTGTGTCATTTCATCACGCAAGCTTTCTGATACAACGGTGTCGTTTTAAGAAATCCATTGTTATGCTACAGAGTCATAGAGTCCACAGATTTGCCCATGGATTTCAACACGAGAGCCGTTGGATTAGATATTAAGTACACTTGGCGTTTCTCTTTCTTTTTTACGGATAAGGAGGGAAATTTGGCTCTTCACTCTACGCGCCACGCGCATATGATAAAATATCATAATTAATGGTAATAAAACAAAAAGACTTGTAATATTGAGTAAGAAAACAAAGCAATAAAAAACAAAATTTATGTAAGTTCGAATTTTGTTGTTGTATTGCTGCGATGATTTTAGCTAAATCGAATATATTATTATTTGATTAATTAATCGGGTTTATAGGATTGATTAATTTGATATTAGTGATTGATTGATACGATTATATATATGAAATGGAAAGATAAAAAATGTTTTTTTTTTTGAAACTTACATATAACATGTTAAGCGCCTTTTTCATTTAACGTGACGTTAAGTGTCTTCCAAACACTGAATAACACCTAAGATTGGTAATTTATTACCTTTTGAAATTAGGAATAAGCTAGTCTCTGAAGAAATCTTGAACATATTAAACATAATTACTTGTTATTTTGGTTTAAATAGATTTGAAAATTAGGTATGTAAATTAATAGTGGCGTCGCCTAGTAATAGAACGTTAGGTGAAGCAAAGTTTCTTCGAGTCATTATGGTCAATTGTCTCTCTCCACTATTCTCCAAAGGATAGTTACATTATATATTTTTATTATGTGATATAAAAAAAGATTTAAACAATGAAGATTTTATAATAAGATGCTTTGCTTTGTGTCAGCACTAATATATTCTTCATAATTAAAACCATATAAGATATATCCAACTAACATCTATTGAATAGTTATTAAACGAAATGGACCCTTGTCTTAATTTAATATTTATATCTTTTTGTTGAAAGTCTTAACTTAATATTATTAGGAATAATAATACCTGCTAATGGGTTCAATCAAACATTTGATGATTCATAGCATCACAAATTATGATGCAGTTTAATAATTAACCAGAAGATAATATAATCCATTACGTAATACTACAATAGTGGCAAGGTTCTTTAGCCGTCACAAATCTGGTTCAGGTTTATTTGGTTCTATCGTATGTACCAAACTATAACCTTAAACCGAACCAGTTTTGGTCTAACTTGTGTTTATGTACTTTCTGAGCTTTTATACGCTTGCTATACGCTTGCAATATTAGCCAAAAAACTATACACTTACCACCGTATTAAAATAGTTGAATTGAACCATAAATTAATATGCATTCAAAACTTATAATCTCCAATCTAATTGTAGTCAGTCCGATTAATCAGGTCAAAAATCCGATGCAACCAAGTCAACGCAAACCATGTCAAAGATAAAAATAGATGATGATAGTTTCGGTATATTGAAGTCGAGTCAAACATAAAATTCTAAAATTTGGCTTACACTGCTTCATAATCGAATACAATTATATACACCCAAAAAAATATACCATAAAGAAAGAAAGAAAAACTTACATACATAAAGAAATCAAGAATCTAAAGTACCTTCACATGATATTACGTATTCAATAACACACACCTTGATGCTAAAACTCGTTTTCTCAGTTTGTAATACTTTCCCACAAAATATTTTATTTTCAGGGAATATATCTTAAGAATCTCTAAGACTGACGAACTTCACAGTACCATCACCACCACAAGATATAAATCCATTTGGACAAACTTGTATGTCAGTAACCCCAGCCTGCACCAAATTGATTATATACTGAATGATTTATCGTACATTCGCGGATTTACTAAAACCGAAAACCCCTATGAGAATGAAAGGGTTTAAGCTTTTTACTTACCCGAATTATTCCACCGTAGCCAAAAGAGGTTGGTTGAAGAAAAGTGTGTCTTTCGTGTAACTTAGGCCAATGATGAATCAATTTTGCTGCTTTCGCATCCCATAGTTTAACATCTCCGTCTTTGCTTCCCGTCAAGAACAGACTCGTGTGCGTGATTGTCGATATTTTGGTCACACTCCCTGAAAATTTTCACCAACCGTCAAAATCATATTTTCCGGTTTAGAAAGAACATGAATATCGAATTAGGGTTAAAGGATTTTCACCTAAGTGAGCTTTTGGTATATACCAAAGCATCCCATTCTTGTTCTGATCTTGCTTCTTCGACTTACCGGTTGCAACATACCGGAAATCGTGCAATCCAACATCACCGGTTGTTCCACCGGTTACAATCATAGGAGAAATCGAGCCACTACCAATGTCATTATCAAATACCGAGATAGAGCGTGCACCACCTTCGTGGAAGAAAAGAAAAAACAAAGTTGTTAAGAGATACGATCAAGTGAAAATGATAGTAATTGTGATTAAATATGATAGTAATTGTGCTAAGGGGACCTTCATGACAACTGATAGATGCTTGGGAGGCTGAAGGGGGTGCTAGAGTATCCCATAAAACTACGTTGACACCGCTTGAGCTATGTCCTGAAGCCGCAACGATAGATCCACTCGAACTAATATATTCAACATCTCTGCAACCATAACAACAGAAAACAAAGTTGTATGATTCCAAATTTCGGTGTTGTTTAGCAAATAAGTGAACAAAAAGATAAAGACTTTAACGTACGATGCATGGCCATTGAAACAAAGAAATGATTCAATGGGATGGATATTGCTTCTTCCTCCAACTTCTGATTGCCAAGTGCATACAGTTCCATCCAGTGCAGCGCTAGCAAATCTCTGTCCGCATGGACCGAATTGCACTGCAGATATTGACGCTGAAGCATGTGGATGAGGATCAATTGCAGCAGGCAGAACACCGTAAGTTGTAATAGCTCTGTTTTTCCCAAACTACAAGAATGAAATGTTTGCATAATAAGATTCACACGAGTATATATATATAAGAAATGTCAATTCATTTAATATCGTTTAACATTCAATAGACGCTCGTTAAACAGATGATGAAAGTGTTTAGGTTCATACCTCCCACAAGTAAATATGTGTATGGCTTGAGCCAACCAAGAAGAGAGGCATTGTTGGGTGACTAGAGAATGCTCTCGTAATAACAGTTTCAACTGTTGGGGAAGGATTAGCAAACTCTTCTTGAGTTTCAGTACCTAGACCAGCGACACCTAACCCAAGGTGTGATCCTTCCTTGTCCCCAAGACCAACATCGAGTAAGTCGAATGTTGGCACAGGAGTTGACTCCGAGTTGGCCCAACCATTATGTGGCCAATCAGCATCTGACCAGATATAGTTTGACTGATCATCGCAGGAACCACCATCTTCTAGGCTAAAGAAGATTAAACCCTGCATGTAACAGAATCTACATTCAGGATATGTTTATGTCTGATTGCCACAGTATCACTACGCATAAGAAAACACTACAACAACAAATATACATCAACTTGGCCTTGCTACGGATACTTGCAATAACATCAGAAATTTTTGCGCATAGAATATGGTAGGTTACTACAACCTATCAAATTCACAAGAGAGTAGAGATAGAACAACTGCAGCAATAACTAACCTTGCGGTTGCTAGCTAATGCAGCTTGCCGATGGTTGATAGTGTTGATGCAAAGGGCCTGTTAGAAAGATAAGAATACTCGATCACAAAAGATAACACCGGTTCAACGGAGAATCAGTAACTAATTCGTCAATGTAAGAAAAACAATTACCTCTATAAGCTCGCCAGTCCTCTTCTGGATTTCTTTGGGTTTCTGGAAAGCAGAGTTTACATTGGCAGTTATTGCAGCTTTCTGTGAAGAACTTGAAACGTGGCTACTCCGACCATCTTGATTGCGTGGCACATTGAGCTCATTCTTCTCGGTCACTTCTCTGTACATATCGCCCCAATCTTCCAATGGTTTATACTTTGACCACTCAGATATGTCAAAATTTTCTAGCAATAAAGCTTCAGATACTAAATGAGGATCAACGCAAAGCTTCCAAAACCTTACAGAAACTGTAAGGTCACCGTTGTCTTCATTGTCTATATCTGCATCGTGCAACCCTAACAAGGTAGGAACCAGAATTGAATTCTCTATCTTCGGTTTAAAGGGCGATACAAGTTGTTTTACAAGGTAGGAAGAGAAATGAGCAAGGGTGCTCATCAGGTCATAGTTGTCTTCATTCTCTATACTTGCATCTGAGATGCCTCCATCAATAGAATGTGCTTCAGATTCCCGACATTCGTGCAACCATAACAAGGTAGGAACCTGAATTCTCTTCTCTATTTTCTGCTTCAAATGCAATACAAGTTGTTTTACATGGTAGGAAGAGAGCTGAGCAAGGCTGCTAATCAGTGTTTTTCCCAGAACGGACATGATCTTCTCAGTTACACATGCAATGTCACCACTGGAATCCAATGATGTCTGAGCATAATTTTTTTCAACCGAACCACTATTCGAGATACCATCATCTAGACCGATCGAAATAGATACCAGCTTATGTTTCACAAAGTCTGAGACATGCTTCCAGAAACATGCATGTGTTAAAAGACGCCTTTCATCTTCTGGAATTGAGTACACTGGATAACGAACTTCGTTGTTCTCAACAATAGAATCTGATTCATCTGAAACACTAACAGAAACTTCCTGGTGGTAAACTGTCTTCAGGCTTTCCAGATCAACCTCATAAGGCATATGCCCATCTAAATACGCTATCGTAAGGGGCTGCACCATTCGAAAGAGGCAAGTTACATCTCCCAGAATCCAAGCCATTGCGAGTCTTGAGCAATATTCGACTAAATCAAGAACAACTGCGAGTCTGATTCTCAAGTCTTCCACAGCGGACCCCAAGTGTAGCCTTATAGAAATTCTTAAACTAGAGAAGGATTGCAGAATTCCCTGAAAGTAAAATCGTAAAGCATTTGGTTCAGGTCCAGATGACACCTTATTTTCCTCAAAGCATGGTGTGACACTGGATGCAGCAATGATACGTGATAGTACAAATGATTTCTCTTCGGTCGCTTTTAGAATCAATTTACATAAAGCTGAATATTGGAGAAAATCTTCATCTGTGTGAGACTTGTCTACTGAGAGTCCTGAGGAACTATTTTCCTGGAATATATTGTATCCCATGGATAGTAACCCATTGTTGTCTGCTGACAAAATCATCTGCCGATAGAAAACAAAGAAGCAGAAGTACCTGCGTTGTCAAATTAGCCCAACTGAGAAAATAAACATGATATGCAAGTATTGGTAGTCGAAACCACATACCATATCACGTAGGCAAGACGAAGAAAGCGAAAATCTCTGGTATAATTGCTCCAAAGCTGTTTGTAGCTTATAATGAAATCCTGAGAGTTTCTCGCACGAAACATATTCTGAGTTCTTTAAGAGTGCAGTTGCTTCCCGTAATAGCTTTGAGAGAAACTGGATGGCTAAACCCAATCTAAAATGAGTGTCCACAGTAGATGAAGCACTGCTTAATACCCAATTAGACGTATCAGGAACAGAAAGCTCAAGAACACCATGTGGAGTACGCAAATGTCCATTACTTGGACCGCTAGCCTGATGCGTACCACCTTGATTGCTGGCAGATGCTGAAAGACATTCTAACGCCTCGAGCTAAACATTCTCAAAAAGAAGAAATTTAGCACAGACGACCAAACTCAATCGCAGAAACATCAAAGTCTACAGGATATACTCTGCTATATAACTTCTAGTTTATGTTATAACTTACCCGGAGCCCACATCTGTTGAAGGCGGTAGCAGTCATCAAGGTTGCCCATCTACTAAGATTTGAAGCATTTCTTTCCCCCAATGCATTCTTCACAGTATTTTTGGTTGTCAACATGAGACAATATAGGCCAATACTAGGATCCACAAAAGAGATGTGATTTGAAGTCACAGTAGAGCTCCCAGTAACAGGGTTCTCTAGACATCCAGCCATAGCAATAAATGATTGGTGGTACTCTCCTAATTCCCACTGTATAAACCAGGGACAGCTTCAGAGTCGTAATGCCAACATAGAATTGTAAATTCACAAGATCATGATAAATGCAAACAATTATTATTACCTTAAGAAGGCTTGCCAGCCAAAAGTCTCCTCTCTGAACAGCAGATGGAAGTAAATTGTTCTTAATAAGATTACTTTCTAGGGCCCCACCCTGCCCATCAACAAGGCGACAAATTACGAGAGCAAGCTGCTCATCCTGAAGATTTTTCACACAAACATTTATCGCAGTTGAAGCTTCACCTCCAAGGAGAAAGAAACCTATAGCCAGCTCGAGTTGGTGTTTACCCATTAGGACATATGCATTTTTCAAGGCTGCTGCCTTATTTTTCTCTTCCTGTAAAAACAGAAGCATCAAATTAGTAGATATGTAACTCAATATGATATCCTAGTAGCCTATCATCCCAATAAGAATATGATTTGTACCAAATACCTGAAAATTCCTTGAAAGAAAAGCCACCAAGGGTTTATCTTTCTCATCCCTGCTTATTTTGAAAAGACCAGCCAAAACTTGGATTCTATTTAAAGCTATATAGAGAAGCGCACAATCTTTAGGATTCTTGTTCTTCAGGTATTGCTGCCGGGCCAGTTTCTCCATCTGCAGAAATGAAATCACATCAAAAATAAGAGATGCACATCTATTTCTTTTACTTTCTGTTACTTGGTATCAAATGCAAGCATAATTAGAAGGAGTTTTAATACACAGATTCTTGCATAGCTAGTTTGGACCAAGCATTGAATTTTATAACTTACTCGTGAACGCAACTGTGCTACATTTGAATACCAAAATCCAAAACCCAGTGATCGCATTTGTTGCCATGATGATTCATTAGGTAAAAGAGAAGCAGACAAATTTTCTTGAGACTCTGAGTGAAAAGCCCATCCTATCATACTAGAGTCAATATCCAACTCTTCCAAAGATGCTGTTTTGCCAGAACTTCTAGCTAAATACAGCTGCTCAAACCTAAGTGTGACCCAAAACCTACACAACAGGAAGAACACAAAAATCCATGAATACCAATCAGCATAAAGTATCATTCATAGAGCAAAGCAAAATCTGTTCCCTGTACTACAAGACCTTCTGGCCTTGCAGATTATACATGAATGTGATATTTCAGTCTTTACAGGTTAAATGGGAAAACAAACATTCGTGATGGAACATACTTCTCTCGTAACTCCTTGTTATTTAATTGGTAATCTGTAATCTAGAATTAAGAAAATTATAAGGATTATCGTACCTTCTCCCAGCTTCATCAAGACTCGCATAGACAGAAGTAGAATGTGGGTTACTAATTTCACAAAGAAGGTCAACAATTGCAAAATATTGCATCTTTTCTATCCTGCAAATATTCCCATCTGATAACCTCTTCAGCTGCTCACAGAAGCCACGAAATTCCACGTCTGTTGCAGGTGAACTGAGACTACTATTGGGACTATAAGAATCCATACTGAAATTTGACTGCAACCCCATTGGAAATCCTGCCTGATACTGTGAATTCTGCAGCACTGAACCAGATGTCCCACCCCATTGGAAAGCCTTAAGATTTGGGCCATTGGAGAGAGACCCTTCATAATATTTTGACAAATGGACATCCGGACAAAGATCTAACTTTACAGCGAAATCCTTCTCGGAGGCCTCACTTGAAGTAATATATTCAGCAAGATGCTTTAAAGCTGCGCTTGCTCGTTTCCAGTTACCTGAATACATCAGAGTTAACAATATTTAGCTAAGGTGAAACTAACCGCATGAATGCTCCTGCACGAAGGAAAAATAAGAAGGGAAGGCTAAATAAAAGTTAAACAGCGTAGTTTCAGAATTGACTGAAGAGGGGAAAACAAAAAACATTTGCAGCATATCACCTGAACGTATAGCTACAAGGAGGGCTTGAGGGTGATAAAGTGGCAAGGCACCTCCTAACTTCTCCACCATATGTAAAATGCTCGTAATGCCATTAATAGCATCTGATCCATATGGAGTCCCAGTTAAAGGCATACTACTGGATTGCCAGTCACCAAGTGCATTACTTGTTGGAGGCAGAGGAATACATCCTCTGCTAATAGATGCAGAATCAACTTCTTTGAGATCATTAATACCAGAATCAGATAACAATTCAGAGTCTCTGCCTTCTTCTATAGCATTTACAAGGTTAGGAAGATTGCCTGCAAATATTTCTGGATAGTTATCGATCTTTTGCGTCTTACCAATAACAGCCAGCCATTGACCATGTAGACTAACATAATCATTATGAACAAGGGCAGTCATGGCTTTGGATCCCCACCATAAATCATGAATAGCAGAAGATGTACGAGTAACAGCGAAGCATTGCCAAATCCGTGCTTCTGAAGAATATTCAGAGACAGCAAAACTGGTACTTCTGCAGGGTTGCCGAGCAATACCATACACCCTCATCTCCTTCTGTGTGCAAACACCAAGCAATAGCTGATCATTACCCACAGAAGACCATCTTACAGAAACAACCTCTTCATCGACATGTAACTTATCCTCTAGTATAAAAACCCCTGAATCTATAAGGTGTACAATCTCCCATATACTGACTGTGTCGACAGCTTTTGAATGATTCTCTCTACAGAGGGCTGCTATCTTGCGTCCCGAATCAGTCAGAGATATAGCACTGACAGGATTTTGGCCAATGGTAAGCATGCCAACAAGCTCCCACGGAACAGAAGGTGATGAACTTTCATGAAGACTACTTCTCCAAAGTTTTAAAGAGCCATCAGCTTGACCAGTTGCCATAGTGTAAGCTTGACTTTCAATGTTCATGTCATTCTCTAGAGCCGTGCTGCTTGGGTTGACCACAGCAAAACATGTAACTTCATCATAACGGTGAGACTCAGGTATATCTGAAGAGCATGATCTAACAGCAATGCAATTCATCTTACCACCAATAGTATCTTCGAACAACCACTTGCCCGATCCAGTACTATCAAAATCATGAAAATGACAGTCACAGGTGCTTTCAGCTACATTGAAATGATGCAAGCTCACACTCCAAGACAGAGCATCAAACCGTTTCTCTTCCATCCATATACTCACAAGCAAAAATCTGTTAATTTTGAATGTCTTTCCACAAGAATTAGGCAGAGGTGTTGCAAATATGCTGGTTGGACCATTTTCCAAAGGGTGGCTAACTGCAAACGGTATAGTACATATGTAACGGGTTAGAAAGCCATCATACACCCTCCCACAATTCCTCACACTAAAGCAATCAATGCCTTCTACATGTCCCACAAGTAGAAATCTTTCATCATTCAATGATGAAGGTGCCCAGCATATACTAGTGTACTTCAATCCTAATTCTTGATTTTGAAGCCGTCTGCAAGGTTTCCAAGAGGAAACTGATATAGGATGGTCAATAGCACGGTTCAAATAATCACACAACGGCCAGATTATTATCAAACCATTACAATCCAGGGAAGCAATGTATACCTCCTCACATATGATAGGATCAAAGGCAACCTGCAGGATTTTCCCACCATGACCATCAAGATCCAATATTTTTCCTGTCATGCACTTCAATACACTGGATTTATTTGCAGATGAATCTTCTGAGTCAGGTGATTTTATTGTGTGCAAGGAAGACCAATATACAGTATTGCACGGAGATAAATAAATCGACGAGCAGATAAGTGGCGGGCCATAACGGTTATTTCTCAATACAGAAACTTTCTTAAGGAGTAATTGTTCAGAAGAACCTGTAGCATCAGCTAGAGAGGGTAGCACCACACCAATTTCATTTGATTCTTGTCTCGCCCATAATGTGATCCTCGGAATCCTCACAGTAGAGATGTCATCAAGACAATGGACAGCCCACAAAGAAGCCGATTTTCCAGGGCCGTACCCTACCAACCACTCAAAGTGGCCAACATTTTCATGATCATACTTTTCAGTAGAAAAATATTGATTAGTACCTTCAATAGTTTTCAATATACCCCCTGCGCGAGTTCCCCATGAAATAAACAAATCTCTGCCCAAATAGCCATCCATGACCTGATTTATCTCTATAACAGCTGCCACGCAAAACGATTTTTTATGATCATTCACATCTTTCATGTCCTTTTTTGTCTTTCCACCATCTACCTCACTCCATAACCTTACTGCCCCATCCAAGCAACATGTCATTAGCACATTCCTCACTGATTTCCCTGTAGACTGTTCTGCAGCCACTGGTCTCCACTGAATCATGGATATTCTCTGAGGGTGAGGCAATTCAACTTTACGATACGACTCCCCATCACTATAATAGGCCAGGACACGTTTAACTGCCTCATCACACTCAGCCGGAAACTTGCTCCAAGACGTTGCTGTCGCAAAAGAACCCTCCAATGACCAAGTGGAGGAAACCAAATCTTGAAGGTGATCCCCTGAGACCTTCCAAGCTATTTCCCAGGATTGGTTCTTTCTCTTCCACAGAACAATATCAATTCCACCAACTATTATTCCATCCCCAGATCCAGTCCACTCAATTGCTTCAACTTTTGTTTCTTGCACCAATATCGCATTCTGACTCCAACAAAAAGAACCTGAATTGTAAAGACATACAAATTCAAATCCAAACCTAAAATGTAAGAAGGCAGACACACACTCTACAATTTTCCAGTCGATTTTTCCTCTAATCATTCTCTCCTAAGCACAAATTGTTCAAAAATGTCGAAAACCTTTAAACATCTAAACCCCAGAGAATCAAGGAACAAAAATCAAGCTAAGTAACTAGGCTTACCATTAAGATCGCTAAGATCACGCACGAAGAGGCAAATACAGTTCCCATACCCAACCGCGAGCTCGCCTACCGACGGAGTCACCGGAGACCAAGAAACGGCAGTAACTGGAGACGAAACATCGCCGGAAACCTCGAGAATCTGACGGTAAATTGGTCCGTTTGTGGTGTCTTCGCCGCGGAGAGGAGAAGGTAGATGAGAGATAACAAGGAGAGTAGATGCTCCGTAAGCAAGCCATGAGTAACCAGCGAAGTCTGGAAGCCAGTCAATAGAAGACTGCGATCGAGTCGGAGCCGGTGGTACGATCTCCGATCTTAGTAGCCGGAGAGGTAACTGATCGATCGGATCTGTCACCGAGATCGCGTCGTGACTCGTCTTCTCCGGCATTTTCACGGTTAAGGAAACACAACAAGACTAATTTTTCCGTTTGATACAGATTCATCGAAACCTCGTAGTGATTCAGAAGGTTCCGATAAAGGCCCATATCTTCATCTGGGCCTGTATCTTATTTAGGCCATATTGTGTATTTTTTTTGTTTTTTTTTTTTTGGTAGTGGTGTATTTTTTTCATTTTTTATGATTTATCGATTATCGATTAAATGAAAAATGTAATTTGGCAGAATATGCTAAAAAACTCAACAGTGTGAATCAGTCAAAACGTAAAAAAGCGACTTGGTAATGTCATTGACTTTTTCGAATATATATGAAAAAATGAGTTGGTCAAAATATGAATCAATCATCATGTTTTATTCATAAAAAAGATTACAATTTTTTTTAAAAGAATATAGATGTAGTAAAATGATTTTTTGGCAAGTAAAGGCGTGCACAAACTTTGATGATGACACGACCAATACAGGATAGTCCATACAAAATACCGACCAAGAAACTTGATCCTTTCTTACTCTTTCTTCTCTAACACTCAAAAGCCTTAAAACAACATGATCGTGTAATGTCCATAATAAAACCAAATAAGACCCTACTTAACAACTCTCTAATGATGCTAAATCATACACCTCATTGATCCCAACTAATCCTAAAACTCGTTTGTATAAGTATAATCATCCCCAAAAAAAAAAAAAAAAAAATCAAACGAAATCATTACAATTTTACACTAAATTGATGAACAATGACTCACAAGTTTGGTAGAGAATCTCTTGTAACATAATGTATAAAGCTTTTACTAATCCAAAATCAAAGAGACGACACTAATTCTTACTTAAGCCCTTTTAAGAGTAACCGTGTGTTGCCTTCAATCTCACGCTGGGGTCAAGAAACAACTCACGCTTTCCCAACATCTTATAATCACTAGTGTCTAGTTTCCCAACTCATACAAAATCATGAAACTTTCTTTCCAAAGTATATACTATAATTCCTATTTTTTTTCCGCATTCGAACACTATATAAACCAATAGCAATAATCAGCACCATTCAATCCCATATCTTCCTGTGTCTCTATATCATTAAAGAATGACCAATTCAGCTGTATTGTTCTTGTTCCGTCTTAGCGTTTTCTTGTTCGTTCTTCAAGTAATGAACATTGGCCCGATTAGCGCCGCAACAAGGTTCTACCAATTCAAGGTAAAGTATCAACAATATTTCATCTAATGTATACATGCATTTGTTCTTGTTGTGTTACTGATTTTACTAATAGGTACAAACAATGAGACTCACTAGACTATGTCAGACAAAAGAGATTGTGACAATCAACGGGAAATTCCCTGGCCCTACGATAACCGCTCAAGAAGATGACAGAATCGTCGTTAAAGTCATCAACATGACCCCTTACAATACCACAATTCATTGGTATGTCCATATCTCGTATAAAAATGCTTAGAAAGGCGAATTTCACTTAACGAGCCTTGTTTCTATAATGTGCAGGCATGGTATTAAGCAAAAACTATCATGTTGGTATGACGGTCCATCTTATATCACACAATGTCCGATTCAAAGTGGACAAAGTTTCACATACAGCTTCACAGTTGCGCAACAAAAGGGAACTTTTTTTTGGCATGCACACTTTTCTTAGCTTAGGGCTACTGTATACGGTCCGCTAATCGTCTATTCTAAAGCTTCTATTCCTTACCCTTTTAAGAAACCCTTCAAAGAGCATACAATTCTCCTAGGTAAATCTATATTCTTAAACTAATGTCACTAATTGGTTTCACTGATTTTGTTTTCAACTTGATAAATCTATAGGAGAGTATTGGCTTAAGAACGTGGTCGAGCTCGAGCAACATGTAATGGAAAGTGGAGGACCTCCTCCTCCAGCAGATGCGTTCACGATTAACAGTCAACCAGGGCCTAACTACAATTGTTCCTCCAACGGTAATCGAAAATTCTACAATTGGTCTACGACAAGAAAACAGATTATTGATTATTATCTTTATATTTCAGATGTTTATGAGATTAAGATAGTGCCAGGGAAGACATACTTACTTAGGTTGATAAATGCCGGCATTAACATGGAGAGCTTCTTCACCATAGCTAATCACAAGTTGACTATAGTGGAAGTTGATGGCGAATACACCAAACCTTTTACGACAGAGCGTGTGATGCTCGTACCCGGACAGACAATGAACGTACTTGTCACAGCTGATCAAGCAATCGGGAAATACTCCATCGCCATGGGTCCTTACGAGTCTGCAAAGAACGTCAAGTTTCAAAACATATCAGCGGTAGCTAATTTCCGATATTTCGGTGCATTGCGTAACGGTGTAACATTACCAGCTAAGTTACCTGTTTTCAACGATGATATTGCAGTTAAGACTGTCATGGATGGTCTCAGAAGTCTAAATGCAGTTGATGTTCCAAAAGATATCGATGCTCGTCTATTTATCACGATCGGGATAAATGTAAACAAGTGTAACTCCGAAAATCCAATCGATAATTGTCAAGGGCCTAGACAAGGAAGATTAGCTGCTTCACTTAACAACATCAGCTTCGTGGAACCAAAAGTCTCGATTTTGGAAGCTTATTACAAGCAACTCGAAGGATACTTCACTTTAGATTTCCCAACCACGCCGGAAAAATCCTATGACTTTGTCAATGGTGCACCTAATGACATAGCCAATGACACGCAAGCCGCAAATGGGACTCGAGCAATAGTTTTCGAGTACGGAAGCAGAATACAGATCATCTTCCAGAATACCGGCACTCTCACAACTGAAAATCACCCGATTCATCTCCACGGGCACAGCTTTTATGTTATCGGCTATGGCACGGGGAATTACGATCAAAGAACAGCGGAATTTAACTTGGAGGATCCTCCTTACTTGAACACTATCGGAGTTCCAGTAGGAGGATGGGCTGCAATACGGTTTGTCGCCAACAATCCAGGTATTCGTTTTACGCACAACACTCCTTACCATCACAACACACAAACAAATAAATTTCTTCTTCTTTCCAATGAATAGGGCTCTGGTTATTGCATTGCCATTTTGACATCCATCAAACGTGGGGAATGAGCACGATGTTTATAGTGAAGAACGGCAAGACGGTGCTAGAGAGTCTACCTCCTCCTCCTGCAGATCTACCAAAGTGCTAGCTTCATTGAAATAAACAAATGGTGTAGAAAACTATTTTCCAAGAGAAAAATTCTTTTTGATAACTAGAGCAAATGAAATGTCATTCAAAGGGATAGAGACTATGGTACACTGTTCCAAAGCCAAGAATGAAATTGGTACACAAGCGAAATTCAGTACACTGTTCCAAAGCCAAGAATGAAATTGGTACACAAGCGAAATTCTTTAATCACACTCTCAGATGTGAAAAACTTAATTATGGATTAACCTTTTCTGAAGTCCAGCACTTGTCACCTGTTCCACTAACCATCGACGAAAACAAAAGCCTCTGATTACTTTTCAGATTCAAGTAATCAACCTGTGTCATCAAACGAAATCATTACTAAAAACAATCTGCGACTAACCTGCTTCTACGTAGGAGACAGCGTAAGAAAGAAAAACCTTTTCTGGCTCAAAAAGTAGTAGGCAGTATTCAGCAACCGGACCACTCGAGGGGTCTAAACTAACTTCTTGATTTGGTTGCTCACTATTGTAAGGTTTACCAGGAGTAGGACAGATATAGTTCATCCTTGACTTTAAAGAATTAGCAAACCAAGCTTTCTCTCTTTGCTACAATCAAGCAATTCAAAATCAAAGTGTTTCTTCCTTTCCAAGATTTTACTAATTTTATGTATTTCCAACCTCAAGCTTGCTCTTGTCAGGATTTGACACGTCAATGACTTCGATTCTTCCATTGATTCGGAATTGCTCCCACGTATCCGAGAAATACCAACATATCTTCAAAAAACGAACCATCATAGTATTAGAATCAAAGTTTTAAATTCAGAAACATAATCCAAATCTACATTACAAGATTCATTACCTCAGAAAATGGACAATGCTTAAGCTCTTGAATCTACAACAAAATGCAGAAATTTACAGAATCAAACATAGCTTAAAAAAAATCAAAAATCCCTTCAACGAAAATTCCAACGACCTTACGACTACGAGCATCGGTATTGATTCGAATCATATCACTGTTCTCTTCAAATCCCCTAACCAACACACACACACACCACCGACAAATTCGTCACTAACAAATAACCCAATCAATCAAAAACAATGAATCGGAGAATAATAACCTAAAAACGACTGTACGATTCGAAGGTCGCCCATTAAAACCAATTGTCGCCTAAAAACAACACACAGAGAATCAACAAATGAAATGAACGTCGCTCATTTTTGTGAAGAAGACACTTACGAGCTGAAAGTAAGAAGAATGGCTTAAGTGAGAATTCGCTTCAATCGCACCAAAGAGAAGCTGCTTCCATGGCGATACAGATGTTCCCATCGTCTTCTTCCTCGCCGATTTTTCGACCTTTCCAATGTCACTGATACACAGTTCCCGTTACTAAACGGCGTCGTTTTAGTATTGGGCCTCTTGCTTCGTAACGAAATGTATCTATTGGGCCTAATTTAAACAATGGGCTTGATTTGGCAAGTGGCGAGTCGTTAAAGTAAAACGGCAGGGAAGGGGAAGATGGAACAGTGAAACGGCACGAGTGTTAGGTGGGAGAAGACAGATGTCAACATCAGAAAATGGAACAGTCTTTAAAAATAAAAATCTCAATCACGCCACGAATTGTGGGACCCATCTCCACCTCCTTTTTGTCGCTTCCTGTCGGTCTTCTCTTTCTTCATTCTTCTTCTCCCTCCTTTAATTTTTCCAAATTCTTCTTCCTCGAAAATTCCAAATAGATGCAAAATCTATACTAATTAATATTTTTAAGTCTTTCTAGTTTATTCGTTGAATTGTCAAAAATAAAAACAAAATTGCCTAACGAATCTATGAATTGGTAGAGGATTTTTTCATTCATTCAAAAAAAAATGGCGAGATTAGACTAATGTACTTTATAACTCATGTACTATTATGTAGGGTTCTAAAAAAACTTATTTTGGGTTATAGTTCTCATGAATGTGCATATTTCACAGTATAATTTGATAAGATGTGCTTGTGTATATAGTTGATCATAATTGCGTTTAGGTAAAATCATGTTTAACTTTAGATATGTATATGTAAGGACATGACCATTTCTTACATGCGTTTAGGTAACATCATGTGCTTGTGTATTTAGTTGATCATAATTACGTTTAGGTAAAATCATGTTTAACTTTAGATATGTATATGTAATGACATGACCATTTATTACACCTGAAAAAGCCAAATCTCTTTGCTAAGGTAAACATAAATGTAAGTAGATACTGGGTTTGTTTGGTAACATTAGGAAATGTCATAATCATACAAACAAAAAGACTACTCCGTTCTTTTTTATTTGATGTTTAGAATTTTCACACTTATTAAGAAAACATATTAATTCTTAGTTATAAATATCTTATTTTTTGCACTAAACAATTTTCTATAACTTTAACTCAATGGTAAGTCAATAAAACTAATTAATGTGTCTTGAAATTTACAAATCATCATTATTTTTTTATTAAAAATGTATTGAAAATGTAAAAAATCAATCTTTTATAAATATTTTTTTCCCTAAAACATACATTAAATTGCGAATTGTATAACCGAATAAAAAAACCTACAAACCCGTATATTTAATCATTCTCATACTTTATGGATTTTCAACCTTTAAACCAAAACTCACCAGTCTCATAAAAATCTAGATCGGTATCAGTATGATATATACTAAATTATATATATACAATAGTAAAGTTTAAAGTCGAGCTAAATTTAGGTGTCAAAGCCACTAATCACATGTACGAAAGATATGTGGTGTATATACAAATAGGTATGGTATTGGGATTTTAAAATTTTAGCTAGGCGATTTGATGGACCATATGGCCAACAAATAGTATCCAATCACAAAATAGGAGGCTGATAAATACCATACAACTCATAGTTCCACTCACACTATTATGCATTATGATACACATAAGAGGAGATTTATATTCATTAATAGATATTATTACTACTACTATTATTTTAACAAAAGGACACAATTCCTTACACACGATTTTTTCTCTTGGAAAATTATATTTTATTAAGAGAGGGACCAGAAAGTGCTAGCAAGAGAGAGAGCGGTCACGAGACATCATCACTAGTCAAAATCACCAAACCCAACTTTTTCTTTTTTCTTACTTTTATTCTTTTTATAACCGAATTTTTCTTAAAAGTTTTGTCCATCGTTTTCTCCCGAATTGGGCGGATGATACTATAAAATTGCAAAACATAATATAATCTCTAAACCAAACAATTTATTTCATACTGATAATCTAAATGGCATACCAAAAACGATTTTTGTCAACTCATTTTATCATTTTAAGCAAAAAGTGTTATTCTATATAGTTTTACATTCAGTAAATCGTGTTCAAATTTTAGATTAGTAGAACCGACTTATTTTTACTCATAAATACATTTTAGTTATATAAGATGTTATATATATTCTCTTAGATAATAAGTTAAAAAAATGGGGTTTTTCTCTTCTCCGTCTTCTTCGCTGGCTTTATTTCCATCATCCATAAAGTGAAAGGCAAACGCATAGAAGAGCCATCACTCACAAACAAAAGGAAAGGAAAAAAAAAAAAAGTCTCCTAAAACGTTCTTCTCTTTGGCCTTTACTCAAAACCCACACATATCTCTCTTTCTCTCTCTCTGGCTTTCTCTTTGTCGGAATTTATGGACGCTACGAAGTGGACACAGGTGCTTATAAGATCTTCCTTTGCATCTTCTCACTTGTTGCTTCTTCCTTTCTCTCTCTTCTCTTTCTCTTAATTACACTCTTCCATGAAAGATTTCATACTATATGTTGATATTTGTAGATGAATAACATGGTCATGATGTGTTAATTGTGGTTACAGAGAATAGAGATCTTAATGAGTATTTACACATATTTCAATGAATATTTTTGCATGGGAATATATAATTTTTTGTAGGTTTCGAGGTTGGAAAGAAAAGATTAGTGTATATATATAGCTCACAACACTTTTTTCTCAGCCTTTTTATGTGATTAATTATTAATTATATTTTGAGAAATTAATGGAGATAGAAAAATAAAAGTCATGATTTGTTACATACCCTTTGTTCTTGGTGTTCATCTCTTTTCCTTTTTCACCAAATCCTAAACGGTTCTATAAGATATCAAATAAGGAAAAATCTAATGTGCATGTTTCATTTTTTTGGTTTAAGTTGCTTAAAATTGAAAAGCATGATATGAATTAATTTCATGTTTTATATATTATTTTACTTTTGAGGTCTTGTGGTCTATACACATACACATAGATATAGGGTTTCAAAATGAAGCACTAATTAAATATAACTCTTTTAAATTTCATTTCTAGGGTTTTCAAGAAATGATGAACGTAAAACCAATGGAGCAAACCATGATTCCTAATAACAACACACAACATCAATCAAACACCCCATCCAATGCAAGGCCAAACACCATGCTCACATCAAACGGCGCCGTATCAGCCGCCGGAGCCACCAACAATACGGCGGTTGTGGTGGAGAGGAAAGCAAGACCACAAGAGAAACTAAATTGTCCAAGATGTAACTCAACCAACACAAAGTTTTGTTACTACAACAACTATAGTCTCACACAACCAAGATACTTTTGCAAAGGTTGTAGAAGGTATTGGACGGAAGGTGGATCACTTAGGAATGTTCCTGTCGGAGGAAGCTCAAGGAAGAACAAAAGATCATCATCTTCTTCTTCATCATCAAACATTCTCCAAACAACACCATCTTCACTTCCAGATCTAAACCCACCAATTCTCTTCTCAAACCAAATCCCTAATAAACCAAAAGGGTCATCACAAGATCTCAACTTATTGTCTTTCCCGGTCATGCAAGATCAACATCATCAACATCATGTTCATATGTCTCAATTTCTTCAAATGCCTAAGATGGAAGGAAATGGAAACATAACTTCATCATATGGTTCTTCAAGATCAGGGCTAAACTCATTCATGCCTCAAGGACCAATGATGGATTCATCAAGCAATTTGCTTTACACTTCTTCAGGGTTTCCAACAATGGTGGATTACAAGGCAAGTAATCTCTCTTTCTCTAGTGATAATCATCAAGGGCTTGGAAGCAGCAACAACAACAACATCAATAGGTCTGATGATCAAGGTAGGGTTTTGTTTCCATTTGGGGATCAAATGAAGGAAATTTCATCAAGCATAACACAAGAAGTTGATCATGATGATACTCAACAACAAAAGAGTCATGGTAATAATAATAATAATAATGCAAGCCCTAATAATGGATATTGGAATGGGATGTTCAGTACTACAGGAGGAGGATCTTCATGGTGAAGCAAAATGATCAAAAAGGAGATTATGAAAATTAGCTTTTCTAATTCTCTTTTTGCCTCACATGGGTTACTTTAGTTAAAGTTGTCAGAACTTAGCTAACACAACATAGTCTTTTTATTCTCCTTGGGTTTTTATTTTGTTTAGATCAATTTTTATTTTATTGAAATGTTGTATACTTGGGTTTGATGATGGTAATTTGGGTTGGTTTTTTCACTTTGGTTGGTTGGTTAATTAGTATTATATGTTTAACGGAGTTTATGTAATGGGTAGAAGGATATATGAATATGAATCTCTCGAGTGTTCCATGATATGTATTCATCGTTTCTTCTATCTAGTATAAGTGTTCTCATTAAAGATTATTCATATCATATCTATTAAGTTTGTGTAATTGATTATGGTTCTATCGTTTAGTTTTATGTGACTTTGAAATTTCAGTCTCTCCACTGATTTATGTTTTGGAAAGATCAATTTTAGTTTAAACTTTAAAGTATCATCTTCATGACTTCATCCATAGCAACAAAGAAAAAAAAAGAGGGGGAAAAAACAAAACGACAGCGTATTACCGTAGAAAATTATGCGTGTTCACTGGGCTCTGTTTAATCCAACTCAGCCCAATAGTGATTTTATTCGTTATTTGCAGACTTTTTTTTTCTTTTGGGTGCAAAATTTCTTGAACTCTCTTTTCACCTAAATTCATATAGTAAATCAAGGACACACATCTCAAACTCAGACAAGAAATTACCGTTACGTCAAATCAATTAGGACTTGGACGGAGAAAAAGATAATTTATTATATGTCGTTATTATTGTAAGAGAATCCAATTCGTAATGATATAACACAAATAAAACAAAATACAACGAAAAAATCGCAAGATCCTATAGAAGAAATCAAGAAAACGAAACTTCTCCGAAACTTACAAATCTCTTCTCTTTCTCAACTTCTTCTTCTCTTTATGATAAAAGAAAATAATAATATTGTTACATAATGTTGGAGGAGTCGGAATACGTCGTGTTCAAGACCCAATAGAAGTTTCCACGAAACTACCTAACAATCAGATACTTCCGTACACACCAAAACGCATCAACTCAAAACGAATCGAAGCCGTTCAACCACTTCAACTCTCAGAATCCGACGGTGATGGTTCAACAAGAGAGTTTATTATTATAGACCACACGAAAAGGTTCTTTAACGTGACAACCACATCGGTATAGATGCGCCACTCACTTATATAATAAAATCACATTATTGGATTAATCAACTTCTCAAAAATCAAAATCTCTCTTTTTCTCTATCTCTCTGCTTCTAACATCTTTTCTTCTAATGGAACCAGTACCAAGCGAGAAATCTATTCTGCTAGAAACTAATACTACGACAACGAAGATGGAGACGAAATACGAAGATATGTTACCGATGATGGCGGATAAGATGGACGTCGAAGAGTTTGTATCGGAGCTATGCAAAGGTTTTAGTTTGCTTGCGGATCCAGAGAGAGATTTGATTACAGCTGAGAGTCTAAGGAGAAACTCCGGGATACTCGGGATTGAAGGAATGAGCAAAGAAGACGCGGAAGGAATGGTTAGAGAAGGAGACCTTGACGGAGATGGAGCGCTAAACCAAACCGAATTTTGCGTTCTTATGGTTCGGTTAAGCCCCGAGATGATGGAAGATGCGGAAACTTGGCTTGAGAAAGCAATTAGCCAAGAACTTTGTAATCACAATCACTCTTCTCTGCCTTGATCATAAGGGCCTTTCTCTCTTCTTGTGTTGTATTCTCTGTTTCTTCTAAGAACTTATAATTGTTGCTGAATATAAAAAACTTCTTATAGTCCTGAAAAGATTAGAGAGAAACTACTACTACAAGCACATATAGCAGGAAAGCAAATAAAACCCGAGACGTAACTCGTATCTAAACGCTTGTTTTAATTCCAGACTAACATAGAAAACCCAAACATTCGAAAATCCACATCTTCAAGCTCTTGATCGTTGAACAGGAGATCGGCTGTTGAAAAACAATAAGACGATTAGAGAAAATGGGAAGTCACGGATATTAAACATCTATAATGCAACAGTTAAGAAGCCAAGTATTGTTTACCTCCTGTATCTGTCGTACCCCGGACTCCTAGATCTACCATAATCTGGACTGCGACGCCCATAATCTGGACTCCTACGTCTCTCATAAGGAGCTGGACCCTTGTACCTGTCATATTCAGGACTACGAGTACGGCCATAATCAGGACTACGAGGACGGCCATAATCAGGACTCGGACGTCTCCGATACACTGGACTAGGAGATCTCCTTCTCGGACTAGCAGCATATCTATCTACTCTTTCATCATCATCCTTCAAAGAATACTCAACGGAAATAACCCGGTCAAATATTTTGCTGCCAAGGAGGATATAAGTGTAAGGGCTTATCAAGTTGGTCAATCACTATCTATAAGTTACAAAAAAAGGGTACCAAGAGTGTGTGTGTTGTTACCTGTTTTGTGTACCGTCAAGGGCCTTGGTTGCATCTTCTTGGGTTCCAAATTGAACAAATGCAAAATTGCGCCTTATGCGGACATTGAGAACTTTACCATATGGTTCAAAGTGTCTCTCAATATCACGCTCTTTTGTGCGAATGGGGTCGAAGTTGATGACAAAGAGTGTCTTTGTAGGCCTCTGATTCGAGGCTGCCTTTCCATCACGAGGCTTGCCACGTTCACCCTGAAAGCCAGAAGAACACTTAGAGCTCTAAATCAGAGAATAGGATTTCCATTAGAAAAAGAAGATACCTTTGCCCATTCGACTGATAACTTGCGTTTCTCATATCCAAAAGGGGTATTGTCAACCCCACGGATTGCATCTTCAGCATCACGCTCATCCTCAAAATACACAAATGCATAACCTGCAAGAATAAATAACACAAGATAAGAAAAAGCATGACACACTCTGTTTCATCACAAAGAGTTTGCAAAGCAGGAGTAAGTCAACAACTAGAAGACACCTTTTTCACCTAGAGAAATAAAAATACAACACCTGCATCAATGTGAAGGCTGGTGTACATAACATGTAGAGGCCTTCCATGATGAAGTAGAAATTAAAGATGTGTAGTTGTAGCATATCAAAGGTACTAATAATCCCCCCAAAAAAAATCAATCCCGAACTAAACCCTGCTTCATCATTCTGACAGTGAAAGGCATGAAGAAACAAGGCAATGGATGAATGGATTCAATTGACTTCAAATCTTCATTATCAATTGACTCAGTGAAGATTGTAGGCACAACATGATTGGAAACTATTGATGATGGATGATCTAGACTCAGCGAAGATTTGTAGGCACAAGATGATAAAAGTAGGCATGAAAATGGAATCTACATAAGGAAGAAGTTGGCAAGTCCAGGAAAAGAGATAAACTCATGCTCCATTGGAGATGGCTCCTGCGAGCAAACAAACACTTAAATACAAGCAGAATCCATGATACCACACTAATGATTCCTTTTTGAATTCTCTCCATGCTAAATACAGCTACAAAATCATAGCAGAAGTTCTAAGAATCCATAACTTAAACACTAATGGTTCCTTGAATTCTCTCCACTAATTCATGCTTCACAAGAAACAGCAACAAAATGGCACAAAGTTCTCAAAAATCCAGAATCCTAGATCAAATGGAACAGCAAATCAATTCCTAATTTCCAAAATCTACCAATCGTTTGCTCTCGCCATAAAGAGTATAATTGGGAAAAAAAACTTTACCAGACTTCATATCAACTCTCTCCACTCTCCCGTACTTGCTGAACAACCGTTCGAGATCCGATTGACGAGTATCATACTCGAAATTCCCGACGAATACAGGTCTCATACTTCCCAGAAGAAATCGAAATTCCAAAAACTGCAACATAGGACGAAAATCAGAACAATTATAATCAAAGAGCTCGCAAAAAGTATCGCAACTATTCGAAATTCTCGTTTTCTGCAATTCACCTTAACAGTATCTGAATCTGAGAAAGCAGCGAGAACGTAAAACCCTAGAAGACGACGACGCTCGACGAAGAAGACGACGATGCTTTGTTTAATAACACAGTTTTATAATTAACCCAAGCGTGTTATTAACGCTGTGTTCATAACCGTCCGATCAAATTCAAATCTCTATCTGGTCCCTTGGATTATCAAAGGTATATTTGGTATTTCGAATTGATTGGGCTTTCTTTAAACAATCGGCCCAAAATAAATTGGTAAACTCTGTACTATTAAACTAAAAAAACAAAAAACAAAAAAAAACAGAGTAACATTCTCTCCCAACCAATAAAATCAACCCACGTGTCTATTTGACTTATTAATCTCGAGCCACATCATACGACTCAGATTTTCTACTACTTTTGATTCTCAACAACCCATACAGCTTCCTAAACTCTTTCACCGCCGGCGAACTTCCTCCGCCGCCGCAAAGTGGACCATTCATATCTTCTTCCGACGTCGATTTTCTCGAACTGTTTTCCAAAAGCAAACGCCGTCCATTTCCTCTCCGATCTCCGTCGATCTGCAACGCATTGATGACGTATTTCAACGCACGAGTCGGTGAGCTCCGATTCGCAATCATCAATTCTCCGATCGCCGCCGGACTCAGAGAAGCTCCGTTTTGGAATATTCCTTCCACTTGTGGGAAAAGCTTGTGCTCTTTCACACCTAAGTAGTTATTAGCTAACGTTTTAAACGCCGTGAAATCACATAACGGAAAATGAATATGAACGTCGACCCGACCCGGTCTGAGTATAGCCGGGTCGATTTGTTCTTTTCCGGTCATCGTGAACACCATAATCCGTTCATCGGCGGCGCAAGAGGTGAGAATACTATCTGTGAAATTCAAAACCCCAGAAGTCGTCACTTTCGTTGATGATTTCGTCGAGAGGAATCGATCTAGATCTTCGATTACAATCACCGATTTGCGTCTGGTTTGTAGAAGAAGCATCTTCAGATCTGAATCGTCTTCTACTTTTGAGAGATCTATATCGTAAACATCGTAATCTAAGAAATTCGCCATTGCTGCAACGAAACTTGATTTTCCGGTACCGGAATTTCCGTAAAGTAGATAACTCCGTTTCCAAACTCGACCTAAACGATTGTAATATTGTTTCCCTTTAAGAAACGATTCCAGATCTGATTTTACCTTGTTCTTCAGATCCATTTCCATGGCGAGATTCTCGAAAGTACATGGATGATTAAACGTAACCGATCTCCATCTTCCGGCGACTCCGATTCCGATTCCGACGTTCATGAACAGCTTAAGCTCTGTATTTCTCTGTTCAAGCTCATCAGAAACTGTATGTATATGTTGAAGATACGAACCGAGGATTCTTCGTTTATCAGCTTTACGAATCTTCAAAACGAAATTTCTAGATCCATCTTCGTCTTCTCCGTTAATCCAACAAACTCTAGCACCGAGAAACTCATCTCCGACGACTTGATTCCGATCTAATCGGAGTACAATCTCGTTAGATTTTTTTCCGGTGAAGAGATTCGTGAAATCGGAATTTTCGATCGAGCTTAACGAATTCAGATACCAATTCACTTTCTGGTAAAGCTGATTCTCTTGCACGTTCTCTTTGAATTCTGGAACCTTGTAGAATTGATAAACATGGCAAAAATCGAAGATCGTTCTTCTCCATTTCTTCACCATGTAAATCAATCCAGTTTTGAATAACAAAACCTTAACCGTAAACAGAACAATCACCACCACGAGCAAGAAAAGTAACGAATCCCAGAGAATCCCCATATTTTCCCGGAAAATTACAAAAAAAGAAGAAAAACTCTCTGATTCTGTAACCAAAATTTAGCTATAAGAATATATAAAGTAACAATGAAAGGTTTCTCGGATTATAGAATATATAAATCAAATGCATGTTCGGAGAATTGTTGAGAAGAAGACTGAAAATTGTTTGGACTTGTGAATAATAAGAACACTTGGAGAAAGACGAAAAGGAAGACGAGGAAATATTTAAAAAGAAAATAAATAAATAAAAGGCGTGACGAGGACGATGATACTGAGCAATCAGAGGGTAATTTCGGTATTTTGATGAAATCTAGGTGACGGCGATTAGCTTGCTTTGAAAAGTTCAATAGGTGTGATTTGTGGGATTCGGTTTAAATGCTTAATCCTCTCGCGTACAGTATTTTGAGAAGCATTTTGAGAGCACTTTACTTAAGTATCATTACCATAATTATTCTCTTTTTTATTTTTATTTATTTATTTATTTTTTTTATACTCATTACCAAACATATTTATTTCCAAATATTTTTTTTGATTACTATAACTCTAATTGCTAAACACATTTAAATCTTCTTAAGCTTACCAAAATTAAAATATTAGAAAATCTTGAACTTTTCAAAATTAAAATATTTCAAAAATTATAGATTTATGTAATATAAAATTGAATTTTAACATATACGCCAAAAAGAAAATTTGATTTTAAATAGAAAAAAATTGATTATATTTTGAAAATATATGAGCATGTAAAACAATTTTTCATATATATTTTTACACGTGTTGTTTTGTTTGGCAAGTAGATGTTTTTAATTTTTCATAAATACACCTTCCTACAAATAAAATAATTATTAATGAAATTTATTACTTTAATTATTTCACGGGTGAAACACATTTGTATATAAAATAATCGTAAAATTCAATATTTATAAATTAGGTCTTAGATTATGTATAATAATTTACCGTAATTGTTTTTCCAACTAAAATTATTGATTTTATTTGATAATCAATTTATCCCTCGTATAACGCGGGTAATTTTCTAGTATATTAATTGAGGAGACACTAAAAGTTAAAAATCATAAGTGTCATTCAAAGAGTCTTAAGAAACATATTAATTATATGTGTCATTCAAAGAAGATCTTAAGGAACACATTAATTAAATCAACTAATGAAAACATTTCAATTTGGTATGGTGGAAATATCTACATATTTCAATATTTCTAATATATATGTGGCATTGATGACAAAAATATATACTTACCAAATCCATTACCATACCAGAATACTCAAACCGATTCAATTAGTAGTATTTTGGTTAGTGATAAAGTTAGGTTTAAACATATTTTATAGAGTTATTGAAAAATATTTTTTTTTGTTAATATAAAATGTATATCACTCGATTACATTTTTTGTCATACATTATAAGATAATATTTCGCTTTTTAGTTTCGTTATTGTAAATCAATTTCTTTCATTTTTATATATTGTATACACTTAAAACGTAAAACCTATCACATATTAAAACACTCAAGATTCAAAATCGATTGAATATTTTTTTTAGTAGACATAATTATTTATCTAATATTTTTTTGGTATGCATGATGTAAAACAATATATTTTAATTCTACAATAAACTGAAATTTATATTCCCACGCTAAGCGTGGGTCAAAATCTAGTAGTACTAGTATTAATTAGCCACATAAGCAAATAGAGTAATTAACGAAAACAAATATTTCTTTTTCATTTAATCTGTACAGCAGGAATTTGGGTGCCGGTTCACAAAAGAATTAAATTTGACACATTTAAGGTTATAATCTTTTGTATATTTAACTAAAGAAATTAAATTACAATAGTATTATTACATGAGCC
Organism: Draba incana; assembly: GCA_963576765.1. Taxonomy (NCBI): domain Eukaryota; kingdom Viridiplantae; phylum Streptophyta; class Magnoliopsida; order Brassicales; family Brassicaceae; genus Draba; species Draba incana. Next base: position 1,436,788 of record OY755202.1, on the reverse strand, counting down.
TAAAAAGACAATAAGTAATAACTAAAATATATACAGCCGGCGATGAGTTATTAATGGAAAAAAAGAGTGTCAAGTATCTTGTGCTACTATTCTAAACTTGTAAATTCTCTCTAATCTTTAGAGTTTTGTACTAATCCTTCTAATTTGTTTTCTTTTGACTATTATAATTTATATATAATTCTTTTGAATTGGTGGCATGATTATAACTAATTTTGGTACGAGTCAAGTTTTTTGTTTGTTTTTAAACTTATTATAAATATCAAAAAATAATTATAACTTGTAACTATTTTTTAAGCACCATAGTAGTCGAAAATGTATTGAATGCGTTTGAGCATATATACAATTTTTTTTGTATGATGCTCTATCAATCGAGTCCAAAAGTAAATGGTGGTAAATTATGTTTAAAGCGTTTGATAAACAAAATGAGAAATTGTTGATCTTTCAAAATCTTTATTTAAATGTATATTATGTGAATTCAGATATCTATCTATATTACAATGAAGATTAACATCACAAATTTTTAATTTTTTTTTGATACCTCATGGAATGTACAACCTATGTTCAAATGGTCCGAAAGCAAAGATAAGAGGGGGATCCAGAACATAATTTAGTATGGGGCACAAACTTTAAATCTAATTAATTTAGTTTAAATATTTTATTATTATATAAAAATGATATAAATCATCAAAATTTTATATTTCATTTTTAAAAACTTTATTTTTTTCTAAAAAGTATTTCCTTGTTTTTCTACTATTTTATCAAAGTAACTATTAAAACGAATATTTTATAAACAAACATAACTACAAATTTGAAAAACAAAGGAAAAAATACTAATGTTTATGCCATTATGGAAACGTGAGGAACGAATTAAAGAAAATTGGTTTTGGAAAAGTTTAAAATAAGAAAAGGGGGCATTATCAAGATATGTGGGTTAGTAAAACTCGGGTGCAGCCACTCCGAAGCATGATTAACCACTTGAGCTAAATTTGATTCATATGTTAAGCTTACAAAACTAATTTATCATATTTAGTGTGTGGCACGTGCCCCACTTCCTATAACATGGGTCCGCCACTAACAAAAACTCATATCCGTGTAGGCAAATAGGAATTGTTACGATAAACATCGCAATCAACACCTCACGATAGTTGTGGAAACTACTTGTAACAGATAATATTTCAGTTGCCGTATCAAATGCTACATGTATTTTATTATCTTCTTATTTGCATAATAAAATACATGTAGCATTTGATACGGCAACTGAAATATTATATGTTACAAGTAGTTTCCACAACTATCGTGAGGTGACAAACATGTTAAGTCAACTTAATCAAAGGCAAAAAAAATTCAATGGGATTTAATTTTATTTTTAAATTATTTTGGCTACGTAATAATAGATGATTATTAATTTGCATTACTCGAATATTCTACATATATTAAATACGATCGGCATCAAGGACAGAAGTTCTAACTAATTCACATAAGAAACAAGCTAATTTTGTCTGTCATTTTATTTTTTTATCAGAAAAATGAGGACGTTGGCCGAAATATGAATTACGTAATTTTAACTTTATATAAATTTAACAAGCGGCATAAACCTTTTCGAATTTTGAAGGGTTTATTGATAAAATGACTTTGACAAAAAAAAAATTACGAAATGATAACTAACTCGTAAAGTTTTATATATGAATTATAATATTAGTTAGAGAGATTATTATGATGTGAATGATCGGACTTGATACTTTCTAGGTTTTTAGGGGATTTATAACATAGACAGCTTTTGTATGGTTCATGAATCATAAAGCTTATTCTCCACTACCAACCAATAGCTCCCATGAAAATATCAAAAGCATAGTTTTGGGAAGTAATCTTTAAAACCCCAAATTTTTAAAAAAAAATCTTCAACACCCCTTCTATAATTTTGATATTTGTTCTGAATTATTTTTAATTCAAAAATTGGTGAAATACAACAAAGCCCTTAATGAATACAAATTATTACATGACCCAACCAATAATCCTGACCCAAACCCGGATCCAAACAGAAAAACCGAATGTTTTTCGATCTGAAAAAAAAACAAAAGGAACCCTAAAAAAATCAAAGGTCATTTTTTCTCTCAATTTCTCAAAGGTGAACTCGCCGATTCCGATTTATCTTCATCTCCGTCGTATTCCGTCGTTGTGGTCGTATTTCATCTCATGTCCTACTCACCATCTCGTAAAGGTAACAGTTTATCACATCTCTTCAATTTCAGAGATTGGGGGTTCGGATTTGGAAAATATATTGGATCTCGAAATTGTTTTGATTTCGAAATGGTTTGGTTTTTCTTTGTGAGGAGGGTTTCGATTTGTAGACCTTTGGGTTTGAAAATTCGATTGATTTGAAGCAAAAAAAATTTTGGTCTTGACATTAGGTTTTCAAGTGAAACCAATTTGGGGTTTTGATTTGGAAATGGTTTCTGGTTTCGAGAAGGGTTTTGATTCGATCATTTTGGGTTTGAAATTTGGATTTGAAGTAAAACAAATTTGCGGTTTTCAAAATAGAGTTTGAAGTGAAACCAAATTGGGGTTTTGATTTAGAAATGGTTTGTCATTGGGAGAAGGGTTTTGATTTGTATATTTCTGTGTTTGAAATTCGGATTTTAAGTAACACAAATCTGGGATTTGAAATTATGGTTGAAGTGAACCAATTTGGGGTTTCAATTTCGAAATTAGGGTTTGCAGTAAAACCAATTAGGGATTTTGATAAGAATCGGGATGAAGATTAGGTGAATTCGGTTTGAAAAGGAGATGTGATATATTGGTTTTTTTTGCAGGAATGGTTCGAACAAAGAAAGTCGCAAAGAAGCCAGATTTTTCAGTAGTACACTCTACTCCTGGGAGATATTTTAATGGGGTGTAGAGATCGCTGGATTGGAAACCACCAAGGAGGGAGGCTTCGAGTAGTAACACTCCAAGTAGTAATCCAAGGAGTGGGTCAGAATCTGAAAAAGAGGCTACGAAGGTATGTAATCTTAGAAATTTGTTAATTTCTTATGGTCAAGTATCTTTAAAGTATTGAATATAACGTGGTATAACTGCTATAGAACTGAGATTATTGAACATAATTGATAATTGAACATAATTGATAGTTCTGGTATAACTGATATAACTGATCATAATTGATAGTTCTGGTATTGCTGGTATAACTGAACATAATTGATAATACTAAATATAACTGGTATAACTGAACTGATTGCAGGATGCAGAGGTATTAGAAACCCAACTGATAGAGGATGAAGCGGCATCAGAAACCCAACCGATGGAGGATGTAGAGGCATCAGAAACCCAACCAATGCAACCTGAGGGGTTTTTCTTCAACACTAGTGAGTATAACAATGTCTGCAAGATCCAAACAAGGTGTAATTTACACATTTTCTTGGAGTTGATAGAACAATGGCCAGAGTTGATGTGGTTTAAAAGGCACCCTCAGTTTAAGCACATCTTCCACATGCAGAAAGAAGAAAACCATAAGCTTCAAGGTCTTTATATGCTGCTGCTTCGCACTGTGAAGGTTGATAGGCAAACATGCGTCTGGTTTGTGGTGAATGGCGTACCTATAAGGTATTCTTTGAGAGAGCATGGTCTGATCAATGGGTTTTATTGCCATGAATACTCTGCGAAGCTTTATCCGAAGATGAATATGAAGAAGTACACGAATCATTTTATGACAAGCCAGTTTGGTGAGAAGGCGTCTGTTACTGTCAAAGAGGTAAAGCAGAAACTGCTTTCAATGGATGAGAGGTCACGGGATCGTCTCAAGATGACTATCTTGTATTTCTTTAGCGCGGTACTAGCAAAGAAGGCTGGTCTGAGTGCCCATATAAGTCCATTCTTATGTAGAATGGCTGACGATCCAGAGTTGTGTAAATCATTTCTGTGGGGGCGAATGACATTCCAAGATTCTGTCAAAGATGTTTATCACGTGATGGATTCGGCGAATGATGGTGCAAAGGATACTCTAACCTTTCCTGGATTTATATTTCCATTGGAGGTAAATTATTGATCTTAGTCTTGTGTTAATATTGTTAATATTGTTAATATCAAACCTCTTTAACACATTTGATCTTTTTTGTAGCTTCTGGCTTTCGAGTGTATACCAAACCTGAGGAGATCATTCAGAGAAGATATTGGAGGAAGGTTGAGTGGAGACTGTCCACGAATGTGCAAGCAGAAGTTCAAAGGTTGTTCGATGAAAGGCTGGCCATTGGTAGACATGTACAATGCCATTGGTACTACTAAGGTATTATCAATTAATTGATGTTATTTCTTAACTGAATTTAATTAATTGTATTGATTATTAATTAAGTTCATACTTGTTTTAAATTGATAGGAAATTCATAGTGTGTTGGAACCAACTTTGGAAGAAGAAGCTCTTTGTGCGCGCATCTTTGATGTTGGAGAAGGTGATGACGGAGTCTTGGACTGTGTCCAAGACAGTTGGAACAAGCATCTCGCAGCGAAGAAGAAGATTTTCTGGGAAAATTTGTATAAAGTAGATATTGCTGCGCGAGAGACACATGAGCTAGAGGAAAAATCTGAGAAAAAGGAAGAAGCTGAGAAAGAGGAAGTTCTTGGATTGCGTCAGATGTTGGAAAACATGGAAGCTAGGATTACTTCCCGTTTTGAGAAGGTGGATTCTCAAATTAAGGATTTAACAGATAAAGTCACAGTTATTAGTGGCAAAGTGAAGGATCTCGAGAACGGTGGTAAGGACAGAGTTGAGGTTGATGTAGAAGATGATGGAGAACAAGAGAAAGGAAAAGGAACATAAGAAAACAATGGTGAAGATGGTGATGGAAAAGGAGAAGAAGAAGATGATTTACCTTATGATGATCATCATCATTTGCCTTATGATGATGATCATGTTCCTGATTTGGAGAAGGAGGTAGAGAAGGAGGTGGAGAAGGAGGTGGAGAAGAAGGTAGAAGAAGAGGTGGAGAAGGAGGCAGAGGAAGAGGTGGAGAAGGATGCAGAGAAAGAGCAAGAAGAAGAGGCAGAGAAAGACAAAGGTAAGTGTTTATGAAAATGTTGTTGTTTGAGTTATCACTGGCCATTGTCTATATCTCTAATTGCATTTGTTTATGTCGAAATTACAGGGCAAGAAGAAGAGGCAGAGAAGGAGGCAGTAGATGGAGAAGTAGAAGGCGGACGACCAGACGAGGAAAAAGGTATCAAGCAGAAGTCTCTAAGGCCCGAAAGGGAGAAGAAACAATCAAAGTTTGTGAGAACGTCATACAGAGCCGGTGCAGGAGTAGGTACTACGAAGAACGTGAAATTGGTTGGAGATGACAAACCGGCTGCCTTGAAAAGGAAGAATGCGGGAGTAGGAACTACGAAGAACAAGAAATAAAAAACGTGAGAATGTTAGGTAGTTAAAGTCTAGGACTAGATGATCATGTAATGATATTTTTAGTATTGCTACTTTGTGGTTTTTGGGTACTTGTGTGTGTAATTACAGGAAATGTTGCGATGTTGAACTTATCAATCATGTTGCTTTCGGTTTAGTACTACTGGGTCTTTATGGATACTACTGGATTTAGTACTACTGGGTTTTTATGGATACTACTGTCTGTACAGAAAATGTTAAATTGCTTTTGTGAAAATTATTAAAAAAAAATTAAAAGGGAAATAAAAAATATAAAATATAAAAATATTAACACATGTTTTTGAAAATAAAAATATTAAAACATATTTAACATGTGTGCAACATGTGCGCCGTCATAAGGATTTAAAATATTAAAATTTTACACTTAGTCATACTTAGTTTTTCAGTATGACTGATTTTACACATAGTTATATTTTGACAGTTTTCAAGTTTAATCAGTAGTAATTTCGTTTGGTGTCCTTTTTCTAGTAGTATTCATCAATTTGATACACTAAAATATATTTACTATAGATTCGTATATTTAAATGTCCGAGAATACAATATTTGTTTGTTTGGGATAACAACGAGTGATTCTAGTCATACATTAACATATGTTTAAGATGTAGTGTTTGTCAAAAAATATGTTTCATTTTAGTTTTTCAATTTTTAATGATAAGTACCAAAGATTCGATTAAAAACACTTTAACCAGTGAATAAATTGTACATAAATGAACTAATAAGTAAACCAAACATAGACATAAAGAACACACAAAATAAGTCTCACAGTTATATCTAGTTGTACTTAGTTGTACCAGTCAGAGAGAAGTTCAAAATAACCAGAATTTGCAAATTCAAAATCACATAGTCATACGTAGTCGTACCTAGTATTATCAACCAGAGACTTACTTAGTTCGGATTCGGCTCACTCGACTCACCACCTAAGTAATCATACATAAGTCCATGGCTTCTTCCTCTTCCTCTTCCTCTTCCTCTTCTTCTTCCTCTATGTTCTCCAGGTGACATGAAGCGGGTTTGTTGAGCCGGTCCTTTGGTAACTACATGGGCCGGAGGGTAGCCGAAACGGATGTTTTGATGCTCTTCGTTAGGTATCATCCAAGTTTCCATATGGGGCACTGGATATATCGTCGACTTATATGCCTTCACCCACTGCTTCACCAGATAAAAGGGGGAGGCAAACTCATAGTGATGGACCTCCATCCCGCCGCTTAATCGGATGATAGCTTGTATTGCATGCACGCACGTGTACCTGTCTATATCAAAATACTTGCAAGTACAACTTAATTGGCTCAAATTAACCACATAACTCCTCCCATCCTCGCCAATCACATTGTACTCATGGGTCAAATGATTTAACTCTGTCGATAATAGCTTTTTTCCAATCGGTATGTTGGTCTCTAGTACATCGTGTACCCGAGGCACCAACTTTTGTGACTCGGGTACTTCACCGGCTGCCTTGCGATACTTGTTAAACCATTCAGCTATTTTTGAAATAATCATATCTACCATAGGTAATAACATGTACTCCCTTGCCTCTACGAAAATAACATTGACCGATTCTATACTATTTGTGGTTATTATGTTGTACCTATCTCCTGGAAAATAACATCTTGCCCATTTTTCCGGTATCACACTTCTCGCAAGATACTCGGCTGCTGTAGGATACCTTCTCTTGAACGCAGTGAAAAATCTTAGGAACTCAGCCTCTGTATAAGCTTTTGCGCATCTCATGAAATCACCAGCAACTGTCTCTTTCAAGGTCCCATATACTTTTCCTTTCATATTCTGAGATAAATGGTATATACAATACCCATGATGAGACAACGGGAACACCGTACGTACTGACTTGATAAGGGCTAGATTTCTGTCAGAAATAAACATCATTTTGCGACGATCTGGTACCACTAATTTCAGCTTATTCATAAACCACATCCAACTTGCTTCGTTCTCACCATCAGCTACCCCAAAAGCAATAGGGTAATTGTGATGATCGGGATCCTGAGCCATCGCAACAATTAACACTCACCATATGAATGCTTAAGATGGGTAGCATCCACTATGATGACTTTTCTCATGGATTTAAACCCTTCAATACAAGCTCCTAACGCAAAGAACACATACTTAAAACTACCATCATCGTCCCATTCCACAAAGGTTTGTGTACCCGCATTCGTCTTCTTTAGCATATACATATAACACATTAACAACTGATAACTCTCCTCCGGACTTCCTCGCACAACATTAGCAGCTAGTTTTTTTCCTCTCCATGATGTAGAGTATCCTAACTCAATACCAAATCTTGATTTAACCATCTCCATTATTATTTTTGGTTTTGGAGTGTCAAATTTATCGGCAAAATCTTTTTCCAACATAGAGGCAACTATTTTTGCACTCCCTCTCCTTCTTTTTAACTTTGTACTTACTTCTTGACGAGAGCATGTATGCATCTTCCTGTAAGTTACAACTTCCCAAAGATCGGAATTCTTTATCGGAACAACCCGTATATACCACTTGCAACCTTCTTCATGCGCCACGCATTTTACCACATATCGTGTTGGCTCTGTCTTATTTATTTTATACTCAAAACAGTTCAGATGTGAAGCTATTTGAACTAAAACTTTCACTTCGTCCCTACTTCGAAATTGTTGACCCAAAAAGATATCTAGACCATCTTCCCATGGAACCCCAACTTTAGCCCCAACAACTTCTCTTATTGGCTCATTCTCCTCATCTATACCAGTGTTATCCTCATCCATCCCAAAGTTATCCTCATGCATACCAAAGTTATCCTCATTCTGAAAGTTATCCTCGTTATATTCATCATCTATCATGAAAAACTTTCAAACAGTTATATCAGTTGTATCTAGTTATACCAGACAGTGACAAAACACTCAAACTTATCAAACAGTTATATCAGTTGTATCTAGTTATACCAGACAGTGACAAAATACTCAAACTTATCAAACAGTTATATCAGTTGTATCTAGTTATATCGGGCACACGAAACACTAAACTCAACAAACAGTTATATCTAGTTATACCAGGCAGAGACGAAACATTAAACTCATCAAAGTTACACCATGTATACCTGGAACCAATGCGTGGGATTCCGATGGTTCGCCTCTGTCAAGAAACCCCATATCACCTTTTTCTCGGACCTCTCTTCCTACTTCCACATTCCTCTGAATTTGATTCTCAACTTCCATGACCTCCACGTGTAAAGGATTTCTACAACCATCTTTTTTAACGTGCATTACATAACTAAAAACATCATCATCATTCCAGATATCACATGGTTGCGTGATATTCATACTCATCGGAAAGAAACTGAGTTTCAGCTGGGTTGTAGCTTCATCTATCTTCATCTTTCTACCAATTTTTTCTACCAATGTTGTATAAGTCACCTCTTCCGGTGCGGTCCGTATGGCTAAAGTGTGACTTCGTTCTCCTCCTAGGCACCATCTTATGTTATCACCTTCTCTTGAATAACATCCTCCATAATCAAAACATATGAATGTGCAATTCCCATTCATTGTCTCCTGCAAGAAATAAGAAAATAACAAATATAAATTACACTCAGTAGTATCAGTTATATCAGTTATATCTCTACAATTTTGAGTTACTCTCAATTCTTATAAATCTCAACGATTCAGCTGCAAAATCTATCAAATCACCCTAAATAACTTATAAAACAAGTCTAATATCCAAATAGCTATACAAAATTTACAAATTTACAAACAAATATCCAAAATCTATTGTAACCCTAACCCTAAACATGAAAACTCTTACAACGATTCAACTGTAAGGAATAGAAGAAGAACGATTCAATTGTGTAAGGAAGAGAAGAACAACCTTTTAATATTTCGCTCTGTTTTTGTTTCCAACGAGATGGAGAGGAAGAATGACGATAAAAAACCAAACAAAAAGAGAGATGAGGAACCGAACACGAAGAAAGAGAGAGATAAATAACCAAACAAAGAGAGATTCCCCCTAACAATGAAAAACCGAACAAAGAGAGACCAACAATTAAGCCTTTGTTTCAATTTTTTTTCTTTTGCACCTGGAAGGCTCGACGAGGAAGATGGGGGAAGAGGGAGTTTATGTTTTGGCCACGTGTCGAGCTCCTATAGGTTCAGGTTTTTTTTGGTTGTTGGTAATTAAATAATTGGTGGTTAGATTATTTAATAATATAGTAAAGAAGGGGTAAAGAGGAGAAAATAAGGGGAAAAAAGAGGAAGGGGTGTTTTTGATTTGGATAGGGTGGTTAGAATTTTTTTTGGAAAAATAGGGTTTTAAAGATTACTTCCCTAGTGTTTTCCCTTACAATATACTATATAGGAGAAGAATATAGTATAAATATATATATATATATATATATATATATAGAGAGAGAGAGAGAGTGAACCTTTTATGCCGTTACATAAATAGAATAATATATGCAATTTTTTCGTAAACTATTTAGTTTTCAATGTTGAGTGATTAGATTTTGATCAACCATTAATAACGTTTTTTCAGCAATTCGTTGCTTTATTACGCTTGTTGATGAATGTACCGATAACATCGATACTATCGTTAGTACGAATGATGATATCATAAACTAGAGCATAAACTCATATTGACTACAAAAAGTTGCTCTTGTAAATACAAAAAATACATGACATTTTACAACCTAACTTTCTGCATTTTATACATTTGGTATCACCTAAAATCAGACTAATGCAAGGATGACTCGTATCTTCAGTCTCGACATGTCAAATCATAATCATAGTTCATTAATTACAATCACAAGACATTTCATGCGTAAAGAAACTTGTGGCCTTTTTAGATGTGTTTGGTGATTAATGTTTGTTGTTTGGTACAATAATGAATCAACATTTTCATTTTATTACGACAAGGTACCATATAAGCTTTTTGTTAATGAACCTGTCGATTGTTAATTACTTGTTTCTCACGGCTAATATCTTCTATGGTGCAGGTGAAGATATTAACATTTGATTTACATGACGTGAATGTTTACTTAAAACATGATTATATTATATGACGAAGAGTATATTATAAATTCATACCAACTTAGCCGTGCTTTCAACGATATTTAAAAAAAAAACAGAGGCAAAAGTCTCAATTAGACATCTACACTTCGGTCTAAAGCCTAATTCATAATGATTTGAATTACATGATCTGTTATATATATACATATATAGATTTTTCGACTTATCATTGTAGTTGATTAGTATATTTCAAAATCTTCAAACAAAAATAGCTTCGTTGAAAGATACAATTGGGAATTATACATGCATTTTTCCTTTATTAAAAACAAGATTTCAATGTTTTGTTGTACAACTGGGGAAGTATTAGGCGGGTTAAAAAAGACTTTGAATGTTTCAGCATGGGAAAATTTCAAACTTCTAAAGCTATACGCCTATACCCATACCATACAAGGTGGTCCAATATTAACAATAATTACATTCGATGGAAATAACGAGTCTTTTGTCTTCTTTTTCTATCTTGAAAATGTTGTATAGTTCGATGTTTTTTTCCAGCTTTTGCTTTACATGTTCTGCACTAATCAATTGACTGTAAAGTTGTACCAATTAACGTCATCTGTGTGTGCATTCATCATGATTCTATACACTTTCTATTTTCAAACAGAAGTAATCAATCTGGTTAATCAGGATTTAAACCAGACTAAAACCGTATTAAAATGAAAATCATGTGCAAATATTTTGAAAAAAAATGAAAATAGGAATTGGACACTTCTAAGTTCTAACTAAAATTATTATTTTCAGTTATTTATTCTAGTCATATTGTTAATCGCAATTTTCAGTTATTTATAATATTTATAAACCAATATTGTTCATTAATGTTTATTCATATATAAACTGACTAACTCATTCCAGGTGTTTGGGAAATTTGACAATTCAAGGCAAGCTTAAACTAAATTTATTATAACAAAAAAAACGTGTATCGAACTCCGAAGTTAAAACTAGAGTCTTTCTTTGACGTTTGACTCAGCTAGTAAAGAAATACAAATATTCTGACTAAGACAAATGAAAGAAACCTTAATGCATTTTCTTGTGCTCTTTGTTTTGCTTCGCTACGATGAATAAAAACGTAGCCTAATTACCTAAGAGCATGGTGAATCTCTAGAGGCTCATAAGATTAAAAATAATAAATTTCATTATTTTACTCAATTTTATCCAAAAAAACACTCCCTCTCTTCATTTTACTCAACTTTTATTAATTTTATATTTAAAAACACTCACTTCCTCCTATTGATACCTACTTTTGAGTCTCAATCCATTGATACACTCTCTCCAATAATAATAACAATCTCCTCTTTTTACTCAAATTTTATTAATTTTATATTTAAAAACACCCCATTTTTTTACTCAAACACACTTTCTTTCTTTCTATTCTTCAAATTTTAATAATTTTATATTTTATGAAATCCACTTTTGCTAACCATTGGGAGTGCTCTTAGGTATCGAACTCTTAACTAAAAGCCAATTAAAATTTCCCCAAAAATTTAAAAGCCTATTATAAAGAGTAAATAGATCTCTAAACCATGATGGGCTTATGGCTGATCATAATCGTAACAAGGTGATTTTGGCTTATGAAGACTCAAAATTGTTGGGGGTAATACTAAGGCCAAGAGCTTGGCCTTCTTTTATATCCCATGCTTCGGTTTTGTTGAATTTACTAGGTTGCATTTTCGAATGGAGGGTACAAGTGGAGGAGGAAACAATGAATACAGGATCACAATCATTGTCTATAGTGCATTTCGTGATAATCGCAGGCATTCGTATGTATAGGGCTTCTACTATGTTTAATATTGCTCCACTGTTTAGGGCTGCTGGAAGGAATCTAACTCAGAAATGTTGTCTCAATTGGAGAAGAGCAAAAAGGATAAAAAAGTAATACTCGAAAAAAAAAGAAAAAAAAAGGGAGATACTATGCTTGAGATATTTTTAAAATGACCATAAAATATTAAACCAACAAAAAAATCTAGAACTAGTGGCTCAGAGTAGTGATCAATACATTTAAAATTTCATGAATTCGAAAAGAAAAGCTGAAGAAGATGCTTAACACAGTCACACTTTTTACTGCTCATCAGTATTCGATGTTTGGTTTCTGAAGTTTCCCTTTCCATGTATTTTAATAATCCATGAATAAAAAATGCTAGTTGCCCAAATAATCAACCTAAATGAAATTATCAACCGTTCATATAAAGTATACAAAGGAATAATTTTTGTCTCGAACCAGTGGAGAAACACTACTCTCCTTATTGAGAAATTAAAGAGCATTATTTCAAAACCAACTTAGTAATAATAAAAATGTGAATAACAATTAAAATATGCATCGTTTTTGTGCAAGTATAGTAATCGTAAAAAAATTGTTCTACCGATTTAGTCGTCGACTCTTTCGTGTCTGTGACTAGATGTACGTAGACCTTTTTTTACAGACATAGTAACGAATTTAGAATCTAAATTAATTTATCAACGGTAGTAAATAATTATAAATTGAATCAAAAGCTTGAAAATGACTCTTTACGATTGATACCAATCGTAAAATGTGGTTTTTGCTAGCTGGAAATCTTATTGCATGAATCTGATACCTTTCTTCACCATTCACTTTTCTTTCATGTTTCTCGTGCATTTCTTTACTTCAAAACACTTGTATATATATATAAGTTTTTGGTTACATATCTAAATCGTTCCATTGTGTTTTGTCACACTAATAACAATATCTTACTTTAATTTCAAATATAATGTCTAACGTTCGTCCATGGTTCCGTCTCTCTAGCATCGCTAGGCCTACATCACAAGGCTCAAGCGACCCACCTCCTCCACCTCAACCTCAACCCCGACCAACTCCTCGCCGTCCGGTCGTAGCTCGACCACCAGCAAAACAGCCATCACCGCCACGTCAACAACAACCTCCTTCCCCTCCACGTCAGCAGCAACTGCCTCCTTCCCCTCCACGTCAGCGAACTCCACCTCCACGTCAGCGAACTCCTCCACCTCCTCAAGAGCGGTCCCAATATCATTCACCGCCAAGCCGCCACATGTCACCACCCACCCCACCAAAAGCTGCATCACCGTCACCGGCACCGCCACTGCCTCGGTTGAGATACACTCCACCACCATCTCCTAAGGAGGTTCAAGAAGCCTTACACCCCCGAAAACCAAACTCACCACCTAGTCCAGCTCATTCAACTCGGTATGTAAAATCACCAGACTCGGAGAATCATAGGAAAACACCATCTGTCCCACACAGAGTACTCTCTCCTTACTCTCTCCCACCTTCTCAGTTACATTCCGAACGTGAAACCACTCAGAAAAACATTCTCACAGCCGAGAAAACAAGCCAACTCCACGAACCAAGTCACCACAACCCTAACCATAACCATGACCATACCTATAACCATAACCATAACCAGAACTATAACCATCAAAGCAACAACACCAAGAAGACACCATCTTTCTCCGACTCTGAGAACATAATGGGCACTCGAGTTATCACCATTGCGGGTGAAAACAAAGGTGCAGTAATGGAGATTCTACGTTCTCCTTCAAGCCACAAAACCGGAGGAACAAGCACACATTCCTCTAAGGTTTTTAGCGGTGCGGGAGAGAAAGGACGTAAACTGCAAAGCAGCAGCAGTAGCAGCAGTGACGAAGGCGAAGGAAAGAAGAAAACGTCCAAGAACCCTAATAAAAATAATAGTAATCTCCCAATGAAAGCTTTTATGAACAGTAATGTTCAAATGATAAACAACTCGATTGTTTATAACTCGACGGCGACTCATCATGATCCCGGAGTTCATCTTAGAATCTCCAGGAAACCTGGCTCCGGTAATGGTTTTCACGTTCAAGATTACGGTAATAATAATGGTGGATACACCAACTGAGGAAAAAACCTATCTCATGGGGCTAAGAAAGAAAGAAAAAAAAAAAGAGTAAAAGGTTTTGGGTTTTTAATTGCAAGAAATTCAATTTAATTAAAATAAAATAAAAAGAATAAAGAAAACATGAGTGTTAGTGGTTTCTGATTCTTCTTCTAAACTTTTTGGAAACCCTCTCACTCGTAACGAAGCTTTGATTCGTTTATTGAAACGACTCTTTTTTTTTCAAACTTGTAATGAGATTATGATTATAGTTAAAATAACCATGAAAATTATTTCATCTTATTCGGTTTGGCCCATATTAGTTTGAAATTACAATGTCTACTGAATCAAGCCAATTTCCATATATTTGGGCCTTCATATAGATTTTGTACTACGATTGATTTTTCTTTTCTTTTTGGAGACATCTACTACTATTGATTTCAAAAATAAATAAATTGGGGTAACAATTTGGATGATATATTCCAAAAATGTATGGTGACAAGCGACAAAGTTATGTGGAGAAAAGAGAACTAAAACTGTTACTAATCAAATCAACTCAATTACTTCTACTCAAATGTCTAATGTCAATCCACAAGCCCCTTTTTATTTCATCAATTAGTTTATACTAATTGTTACAAGGAAAAGGAACATGCATTCATATATTAACGTATCATGATCTCAATATATTCCCATTACATGTTTCTACATTTTTTAAATTATCACAGTTAAGTTTTAGTGACAATAAATTTGAAAATTTTAGCTTTGAAATCTCTTATAAGACTTTGGTTATATCACTGCCTAACAAAAACATATTACATGAATATTTAGCGTATACTACTAGTCTACTACAATACTTTCGAAAAGTTATGTAATTAGGCAAAAGATAACAAAAGTTTATGAACAAGGGGGAAAGTGACAAAGAGAAAGGAGAGTAAACTTTTTGTGGGGTATTGTGTTATCTTCAAAAGCTTTAGGGTACTTTGCATGTGCATGCATGACCTTCCTGTTCTATTATGTTTTTGACGATTAAATAGGTATCCGACGAATAATAGTGATAATATGAATTTTCATCACCAAACCATTAAACATCAACGAATTTGGGACTCAGTGCCGGTCATATTTGAAAGCCACAAGCAAACAAAAAATTTGGGGCCACTAAAATGTACCATCCAAAACCAATTCGCCTATATTATATTTTATGTATTTTTTGGGGCCGCTAATATATAAAAAAAATTTGGGGCCGGAAGCATAAGCTTCATTTGCTTTCTCTCAAGATCGGACCTGTTGGAACTTAACGGATTATAAAACCATATATTATTAGATTTATGTGGCAAATGAACCCATCAAAAATTGTAACGGATTCGCAAAGAAGTGTAGTAACAAATATCTTTATGAACCAAGGTGTCATCCCGACTTCTATCACCCGAGTAATCTTACCGGGGTGAATACAGTCTTCGAATAGCTAAATGAATGTAATCAAATACATTCAACTGATGAGACTGAACCATATATTCAGTTATTCACAAAGCAACTCCTTCTCAAGTGATAACCCTTTAGTCATCGACCGGATAATAATTGTGACCTAAAAGTTTAAAAAAATTGCAAGTGTTTGTGTCGAGAGAAATGACATGACATAGCTCTTTCCAATTATGAAAATAACTTTTACGTAAAGTTGGATTGCGAAAGTTTGAATAAATCATTGCCGATTGTGAATTTGATGCTTATCACTCTAAAATTTGATCGTTAGAGCTTGAAACGATCCGGCACATTTTATATTAAAGTGAAAGAAACGATCCGCCACATTTTATATTAAAGTGACCACAGCAACTCCATTGGTACGACTAGATTTGGACCTTCTTAAGAGAATCCAAAGCTTCCGATTAAGAATTATTGAAATTGTGTGTCTAAACCTAAAAAATTAAAATTGATTGAAACCAATAACTATCGCGCTTTTGTGCAACGAATTGTTCTTTCAGTGTCAAATCAAATGACACAAGGTCTTGAAAGCAGCAGAAGCCTACCAACAAGATATCAACGAGGCAAAACAAAGAATGAAAATGATTATATTATCAATTTGGTCAAAATTTGATAGTATTATATAAGTAATCGGGTCAAAAAGCAAATTCTTATTAATCGAAGGAGGGGGGACAGAGAATACTGTGACGATGAGATAAATGTGGCACTTACTCATTGGATTTGCCTCCCAATACTCAGACCTATCTAACCCACTTTCTAAATTTGACACCTGTCAGTATTTGAAACACACTCAATTTGATTTATTTAGTGTCTCAATAAATTTCTCATTTCACGCTATAATTTCGCTTTGAGAAACTGCTGCTTCACTCTCTTGATAAGAAAAAAAACAATGACGGTACGTAATTTTGAGGCTAATTCCTTTAACTTGTATAAGGTGGTCACAACAAAAGAATGGTCTTATTGCATGAATCTTTTTTGATTTTGGGTTGACGCTGACAGGTCGGTGGAAGAAATAGATGGTATGTGGGTTGAAAAACGGATTTGAAGTGGTCTTACCCCTTAGCTTCTTGAAAGGATAGTTGAGTGCTTTGGCTGAAGCACGAAGTTTGCTGTTCCAAACATTCATTGGTTCAAACCACCTCAGAAAAGTTGATATGCCATTAGAGAAGCATTTCTGGGAATTGATATGTTGGTACAACCATGGAATATCGAAGATAATTCCAACAGTGTATACCGCACATAAATACCAGAGGAAACAGATGACTTCTTCTGGGAGGTCGCTTTGTCGGATACTGTACAGATGGGTGAACGGATAATTTGGATGAATACCAAGTGGTGAAATGAAGTTGTTGAGGACTCCATGGCTAGATAAGATCATGGACTGGTATCGGAAGATCTTCTGTTTAAGGCGGTTATGGAGTTCACCATTTTTGATCAGCTCCTTTGTATCTTCGGGAATGTTGCTTTCAAAATCGTAGAGAGATTTTGTCGAGGAACTGGAGCCTTGGTAGCTTATGATGGCGGATATTGGTATTACTGGTTTGCGACTTAACATATCGGCTAAAATATTCTCCTTGCCCTTTGAATAGGCAGAGTCGAAGTCATATTTTGAAAACCATTCACTCCAACGAAGTAGCTGCTGATGTGGCACCATCTTCTGGTTGAATTGTAGCATCTTTGGAAAGGATGACATATCCATCTCAATCTTGAATCTATGTCCTATCAAATAGAACTCGAAGCTTTCAATAGCCTTTTTGACCGCCAGGATTTCTTTGAACGTAGAGTGATAATGCATTTCTGACTCCTTGAAACGTCCACTCTTGTAGGCACATATGTGTCTTTTCCCATCAATCTCTTCGAACAGTATTGCTCCCCAGTATTTGTCGCTTGCGTCGGTTTGCACTATTCTTTTGCCGACAGAGGGAATCTTCAAGGGTGGTAGCCTTTGAATTTCTAGCTTCAACTTTTTTACTGCTTCAGTTTGTCGTGTACTCCACTGTGGAGGATTCTTTTGCAACAGTTTTCTGAGTGGTTGTGTCAGCTCGGACAGCTTTGGAATAAATTCGTTGACGTAATTGATTACGCCAAGAAATTGTTGCACCTGTCTTCTTGTGAGATTCTCATCGGGGAACGCGAGTAGTTTTGTAGCCAGATGTGGTTGTGGTGTAAATTTCCCTTCTGCAATTTTGACTCCAAGGAACTCAATCTCCATTTTTGCTATGGTCATCTTTTTCGCTGCAAGCATGATTCCATACTGTTGGACTAAGTCATGGAACTGTTTCAGAACCTTGGCATGATCTTCAGCATCTTTAGAAAATAGTAGGATATCATCGATGTAGATTAATGCCGTATTGACTAATGGTTGGAATATCCTTAGCATCGCTTGTTGGAATAAGGACAGAGCTGTCTTCAGACCAAATGGTAGGACTTTCCATTCCAGATGACGATCTGGTAAACAAAATGATGTCTTGTGCCTTTCTTCTGGTTTTACTCCAATTTGCCAAAATCCTGATTTCAAATCGAATTTTGAGAAGATAGTAGCTCCGGAAAGGTAATGCAGCAGTGCTTTTCTTATTGGGAGTGGGAACTTGATGTCTTGAAGGAATCGTTTCAGTGGCTTGTAATCGATTACTAGCCTTAATTTGCCTCTAGCTTGTTCTGCTCTTTTGTTGACGTAAAAAGCTTTGCACGCCCATGGTGAATTTGTTGTTGTGACTATTCCTTGTTGAATCAGTTGTTCACATTCTTCATGTGCTTGTTGTAGAAGTGCCGGGGGCATTCCCGCATGACTCGCCTTGGTTGGTGTAGTGATGATGTTCTCCTTGAAGGGGAGTGACACGAAGAACGTCGGATTTAGCCATAACGGATTCTTGCACTTCTGAAGAAACTCACTGTGTGAATCTGCACACGATTTCTTCGTAATTTCTTCTTTTATGTTGTCAAACTCGGACGACATGATGTCTTCGATAGGGAAGAGCCTTGGAATTGTTGTATAAGGCTTGAACAGATTCTTCCATCTGACTCCACGGGGTTCAATAGAGATATCAAACTTCTTTTTTAATGACTGGTAACAATCCCATCCTAGGATAATGTCTTTGCCTGGTGCTGTCGATCCAAGTACTTGAGTCGTGATCTGACAACCCGGAAAAATTTCGATTGTGATCGGCTTAGACTTTGCTTTGATGAACAATGATCCTGCATTCGCGACCCTAAATTCTTGAGTATACGGGAGCCACATCGATGCTGATAGAACATTAGGGTTCATGATCGATGTATGTGCACCAGTGTCTATGAAAGCGATGATATGAACTGGTCGCATCTTCTTTTCCGGATCAAAGATGGTTACGGGAAGGTGAGGTATCTGTATATCTTCTTCTCGTTGAGGAATCTCTGTGATCTTGTAACATCCATCTTCATCTTCAGATGAATTTTCTTCTTCAGTATCGGAATATCCACATATTGCGTCTTGCTCGTCACTATCATATGATAGGACTGACTCGAGATCGTGCTTGTCAAGGTCGAGATCAGGAGCAATATTAGATATTGAATTGATTAGATACTGCTTCTTCTTCTTGGATTTGTTAGGACAGTTCTTTGCGAAATGTTCTTCCTTATGGCAGAGGAAACATCTTGTTATTTTCTTGAAGCCCTTTTTCCTTCTGAAATTTTTTTTGCGTCGGAATGGATACTTGCTTGGAAACCTCTTGGTCTCCCGATGTTTCTTCTTACGATCGCACGAACATGATTTCTTCTTCTTTGAACATTTGATGAACAAGTCGGATTTTGAACACACCTTTGTCAGATGTTTTGAGTTATCCATGAATTCTGTCCAAAATTGTTTTTGCCTGCAGAGCTTATCTAGCGTTCTGAAAATATGCTGTTGGATCTGGCCGATGGTAATTTCTTCAACCATCTGGTTTTGTTCTCTGATGTAAAGCTTTGTTTGTTGGCTGAGATAATCATCAATGGATGAAAGGTAGACGTGCTTGAGGCTTGGATTGTTTAGGCCGTCAAGTGCATAGTACCGCTTCGTCTGTCTTTCAAAGTGCTT
The DNA here is from genome assembly GCA_963576765.1 of Draba incana. Taxonomy (NCBI): domain Eukaryota; kingdom Viridiplantae; phylum Streptophyta; class Magnoliopsida; order Brassicales; family Brassicaceae; genus Draba; species Draba incana. The sequence goes on along the minus strand of OY755202.1, from coordinate 1,416,955 downwards.
TGCAAGGTCTTTCTTCTGGAGAGAACAACACTTTGCCGTAAAATATTCTTCTTGCAATTGATCCTTGATGTGGTTGGGTATGAATTCTCTGTGAATTCTCTGTGCACTAAGTACTATCGGAATAGTAGATTGATAAGCTCGTAGCTGCCTGTATTCTCCAAGGGAATCCCACCATTCTTTTAACGAACCGGAAAGTCTGGCTGCAAATTGTTGTATCACCATATATGTTGGTGAAGTAAGAGCTTCAGAAGTCATCCATGCTCGAAACTCATCGAGACGTGCATTCCATTTGTGAAATGAAATATCATCAAATGTGAATGTAATGACTCTTGAAGCGAATTGCCTTGCTTGCCCGGGGTCAGCTTGAAATTGGTGAAACTGGTCATTGGGCATCTCTTCATCGCTGGGCATTTCATCTATTTCAGGTTCTTCTTTAGGGCTGCTGCTTTCTCCTATAGCGAATTGCTTCGGGAGTGATTTCTCATCTTCAGTAGATGTATCATTATCACATGAGCTTGTATCAGATATATGGTTGATTGTTGGGAGATGAGTAGCTTCTTTTATCTGATAGGCTCTGGGTTCTTGAACCTTGTTTGCCATAGAAGTGAGTAGATCAGTCATTGAAAACTCTATCATCCCAATGTCTTCAGCCTTGCCTTTGCCTTTATCTTCATCCTTGCTTTTGCCTTTATCTTCTTCATTAGATCCTTGACTGGATTGTGGAGGAGAAAAGCTTGGTTTTTTAGCTGACTGAGGTGCTTCTTCTCTGTATTTTCTTGTTTTCTCCTTGTAAGGTTTTGTTTTGAATGTTGGGAAGGTTGGCACCTTGAATCTGGATGTATACAGCTCATCTGACGATAGGAAATTGTCCATCTGTGACACCGATCTTGGCCTTTCTTGCGAAAGAAAATATGGCAAGTAAGATCTTTGAGAGGAAGGTTTTGGGAACTCGCTGAACGAAGGAAGGGCACTTTTAGTTGTTTTCCTATTCTGCTTCATATCTTCAAGCCATCCTTGGAGATCTTTTAGCTGGCCTTTGAGACTTGACATCTCTTTTTCTCTGAGTCGGAACTGAGAGGTGTTGATCGACGTATTTTGCGCCATACTCGACTATGAAAGTGTGGATCTCGACTATGTTGTAATCGATGGTAGTATCGTCAAGAACGTCAATCAAGAGTTGGATCCTCTTATCTCCAATGAAAATACCTCCTATGATCATCATCATGATTTAAAGGTACGCTGTGTATCGATAATTTAATGTCACAAAAAAATGTTTAATATTTCATAAATACGTTTCTTCGTTAACGAAATTTACATGTAAAGATAAACGCAAATATTGTGTTGAAACAATTGAAAACCATACTCATTTCTAAAACTTTCTGTCAATAAACCGAGGCCATGTTATTAAAATTAATCATCATATTCTCGAAGATGCGTTTATATGCCCAAACAAGAAGAAGAGCTACATACGATTATTAGTTATATCTTCTTGATACTAGGAAATAATATCTCATATCGGAATTTGAAAAAGATATTAAGGATATGGGCGGATTCCACTATTTTTAATTACTTTTGGGTTGGAAACTTATAATCTAAGAGCATTTTTATGGGTGGTAAATATGATTGGAGTAATAATATGAATTTTATAATATTAATTGTATTAGGAGATAAATAGAGAGAGAAAGAGGAGAGAGATAGAGATATTACCCATATTTACCCACTAAATATGGGGTAATATGTTGTTATATTTGTTTACCCATTTTTTGTTTGAGTAAATATACAAATTTTATATTATTAAAAATCTTTTATATTTATCCAAATTTACCACCCATAAACATGGCCTAACACTTGAGATCATATAATCTACGCAGGTATTGGACATTGATCACTTTAACCCGATCAAAACAGTTGAAAGGCCAATGGTCGCAGTTTCAGTTGAGGCCGAGATAGAGCCACAGAAGAAGAGGATAACACTTAAGGAGCTTTTCATGGAGGACCAAGATGAAGGCGATGACACATGGCATGGCAAGAAACCAAAGAACCCTAAACTTGATCATGATCATGAGGTGAAGTATAATAACCAAAACAAGTCAAAGCTAAGTGCGAAGTTCTTGTTCACTAAGAAGAAGATGATCATGTCAAAATCCAAAGATAAAGAAAAGGACTCGCGTCCGATCAAGAAAGTGCAGCAGGTAATTTACTAATTTTATTTTAATTTCCATAACTATTACAAAAACATGTTTCATGCATGTATCTCTATTATTCTAACAAAACGATGTAACATCACACTCACTTCGTTGCTTTCTAGCACAAGCAAGCCAAGCATAAGCTTGCGGCTTTCTAAAAATGAGAGTCGGTTCTATATATAAACGGTTCAAAAACAAAAATTGTCAAAACTATCCTTGTTTCTTTTCAAACTCATGGTTTGAGTAAATATTCATTCGATTCGCATATATTTTTGTAGATGATAAAGAGGATGTTAAAGAAGAAGATTCATCCAGATATTGATACGACTAAGGCTTTTAAGAACAATGTTGTTCCATACAAGCCAACGCAAATATGTGAAGACCTCGAGTCATGTTATCTTCTTAACATTAATCAAGGTTCGTCTTTTTTAAACTATTTTATATAAGTATGCGATTTGATTATCTCTTTGCTTATCTGCTTTGTGGAACACGTTGCGTGGCCTAGAAGTCTTAGAACGACGTCGTACAAGAGCTATGGCTTGCTTTCTATGTTATATGTGATTGTTTTCTTGTTATTTCAGAATGTGTTGGTAATTTGTTATCGTCAAGATTGTTAAGAAATGTATTTGCTTTCATATTCCAAAACCATTACTATGGTGATAGTACTACTACTTTCTTTTTGTTTGGTAAAACTATAATGATACTACTTGTTCCTGTTTTATGCGTATTGTACGTATTCTATTATTGTGTGGTATGCTATTTATTTAAACATATTTATATCAATGTATCTCGAGGTTTTAAAAAAATATATGTGTAAGTAAAGTCGTTACCCGATCCTTATCGTGTCGCTCCAATCCTTCATCGGAAATGACGACTTGATTTTCTAATGAAATGTTTGGTTGAAAATAAAGCAAAAAAAGAAAAAACTTTTGTCATGAACTAATGACTAAATTTTTAACCTTACCCAAAACAGAGAATCATTTTGCGTTATTGGGCCTCCTGATCTGAATGCTGATTTTGAGGCTTCGCAAAACAAAAATAATACTTGACTATTTTCTTCCATTTATTTAAGAGAAACATATAAAACGTGAAAGACTTCTTCACCAACCTGATGTCGCTGAAGACCACTTGGATTTTCAACTACCATTAACTTACAAAAACTCCATATTCTTCACGTTTCACTATAAAAAATAATTCACCTATATAGTAGGTACGTTTTTTAACGTTCTCTTATAATTCCACCAAAAAGTTTAACAAGACTGTAACTTTTATCAAAATCAAGAAATAACAATATTGATCAGCCACACAACTTATAATATAAACACAAAGGCGTGTGGTCTCTTCCCTCTCACAATCTTGAGAACCTGTGTTCTGTTTTTTATATATATTGGTACGTAGAATCTCTTCCCTCTCATAATCTAGCTTTCTTGATTTTGCTTCAAATCTAATAGAACTTTATCAAAAAAAAAAAAAATCTCTATTTCAGGTTAAAATCAATGGCGAATCTAATTTCATTTCATGATGTATCTAAACATAAGTGCAAGAATGATTGTTGGATTCTAATTCATGGAAAGGTCTCTGCTCTTACTTTTATTTCTTTAATCCACAAAACTAAAATTAAAGAATTTTAAATCCTCTTTTTTTCCTTTAGTATTCTTTCTAAAATAAGTGAATCCATAGGTTTATGATGTCAGCACTTTCATGGACGAACATCCCGGCGGTGACAATGTTCTCCTCGCCGTCACCGGTAAGTATTGGTTTAATCCGGTTTGGTTTTATTTTATTTTAAATACGTTGTTTTACTCAAACTGATTTCAAATAAGATTATACATCATAAAAAAGTTCAAACAGAAATACAAAAGAGAAACTAATGATCTTAGTTTAATCTGCTTTGGTTACAAAGAGAAATTAATAAACTTGGTTTAATTTTTTGGTTTACGTAATTTTGTTAATTTCTCGGAATAAAAGGAAAGGATGCGTCGATAGATTTCGACGATGTGAGTCATAGCAAGGAAGCGAAAGAGACAATGAAGAAATATTGTATCGGTGAAGTTGACCAGTCAACGGTTCCGGTGACGGCTAAGTATATTCCACCCTGGGAGAAGGAATCTACGGCGACGGAAACAACAACCAAAGGAGAGTCCGGAAACAAGATTTTTATTTACTTGATTCCTCTCTTGATTCTTGGTGTTGCTTTTGTTCTCAGATTCTATAACAACAACAACACAAAGCAAACCAACTGAAATAAATTGTAACAAAATGAAAGATGCATCATGGAGTTTCGTAGTGTGAAATTTGGGTTTATTTGTGTTTTGTAATAATGGGTTTTGATACACAGAGTTTTAACCCTATAAAATCTACTGCAAGTGCACAGCAAACGAAATAGTGATTTAGGGATCGAATCCTCAAGGACCAAGTGTTACACAACAGATTATAAATTATTGAACTAAGCTAAGCAGGAAAACAGTGATGGGTGATTTTATTAAAACTAAAGACAAGAAAGCAGATTTAAACGATGTAAATTCAGATGATTAAAAACGCTAGGCATTAGGGAATTCTCAGGAAATCACATTCATAAACCAGACAACTATTCAGACTCTAATATGCATGCATCTCAAACTCAAAACACTGATATAAATTGCTCCACTTTCGTGATAACAATTACTATCCCTAGAGATTCGAGTGCCTAAACTTTCGTTTGGTCACGGCTATCCTAGGCAAGCATTACAGTTCAGGTTTTGATCAGTTCACAATCAACTCTAATTCACTTTCGAGACTAAAGAATAATTGCTCATCAACAGTAGTTCCAGCTATGCACAAGCTTTTGGAATGTGCATCAACCTAAGATCTAGTGATTAAATGGCCAGTTCAATCCTAGCTTTATGCCTAACAGTGATGAAGATGGTAAGAATACGTAATCTATCTGTGTCTGATTCAATCTGTGAAATCCATCAAAAACCCTAAAACCTAACTAGAGATCTACTCAAACATGATAAACGAACAAGCAGAAATCATGAATGAGAAAAGCATAATATATAGAATAGAAAAGTATAAGGGTTCAGAAATCTTCTCCAAGGGATGATGAGATCTTCTCCCAATTACAACTCTAAATCTCCAAAAGTATGAGTAAAAACGTGCAGAAAAAAGGGTGGATCTAAAAGTCTCAAACTAATAGGTATTTATAGGATAAAACAGAAAAAGGAAAACCCTAAAAAATCTGGACAGGGATTGGTCGGTCTGGAAACTGGACCGGTCGGTCCGGTTTCCAGAGCCAAAATATTCTTCAAATCTTCAAGTGGACCGACCGGTCCTTGGTGTGGACCGGTCGGTCTTGTTTCCCGAGCCAAAACCAAGTTCTCATGTGTCTTCAAGTGGACCGGTCGGTCCTTGGTGTGGACCGACCGGTCTGGTTTCCCGAGGCACCGATCTTCGTCTTCAAAGGGCTGGACCGACCGGTCCTTGGTGTGGACCGGTCGGTCCCATTTCCAGGATCTTCAGTTTTCGCTCGAAATGCTCCAATCTTCTTCCCGTACGCATATGGTTTCGAATCTTCGAGTATAGATCTAAATACCAGCTCAAAACAACTCAAAAGACTCTGAATACTCCAAAAACTTGATACGGATCAGGTTTTACCCGAAATAAATCACTGCAAGTGCACAGGCACGCAGTAGTATATTAAGGGATCGAATCCACAAGGACCAAGTGTTACACAACAAACTATAGATTATTAAACTAAGCTAAGCAGGAGACAGTGATAGGTGATTTTATCAAATTCGAATAACAAGAAAGCAAATAAAAACGATGTAAATTCAGATGATTAATAACGCTAGGCAGTAGGGAATTCTCAGGAAATCACATTCATGAACCAGACAACTATTCAGATTCTAAGTATGCATGCATCTTAAACTCAAACACTGTTATAAATTGCTCCACTTTCGTGATAACAATTACTATCCCTAAAGATCCGAGTGCCTAAACTTTCGTTTGGTCACGGCTATCCTAGGCAAGCATTATAGTTCAGGTTTGATCAGTTCACAATCAACTCTAATTCACTTTCGAGACTAAAGAATAATTGTTCATCAACAGTAGTTCCAGTGATACACAAGCTTTTGGAATGTGCATCAACCTAAGATCTAGTGATTAAATGGCCAGTTCAATCCTAGCATTATGCCTAACAGTGATGAAGATGGTAAGAATAAGTAATCTATCTGTGTCTGATTCAATCTGTGAAATCCATTAAAAACCCAAAACATAACTAGAGATCTACTCAGACATGATAAACGAACAAGCAGAAATCATGAATGAGAAAAGCATAATATATAGAATAGAAAAGTATAAGGGTTCAGAAATCTTCTCCAAGGGATGATGAGATCTTCTCCCAATTACAACTCTAAATCTCCAAAAGTATGAGTAAAAACGTGCAGAAAAAAGGGTGGATCTTAAAGTCTCAAACTAATAGGTATTTATAGGATAAAACAGAAAAAGGAAAACTCTAAAAAATCTGGACAGGGATTGGTCGGTCTGGAAACTGGACCTGTCGGTCCGGTTTCCAGAGCCAAAATATTCTTCAAATCTTCAAGTGGACCGACCAGTCCTTGGTGTGGACCGGTCGGTCTTGTTTCCCGAGCCAAAACCAAGTTCTCATGTGTCTTCAAGTGGACCGGTCGGTCCTTGGTGTGGACCGACCGGTCTGGTTTCCCGAGGCACCGATCTTCGTCTTCAAAGGGCTGGACCGACCGGTCCTTGGTGTGGACCGGTCGGTTCCATTTCCAGGATCTTCGGTTTTCGCTCGAAATGCTCCAATCTTCTTCCCGTACGCATGTGGTTCCGAATCTTCGAGTATGGATCTAAATATCAGCTCAAAACAACTCAAAAGACTCTGGATACTCGTTAAGTTCGTGGTTAGGAACATCCAAATTCACGTTATATCAGGTTTCTTAGAGCATCACTATCCATGTATCTTAGTGAGGTTCTTAGGGGAAAAAAGGAAGAAAGAGAGTGTTTTTGTGGGGTATATTGAATATAAAATTAATAAAATTTGAGTAAAAAAAAGAGATAGTGGGTGTGTTTGAATATAAAATTAATAAAAGTTAAGAAAAAGATGAAAGAGAGATCTTAAAATTGAGGGATAAGAACTTTTGGAGAGTAGTTTTTGAAAGGAAGAGATAGTGTTTAAATATAAAACTAGGTGACTCGTCCGCGCCTTGCGCGGAAAACATTTTACATTAGTGTATGTTTAATTTTCACAGGTTCGAAAATTTGAAATATATGTGCATATGTTTTACAATTTATGATGCTCTGTTTGTGTATATTTTACTTATCTTTGCTTATCTTTTACAATTTATGATACTCTATTATCATTTTTTGTTTTTATTTAATATATATTTTTAAGATAAGTTTGTAACTGAAGTTTTAATTATTTTATTAAATTAAAAAGAAAGAGAGAAACAAAATATTATATTTAGTTTAAATTGGAAAATGCATATTAGAATTAATTAATAAACAAAGCAAATAATAGGGAATATGCATTTATTTTGTTTGGGCACGAAGCAAATAATAGGGATCATCTAGATGACTCCCCGCGTAATACGCGGATAAAATATTTTTTTATTTTTTTAAGCATCAAACTTATAAGCAATGCATATTCCCTATCACTAAATACTTAGTGGAGCGGTCATTAAAAATACCTAGGATAACACTTTATGTGTATGTGGATGTTGTGTATGTGTGAGTTTATGGATTAAAAATTCATGAATTTTTAACCTCTTTTTCTTCTTCTTACTTCTTTGTCTTCTTCTTCATCATCTTCTTCTTCTTCTTCTTCTTGCAATCCAAGAAATCAAAATCGATTTAAGAAATTTACAGAGATTTACATGGACGAAAGAGAATCCAAAATCCTAGATCTATCCTCGCTGCGTTTGCGTCCAATGGAGTCAGAGAGAGAATCGAAAACTCTAGATCCATAACCAAAATCCGATTTGCAATTTCAAAGAAGAAAATTTTGTGAGAGGTAAAATTTGGATCTAGATGAGCGTGAGAGAGGTGAGAGAGAAAGTGAGATCTGTTTTTTTTCCATATAGCTAGTGAATAGTGGCACGCTCGTAATGATTTTGTGAACAGTGGCATATTTGATTAATTTTTTGTCATGTGTGACATATTTGCAATTGGCCCATAATTTTTTTACCTTAACGGAAAAAGTCATATATTTCTCTTTACTTTTTGATTAAAATAACTTATTCATATACATCAAACCGTTACTGAAAGTATATGACATTAAAAAAGATAGATGTGTACTATTTATAAATGTAAGTATTTCTTTTATATATATATAAGATAAAAAAAATTCTTATTACTAAAATCATATAAAATAATCAACTGATATATGTTTTCCCATAAACATATTTTTGTATTCGGTGAATAATAAAATCATTAAGTTTTGATTTGATTTTTTTTCTTGCTTAATTTCTTTTTTATTGAATATGGATGATTAAAACTCTAGTATTTACACACATTAGTTTTCTTACATGATATCTCTAAATAACAAATTTAAAAAACATCATATATCAAATCCATATATAGGCAATAATAGGCTAATTGGAGAAATCCAAAGAAATACTAACAAAAAAATAGGCCATAAAGATAATAAATATGGGATTGCATTAAGTTAATTATAAATATATTTTGAGTGGTTATGTTTTTATGCTTTTATTTAGTGTAAAGTTAATTGTAGGCGTATGTTTGATTCGATAATTCATTAATTTTAAGATATAGTTTAGATTTTCTTCAATAAATTAGAAAAATCTTAAAAGATTTATAATTATGGGAAAAAATCCATTATGTGAATATAAACGAAATTTCAACTAATAAAATGTTGTTATTAAACGATTTTGGTAGTAATGAGTATTCGTAAACACTTCTTATCAAATCTTTATCAACTCTATGAAGATTTTAATTGTGAATTTGCTTTTATTGTTTTATTTTAAATAAATCTTTATTTTTGTATTTTTTTTGAATTTAAGTAATTTTATGAGATTTTGTGATTAAGGTAAATGAGTTGTCATCTCACATTTTATGGATGCCATGTCATAATTTATGAGATGCCATGTCATATTAATATGAGAAATCACTTCTCTAATAATATATTTTCCTTATGAGAAATCCCCTCTCAAATACTTCCATATTTGAATACTTCCATATTTTTCTTATGAGAAATCACCTCTCTAATAATATATTTTCCTTATGAGAAATCCCTTTACCCTGTTTTTTTCTCAATACAGACTAAAACGACAAATATTCTTTTTGAGTAAATAGACTTACTTGAATGTTTTGGCTAGTGATCTTGGAACTGGTCCACTCAAATTATTGTACGACAAATCCCTGAAAAATGATGACAAATATACATTAGTACAAAAATACATCTAGATGACCGCTCCACTAAGTGACATGGCATCTCCCCTTACTATTAAAAGAGAATAAATTGGATAAGGTGGACAATAAATCCCCTATATTTTAGAGGCTTTGTTTTGTATAGACTTCCATATTTGAATTGATAATATAAATTTATAATGAGGATATTTTGACCGAGATTTACGTAATATATTTGAAATATACCCGATATAATATTTCTTTGGAAATGAAAACAATTTTTTAGAAAGATTCCAATTTGGTAGAAGGATTTGGCGTATCTTTCCGTTTGTTTAATTTTACCGAGATTTTATACTCCATAAAGTATCTTACCGCGTTATGAATATACGCCAAATCCTTCTTAGGATTTATAATTTGCTTAAATTTTCAAACCGAATATACGTATAAATCCTAATATGTAGAAGTTTTATGTAGAAGTATATATTTTGGCGTATATTCATAAATTATATCGGGTAAAGAAAAATTAAATGAAAATATTAAATCTTACCGAGATTTATAATGAGGATATTTTCAAACCGAATTTACGTACCATATTTGATTATATGGACAATAAATTGGTAGAAATTTCAAATCAAAAGTTTTGTTTAAATTTCCATATCGGGTAAAGAAAAATATGCAATTCTTTTACAAACAATGTTGTTAAAGCCTTATTAGTGTAATTGGCACATTAGAGAGGTGATTGGCTCATTATAGAGATGATTGCCATGTCACATTTCCATGTCACAATTGTTTGGTGCCATGTCATAATTTTCTATGAAATCACCTCCCTAATAATATATAGGGGATTAATAAAAGGAAGAAAGAGAGTATATAAAGTTGAGTAAAAGGAAGAGAGAGTGTGTGTTTTAATAATTTTATATTTAAGAACTTGGTATAAGAACTTAGTAAGACACATGGATGAAGATGATCTTATGCCAATAGAATTGGAGTTGGAACATTAAGTCTTGTTTATTTTATGTTGGGCTTGTAAAAATAAGTCCGTGTTGATATATTCCAACAATGCCTTTTGCAATTTTAAGCAAAACATTTCTACATTTATATAGTCGGTTGATTTTTTTTCACTATAAGGATACAATGAAATTACTATCTATTATGATAAGATAAAAATCCATTAGGATAACTATCTTATTGAGAAGATAAGATGACTATCATATTAGTATATTAGTATAGTTACCGACGTAACTTAGAGATAACTTACCGCCTTACTACTACTATAAATACATGGTACTACATTTTATAAAGAACTAGATTTAAACCCCTCGCGTTGCGAGGATTAATTGATTTATAGTAAATAATTATGCCTTAAAATATTTTAGAGAAAAACATACCATATTCTTAATTTAAATCTTAACTTATTATATACTATATTCTTATTCAAATTCTAACTTCGATAGTGTAATGTTTTGACCCAAAAAAAAAATTTAGATAATGTAATATTTCAAATTATAGGTTCATATGTAATTTGAAAAATATAGTTTCATAACTTATATATTTTGAAGAATTTGGAAATTACTAAAGTATACATACTTGATATATATAAATATAATTTAAATCATTAAACAATTTGATATAACAACTAAACAATTCGTACATGTTTTGACGATCTTTCTTTGATGTTATTTCGTAAACTAAACATACCACTAACCAAATTTTATTTATCTTTATTTGATGCTTGTTTATTTTCCATTTTAATTTCTTCCTTTTTGAGTAACTAACAATTTTGGTATTAAAAAATTTACATATTTAAATAATTGACATGTGTCACAATCTAAGCGACTACTTAACACGTGTCGCGATCTCGTGAGTTACAATTATAAGAACTCTCCTTTATATATTGTTTATTTTCCATTTTAATTTTTTCCTTTTTTAGTAACTAGCAATTTTGTCATTGGAAAATTTACATATTTAAATAATTGACATGTGTCACAATCTAAACGACTACTTAATACGTGTCGCGATCTCGTGAGTTACAATTATAAGAACTCTCCTTTATATATTGTTTATTTTCCATTTTAATTTCTTCTTTTTTGAGTAACTAACAATTTTGGTATTGGAAAATTTACATATTTAAATAATTGACATGTGTCACAATCTACTTAACACGTGTCGCGATCTCGTGAGTTACAATTATAAGAACTCTCTTTTATATAATAAGATCATAGTAAGAAGCTTAATACACACACTCACCTCTTTCAGTGTTCGTTCCTTCTTTTTAATATAGCTCCTCTTTTAAAATCTTACTAAGCAAACACATATATTATATTATAGTTTTTGATACTCTCTTAGAGCATATCAATGGTGATACTTTGTGGGTATCATATGATATAAAATTATTAAAATTTGAGGAATAGGATGAAAGAGAGTGTTTTTTAGTAAAAAGATGAGGTGTTTTTAAATATAAAATTAATAAAATTTGAGTAAAAAGAGAAGATTGTTGTTATTATTGGAGAGAGGGTATCAATGGGTTGATACTTTGATACTCAAAAGTGGGTATCAATAGGAGGAAGTGTGTTTATAAATATAAAATTAGTAAAAATTGAGTAAAATGAAAAAAAAGTATTTTTTTGAGTAAAATTGAGTAAAAAGAGGAGATTTATTATTTTTTTATCTTATGATACTCACAAAGTATCATGGTTGATCATGGTCTAATTCTTGAAGTGATGTTTCATGCATTGTACTGGATATTCGAATAAAAGTATGAGCATATATTCTTATGTCATTCTTTGGCTGTCCAAAATGTTAATTAAACACACACAAAAATAAAAGGAACTACGACATGTATTTTAATGATATTTTGTGTTATTATCTAATTCGTATACTGTTTGTTGTTAAACAAAAAACTAAAGCATGGATTACATGTGGTGGATATAACAATCCCCAAAAATTGTTTAGATGCAACATATTAAACAAATAATTGAAAGATTGTTAGCAATTCCCCCAGTGACAGACTTACAATGATCGTTCACCATAATCTTGAAATATATTTTATTATATATAAATTCGATTGCAATCTCGTTGTTTAGTAGAATCACATTCCATATATTCCTTTAAATAATAAGTGACAATACATGTGTGAGTTGATGGACATTAACTAAAAAACATATTGGATTATTTAAATAAAAGTTTTAAACACAACATATTTATATGACTTTCATTATATGTACAACCGTAGAGACACACATCACAACACTCACACACACGACAAAACACCTCACGTATCAAATGTTAGTTCTTATAAAACCAAAAACGATAAACTGCTTAATATGATTAAAATATTTAATTTCCTCTTTAAATACGTCTACGGCGCACTTTAGCAGCAAGAGGATTAGCCATTTCACACGAAAGTCTTAATTTCTCAGACAAGTCAACGCCGTTATCAGCGGACGGTCCCCATTCAAACTCATGTAACAACGTCGCGGTCCAAAACGTAACGGTCGTTAAACCCAAATTCTTCCCGGGGCAAACCCGACGACCCGACCCAAACGGAGCCAATCTCAAATCCGACCCGAGAACCGAAAACTCAACCTCACCTTCTTTAACCACGAACCTCTCCGGTTTAAACTCCAATGGATCAACCCACACGTGTGGATCATGTGCTATGGCCCACATATTCACCATTGCTGTGGTCCCTACAGGAACAAGACGACCATCGACGATCGTGTCTGTTATGGCTAATCGGGCCCATGATAATAATGGGCCTGGAGGATGAAGCCTTAATACTTCTTTAATCACAGCCGTTAGATATTTAAGCGACGCCACGTCAGACTCCTCTACGGCTCTCGATTTTCCGACTACTTGATCAAGCTCGTTCTGGACCGTTGATTGGATATCACTGTGAAGGACCATCCTAGCTAGAATCCACTCAATTAAAACCGCCACTGTATCCGTTCCTCTAAATATCATTTCCTGTAATATAAATCAAAAAAATTCGATATAAAATTACTTTATATAGAATCTGTTAATAAATGGGTTAATCTGCTCACTAGGACACAAAAAATTTATAATTAGTAAACTAACAAAAATTAATCCATGTGGCACAATTATGTCTATTAAATTTAGGTTAAATGGTTAGGATTTTAATTATGATTTTTTTTTTGGATTATTCCACCTAATTTCCCTTGATAAATTTGCAACAACAAAAAATACCAATAATACGGCATATTTCGTATAAATTATAGCAATTTTTGGAGTTTAGTAAAATAATTAAAATTTAATTACCCAAAGAACGGCGATGATATCCGGGTCGGATAACCTATCCGATCCATGTAGGGAGAGCAAAACGTCGACGAAATCACGAGGAGAAGAATCACCGGTTTGATTACGATGTTCTGATATAATCCTTGATACAAACCGGTTTACTTTCGGTACAAGTGTAGAACATCTAAACCGGATTCTTTGAGGATCAAATTCCGATAACCAAGGAAGATGATCGGTCCAATTCAACGTACCGAGCAAATCATAACCTTCTTCGACCAATTCAATTAACTCACCATGATCTTCATCAAACTCTCCAAAAACAGAACACATCATGTTATTAAGCGACGACGTTTTAAGCAAGTCACGAACAAAACAGAGACCGTTACTCTGTTTTTCGATAAACCGAACCATCTGGTTCGATATCACTCGTCGTTGTATCTCGGCTAGTTTGATTTGTTTCGGACTAAAAAGATGGTTCGAAGCGATTCGTCGTAGAGTTCGCCAGTAAACACCGTGTGGTGCAAAACCAATGGCTCGGTTAAACATCAACGAGTACGCCGATTCTTTAACCGGACGATCTGCAAAAACCGGACTGTTTAAAATCTCTTTGGCTACTTCGTGATTGCACGTGACGATGACACGTGTCTCTCCTAAGCTAAAAGCCATGAGTCTCTTAGCACTGAATTTCTCCGCTGCTTCAGCGATTTGACGGTGAGCTAAAGTATTGGACATGAGAGACATGCTTCCGATTAACGGTAAGCCTCTTGGACCGGGAATAACCGGACCGGTTTTCCATGTTAATCGGGAAAAGAGAAATTTTCCCCAAGCCGGTCCACCGGGAAAAGACCAGAAGAAGAGAGAGAGTACGATATAGATGGTTGAAACGGCGAGGAGAGAGAAAAGGAGATTGGTTTGGTTTAGAAGACTACATTTGGACAAAAGGGCAAAGATTAAGGAGCTTTCGAGTTTTGTAGCCATGGCGGATTCAAAGAAGTGAATAGAGAGAGAGAAAGAAAAACAAAAGGAGAGTGTCTTTTGGTCTGTGTGGGACTTAAAGATCAATAGGTTGGCTTTGGTATTTATATAGATAATCAGAATTCGTTTATTTTTTAAAATGGTTACATTTATGTAATTAATATATGTATGGTTTGTTTTCTTAGTTATATTTTGAGTAGTTGTTTTATATTATTGTCGCTCTCTATGTTAAAGTATAATGTTCATTGTTCGACATATATAATCTTCATTTCGTAAGTAAATAATAATACAAATTTTCGCTCTCTTATATTTAGTAATTAAGCTTTTCGGAGAAGAAAGTACATACTGATTTTTAATTCGAGCTTTTACATATAAATGATCTAAACCTATACTAGTTTTTTTTTTTTTTTTTAATGCGATATAAATAATTTTGATGTCCAAAACATGCAATATACGGTTTTGAAGCTAAGCGGTAATATATGTCTAGCTAACATAATATATGTAATTTCTCATTAGTTAGCTAGATAATTAGAACTGCCGAGGCCGATTCTATGAGAATCGATCGACGTTGATTGTGGATCTCTTTTGTATGAATATCTTATAATTGAAAAATTGAAAAATTGAAAGTGTTTGTAGATTTGATTCCATTGTTTTTTAAAAGAAAAAAAAAAGTAAGACCGTTCAGCCACAAGATAAAGATGATTGCATAGTCTTGTTCACCGATCTATTTGATAAATAAACATCAAACTAAAGGTGCTTTAGTTGAAAAAAATAAAACAAGACCATTTTGAATGTAATCGTTAATGTTTTACATGTATAACAACATGTAGCGAATGTTTGTAATTTTATAGTGCATACAGCCATTAGTAAAATAAGTTTTAAAAAATGCATTTGCAATGTATCAAATTTTAGCAAATCAAAGAATATGTTTTTTCAATTTCATTTTATATGTTGTTTAAGGTATTTGCATACAAATTAAGAAATCGTTTAATTTTCTATTTTTTATAAACAAAACATGTTTTATCATTAATTACAAAACAATTCAGTCAATTAAAAAAATCATTTGGGAAATTTAAACAGTTACAAAACAACATAATTAATTTCGAATTGTCTAGAACTACATGTAAAATGAAACGGAGAGAATATAAAATCGTCTATGTTGTAAAGTGTTTAATGTAGTAGTAAATAGGTGTAATGTAATGGTTACGTCAATTAACTTATTCAAAACGTTACTTAATTATCATAGTGACCGTTGAATCAAACGTAAATCATGGAGTTTGCTTGTATTAATAAAATAAATGTTATCTGTTAATTCGTAATCTAGTTGACTTATCTAAATCTAGTTATCCGTCTGTTTATTCATTTTATCGTGTTTCAATATTTAGCATATATTAGTTTGGAAAAAATAAAATATATTTAGCATATATTCAAAAGTTAATTGTTGTTATTTGTTTCATTGTTGTCTTTCAAATAAAATCTATTTTTTTAAAATGAATGTTAAATTGTTTCAAATAAAATATTTTGTTTTTTAATCTTAACTCTTAAAAGTTCAAAATCAACTAATTGATTACAAATTCAATAACGGTACCGTTACAAATGAGATTTAGCGGTTTAGCGCCGTCATACTTTAGCGTGCGAGTCTCACACTCCTCCAATCCCATGGGATCTCTGCTCCTTCGAGTAACGTCATGTTTTTGTGGGGTCCATATTTAATATCTTTCAGCAGGGTTCTAAAAAGCGGTCACGTAACGTCTAGACGACCGCCTAAAATAGCATAGATTTTGTTTTACTGTATTTTTTTAGTTTTTAACTATATAAATATTTATATGTTGTTTGGTATGAATTCACTAAATGTTTTTTTTAAGATTATATAATTTTATTTTCTAAAACATAATAATTTTATAAAGTTTTTATTCAATATATCTTATTTGCAATATTTTATGTTGTAAACACTTAAAACGTCTAAAATCGTTTAAACTCCAATTAAGCGTTCTAGGCACTAAACTATAAATCCATGTATGCTTAGCGCTTAGCGCTTTTTTCAACATTATCTTTCAGTAAAAAATATAAAAGTAACACAAGTCAATACCTAGCTCGAATAAATGAAAGCTATAGAAATAATTAATTTATTGAAATAGGTTCGTATTAGGAAATTTATTTATACAGTCTGGGTTTTTGCTAGGGTTAACTCAAAACTGGATAAAAGTAGTATTTAATTCGATGTAAGGTTGTATTTGATGAATTTTATTTTCAATTTTATAATAGTTGAGTAGTTCTTGATTAATCAGTCAATTCAAGAGAACTTATAACCGTTTGACACTTTCTAATTATCTATACGTTTATTAATCTCGGACGTGTGAGCGATTCTAGATTGGAATCCCGTTTTGATAGTGGTTGTGGGGTCACCACGCTGAATCACCGCCAATCAAAGAAAAAATATATTCTTTCACACGTGTGTATTATTTGTTATAACTGTCAGCGTTATAACACTAAAAATCAAAGAGTTATGAGGCACGGTAAGCGGAAAAAATCTAAACTGATAGTATTTATTTTTAAATAGATGATATTTGATTGGATAAACACAAAATTTCTTCTTCTTTTTTGGGATCGTCCAATACAAAATCTATCAACAAACAAAACGGATCCCAAAAAGAATATATTTTCAAATCTGAATTTAGATTTTCTTATTAAAATATAAAATTCATAAAAAAACTTCTATAAATACCTATCTCAGCACTAATCATTATCACTCCATTTCTCAAACTAAATCTCGTTGACAAGTATGATTTTTACTCTTTCTTATGTTAACAATTTTTAATCATTTCTTTGTAGTTAATGATGAGCTTATATGGTCGTAATTTTTGAATATTATGATTATACTCATATTCGTTTGTTTCTTTTCAACAACTTTTTGGAAGCATAATCTATGATAACTAATTTTCTATAATCAACTTTACGTATTTTTTCGTATTAGTTTGTAGTCAATTTATGTTCCATGTTTGTTTTACTGGCTATAATTTTAAAGTTGTTATTAGAGATACTGATTTTTTTGCTCTCTCTAAAATACAGATTACAATGGTGCATCTTTCACAAGCATCTCCACAACCATCCGCTGAGGTAAATATTTTTTTTTGTAATATATCTACATCATTGTTGTTTAAAACGCTAAATGTAGATTGATATGTTTTCTTTATATGTGTATATATATATGTAGATTGATATGGTTTCTATGTGTATTATTCGTTAGCCAAAGTTTTATTGGTCTCATGCATTGAGTCACGGGTTCTTGCAATTATGCAATGATCAGAAAGACAAAGGTCACTGGAAAGGTACATGTCTTGATGAAATTGGTAGACAAAGGGTTCGAGCCGAATTTTTAAAAATTTTTGGCATGGATTTTCCGTGGCTTAAATTCAAATATCGGAAGATCATGTGAAGAAACAATATGATGTTTACAAGCAAATCACACGAACTGCTTCTGGAATGGGTTTTAATGATTTTGGAGAGCTTGATATGTCACCAGATTGGTGGAATGAGCTGATAAGAGTACGTACTTTTAAATTAGTTGTTTCCATTATTTTTATTTTGATGTTAAGAAAATATAGTTAGCTTCTTTTAACTGATTACTAATAATTTCTATGTTCATATTATGTTGTAGAGTGTTCATGAAGCAGCCAAATTGCGTGCACATCCTCTACGAGATATTCCATTACTTGATCGTCCGTACTCTCGAGTAACGGTTTCAGTAAGTGAGGGTTGGCAACCTCGAGCTGGACCAAGCAACCCACCGATTCCGTTTCCACAAGGTGTGGAATCTGATGAAGAAGTAGAACCCGTTGGACCAATTAGAAAATCAGCTTCACGTGGAAAGGCTAAAGTGGGATCGTCTAGCAAAAACGCTAATCCTGATAAATGGGACCGTCTCACCACCGTCATTGAAGATCAAGGAAACTTTTGGAAAGGTGGTTGTAAGACATTCGAATCTCTAAATCCGTTCAGTTCTGCCGTGTGTATGCAAGAGTTGCTGAAGCTAAGTACTTTAGACCATGAAAACGAGTTGTATTGGGCTGCGATTGATTATCTTTCATCTGATGAGAATGGCCGTCAAATCTTTATGTCACTACCTAATGAGGTGGAGAAGATAAAATTTCTCGGACGGAAAACGGGAAAATGAGGCACCATAATAAAACTATCTAGGAGATTTTGTTTTTTCTTTTTTTCTAATAATCATATTTTTCAATCTTATCGCTTAATAATTGTTTGTTCTTTTTTTAATTCAGTTTGGTTTTTATTTGTTTCGTGTTTTTTTGCGATTAATAAAATAAATTAGTTAAAACCTATTTGAATTTATGTAAACCCTAAATTTATGTTGCATTAACTATTTTTGAATTTAGGTTATCCCTAAATTTGTGTTGCATTAACTAACGTTGTTTTTATATAATATACATGTTGAAATACGTTTGTTTTAAAAAATCTTTGTACATATCATACGCATTGTTTTCTACTTTTCTTGATTTTTAAAATAATGTTACTTCTTTTGATTAACATGGTATTTTTTTTACTTTCAGGAACTAGCTTTTCGGTTCAACCAGAATTTATTCAGAGTACTCGCACTGCTGATCGAAAATGAAAGTATGGATCCACATCGCGACAGAAAATTAATGAGAACTGATCGAGGTCGTGGCTGGCGGCATACTATGCAAATGATAAATGGTCATGATCATGAATGTTATGAAACTTTACGAATGCATCAAGGAATTTTTCAACGTTTGTGTAGTACCTTGAAGAATGATTATGGATTGCGAGAGTCACGTGAGTGTGGATTAGAAGAGGTTGTTGCAATGTTTCTTGAGACCGTTGCTCATGATGAACTTCAACAAACAATTGCAACACATTATCAACGCAATCAAGAGACGGTGAATAGAAAGTTTCATGAAGTTTTGGATGCGCTTGTTCGCATGTCTCAAGAAATTATAAAGCTGGGAGAAAACGAATTTCGACAAGTAAGCCATGTCTTGTCTTCTAAAAATAAGTATTATCCTTTCTTTAGTGCTTGCATTGGAGCTCTTGATGGTACACATGTCTCCGTTCGAGTTGGAAGTGATAAAAAAGAGAGGTTTTGGAACTTACGGAAGCAACATCCTACAATGAATGTGCTTGCAATTTGTAACTTCAACATGGAGTTCATATACACATATGTGGGGATACCAGGAAGAGCACACGATTCGAAGATATTGACATATTGTGCACAATACGACAAATATTTTCCAACTCCACCCGAAGGAAAATATTTTCTCGTTGATTCAGGATATCCTAATAGAAAAGGATATCTTGCTCCATATCGCCGAATTCGATATCATCCACATCAATGGCAAGGAGGACCACCTACAAATGAGAATGAAATGTTTAATAAACGTCATTCCTCTTTACACTCTGTAATTGAGCGAACGTTTGGAGTGTGGAAAGGAAAATTTGCTATTATCAGAAATTCAGCACGTTATGATCTACAAATGCAGTTGAAGATAGTTGTAGCGACTATGGCTTTACATAATTTCATTCGAAAATCAACAAATATGGATGAAGACTTTCAAGAGTTTAAAGAAATGGAAAATGAAGTGTTTCAATTGTCTGATATTGATCCAAGAAGAGATTATGTGCCTACAGGGATGCATATATGGCCGGCATTCGAAACAACATTGCAGAACAAATCTGGAGAAATCATATATAAATTTTATTTACGTCTTAGTTATTTTGTTCATATTTTTAAAATAATTTTTATTTTTATTTTTACTTTTTAGTAAGTGTTTTAATTTTAAATAAATATTTTTTTTAAAATGCAAAAATAAATATATATATATATATAGTTACCGCTCTCAGGTAACGCTTTTAGCTACCGCTCTCAGCTAACGCTTTTAGCTACCGCTCCCAGCTTCCGCTCTCAGCTTTCACTTCTACTGTTTACAGCTACTATTATGTGTTTTACTCTGCCAATCACGCCCTAAGGAGTCCTCCAGTAGGAGACACCAACATGTGCGTTTAATTATTATTTTTTTATAATATAATAGAACAAAGTTGTTATTTAACAATTTAATTCATTATAATTTATAAGTAACCGTGTTTTGAAAAGATTAAAGAATTTAAACTCCATTTATAAACAGAAAATAGCGTGTACTTGTGTGCTCAATTAGTAGTACTACTTATCCATGAGACAAGTTTTATTTATAGATTAATCTACTAACCTCCCCATATGTACTAGATGACGTTATTACAACTATACGATTTGTTCAAGTTTTTAGTTGTTTAATTACTTTGACAGCTATAAGAGTAGTTACTATTTATACATAAATTTCTACCACCATACATTTGAAAATTTTATTACAACCCCCCCTCGCGATGTCGTAAATAACAAAACATTATATATATACATATATCCTTGTCGCAAAGCAACATGATTGTTTTAATCAGTATATAAGTCGGCAGCGCTAAAATGTGACGTGTTAAAATTAGTATATTCTTATATTTATATAAAGATTCCCGATTAAATATTTCTAGGAATAGAAGATTCGTGGTATTTCTACCGTATACTACAAGGTCTTTTAATCACTAAACAACTTAACGGAATTGAACATACACAATTTTCTACAACAGAAACTGTAATCTAAAAGGAGTTTTGTATGATGAAATTTTTTACCTTAGAGCATCTCCGTTCATAGATCCACATTTTTTAATCTTAAGAATATATTTAATATAAATAGTTGATGAAAATTTAAGACTTTTAACAAATGAATTAAATTTTGTTACTTCCATTGGTGGATCTTAAAACTAGAAGATCTTAGAAAAAAAAAATTACATAAAAGGGATAAACAAATGAGAAATTCCCTAGAACGCCACCAAACAAAGTTTTTGTTTCTTAAATACCATTAATTTTTAATAGTTCCTTAGATACCACTATTTAAAAAAAAAATCAAAATTTCTAAAAATACCTCAAATACAACAATTGATTTTTAAAGGGTCTATAATTTAATTTTTTTGGTTTGGGTTAACTATTGTACAATTAGGGTATAGTTTTAGGGGCTAGGGTGTAGGTTTAGGATTTATGGTTTAGTTTTGACCATTTAAAACTAATTTTAATTTTGTAGTATTTTTGGAACATTTGAAAAAAGTGGTATCTAGGGAACTTTTAAAAATTGGTGGTATTTAAAAACTTAAAAAGTGGTATTTATAAGAATTGCCCATAAAACATTATGTTTTTTGTTTCTTTAATTTTTAATATTTTTTTTCCAATAAAAACAAAAGAAACCACCAGATATCGACACGTGTCCAGTGTCTACTACTAAGATCCGAAATCTTAAGTATTCCATATAGGATCCGGATCTTAGGTTAAAAGCTAATTTTTTATTTAATTATTTTTCACGTAAGCAACATTTTTAATTAATATCCATTGGATGGAGATACTCTTAGCGTAAAGAACTTGTGCTTAGACAAAACTTCCTAAGACACAAATATATTATCCCGAGGACCTTTGTCGTTGGCTATGGTGCGGTCTTGTATACCAAAGTGACGGTACAATCTATTTTACAACCGTTGATTCTCATTTCCACATTCGACCGATCGCTTTCTGGTTATGCCGCGTGTAATGTTCAGGCGACAAAAGCTTTACTCGTGTCAAGTTTGTGACTGTGGTATAATTGACATATGCACACTTGGCGCATGTGGAAATACTGGTTATTAGACAGACTCCAAGGTAAGGGTATAATAGTCATTTTGTGGTGATCAGACAATGCACATGATCTGCTTAAGCACAAAATCTATATGGACCCCGAAACATCGGTTACTAAGTGCTTGTCGATGGCTTCTTATCAACGGTCATAAATCTTTCACATTTTAACACTAAGAAGTGCCCGACCGTTGATTAAAATCAGCTTAGCATTAAGAATATGATCTTATCTTCTTTTTATTTTCAAAAGTTAAAAAGATCGCATAATTGTAAAGAAAGAACAAAAGCTTAACAAAACTATGCATGTTTGTATATAAGTGTGTGCATGCAACTTGTTTTGTCATGGTTATTTATGTATATGTTTTGTTTTGTTTTGTTTTGTTTTGTTTTATTATGGTGTTTAATAAGTGAGGTTCAAGCCAAATACGCAGACAAAAGAAAAAGAAAAAAAAAAAAAGCCAAATACGAGACTTGGATCAATAAATAGTTTGATAGGGATTGCATGCAATGTAACTCCCCCCAGCTTAGAGCTATTTATTCACAGTTTTGTAATTATGATAAAAGTTTGATGATTCATGTAATTAAAGAAAGTAATCATCACTACTAGCCAAATATACGAAACTGAATAAATTTTATAAATGAGCAACTCTGAATTTGTACGCTTGCATACACCAATTTTTAATATTTAGCTATTTTCCTTCTTTTTTTTTGTTAAAGGTCATTTGCATATGTACTGATGTACATGTGCATGTATTTTTATTTTTATTTTCAAAAAAAAACAAACAAAGTACATGCATATATTTGAATTGATTATACATATATAGATTTAAGATTTAAAATTTATATGGAAAAGAGATGTCAAGTTTGTAGCTTTTGGAATTTGGATTATTAGTTTTGGTTATGAACTATAAAAAATAAAAAAAAATGTAATGAACCACCATTTTTTTTTTTTTTTTTAAGTGAACCACCATATAAAGTCTGCGATACTCCCTCTGTTTTTAAAAGATTGATATTATGAGTTTTCACACATATTAAAATACAATAAATATTTGTGTCAACTAATTATTTATTTTTACTTTTGATTTACTTTTTTGTATTTTTCTCTTTTTACTTTTGAATCACTTAGTAAAACGTAAAAACATAAATTAAAGTGTATAAAGTTACTTTTTTAAAAACAAGTAAAAAATCCAAAATATCAATCTTTTAAAAACAAAGGGAATAGGTTCTACTGTGATATAGGTTCTAGAAATATTAGTGACAAACAAAAGTTGCGAGGGAGGTGAATCTTACGTTGAGCATATTCACATTTATTAACCCTGGTTATAAACTTGTAAGGACTTTAGAAACTCTCAATAATTATTTTATTGCAGTTTCATAGTCCTGCCTTTTATATTGAAATTTTAATCATGCGAATGCTAATTTTAGCGGTTCCAAATAGTGAGTTACCCATAATTTAAGTACAACGCTAAGCTTCGTCACATTTTACACATTATATATTTGATATCGAATCTTTAAAGACAAGCAAATTAAATTGAGGAAAACGACAAAAATGTAGGGCTTGCTAGTCTATACAAATTAAATGAAGAGGACAAAGAGACAATTAGGGTCATTCATCAATCCTTTTATTGTGTATTGACTCGTCAATTAATTAGAGGGGTATCTATATATATTTTTTTTGGTCACAAGAGGGGTATCTATATATGAACTTGCATGTAAATGTGTGATTGTTTCCCTTTAAGATGGGGCAAACTACAATGTCGTTAATGTGTTTAATATCAAAATTGACCATACATGACAAATAATTATTTCGAATTTAATAGTACCATGCATATATTCTATAGCCAAAAGTATTTATAGGCTATATTACTTTATATAGCCAACAGTACTACCTTTAGTTAAGCAATGATGAAAATTTTAAATTTACATTGTCGAAATTTCAAAAGCCAATCTTATCTGAGATTCATTGTCTTTTTTTTATCACTCGAAGTTTGATTTGATACAATATAAGAAACTGATCAAATGTTGATATGTTATGTCTCCACCAAATTTTGATGGATTCCTTCAATCTTTGGTCGTTTAATGGCATAATCATGATTATAGATTATAGATTAGTAATACGTTTTGATGCATGGTAGATTAATTGTTTATTTTGATGCATACCCTACACAGCATCTCTGTACTTTATACAAGTTAATGCAAATGGACTCCCGTGAATCACCTCAAAGATATCGAACAAGTTAAGAGAAATATGGTAATATTCTTAACATCAAAACCAAAAAAGAAAGATATGGTAATACATTTTTTTCTGGGTTTTTTAGAAATCGTCTAAAATTTTAAATAGCACTACATGGAATTTATGTTTGTCAATAATGTATCTTTAAATTCTACCAAGTATCGTTTGATATATCATGGTTTTTATCCATTTTAGACCATGATATAAGTCCAATATCTAGAGTCTTTTGTGTGTTTTGTGTTTGTTTTAGTGTATTTACAGGTTTCTAAACGTTTGGAGTTTTTATGACGTTTTAGAAACTTTATAAATGCGTTTTCGCAGCCATTGTTTAGGCTTATGCTTTATTTTACTTAGTTTAATAGATATCTTCAATTAATATAGTTAGTTTCTTCTTTGATTATGTCTGAGTAGTTACCTTGTTAGGTTTAGGGATTTTCAAAGGTGTTTGATGAATTGCTAGATCTGATTCAATTACTAGGATTAATATCTTTAGAAGTTCTTCATCTTGACTTGTGTTTATTGCTGATTTTAGATTCATGACCAAAAATCTGATCTTAGGATAATAAATAGAAACGACAGTTTTATTGATTGCTTGATCTAGTCTTTGATGAGCAAAATTCCTTTTCGCAAAAAAATTTTGGTTTAGGGTTTTGTGAACAACTGAACTTGAACTTTAATGCTTGTTTAGATTGTTAGGATTCGCAAAGAAATTTGATTTTCTAGGATTTAAACATAGATATTCTCTGCAACGAAAGTTGATTGATTTTATATTCGTGTTCGTGTTTAAGAACTGCGCTTCATAATCCTATCTTTATTTATTATCTGCAATTCTGATTCATCTGCGATTTTCCTGTGCATGGTTTTTATTTTAATTGAATTCACAACCGTTTCACTGCTTGCTTCTATTTACTTTGCTTTTTCATTCATATCATCCTGCTTAGCTTAATTCGAATGTAATAAATCTATTGTGTTTCTGATTCCCTGTGGATTCGATAACCCTAAGTACTACAGTGATCTCTTAATTTGAGAGAGTAGTTCAAAGACAAATTTGAGCATATCAAATTTTGGCGCCGTTGCCGGGGAATCAACGCCATTAGATTTTTATCATTAGAATTTTGTCTAAGTATTTTTTTTATTTTTTTTTATTTTGCTAGTTTCTTTCGTCTCTTTTTGTTTTGCGTTTCATGTACATGCCTAATACTAGGAGCAACAAGGACGAGGAATTATCTACAATCTCGAGGAATTAGCACGTTTGGAACGTGAGAACAGAAGAGCAGCAAGGATGGCTGATAGACCACAACTGATATTGATTCCTGGAGAAGATTGAGTTCTGCTTGATCCCGCAGGACTAAAATACAACAGAGAAGGAAAGAGGATCGATGACGATGGCAATCTGATCGTCGAAGAAAATGTGGCGATTCAAGAGGAAGGTGACGATCGACATGATGGAGCAGGTGTCAAGCGACACCAAGCTCCTATCGCTCGACACGACGAATATAATCCCTCGTTTTCCGGTTTGTGCCTATGATTAGGTAAAAGCAAAGTTTTTCTATCGGTTTGAGAATTGTAGATTTGAAATTTTTGGATAAGTTTTGATGCAGAATAAACTAGGCTACAAGATGCCAAAGGTTCTGGTTTTCAAGCTTGTGAAGGATTTTCCCCAGTTAATCTCATGGTGATGAAGTTTCGGATCAATCATCTATTGAAGAGTTGTCAGGAAGGTAAACCAGAGGAGCAGAAGATAGATTGATTTCCCGGCATCATTGGCATGCTTGCCACGTAAGAAGATCTAAAAAAAGCTTACACGTGTACTTTGCTCTGTATTTTTTAATTAACTAATATTAAGGCCAGTGCGTATTAGCTTACATTGCTTTTAAAAGTAAAATAGTACTAATCGAAGAATGTTAATCTACTGAACTATTTTACATATGTGGTCTCTTAATTCGTATTATATTTTTTTTTCTAGTACATACATCATATTTTGGGAATTTATGATATGCGAAAATAAATACTAATTTTAAACTTTAAAATTTTGAGGTAGATGGTTTTAGTTAAAAAAACATGATCAATTATGATTATCATTGTTAAACATAAATTTGAAAGGATTTTTTCGAAGTCATAATATAGATTCAAAGGCAAACCTAAGTATATAATTTTGTACAAAAACAATTTTTCGTCCAAGAATCACAATAGTTATCAGTATATCACGTTTTTTAAAAACATGATAATACTGTTTTTGGTTTCTTATTTAAGGTTAATGAGTTGATTTAAAGTAATAAATAATAACATTTATATTGAAACACATATGTACATATGAACCGAGAAAGAGATGAGATTTTAACATCACAAAAAACAAATCTTTCATAACTAAAACTATGGTGACCCAAAAAAATCCCCTAAAACTATGGTTGTCAGTTACATGGCATTCACGATTCACCAAAAAAGTTACATGGCATTCATCCTTGTTGCCTTGGATGTAATCTCACAACTGCAATCGTTTACATCTTTGACCTGAAAAAATATTTATGCTAATTAAGTAATTATACAAAATAATTTGAGATGGAAATTAAGAACAATAATGAGCAAAACACAAGGGCGAAGACAAAACTTTACTACAAAAAAAATCAGTTTTGATTGCTAACGAATATTATGTGATGATTTTGTATCTATGAGAAACTGATTGCGAGCGAAATGCATGACTGATTTTGTACGCATGCATATAAGAAATTGATTTAGAGATAATGCAAATAGGGGAAGAACATATTTAAAGAAATAGATAAATTTTACCTATGAAAACCTTTTAGTTTCTGATTTGACTCGGATCTTGATTTTTTATCTCCTAGTTTTATCTACCAAATCTGAAGTTAATGAAAGCATTTTGAGATGTGATTGCTTCCAATAAACATGAACAAGAAGCAAATTGAGAGAGGTTATTAAAAAAAAAAAAAAGCAAAGTGAGAGAAAAGAAAAGAAAAGCAAATTGACATATAAGTCTTTGTGATAAACGGTTGAAGAGAGGTTAGTCTGATGATGGAGTAGTGGGAGAGAATGAGAAGTGAGATCGTGGGGAAAAAAAATCCAAAATCTTTCAGCGTGATTTTTTTGTTTAATTTGTTAAAATTGTTTAGTTGGAATGAAAAAGAAAATTGAGAATATTAATGGGAAGGACATGTATTAAAATTGTTGAGGTGGTGTTGTGAGAGTGATTTTAGGAGTCTCTCTCTCACTTGTTTTTTATATGATAGGGGATGTTGTGTGGCTTTTGGCACTTATCCCGTATTCATCAGTAGCCCATTGGGCTAATCTAATAAAATCCAGTTGTTGTCAAAAAAAAAAAAATTCCTTCCTGCAATTTGTTGTTGTTTTGATTGTTAGTATTAAGATAATAACTTTACAATGATTTTGCAATTTTTAAAATTGCATTCAATCAAAACAAGATTTGATGTCAAAGGCAGAGACTATATAGAAGTTAGTGTAATTTTTTTTATCAAACCAAATTTTTTATTAAATTGAAACCGAATTACCCAGATTATCCGCAACCAAATTACCTTGCGAGAAACATAAATAAAGAAACAATATCTTCTACTTGTATAAGTATGTTTATACAAAAAATTGTGATGGTAATATCTTCCTTTCGTAATCTTTTTACAAAGCATCATATTAGATGGCCTAACCCACTTGTGCTTGACAATTTGAGTGATGAATAGATTCAATGCCATGATCCTAATTAGAAGATCAGAATATAGCTACACGTCGCATTTTGTTGAAGATGGGGTCAAAAGCTCCTCTAATAATTGAAAATTCCTCTCTCAAAATCTTATAGTTTTTTTTGCTCGAAAGAATATTATGGAAGTCTACACTACACTGTCCGGATATAAATGGATCACATTAATACTTTTGTCGATCCTATTATCATATTCTATACTTTGACTTACTAACAATCATATTATATATGGTCGCAATGTATACATTTTTGGAATAACGTTCTCGATTTAAATTTTATGTTAAATGATTGGTGGTCCAAATGTATATAGCATTAAACTTACAATGCATGTGCTAATTTCTTCAGACTCCTATTTTTCTCTATTTTCTTCTTTTTTAAGATATGTTATGGGCAACTTCTCGAGACCATTTAGAGATGGCTGACTTTATCATTTCTCCATGCTCGATATTCGAAATCTATTAACTTAAAGTAAGATCTATCAAGAAAATAAAAAACGAGTATGCAATCTATTCGCAACCTGTTATTTTCATGGAAACTCGAATATACAAGTTTTTGAAATAAAATATTTTGAAAGAGAATCTAGCTAGTAGCTTTACTTTTTTTTTTGGGTCGAAATTTTGGTTTGATTCATTTAAGCCGGATCGGATCCGGTTAAGTTTGATACATAGTTTAAGCAGGACTTGGCTAGCAAATCTGCTTCTCGATTATCTGATCTAAAAACATAAGTGAAAATAACATTGAGATCTTTAGCAAGCTTGATTATATCTTGGATGATTTTATAGAGTTCAAGCTGGAATTTGTTCCCGTTGATGAGGGTGATGATGTAAGAGGACTTCTCTGATGGCCAGAGCTTCATTCATTAGAGTAGAGCTAGTTTGCGGTTCTAATCTGGATCCTTGATCGATAAATCTATCGGAGCTGTCACGGAGGATTCAGCCTAAGCCAGCGGTGAGAGTTTCCGATTTCCAGGCCGCATCCGTGAAGCATCGCAGTCTGGCTTTGTCAAGTTGGGGAATTGATGCTTTGTCTTTCTCCTTGTCTCTTTTGTTAGTTGCAGTACCGGTCCAATGTTTGTAGGTGCCCTATGCAAGTTTTTTAAAAAGTGCCATTTTCGTATATTATTAAAATAGCAACATAAGTAAAAAAAAACTTTAAAACATCATAACAACGTTCATAAATCCAAATAGTTTGTAAAAAAATAAGAACAACAATAAAGTAAAACTTTATTTTTGAAAGATTGCCCTCCTTGCATTTTTATTTGCAAAATCATTCATTAAACTCTCGTAGTCGAGTTTTTCCACCATCTCCGTTTCAATCGATAGCAAAGCCAACCCATTCAACCTCTCTTGTGACATGGTAGACCGTAAATAATTCTTTATTAGCTTCAACTTCGAAAAACTTCTTTCTGCGGTGGCAACCGATACCGGAATGGTCAATAATATGCGATAAGCAATTGCAGTATTTGGATAGCAACCCTCCATTCTTTTTAAAAAATCAAGCACTTCGATAGGCTTGCGAACCTCATTTGGTAATCCTCCTCGCATAACTTTTAGTTCCATAAACAAATCTTCAGCAACTATATCAGAATGCATACCATGCTTCAAAGAAATCTCCAGGTTCTCACACGATTTTTTCAAAGTATCATCACTTGCCGATGTTAGCTTCTTTAAATCAAACAAAAACCCAAATGTTTGTTCATACCTTTCGAATTGTTCAAACCTCGATTCAAGAGAAACCAAAGCTTGATCCATGAGTGTGTTAAAGTAATCAATCCTGAAGCTTGCCTCCGGTGATAATGACACGTTTTCATCAACAACCTTTGTATTCTCATCATAATGCTTCTTTCTTCTAATGATACGCTTTTTATCACTGGAAATTCAGCTTCAATTTCCATCTCAGCTGCAATATGCTTAGCCTTAGACTTTGCTTCCTCAAAACCTGTATCTCGGTAATTTTGAAAATATAACACAAGCCCTTTCAATTGGTAAATGGCAGCATCAATATCAATGTTTTCTGATTGCAAGCTCTTGCTAACTGTATTGACAACTGAGAGAAGGTCACACCAAATAACCATACCAAACAAGAACTCGAAGCCTCCAATTCAATGTGTTTCACTTAGAGCTAGAGATTCAGCATCACTGCGTGTTTTTGGATCATCTGTACTTTCAGCCAAGTAAAGTAAAGCTTCTCTAATTTCTGGAGCTTGGAACCGTATCGCTTTAACACTTTCAACATGACTTTCCCACCGTGTTTGAGACAAAGTTTTAAGAGTTAGTCCTCCAACCATTTCGGTCAAAATGTCCCACCTATTTGTTGAAGAAACAAACAAGCAATATATCCGTTGAACAATTCCAAAAAACTACACAACTTTTGTGGAAGACGACGCGATGTCACATAACACAAGATTAAGACTGTGACAACCACATGGCGTGAAGAATGCCCTTGGATTAATTCCTAGCAGCCTCTTTTGAACCCCCTTATTCTTTCCTTTCATATTAGATCCATCATCAATATCTAGCTCTAGTTCAACCAATGCATCTTGAAGCGAAGAGAAAAGTCCTTCTCCTGATTTATCTTTGACTATCAAAAATGCCAAGAAAAATTCGTGTATCTTGGTTGATTCCGTAGAGACATCCACACATCGAATAACCAAAGTCATTTGTTCCTTGTGGCTAATATCCGGAGTACAATCAAGAATTATAGAGAAATATTTCGACTCATGAATCTTCTTTATGATCGTAACTTTGATCTCCGTAGCAAGGATCGTAATCAACTCATTCTGAATTCTATGGCTAAGATAATGCGAATAGATTTCCTTTCTCTTAATTCGTCTTACATGCTCCCTCATCACTGCATCAAACTCTGCAATCATCTCAATAAGACCCAAAAAATTCCCATTATTCGCCTCACCAAGCTTCTCATTATCCCCACGAAATGCCAAATTTCTTTGAGCTAGAGTTTTTACCACTGCAAATATTCTCAATAATACTTCTCTCCAATGGCTTTTCTCTCTGCTTAATTCTTCTTGAGCATGCTTATCAATTGTCTGATTTTTCTGTAATCTTACCTCCAATTCTGTCCAGCGTGTCATGCAAATAACATGATCATGAGTTTTTTCATGCTCTTTCAATCTTTTCGATAAATTTCTCCAATCATCATATCCCGTACTTGCTAAGTTACCACCACTTTTTTCATTCATGAACAACTTGCAGCAAAAACAAAAAGCTTTATTAAACGCTTATGAGTATACCAACCATCGTCTATCTTGTTTTTCTCCATTTCCATCTTTCTTGTGTAGAATGCTTGTGAAAAATGTCTACCACCAATAGGATCTCTACGAAATTGATAATCACGTGGTAGCCTTATCGCGGGACCATTTTTCACCAACAAATCTCTTAAGCTCAAATCAATGTGTCCCCAATTTCCAGGATCACTAATATTTTCCTCTTGCTGCTCACTTTCCTCTCCACCTTGATTTCCATTCTCGTCTTGACAAGTCTCTCTAAACTCACCAGAATTCTCAAGTTTGCTATTCTGACCACTATTATTGACATCTTCATCTTTGTCTCTTTGACTTTGAGTACCAATTACTTCACTATTGTTAGAATTTTCAGTAGGTTCCTTAACTTTCTTCACAAATTTGAACATAGAACCTGCTTGAGACTTGATGAATGCTTGCTGATTTTTTTTCTTATTTCTTTTTTGGGCTCCCGATGGTTGGCTCTTTATAACTCCACATGGTTTGCTTTTTTTTACTCCGGATGGTTTGTTTATCTTTGCTCCCAATGGTGGCATACTTCTATTATCACAAAAAGGAGATGTTAAGATCTTCCTGTTACTATTTTATTCAACACACAAATCAAAACTAATAATTTAAACTTAAATCCATGAATGATTAAATTGTCTAAATAATCATATTCAAAGCAAATCTTGATAAGTGATGGATTGGAGTCGATGACTAATTCACTACAACTTATATGCATCAGACATGATTAAAGTAAAATAAATAATTATTCCATATAAGAAACTAGCATAGTTTAAAAAAAAAATTTGGGATGAGTCGATCAATTTTCATATATGTCTTCACAAAAACAAATTCACTTACAAGATTTAAAATTGCTACTTGAACTCCCTGAATTCTTTCTACTTGTGCAAACGATGAAAGAGCGAAGAAGTCTTGAACAGGAAGCGACGAAGAGAGAGGTTGAAGTCTTGAAGAGGAAGCGACGAAGCGTGAAAGAAAACTCAATAGTCGTTTAGGTTTTTGTTCTCTTTTTTTTCCAAATTAATAAAGTTAATTAGTTTCAAAAATAAGTAATTAACATGAGGAAAGAGGAGGCCCACCAACATTACAAAAGTGTTTGAAAAAGGCCTTATAAATACTTTTATTACAAAAAACGTTAATAATTTTTTTAAAAATATATCTATAACAATTTTTAATTTTAAAAAGGTCCCTCTACATTTGAGGCCCTAAGCGGTCGCTTCTCTTGCTTGTCCTCTGGGCCGGGCCTGGTTAGTTGGTAGTTGCGCTTGGATCCATTCCTTGGCCTCTCGAATGGCTAGTAGCTTAACTTTGCCACCAAAGAAATAATATAACTAATAACTAATAGCATTTTGTCCCTATACCACCAACGAAAACAAGTAACATAGCTATAATAGTTTTTAGTAACTTGGCCAGGTTTGCAGGAATATCATTGTAGTCAGAGATATGCAATTAGTACGATCGATCTCGGATTTTAGTGACTTCAAAATCTGTTAACAAAATCTGATACTATACTGCATTATAGTCCTTTGCAAGCAAAAAGATTGATATGTTGTTTGAGCGACCGCAACATTTTAGGATTAGAAATATTTATTATTCTTATACTTGTATGGTATTTTAGAGTTTATATATATATATATATATATATATATATATATATATATCATAAGGATTTATACATATTTGATTTACACAATCAATAAAAATAAGATAAAATGGTATTCGTCTCAATGAATTTTGTATCTCTAATCTTTTCAAATTTATGTTTTTAATAGAAGTATTCGATATTTCTTACGTATGCATATATATAGATTACAAAAATTGGTTCGTTCTTTTCCAAATCAAATCATTGACACTGAAAAGAAAAGAAAATAAGATTAATTAATCAAGATAGAACATTGAAAAGAAAAGAACAAAATGAATCTAGTCTTTAGCTAAATGCACTGATGAACTAAAATATTTTTAAATTAATATTCGATCGCATATATAGTCTAAAACTCAATGAAGATTTGATTCTGATAAATGATAATTAAAGTGTATTGATGGAGTCACATAGACTCAACTTGCATGCAAAGTCTCTCTATGTCTCACCTTGGAAAAATTCCCCAACCAAAAACTTTTGCATCATTCTCTTTTTCCCCCACATTTTTTTTTTTTTGAAAATTATTTTCCCCCACATTTTTCATCTCTCTATCTATATATTTATATTTACGATTTGAATACTTGTTAATTAACTTGAGTTTAAATATGCATCAATTAAAACTTTCGACTGCATTGATCGTTGTCACTTTTTCAATATATCATTATAATTGTATACACAATATCAGCCGATCAGTTTTTAAGCTGGATAAACTTTCGTGATAACAAAAGTTTAACAACTCTATCTGTAACGCCCCGACCGTCCCTCTCATGAGCTCCACTCTCATGCCCGTGAGCCCACATTGTGCGACGGTCGGTGCGTTATTCCAGGAGGCTCGGAAGTCTTGTTTACTAACTCTGCAAATCACCACGCTATCTTTCCTCGTGTTTTGTCCTCACTCACACGATACTGGAAATGACTTCCCAGTAGATCACATATCATAATATTGTTCCAGCTCAAACACACTTAACTCTGGAATTCTCTCAAGACCTGTGCCCGAAAAGATAAGTGCACTTTGGTGATATAAGAAGTCAAATCAATTCTTTTAAATCTCTCTGCATATACCGTATATACCACATATGCCCTGAAATCGGGGTGTCACACTATCTCGAATCAATCATACAACCAGCTCTAAATTTTATAGTGAGTTATAAACTGTGGCTACATACTCTTTTTTTTTTTTACTTTAATTTATGTTCTCTAAATCAGGACTAATCTTTTTTTTGTTTTGAGTCATTGAAACTCAAGATAGTAAAACTGGTAAAAAACCCCAAACCAATGGGCTCAATATATTAAATCCATAGATACATATAGTCCATTAAAAGCCCATAGAGTTATAGCTTCAAGATGACGTCGTATTAGATGTGTATTTTTTACTCAGCCAACACTATTCGACTTAATGGTTTAAATATATATACATTGATTTATGTATTCAGAATCAAACCAATTATGAAGTTTTCTTGTCCAGATTTATGATCTAATCAAGTAGGCGTTGGAACGTGCTTGTGCATTTATTGAGCTTGGTGAAACTAAAGAAACTTACTTCTCTCGTTGTAAACAACGTTTAGCATTGTCTTCTCTTATTTATGTAGTTGTTAGCGACATAGCTCAGACTTGTGAAGAAATTTATTAAGCTTGGTGAAACTAAAGAAACTTACTTCTCTCGTTGTAAAAAAAGTTTAGCATTAGTCTTCTTTTATTCATGTAGTTGTTAGCGACATAGGTCAGACTTGTGAAGAAAGTGGCGTGAATTACTGGTTGCATAATTGTGAAAAAGGTGTTACATTTACTGTATGAATGATCTTATTATATAAAGGATAGTTCGCATAATTGTAACTCACGAGATTGCGACACGTGTCTAATACCGTTTAGATAGTGACATGTAGCAATTACTAAATATGTAAATTAATTATGATTTAGACAATATTCCTTTTTGCCTAAAAGTTTCAATTAAAAGATAATACCATAACTTTGAAAGCAAATTATAAAAAATTTAAATATGTAAGTAATTCATTATATAAAATTATTAGATGTTTAATATCAAAATTGTTAATTATCCAAAAAATAAAAAGTTTAAATGGAAAAAAAACAAGCGTAAAATAATTTTACAAATTGCACAATACCTCTATGTTTATAATTATATAATAAGAACAAATGTATATTTGAAAAAGAAATTACTTATGAAAAGACCATGTTCCTATCGTAATATATAAAAAGAGAAAATAGAAAACTATATAATGATAAATAGAAACGACCATGTTCCTATCGTAATATATAAAAAGAGGTTTCAAACATATGTATATTTAAATTCATATAAAATTTCGTCAATTCATATATTTTTAAAAATTTAAAAATTATAATTTAGTTATTACCTAAGTTATAGGATTTAAATTAAGAAAATAGCATATTTTCTTTCAAAATATATACTACAAATAAAAAAATTCATCGCATCACGAGGGTATTCATCTAGTTAATTATATTAGATAAATTTCTAATTTGCTACTATTAGTATTAGACTCTGTTTATGATACTATGATCTGTTGAAATAAATGTCCTGTCCTTCAAATCTTTCTGAGTTATACAATGATGTTAAATGGGTTTTCATCATTCTTGTTTGGGTTTACTATCAATGTTTTGTCACTAAACCCAACTTAGTTATTGTCTTTGATCAATTTACATATGTATATGATTCTCTGCCTTTTGATTTTTTATTCATCCAAATCAAGTCTTAAAACTTACTACTTAGCTACAAAGCATGATAATAAGTATTTGCTTACTTAAACCAGAAAATATAAAGACTAATAACTGAGAATATACCACTTTCTTCTAACACACACAATTTATACAAACAGACAAAAACCATGAGATTTCAGCTCAAAATCCCCGTTGATGTGGACGAGTCATAGACCGAACATCTCTATATCCATGGCTCGGTTCATCGTGATGGATACATCGGCTTCATACCGGCAAATTTCGAGTTTCAAGTTAAGTATCCAATCTCTTTTTTTATCTTTTCAAGTCTTCAAAATATTTTTCTTCATGACCAAAAATCCCACCATGGATAATTGTTACTAGAATGGTCCAAAAGAGTAGTATCTGATTTAAAACCTCCCCAATCATCAGATGATGTTAAACAACTATCAGCTGGCTCAATTATGTTCATTAACTGATCTCCTTCTTCTTCAAACCCACCAAAATACTCTCTCTTGATATTGTTTTCGTCGTAATCATGATCATGATCATGATGATCACACAAAGCCCCTTGATGATCTCTCTCATGCATCTCTATCTCTGGTCTAAACTCCTCCGGTTCATGACTCAGATTCGCTTCATTTTCGGATTCATGTTCCGTACTGCTTAAAGCCACCACAGCTTGATCACCACAACACTCCTCTGTTTTCTTCATCTCCTCTTTTAGTCTTTGCAACTGCATACAATTATAACAATAACTCATTAAAAACCTAACCATCAAAAACAGAGCTTTTTTCATAACCTATAAACACTAAAGCATATATTTTTATCATATTTAACAACTAAATCACATATTTCTGTCATACTTAATTATGAAATCATCTGATCACCTCTTTAATTAACCATGTTAAGATAAAAACCTATTTTTGCTTCAATAAACAATCAAAAACAGAGTTTTTATTTACATCATATAATCACTAAAACATAGATTTTTAACATACTTAACAACTAAAACACATGTTTTTATCATACTTAACCAAAAATCATATTTTATGAAATCATCTTTAATTAAGATAAAAACAGAGTTTTAAAACATACCTCGGAGACTAAAGCTTGTTTTTCTTTCTTGAGTGACTCAAACTGAGAAGCTAAGTTATTATAGTTTTGTCTGAGAATGTTGTACTCGGTCTCAAGCTGCTTTGACTTCCAACGAGCCCTCTTGTTCTGAAACCATATAGCCACTTGTCTTGGCTGCAACCCTAACTCTCTGGCTAATTGAACCTTCTTTCTTGGCTCAAGTCTTGTTTCAGACTCGAACATCATCTCTAGTGACTTGATTTGTTCATCACTAAACCTTCTTTGATTGTTATTGTTGTGATTACTCTTCTTCAGCTTCTTCATGGACATGAATGGATCCGGTGATGACATCATCGCCGGAGAATATTCTCTCATCGGAATTTATGTTTTTTTTTTGGAATCTGTGTTTTTGTGATGTAGGTTTCTCTCTATATATGTGTGTTGACAACAGTTATCTAAAATTTTGAGGGTCTTTCCTAATTGTGTGTGTATAATAAGATATAAAATTTTAGGTTGCTTTATTGTAATGTTTTTTTCTTTATTTTATTTCAACGATTCGTGGATCGACAGGTAGCAATATGGCGAATTTTGGCTGTTTCTAGAGTTGTCACTATCAATTGTTAAGTCGAGTTTCATTTCAACGTGCTTTACTAATCATCTAACTACTGATTAATAATTTCTACCTTTTTTTCTTTCTTTTGGATAACTATGATTTTTTTTTTTTGCCTATAAATGATTCTTGACCTGTTTTTTGGGTAAATAAGTTAATATTATATTACCGATTTACAATTCTTGACAAAAATTTACAAATACATGTTTTCTAACCTTTTTTCATTTTATGTTGTGCCATTGATTTTGATGTATGAAATGCTTTTATGGTCATTTTTTTGGCTTGATAGCTTTAAAATGATCATTGTACCATATGAATAAAGCTCAACATACATGCATAAATTACACACACGGACCTACTTGTGCGACATATATTAACGTTCAGAAGTCCGAATGTGAGACGGGTGTTGTTAGTATTACGTATGCCATCAATCAATTTCTTAGAATGTGGGTTTTTTTAATTAAATTTCTTTATTCTAAAACAATTATTGAATACATAAAAATATTTATAAAAAATAAAAATGTGTAATATTTATAATAATTCAGACGTTTAAAAAAATAAAAATGTGAGTTCTAAGTTGACATTTTTAACTCTCTATTTGTTCTCTTTTTTCTTGCAAAAGTTAATTGATTTTATCATACTTTTTATATAGGTAAGAGTGTACTCGTTTACCATCACCGCACGTAAAGCTTACATGCAAGTATTTAGCTTTCTTTAGTACAAGATAAAATTCAAATACAGAACGTAAAATATTTGTTTCTAAAAACTTATTTGAATTGGGATATGATAAATAAAACAGTTGATTTTATCCATAACAAAAAAAAAAAAAAAAACAGAGATGATGATTCTTGAGAAAATTTCTTACATACTTTTATCATAAGATACATTTGTTTATTTTGCCTAACAATATCATCATTTTCCTTCTCTTTGTTAAAAGAACCTCTCATTTTTCTCCCCCTTTAAATATACCTTTTCATTAAAAAGAGGCATCTTTCAGCCCAAAAAGTGTTACATTGATTTCTTTACTTATACTTTCGCAGTTTATTTTTTAAAGAAATCAGAAGAAGCAAGATTTAACAATATTTTCGTTTTTTTTACTGTTTTCAAAAATTAAAAATAAACCATACATGCTTATCCTAAAATATGATCATTTCTTCTTCTTGTCAATTAAAAAAACAAAGTTGAACCATATTATCATCTTAGACTTTATTTTCTTCACTGTCACGATGACAATATAACAAATACTCCCTCCGTTCCCAAAAGATTGATTTTCTAGGAAAAAAAAATATTTTTAAAAGATTGATTTTTCACTTTTTCAATTTATTTTTAATGAAAGATTAATGGTGAATTGTAGATTTCAAGACATATTTATTGACTTTATTAGATTACTATTGGTTTAACGTTATGGAAAATTGTTTTTTGCAAAAAATAAGACATTTATAATTAACCATTAATGTGTTTTCTTAATATTTGTGAAAACTCTAGAAAATCAAACAAATAAAAAGAGAGAGAGTATTAATTAGTAGTAATGTGAAAAGCAACTTTAATTCTTGCTTTTGTGATTAATTTAAGATTTATGTGCACCTTGCTTGTCGGAAATTTCTTTTGACTAATTAATACAAACAACAAATTAAATTGGGCCATCTAGGCATGTCATTTTTCAAAACCTAGTTTTATTCAATTATCAAATCTAAGATCTTGAATATAAACGTGATATATTTCACAACAAATAAAAATCCTAATTCTCAATTTCAATTGACATTTCTCCTTTCATACAAAAACATGTAAATGAAATTGAGTTTAACCTAGAGAAGTGGCAATCAAAACTATCGAATTCGGCCATTGAAAGAGATCTTTGCTTTGGGACATCAAAGTTGATATAAAAGATTACGTGGCATTTAATTTGCGGTGGTGTTTGATTTTTTTGGCCAACAAAAGTTAATACGTGTAGCGGTTAACTTAAATATCGTCATTTCACCTTCCGGATTTTCCTGGTTCTCTTACTGAGTTTGGTAACAATTTCAAATCAACCTTTTTATCTACCTCCTCATCTACTTTTCTTTTCCCGACATAGAAAGGTCCCTATTTTTCTTGTGTTACGCCGGTCCCTCACCGGAGATCCGACCTCCGGCGACCAACCGAGTCATGAAGACCTTTCCTAAGCCTCGCCAATTAGTCCAGGGTAGCTCGGAGAAGCTATCTGAGCTGGGTTCTTCCTAAATCTGAAGTTTGAAGACCTTACTCTACTTTAGAGTCTACAAGCTTACTCTATTTTAGAGTTTCCTCAAGTACAATTTGAAGACCGTTCTCCTTCATTTGAGTACGACTTTGCTCTCCTTAGAGCTATACACTGTCTGTTTTTCATTCCCTCAGGTTAGACATGGATCACCGATATACCCGATCTGAGAAAGGTAAAAACATTGACTACTCAACCCAACCAAAAAGAGTACTCACCATTCAACTCCCTGAAGTGGACACTTCCTCTCTCATTGAAGCCAACAATCTCACTCTCATAGGCATAGTTACTAACCCATGGCTGCAGAAACCTTGAGCGGTAGTCGCTTTCTTGCCTTCTTTATGGCCAACTCTAGCACCGGTGGTCGGACGGGAACTGGGATCTAATAAGTTCCAGTTTTGTTTTGCATCAGAAGAAGATCTCCAAACCGCACTAAAACGCGCCCCTTTCCACTACAAAAGATGGATGCTTATTATCCAACGTTGGGAGCCAACTCTCGACATCTCATTTCCTTCCCAAATTCATTTTTGGGTTAAGATAAAGGACCTACCTCTACACTACTGGAATGATGTAGCACTAGATGCCATAGGTAATGGCTTTGGCAAAGCAATGGCTTACGATGCTCTGAACGCAAGAGTTCAAATTGAAATAAATGGTCTCAACCCTTTGGTGATGGAGTCAGAAATTGAATACCGGTCTGGTGAGAAAACTATGGTGGAGTTTGTCTATGAAAAGCTTGACAAGCATTGTTTTCTCTGCCACAGATTATCACACAAGGTCAAAGACTACCCATATCACAAAGTTGACAACCATACCTCCTTCTCAAGGGACCACAATAAGGAACAAACCCTTCAATGCCTTGAGGACAACATGAACAAAACATGGGAGAGGAAACATCAAACATCCAACCGCAGTGGTCCTTACAAACCAAGTTTAAAATACTCCCAAGCTCACTACCCAAGAAGTTTCCCTCAAGATCGTCTCCGACCCTCAATAGCAGACCACCTTAACAGAGACCGTCTTAACAGAGACCCTTCTCCCCGACACCGACATGAGACCTCCCTCTACAATCAGAACCATGGAGAGTCTCCTCATCGGGCCCCCCGAGCAAGATATACAAACCTCAGAGCTAAACCACTTACCTCTAGGCTACCTCACAATGAGGAACGATATTATGATCAGGCAGCTTCATCCAGAAATGGAAATCGATCATCATCCTCTGCCGCTATGGAACACTTCTTGGCACGCAGTCATCAAGAACCTCTCACTCATCGACGTCCCTCTCCTTCACACAACTCTCCCCATCATTCCAGAAACCATCTCCTTCCAGTTCAGGAAGTAGCAAGGGCAGAAAATGAAGAACCAGTATCATCTAGATCCCGTCGACCTGCCCTGGAAAAGATTGCTCCAGAAGCTCAACCTCAGCCCCAAATCATGCATTCAAGTGTACTCCAAGACGTGGAAATCTGCTATGAAACCAACAAAACCTGATATATAATCCCTCTCCACTTTCAATTGATAGAATCCCAGCCCATCACCGAATCACTCTGCCACAACAATAACGCCCTACTCTACCGGCTCAAGACCCACCCAACCAGAAAGGAAGCAAGGTAATAAAACCAAGGAGGGTAAACAAAGGAAAGGGAAAGGTGGCTAGAAGCCCCTTACAAGGAATTGGTACGTGTAAACGTAACGTAACGCGAGCTCCCAACACTTGCAAAAAGCTTTGCCTTGATAGCTCCACTAGGACACAACTCAACAATCAAATTGAAGATCTGTTGGATACTCCCATAGTGGATTTAATCCCGCCTACGGTAACACCAGCCTCTGCTCTCTTTTCTAGTAGAACACAAGTGGATTTTTGGCTTCGAAATCCACCAACTTCCCGCCCATAGTAATGGCTTCTTGGAATTGTCAAGGTCTTGGAAATCCCTTGACAATTCGCCAACTCCGGGAAATACGACTCGACACCTTCCCGGATATAATTTTTCTCATGGAAACAAAGAACCGAGATGATTTTATTCTCCGTGTTTTCGATTGGATGGGATATGATAATAGCTTTATTGTCCCTCCTAATGGACTTAGTGGTGGTCTTGCTCTCTTCTGGAAACATGACATTAACCTTGAGATTTTAACTTCCAATCCAAACTTCATCAACACCAAAATCAGTTGGCTTGGAGGCTCTTTCCACACCTCCTTTATTTATGGAGCTCCGATCAAGCAAAATAGAGCCGCTGTCTGGAACCAATTGACTAACATTGGCTTATTTAGAGACTCCCCTTGGCTTCTAGTGGGGGATTTCAATGAAAC
Organism: Draba incana; assembly: GCA_963576765.1. Taxonomy (NCBI): domain Eukaryota; kingdom Viridiplantae; phylum Streptophyta; class Magnoliopsida; order Brassicales; family Brassicaceae; genus Draba; species Draba incana. The sequence goes on along the minus strand of OY755202.1, from coordinate 1,374,673 downwards.
ACTTGATAGTTCTGAGAAAAAAGAGGCCTTTCCAAACCTGAAAAAGCCTTTGTCCCCTTTCGCAGTCTCCTCTCTCGTAACGGCTTATTCAATATCAACCACTCGGGGAACCATCTCTCTTGGCTTTGAATGCGCTATACCCACTTTATCCGAGCACGTCTTGATAGAGTTTTGGCTAATGATGCTTGGCTAGAAAAGTTTCCCTCAGGTAGGGCTCAATATTTACGATTCGAAGGTTCAGACCATCGACCGTTAATCACATACCTTGATGGTACAAGACAGAAAAATCGCAAACTCTTCCGATTTGATAATCGTCTTCGACATAATGAGGAAATTTTTGATCTTGTATCAACAATCTGGGCTCAAGTAGACGATGACTCAGTCACTAAGAAACTAGTGGCATGTCGGAATGCTATCATTAAGTGGACTCGGGAACAAAGCCATAACAGTGCCCTCCTCATCAACGATACGCAAAAAGAATTAGAGATAGCTTTGTCTGCAAGCATACCATATCCGCACCGCATTGGAGAACTCTCAGCAATTCTAGAGAAAGCTTACAAGGAGGAAGAGATGTTTTGGCAACAAAAGAGTAGAATTTTTTGGCTCAATAGCGGAGATAAGAACACGAGCTACTTTCACGCATGTACAAAAGGGAGACGGTCAATCAATCGCTTCACAGTCCTAGAAGATGAAGAAGGCACAGCACATCATTCTGAAGCAGCCTTTACTCAAATAATTGAGCGATATTATTCAACCATCTTCACAACAAAGTCTACGGGAGACTTGGCGATAGTAAGAGAAGTCATCAGTCCTTGTATCTTTAATGTAATGAACGAGACTCTTATTTTACCACCAAAAGCAGAGGAGATCAAAGAGGCAGTTATGGCGATTCACGCGGGAAAAGCCCCGGGCCCCGACAGTTTCTCAAGCGGTTTTTTCCATTCTTTTTGGAGTGTAATTGGACCCGATGTTATCAATGAAGTTCAGCGATTTTTCTATTCAGGGGTATTTCCTCCACATTTGAATGAAACACACGTTAGATTAATCCCTAAGATACTAAGCCCGCGGAAGGTGGCGGATTACCGACCTATTGCTTTATGCAATGTATTCTATAAGATTATAGCTAAAATTCTCACTAAGAGACTACAACCAATTCTCCCATCAATCATATCGGAACATCAATCAGCGTTTGTACCCGATAGAGCTATCTCGGATAATGTACTTATTACACATGAGATTCTACACACACTCCGTATCTCCAAAGCCACTAAGCGAGCTTCCATGGCCGTTAAGACCGACAAGAGCAAAGCGTACGACCGAGTTGAGTGGGACTTTCTCAAAATGGTTCTGGAACAAATGGGTTTCCATGAAATTTAGATCGAATGGCTCCTTGAATGTGTCTCCACTGTTTTGTATTCCTTCCTCATTAATGGCCCACCCAAAGGAAAAGTTATCCCATCTAGAGGTTTACGCCAAGGTGATCCTCTTCACTAAAAGACTCTAAAACATGAACTTATATCATGGCTTAAACTGGGTAAAAACCATGATATATCAACTCCCCCAGACTTTTGCTTGTCCCTAAGCAAAACAGTTTTATCACTCCTTTAGGAACCACATACCTTTGCAAAGCTAATCCGATGATACTTCGATGTGTCCCTAGAAGCTTAGCAGTTCTCCAGATTGAATCCAAAAATCTTAGAGAATCTCAGACTTTCAGTCGTAAACCCCTTTCATTTATTTAGGTGCGCTCTCATCGAGGGAATATCGATCGCTGGACCTTCTAGATTCTTTCACTTCCTTTAACACTTTCCTGCGTTTCACCCTCTCTCTTCCCTCTGAAATTGTATCCAATTAAGGATATGAAAGAGATGCATTGCCCATTTTTGAACTTTTTCTTTAAGATTTTTCTGATTTTGGACTTGCACTTTTCTGTAGATTTTTTTTTTATTTCCTTGGCATCTCTATGATCACTAGATCAGCGCTCACTACTAATGTTCTTGTGGAGACAGGGTCATGAGGCTTTTTCGTTTTGATCTAGGACAGTTGTATTCGTCATTTGGGAAGAAGTTTCAAGAGCGGTCCGTCCTCGTTTTCAAGTGTTTGGAAACCACTATCTCCTTCTTCTTCTTCTTCTTGGAGACAGGAGTTGTGCCCAAAAGTATTGCGTGAAGATCTCGAGTCAGCAGTGCTCCTTCCTCAGGACTAACTCTATTAGCAACCATCCTTTTGACGTATCTTCGAATTGCAGGAGAAAGCTTGATTGCATCTACAAGAGGCATTTCAACAATGATCTTCTCAATCATCCTCTTCCATATGGCCTCTTCGGCTTCTTTCTTGGACTTCCTGGCTCTGAGGAATGGCAGCTTGGGCTTATGGACGGTTTCCTCTATGATTGGAGACGTTTTGCAAAGTTTTGGTTCGGCCAGAATAGGGTGTCGAGCGACGCTGGGGCGGTGTCGCTCGACACCACTCAAAAATTCCTATTAGCGTCGATTTTAACGTCGAGCGATTCTGCATGTTCTTCAAGTGTCGATCGACACTCATCCACAGTGTCGATCGACATTGGCTCCTCTATACCGAAAATAGCTTCGAACTCATCAAAATAATTCGCCTGTTCAACTCGAATCGCATTGCAGGCTCTCTTGGGATTGGAATCTGTCTTCGCAAGAAGAAAACTATCCTGTCTTCTAACCAATTCTGCAGTTTGCGCAACTTGTGTATCCAATCTCTTCACATGATTGCTTAGGGACTCAAACTTCCCATTCAGATCTTTATAAACAGAGTCCAGTTTTCTGTTGAAATCTACAGTCATCTTCTGTTGTCCCTCAAGGAGCTGCTCCAGCGTACTCTGCACCTCATTGTCTTGCTCAGGAAGCTTCTGATAAGAAGATGAACGACAGTTCCTTTGGTAATTATTGCTCTGGAATGGCTTTTGATAAGAAGATGAACCATAACTCTGCTGGTTATTGAACTTGTGATATCCTGATCCATTGATGTAGTTCACATCTTCTGGCTCGAATGTCTGGACCTTTTGAGCAAACTGAACTATCTTCTTCCCAGCTAGAAGATCGTGCATAGAATCGAGCCTCTTGGTAACCTCTGGAAATTGACTACCACTGATATTATTTCCTGACTGGCTTCTCTCAAAATCCATGGCTTTAGCACTGCTGCTATTGGCAAGATTCTCTATAAGCTGGGAAGCAGTCCCTGGAGAATTCGTATTAAAGTTCCCACTACTTGCGGCATCCAAAGTCACAGAATATTGCAGCGCAATCCCTCTGTAGAAGATATTAAGCAACCGCACTTCATTGAATCCATGATGTGGGCAATCTCTCTGATAGCTCTTGAATCTGTACCATGCAGCCTTGAATGCCTCAATATTGCCCTGCTTGAAAGTTGTTATCTTTGATCTTAGATCCTCGGACTTTGCATTGTCGAAGAAGTTATATAAGAAAGCATTTTTCCTGTCTATCCAGTTTGTAAGTGAGCCCGGTGGAAGCGTCTTTAGCCAATATTTAGCTTCCCCATGTAGGGAGTATGGGAAAACCTTGCAAAAAAAATAATCTTCTGAGACTCCATTGGCTTTGATAGCAGATGCTAGATCCTCAAACCTCTCGATGTGGTCCATAGGGTTCTCATGAGGTAGACCGCAGAATGGGTCTTGAGCGACTAAAGAGAAGTATGCAGGCTTCAGCTCAAAGTTTTTTCTTTGGAATGGAGGTGGACGAATAGCTCGATTCGCATAGAACTGTTCTGGTCGGTTAAAGTCTGTTATGGTTCGTCCTTGCGCAGCATTCTCCTCGTTCCTCAAAATGTTTGGCTGATTCTGGATGAGGTGTCGATCGACACCCAGGGGGTGGTGTCGATCATCACCTTGTATCACGTCGTGTCGCTCGATAGGTGGTGGGTGTCGAGCGACATCCTGCGGCAGAATCGCCAAATTCTTCTCGACGATCACTATTCCGTCGTCGTTGATCCTCTGTCCTTGCGCATTACACTTCAGTCCTGCCGGATCACACAGAACTCGATCATCTCCCGGAGCTAATATGACTGGTGGTATAACATCCATCCTTTCTCCTTGGACTGCTCTCCTGTTCTCACGTTCTAAATATGTTGACTCCTCGAGATTGTAACCAACTAGCTCCTTGTCTTGATTGCTTCTAGTATCAGGCATGTACCTGAAACACAAAACAAAAAGAAAAAGAAACTAGCAAAGCAGAAATAAAAAAAAAGCTTAGATAAAATCCTAAGAATAAAAATCTAATGGTCTAGACTCCCTGGCAACGGCGCCAAAATTTGATATGCTCAAATTCACCTAGAGCTAAACTCTCTCAAATTAAGAGATCAATTATAGTACTTTCGGGTCGAATTCACAAGGAGTCAATGAAACACAATAGATAAATAGATTTAGATTAAGCTAAGCAAAATAGTTATAATGAAAAGACAAGTAAATTAAATCAAGCAGTGAACGGTTGTGAAAATCAATAAAACAAAAGTCAGGCACAGGGAAACCTCAGGTTAATCAGATATGCAGATGATCAATTAAAGATAGGATTTATGAAGCTCAGTTCCTAAACATGAACACGAATGTAAAACCAATCAGCTGTCGCTGCAAAGATTATCTATGTCTAAATCCTAGAAAGCCAACTGTCGTTGCGAATTCTAGCAACTTAAACAAGCATTAATGATTAAGCCCAATTGTTCACAAAATCCTAAACCAAATCCCTTTGCGAATAGGAATTTTGCTCATTAAAAACTAGTTCAAGGAATCAATAAAACTGCAAGGCTAAAATCAGCAATAAGAACAAGTTAAGATGAAGAACTTCTAATGATATTAATCCTAAGCAATTCAGATCAAATCTAGCAAATCATCATCAACCCTTGAAAATCCCTAAACCTAACAAGGAAACTACTCAGACATATCGAATGAAGAAAACATGATTTTATTAAAAAATATCTCTAAGAATTCAATAGAATAAAGCATAAGCCTAAACAATGGCTTGGAAAACGTATATATACAGTACAAAGTCAACCAGAACATAAAAGTAAACATCTGGGTCTTTTGGGCAAACTGAATTGTCTTCTTCGGATTTGGGCTTTTTCTTTGATCGAACAGGGTGTCGATCGACACCCATAGGTGGTGTCGATCGACACCAACTCTAGATTTCCAATCCAACTTCATCTTTTCGGCACTTCCTTTCGCAATGCTCCAAAAGCTCCAGTAAACATCTTTTCTGCTCCAATCGTCCATGTACCTATAAAGACTCTAAAACAATACCAAAAACACCAAAAGACTCTAAAACATGGACTTATATCATGGCTTAAACTGGGTAAAAACTATGATATATCAGTGATCCCCTTTCCCCGTACCTCTTCATCCTTTGTACCGAAGTGTTATCGGGTCTTTGCAAACAAGCGCAAACCAAAGGCAATATTTCGGAATTAAAGTGGCATGATATTCTCCTAGCATAAATCACCTCCTTTTTGCCGACGACACAATGTTCTTTTGCCGATCAAACTCTCCCACTTGTAAACACTTAATGATGATACTCCGTAATTATGAAAGTGCTTTGGGACAAAATATCAATCACTCTAAATCGTCGATTACCTTTGCCCCACTAACACCATCTCACGCTCGGCAAACTGTCAAGAAGATCCTTAAAATCAACAAAGAGGGTGGGTCAGAGAAATATCTAGGTCTACTGGAAGACTTTGGTCGTAAAAAGAAGGACATCTTTGTGTCCATCGTAGACCGAGTCCGAAAAAGATCACACAGCTACTACACACGATTCCTCTCTCCTGCGGGCAAGCTCATTTTGCTAAAATCGGTACTCGCTTCAATGCCCGCCTATTCAATGTCTTGTTTCAAATTACCACCACCTTTATGCAAAAAGCTACAATCAATCCTTACTCGTTTTTGGTGGGATGACAAACTCGACACAAGGAAAATGTGTTGGATCTCTTAGCAAAAGCTCACATTCCCGAAGAACGCGGGAGGCCTCGGCTTTCGTGATATCGAAGCCTTTAATGACTCACTTTTAGCAAAGTTGAGTTGGAGATTGCTCTCAAATCCATCTGCTCTCTTTGCAAGAATTTTTTTAGGCAAATATTGCCATACATACTCCTTGATGGAGTGCTCTCTACCCAAGCGACCATCGTACGGTTGGCGAAGCATTATGATTGGAAGATCAGTCCTTAGGCGTGGTTTGGGATGGATCGTTGGATCGGGGGAGAATATTAAGCTCTGGCAAGATCCATGGCTTTCTCTTGTGCATTCACAAAGCCCAATCGGTCCTCCTCCGGCACGGTTACGGTCTCTACGGGTTTCGGCTTTAATCAACCCCACAACAAACCAGTGGGATTGGTCGATCATCAACAAAATTCTCCCTCACTATGAAGACGCTATTCGCCTCCTCCCCCGTAGCTCTATCCGTAGAGTTGACAAATTGGTTTGGCTCCCAAGCAAGAAAGGAATCTTCACTACAAAAACTGGATACGGGCTACTCACTATTGATAAAATTCAAGACTCACAAAGGCTCTTTCATTGGCAAGGAAATTTGTGGAGACTACACACAATGTCAAAGATAAAAAAACTTTTCTATGGAAAGCGGCGGTGAAAGCTTTACCTGTTGGAGCTGCGCTTAATGCAAGAGGCATTACTTCAGCTACTACATGTAGGAGATATGAAGGATTAGAAACTGTACTACATTTACTCTGGGAGTTTCCTTTTGCAGTCCAAGTTTGGAACCACTCACCCATCTCCCGATCCCCTGCTTCCAGAAACTCCGGTAATTACTCTGCTTTTAGAGATATTTTTCACTTTCTGGAATCGGCAAAAACATGGAGAATTCTACCCCCAAGTGGCATATACAACGCCTCGTTACATGCTTGGGTTTGGTGGCACTTATGGACTGCGAGGAATGAGTTAATATTCTCAAACCGTTCATGGTCGGCTCCTGAGGTTGTTACCAAGGCAGTGATCAATGCTAAGTCTTGGCAAGAAGCTTAAACCTTCATCCATACGACTAGCACATCTGTCCCCCCCCACCCAGGTACCACAAGACCACCACACAGGATTCACGTGCTATGTAGACGCAGCGTGGAACCCGTCTACAAGAAACTGTGGCATGGGCTGGTCCATCACACCAAATGAGACCCCGATGGATCAACCACTAACCTCCTCGACCTCCCGACCTTTTGTTCACTCGGCCCTAGCTGCAGAAGCTTGGGCATTACTCTCATCTATGCAATATGCATTAGAGACGGGTTGCAACGATCTCCTAGTGAAATCGGATGCTCAATCTCTTGTCTTGCTTCTCCAATCTGGGGAAACTCACAATGAGATCCAAATCATGTTCGATGATATCCGAGACTTGATACTATCTTTTACTTCCATTTCTTTCATGTTTATTCCGAGGCTAGCAAATGTTTTGGCTGACTCGCTTGCAAAGGAGGCTCTTGTAGCTTTCGAAAACTCTATCTCTGTACTACTTTAAGTTATTATATGAAAGTTTAGTTGTGACCCAAAAAAAAATATACCGTCCTTTCTTGATAAGAGTCGTAGGAGAAGACAAATTCTTCAGTTCCTTTTTTAATTTAATTTCGGAGAAATAAAATGATGGCTTGTCTTGTTTGTATTTGCTATCTCCTCGACTTGCCGCGTGTAGTATTAACCCTGATTTTCTTAAATATTTTGACAATTTTTTGTTAGATTATCAGTATGGTGCCATGTTCACAATGTTCTTTTGTTTTCATATGATCGCAATATTTCATTCGAAGGCCTAACGTATGTAACGAAGAAATTAGTTTGTTTCTTCTTCTAAAATATCCATAAATTTTGTTCTTCAAAAAGATTATATATTACCAATATTACATAAAAGATTATGATATATTGAATCTACAATTTGTAGTAATTTTGTTGTAACGTTATGTTATAAGGCAAAACAAATAAATAATAAACATATTGTAGTGGTTTTTACTTTTTAGTAGACATTAAGTTTTGATGATCTATTGATTAAAAACATGCAAAAGGGAAATTAAACGGTAAAGAGTAATACTCATCCGTTTCATAATACTTGTCGTTCTAGAGGTAAATTTTGTTTCATATTACTTGTCGTTTTGTATTTTCAATGCGTATTTATTGTTAATTTTTACATTTTTATCCTTACCTTATGGCCATATTAATTACTTAATTCAAACAAAACAATACATTATTTTCTTAATTTGTGTGAAAACTCCTAGAATGACAACTAATTTGAAACGGATGGAGTAATTAATAAGTATCCCAAAAAACAAAAAAGATTACTAGCTATGGCAATTTTTAATTTGTTTATGTCTCATGTTATGTATCTTTAAAAATACATTGTATTTGTATTTTGTAACCACATTTTTTGTTGCTTCATTACAATTTTTTCCTTTTCTTAAAATAATATTCGTCTTACCGCTAACAACTATACACTCACGGTAAAGTAATAGTGTGAAAACAACTGGACGACTTTAATCTAATTTTGGCATACACTTGGGAAGATTTTGCAAACTGTTCAATCCATCTTAATTTTCAGAAATATTATAATGCCACACCAAATATTAAAGTATTCTGAAAAGCAACATTAACGTTAATTAATCTTTCCACCATGTTCCCGTTTCCACAACTCACTACAAGAAAACAGCGCGATTCCTACGGAAATATCCGTCGGAAGTCTGTCGGAATAAGAGTTTTCCGATAGATTTCCGACGGATATATCTGTCGTTTCTATCTTGTCGGAAATGGAAATTCTGTCGGAAAGCTGTCGGAAATTTCCGACAGCTTTCCGACGGCAGTATTTCCGACGGAATTCCGACGTCTTGCCGGACTCCGACAGTCTGTCGGAATTCCGTCGGAAATACTGCCGTCGGAAAGTTGTCGGAAATAAAACCGACAGCTTTCCGATGGGTTCCGACTACTAGTAAACCGACAGACTTCCGACGTCATTATTTCCGACATATTTCCGACGGATTTATTTCCGACAGCTTTCCGACGGATAAATTTCCGACGGATTTCCGACGTATTCGTAGAAATAATTAAATATAATAATAAATTAAATAATAATTAATTTAATATAAATTTAAAATTTAAAATTTGAATTATTTAAATTAAAATAAAATTAAAAGTAGAAATTAAAATAAAATTAAAAGTAGAAATAAAAAGTAATATTGTTTTACAAAACGTTAATAATAAAAATCTAAGTGGTGGGCCCCGGCGGAAAATCCGGGTTGCGCCCCAAGTACGCCATCATCCGTTGCATCATCTCCCTGTCCTTGTCCCGCTCGGCTCTCTCCTTCACCCGCTCGGCTTCTAGGACGGCTTGTGCATCTCGTATCTCTTGGACCGTCGTCTTCAAACCTTCAATTTCGACGTCCTTTTCCTTCATCTGGGCTATCAGGTCGGATGTCTCGCTGTAGTAACAAGAAGACTCCGATGATCCCGCATCGTCGGGAAGACCATAAAGCCGCCCTTTGCTCTGCGGAGCAACCTGCGGAACAAATTAAATTGTAAATGAAAAAGACTTGAAAACTAATTTAAATTTTACATACCTTTAAGACGAATTGGTTGATGATGTCGTCCGGGGCTTGGGTGAGGGGAGGGGTTCCTTCGACGTCTGGCTGAGAGAGAATGTACTCCTCTTCCATTCTTTGGACGCTCTCCTGAATCTCCCGAGCTACCTGATCCTGGACAACACCATTCTTGTCGGTGTGTGTCGCTAGCAGAAGTTCCAAGTTGTTGGGATCCCGACCCAACTCCTTAGCCTGCAGTTGTTAGATATTTATTTAATAATATAAAAGTATAAAAAAAAAATTTAATAAAAATCAAGACGTTCAATGAAAAACTTACCATATCCCTAGCCTTTGTCTTCTTGCTGGTAGCTCCAAGGTTGTGGGTGGCAGGTCCCTTGCCGTTGCGCTGGCTGTTCCGGTTGCTAGAGTGATATGTAGAGCTCTCCTTGGTCGCCTCTAGTTGCCAATAGGCGATGAACCCATTCCACAACTCCGCCTTTTCCACCATCTCCTTTGGTACCTGACCGTGTAGCCACTTATCCTTCCACTCGAACACCTTCTTCGAGTAGTGCAGTGCTGCATAAGAGTCGAATTCTCTCCTAACCAGAGCGGTCATGTGTGGGTCCCACCTAAATTCTTGCTGCAAATACAAAAATTAAATATAAATAATAATAATTTAAATGAAAGTAAAAATTGTGAAAAAGATGATTTACCGCAAATTGGCGAAACCACATATCTTGATCCTCTAGTGGCATGGCGGTGTACGTCGCATAAGGACGGCTGAGCATAGAGTTTTCCATCTTGTTCAGGGACTTCGAAATCCCGCTGCGAGAATCACCAAACCTACGGGAAAAAATGCAACATTAGTCGCAATTAAATTAAATTTGTTAAAAAAAACAGAAATGAAACAAAAAACTTACCATCTGTCTCTACCGAGCTGATCTGGATGGAGTCTAGTCAACCTCTCTCGTCCAGGAAGACTCATGAACTCCTCGACGTTAATCTGCGACGGTGTTGTGGTGGCTGCTGGTGTCACCGGCGTCTCCACAGGTATAGACGACGATGTAGGTGTAGACGTCGAAGTCGAATGAGCTCTACTCACACGACGACGACGATGTTGGCCGCTGCCAGATGCAGTGGCGAAACCACCGTAATCCCTAGATTTATATGATAATATATTTTAAATATATGAAAAATCTATAATTATAAAAATATAATGGTTTAAAAAAACATTGCTTTAAATTTCCAAAATTCTCAAATTTAAATTTCCAAAATTGTAAAATTTAAAATTCTGTGGTGGAATTTAAAATTTAAATTTCCAAAATTCTAAAATTTAAAATTTAAAGTTTTATAAGGTTTTTAAATAGTGTTATAAGGTTTTTGTAAAGTTTTATAAGGTTTTTAAATAGTTTTATAAGGTTTTTAAATATTTTTATAAGGTTTTGTAAACAATCTTATAAACCTTTTAAAAACTTTCCAAAATCTAATTGTTTAAAATTCTTTAAAATATAGATATAAATTCAAAAATTAAGTCATTATCTTTAAATTTACAATTATTTCGATATTCTAAAATTCTTAAGTAATTGTTACATAATTTAAAATTCTAAAAAATTAAAATTCTAAAATTTTAAATTAATCGTTATAATTGTTTAAAAATTAGTAAAACTTGCTAACAATATTCTAAAAATTTATGGAAAAAATAATTTCCCTAAATCAATTTCCCTCATTTTTCCTAATCATAAATCTAATTTTTCATAACAATTTAAAAACCCTAACAATTTCATAACAATTTAAAAACCCTAACAATTTAGTAAAAATTAGTAAAAATACTAACAATTTACTAACAATTTCATAAAATTAGTAACAATTTCCAAATTTCATTTTATAAAATACTAACAATTTCCAAACCCTAATCCTAATCCTAAATCTAGCAAAAATCAATTCACAAACTCATTTATATAAAATCTAACCAAAATCAACATGAAATTTGAGGATACTTACAAATGAGAAGGAAGATCCGCCATGGGTAATCCGGCGAGGAGGAGACGGCGGCGAATTCCGGCGAGGAAGAGGGGATTCTCGGTGGCGGCTAAGGGGAAAGGAGGAGGCGGTTGGGGCGAGTCTCGGAGGAGGAGAGGCTCGGAGGCGGAGAGGATAGGCGGAAGGGCGATTCCGGCGAGGAGGAGGAGATTAATCGGCGAATTCCGGCGAGGAGGAGCGGTGGTGGCGAAGAAGAAGAAGTGATTTCAACCCGTGGAGAAGAAGAAGAAGAAGAGTCGGTTCTGTTATTAAATTAGAATTTCCGACGGAATTAAATCTGTCGGAAATCCGTCGGAAATTCTAATTTAATAATTTTCATTTCGCGGGTTAAATTTGGCACATCCGTCGGAAATCCGTCGGAAATATAAATATATTTCCGACAGATTTCCGATGGAATTGTTGTTTTAGGGTATGGGAAATTTAAGAAATGTTTTTTTGTTGTTTTAGGGTTAAGGAATTGAAGAAATTGAAGAAATGTTTATTAAATTTAAGAAATTTAAGCAATGTTTATTAAATTTAATAAATTTAAGAAATGTTTATTAAATTTAAGAAATGATTTTTTTGGAAATTTAAGCATTGTATATTTTTAAACAATATATAGCAAAATAAGAATTTTAAACCAAAATGCTTATTTTGGAAAAATTGTTAGCATAAGTTTTAAATTCTAAACATTTAGTATTTGGAAGATAAAATACTTGATAATGGTCATTGTTACTTTCAAATTCTAAACATTTAGTATTTTCCGTAAACATCTACTGTTTTGTATATGTAACTGTATGAAAGGCTTTTGGTTGAAACATGACAAAATCAAAAAACATGTTCGGTATAACATCGAGAATGTTATTTACTCAATTATCTTTCACTTTAGTTGTCAGAATTGTATGCCGAGACTTTGTCTTCTCAAAATTCAGGAATTTGGCCTCAAAACCCTAAATCTGTCGGAAATCAGTCGGAAATATATATATATATTTCCGACAGATATATCATTTTTATATAAATAAACTTTTTTAATTTTATCCGTCGGAAATCTGTCGGAAATATATATATATATTTACGACAGATTTCCGACGCAATATTCATATCATGCTAACCTTAAAAGACGACACGTGTTACCCTTACATCTGTCGGAAATCAGTCAGAAATATATATATTTTTCCGACTGATTTCCGACAGATTTAGGGTTTTGAGGCCGAATTCCTGAATTTTGAGAAGACAAAGTCTCGGCATACAATTCTGACAACTAAAGTGAAAGATAATTGAGTAAATAACATTCTCGATGTTATACCGAACATGTTTTTCGATTTTGTCATGTTTCAACCAAAAGCCTTTCATACAGTTACATATACAAAACAGTAGATGTTTACGAAAAATACTAAATGTTTAGAATTTGAAAGTAACAATGACCATTATCAAGTATTTTATCTTCCAAATATTGCTTCAACCATACTATTAACTTGTAACTACGAAAACGGATCATAAACAAGCTTAAAACCCCAAATCTGTCGGAAATCTGTCGGAAATATATATATATTTCCGACAGATTTCCGACGGATAAAATAAAAAAGCTTATTTATATAAAAATGATTAACTGTCGGAAATCTGTCGGAAATATATATATGTTTCCGACAGATTTCCGACAGATATATCATTTTTAAAAAAAAATATATATATATATATAAATCATTTTATATTAAATATATATATATAAATAAATATACAGATAAGTCGAAATTATATATATATATCATTTAAAAAAATATATATATATATATATATATATAAATTATCCAACTTCTTCGTCATCAAATTCTCCAACTTCTTCTTCTTCATCAGATCCTTCCGAAGAAATTGTGTCTTCGTCTTCATCAAATTCTCCAACTTCTTCTTCTGATTCTGAATGTATGATATTATCACCAAATTCAGTGAAATCAACAAAAAGGTCCACCGCTGAAGAATGATCAACTGGAGCCATCGGAGTAATTCTAGTTGGTTGCATAGCATCTTGCTCAGCAACTCCATATAGTCTCCCTCTTGGATTAATTGGAGTCACTGTAATCCAAGGATCTCCTCGATGTGTCACCCTAGGATAAGAAATGTAGCATACCTGAAACAAACATATTTAGTTTAGGCAATTACAATATCATTATTTATCTATAAGGCACGTATTATAAAATTTTAAAATCAAACCTGGTCTGCCTGTGATGCTAGGATGAATGGGTCATACTTTTGCAGTCTCCTAGAAGAATTTACTGAAGTGACGCCAAATTGGCTCACCTGGACACCTTCTGGATATGACGGATCATACCACTCACACAAAAAAACAATGCAACTCATGCCCAACATTCCTGGATAGCGCACATGCAATATTTCTTTCAGAATCCCGTAGTAGACTACATCACCACTTGTAGCTGAAATACCATAATCTGCAGTTTCCCTCGGCCTTTCTTCATGAATCCTAAATGCAAATCCCCTAGTGCAATACCGAGCGTATGAAGTTGCTTCAAAGCTTGGGCCTGAAACTATCTCTTGTAACCATGTCGGAAACCTTTCTCCATTCTTCATTCCTTCAGAAACCTGAGATAATAATTTAGACAAATTAATAAACAAACATTTAATTAAGTAATAATTAATTCAGTAATTTTAAGAAATGTAAGCGTTTTTTTAAAACTTACGTAATATTGCAGCCAATTTGGAAACTCGTTTTCCTTAGATTCTCCAAGTTCGTCTTCTGTCATTTCTGGATAATAGCGACGTATTGATGCAATGTAAATCCTGAAAGCAAACAAAAAAATATATAACATATGAAACCTATATATTACTTAGGTATTAAAAACAAGATGTATTTAAATAAGTTCTGTTTTTACCTTTCGTACTCCGCCATCTCCTCACAATTCGTTAGGATATACATATGTAAGTGACTCCACTCTGCTTGTGATAGGAAGCGTCTCTTCCCTCTCCCAATCACTCGGCCAACTTGCGAAAACATCTCAGGGACAATCGCGGCATATGTGACTCTCTCACCTTTATTATCATAACGAGCAGGACGTCTACTCTTCGTACTAACTTCCCGCGGAAAGTAATATTCCGCAAACTGTGATGATTCTTCATTGATACTATGTGCGACAATAGAACCTTCAACTCGAGCCAAATTTTTGACCTTCTTCTTTAGATGGAACATGTACCGCTCAAAAGGATAGATCCAACGAAATTGAACGGGACCACCTAGTTCAGCTTCGCGGGGGAGGTGTAGGGGAAGATGTTCCATAACATCAAAAAAAGACGGCGGAAAGATCTTCTCAAGATTACAAAGGATCACTGGTATATTGGCATCTAAATTGCGGATCCCCTCAACTGTAAGTGTCCTCGTGCATAAATCCCTAAAGAAAGCACCAACTGCTGCAATAGCTTCGTGGACAACTTGAGGAAGGAGATGGGTAAAAGCAAATGGAAGAAGCCTCTGCATCAGTACATGACAATCATGACTCTTCAGTCCCAAAAACTTTAGGTATCGCGAGTCTACGCAGTTACCCAGATTAGCTGCATATCCATCAGTGAATTTAACTTCGTGTTCAATCCACCGGAAAAATTCTCTTATCTTTTGTATTTGCAATCGGTACGGAGGAAAAGGATATGTACCATCGGGAATACGATCAAGATAAGCACGGTAGCAAATCTTTGAAACATCCATCCTAGATTTCACATTGTCTTTTGTCTTTCCCGGGATGTTTAACACCGTATTCATGATGCTGTCAAAGAAGTTTTTTTCAATATGCATGACATCGAGGTTGTGCCTTAATAAATGATCCTTCCAATACGGCAAATCCCAAAATATACTCTTCTTGTGCCAGTTGTGAGCTCCTCCTACACCACAAAGCGGTTCATGCCCATTACCCCCACAATCAGGAGTCCTCTCAGCACCAAAATCTCTCAACTGCTCCAATATAGTACGACCGTCTATCTCATCAATTGGAGCATCAAACACTTGTTTATTTTTCTTAAATAATCTTTTAGACCGACGATAGGGATGGCCGTCCGGTAGAAACCTTTTATGGCAATCAAACCAACATGGCTTTCTTCCATTCCTCAATTGGAAAGCGTCAGTGTTGTCTTGGCAAAACGGGCACGATAATGTTCCATGAGTAGTCCATCCAGATAGCATACCATATGCTGGGAAATCGCTAATAGTCCACATAAGGACCGCACGCATCAGAAAATTCTGCTTCCGTGAAACATCAAATGCTTCGACACCGTGACTCCATAGCATTTGTAACTCATAAATCAATGGCTGGAGGAATACATCAAGTGATCTCTTCGGATGCTCAGGGCCGGGAATAAGAACGGAGAGGAATAAAAACTCTCGACGCATGCACATACCAGGGGGCAAATTATACGGTGTTACGATTACGGGCCACAAAGAATACTGCCTTCCATGCTTCCCAAATGGATTGAAACCATCCGTACTTAACCCGAGGTACACATTTCTTGACTCGTATGCAAAATCCGGATACAACATTTGAAAATGTTTCCACGCTTTTGCATCTGAAGGATGTGTAATCTCTTCATCTTGACGATGCTCTGCATGCCATCTCATTTGTTCTGCCGTTCGCACAGATTGATATAACCTCTTTAACCTCGCTGTCAATGGTAAGTACCACATACGTTTATATGGAATTGGAACTCTCCCACCAGTTTCTTGATACCCCGGTTTACGACAAAATTTACATCTTCTCCGGTCTTCGTCTTCTCTCCAATATAGCATACAGTTGTCGATGCATACATCTATCACCTGATACGGCATACCAAGACCAGCTACAAGTTTCTATATCTCGTAGTATGATGCAGGTGCCTGATTATCTTCAGGCAAAATATCTTTCACAAAATCTGGTATCGCATCAACACACTCTTCCGCCAAATTGAAGTCTGTCTTAAGGGTCATCAGTCTACTAGCAGTTGATAAAGGGGAATGTCCGTCTCTACACCCATCATATAATGGTTGCTTCCCTGCGTCTAACATATCAAAAAATCTTCTAGCTTCTTCATTTGGTTCTTCTAGTCTATCCTCCCTTATTACGATCGATGGCAAATTCTCTCTAAACGCATCATGAACCATCTCAGCGGTACCTACACCAAAATCTACTTCCGTTCTATGTTCGCCTAAGCTATCCGTTCTATGTTCACCTAAGTTATCCATTCTATGTTCGCCTAAGCTATCCGCAACATATGGTGCACTGCTACTACTAGCACCATCATTATTAGTTTCTCCATGAAAAAACCAAATTTTGTATCCCGGCATAAAACCAACGGTATACAAGTGATGCCAAACTTGTTCTACATTAACATTACGAGAATTGCAACAATTTAAACATGGACATTTTATCACCTTTCGATTCCTGACAACCGACATGAACTCGCATATACCTCGTGCATAACTTGGATTTAATGTATTCGACTCCGGATCATACATCTCTTCATCCATCCACGATCTATAATATCTAGAAGATGACATCTCACTCTCTTAACGATTTTTTTCTAACAAATATTTGGTTGGAAGTTGTTGTTGTTTTGTGAGTGAATGAAGATGTGTGGAATCATATATATAAATACGCTGACCGTCGGAAATCTGTCGGAAAAGCGTCGGAAAAACAACGGATATAATAACGGCCATATAACGGTTATATAACGGCTATTTTTTCCTACAGATTTCCGACAGACTAGTTGGGAGTCTGTCGGAAATCTGTCGGAAATTGATATTTTCCGACGGATTTCCGACAACTGACCGGAATCTCCTCCGGCGTCGGGAACGGCTAGTTACACGGTCCAATAATCCGACCAATTTCCGACGGTCTGTGGTCCGTCGGAAATAATTCCGACAGATTTCCGACGGAATTGAAAAATTTCCATTCCGTCGGAAATCGGTCGGATTACCGTCGAAAAATTTCCGACGGAATTACTTCCGTCGGAATTGCCGTCGGATTTGCGGTTGTTTTCTTGTAGTGACTGTTTGCAATATTATATATTCTGATCTTGAAGTGTATATCTTATAATTAAAATAAAAAATTATCATCAAACACATATCATGTAACTGGGACTGTTTAATCAAATACTATTTCAAAATATTAATGTTCATCTCTTACATTTGTTTTTGTTGTTTACATATAATTTTACTTATTTAATTTTAAAAATTCTCTTTTCATGAGTTGGTCTTCCGTTACTACTAGCTAGCAAATGAAGATATTTTTCCAACAGTTTTGGAATCTTATTATAAAATATTTTTTTTTTTTTTTTTTATTATTATTATTATTATTATGGTTTTCTAATGGAAGATAATATTCTAAATAAACCCACAATTAAAAAATCCAATAAGACGAGAAAATCTATTTCTGAATTAATATGTATTCTGAAAATGTAATGGTGTCGATTCATATGTTGATGCCACCGAGATGCCAATGAGGAAGAGACATTTCGCACCGTCTTTAAAAAACTTATCTTTTTCATGATAATAGCTTTATAGAATTAATAGATGAAAATGAAATATCTTAATAACTTTTTTGGTCAAATTCATCATTGGTTTTATAATGTTAAAATCATAAAGGATATAATAATCGTAAACATTGTCGCAAACGACTTGAGTGGCCAACAATCTTACCCTACTTCTATAACTACTACTACAATCGTTAAAGCGATATGTTTGGAAATTAAAGCGGCTCGATTTTCTTACCGGGTTTAAATTATACAAATAAACCCATCTTTAGATCAAGATATTTTTCCTAATACACCGAATCTCCGATTTTAACGTTTCACTAATCTTAAAATAAGCATGTTAAAGACATCGACAATTTGATAAACTATTAAACAAGCTAAATTGTGACCAACTAAAACGCAAAATTCATGACCCGTACGTAGAAAACACAATGATAATCTAAAATCCGAATTTAAAGGAACATCAGATATAATTTACCCATATAAAAAAACATAAGTGAATTGGAAATAAAGACGAAATTAGGAAGAAAACAAAATGAAAGAAGCTAAAAAGTTGATAAAGATAATGAGTAATAGAACATGAACTTTATCCGTATTAGAGTTTTTTTTATAATTATTTTGGTTTACCTTTCTACGTGGAGAAATATCTACAATATGTTGAAGTACAAGTACGTTCATTGTGCGTGAAAGATTTAATTAATTTATTGCTTAATTACCGAAACTATTAAGTATGTATTAACTATTGGAGTTCTATAGGTCATCGAACTGATAATACAATGTCAAGAGTAAACCAAAGATTAGGTATGAGATGGTTTGTAGTACTGACCTTGTCGGACCAAAGGACCTTCACCTGATTTAGTCATGTTACTTTCTTCTTTTGCTTTAGGCTTCGATCTATTTCCACCACCGAAACCAAACTTTTTTTCTGTATATCAAAGTTACAATATATTTTTCAATTTAGTTAGTCTATATAACTCTTAAAATTCACTTTGACCTAAAAATATGCTAATCTCTTACATTGAAATGTGTTATCTTTTATACCCACCTTTTTTATTTGACATACAAAAGTAAGCGACGAAAAAGAGAGTTTTAAATTTTTCTTATTTTGAAAGGCCCATAATAGATATTCAGGCCCATTATCGCTTAACAAGACGAAAGCAGGTTCCTTTGGGCTTGTCCGATGTGAACTACCCAAAAAATGGATATATATTAAAATGTATGAGTTCTTTTATTTTTTCTGACAACTATATGATACACAAGAATAAGAACCTCGCGATGCGAGGATTGTTTGATTTATAGTAAATATTTATGTTTAAAAAATGTTTGGAAAAGAAGTAGTATATTATATTCCTAATTCAAACTCCAGCTTAGATAATGTAGTGATTAAAGCTATATGTTCATCTATAATTTAGAAAAATATAATCTCATATCTCATATAATTTGAAGAATTTGAAAATTAATAAAATATATACGCTTGATTTATGTAAATATAGTTTGAATCATCAAACTATTTGATATAATAACTAAATCATTTTTAAATGTTTAGACATTTTTACATTTTTACATGTTTACAATTTGAAAAAATGCCACTAACCAAATTTTCTTTATTTTTGTTTGTTTTTCTTGATATAGTTTTTCTTTTATCTAAGGTCCAGTATTTTGTTTTTCCAATAGATATAAATATGGTAAAACTCTACTTATATAACGATAGAAACTTGGTCGTTTATATTTTTAATTACATAGTTTGCTATTTTCTTTTTTCTAATTTTTTTATGTTAAATTTCTCTTTATTAATTATTTTCAACTAAATATCTAATATAAATATTCATATAGAGGTTTTGTGCAATTTGTAAAATTAATAATTTGAAAAATATCTTATATAAATATCTATTTTAACTTTTTTTTTTATAATTAACAATTTTGATATTGAAAAACTTACATATTTAAATAATTGACATGTGTTAAATTCTAATCAACTACTTAACACGTGTCGCGATCTCGTGAGTTAGAATTATGCTCACTCTCTTTAATATAATAAGAAAATATACGGTTGATATATACTTGATAATGCTTTCCTAGCTACCGTATCCGCACAAGCTGGATCATACCTAGGCTAAAGCCCATAAAGCTTGTGCATTAGGCATCACAAAAATATATACAATTTGAGGGCATCAATTTTTGAAGTAATTTTGTTGTGCAATGGTTAAGGCGGAAGTATGAACGTTCATGTGAAGAGTTCGATTTTTTTTTTGTTTTTTAGTGTGCATTAATTTTTTTTTGGGCTTTAGGCACTAAAAGCCTTTAGGCCGGTCCTGCGCACAAATATTGGAATTGTGATTCTAGAAAAAGAATTTTGCAACTCGAAACATACGTTTCCAGTGGTTGATGGTCTTGGGAACGAGTACTCAAAGTTACTAGTTTAACTTCATTTGAGATGGATGATTTATGCTTTAAACGTGGTATTACCACGCAAGTCCCAAATACCGGTGAAAATTATGAGTCAAAAATCCGAAACTTCCACAGTTTATCCACAAAAAAAAAACATATGTTTCCATTCCCATGTTGCATTCATATAGTGGTGAAGTTTGAGGTTACCACTATGTAGCATAGATTATGTCGTGACTATAATTTGTTTTACCAATATAGATGATGTGATTAACAAACTATGCACCATCGTGTAATCCTCTTTTATTACAAACTTGTTTGGTCATTTTGATTGATAATCTTTCAAATCATAGACTATAACAAATCATTTCACTTTTGTCTTCATCATCAAAACTCATAACTCGTGATTTTGAGATTGATAGATCCGTGAAATGGTGTAGTTTTTGTATTATGAATTTGGATACACCACGGGAGATTAGCTAGAATAATCTATTTTTGAATTTTAATAGCTAGAATAACCAATTTTTTATTGTTAAAATAACTTACTTTGTATTTCATTTTTTCGTAATACCAAAATTATCCTCGGCAGACTCAACCGAAACATTAGCAGACTCTACTGAGATATTGGCAGACTAACATAATGATATCTAAGTCTGCTAGAAAAACGCAGACTCTGCCAAGATATTGGCAGACTCTACTAAGAAAACGCAGATTTTGCTGAAATATTGGCAGACTCTGTTGAGATATTGGCATACTCTGCTGAAATATTGGCAAACTCTGCTGAGTAAACTCAGACTCTAGCGAGATATTGGCAGACTCTGCTGAAGTATTGGCAGACTCTACCAAGACATTGACAGACCCTACTAAGAAAACGGAGACTGTCGAGACATTGGCAGACTCTTCTGAGATATTGGCAGACTCTGCCAAAAATTTGGCAGTCTTCCGAGATATCGACAGATTTTGCCAAAAAGTGCAGACTCTACCAAGTCTGCCAAAATGGTCGCAGACTAGTAGATTGATTTAAAAGTCTGCCAACTTATTTGGAAGACTTTAGAGCGTCTGCTAGAAAACCGGAGACTTTGCTAAGACATTTACAGACATTTAAGTCTGTCAGCATGTTTGGTAGACTTCCGTGGACTCTGCCATGATATTTGCACACTCTGCGAAGATATTGGTAAATGATGTTGGAAGGCAAAAAGATTTGACAGCTAAATTTGTCAACATATTTGGAAGACTTTCAGATTAATTGTCAAAAAAAAAAGAAGTAAATTTTACTAAATATTAGGTCGAGATATTAACTAACTAGCAAATTGTTTTGTATTTTGTTGATAATATTTATTTGTTAATAAAAATATTTTTGGTATTTTAAAAATTTTCAAATTTAAAGTGGATTATTTGAATAATAAAAACTAGATAAGTTATTCTAGTTATTACTTTTAAAAAGTAGATCGCTAATTAAGGGGACAATTCCCATATTTTGGTCGTG
The DNA here is from genome assembly GCA_963576765.1 of Draba incana. Taxonomy (NCBI): domain Eukaryota; kingdom Viridiplantae; phylum Streptophyta; class Magnoliopsida; order Brassicales; family Brassicaceae; genus Draba; species Draba incana. The sequence goes on along the minus strand of OY755202.1, from coordinate 1,352,748 downwards.
GTCGGCATTGTATGAACAAACAAATACTTACATACATATTATTAATATATATGTAGAGATAAATAGAGGTAAAAAAAGAAAGATTGATGGAGATATAACGAAGAAATGGTTAAAAATACAGTGAATAAAAGTTTTGACAAGTTAAGGGTCTCATCAATACACATTCGAGAAAGGGTCTTTATGTTTATTACCTTGAGATCCACACTTTTTACATTATCTTGGAGTGTTCTTCTTTGTTACATTTTTCATAACATAGTTCATATCTTAAGTTTATGGATTTTTCTATTATTTCTTTTACAGTCTTTTCACCGTAATCCAGCTAAGAGCATGATCGACGGTGATACTTTATGAGTATTATATGATATAAAATTATTAAAATTTGAAGAATAAGAGAAAAAGAGTGTTTTTTAGTAAAAAGATGAGATATTTTAAATATAAAATTAATAAAATTTAAGTAAAAAGAGGAGATTGTTGTTATTATTGGAGAGATGGTATCAATGTGTTGATAATTTTAATACTCAAAAGTGGGTATCAATAGGAGGAAGTGAGTGATTTTAAATATAAAATTAATAAAAGTTGAGTAAAATGAAAAGAAAAAGTATTTTTTTGAGTAAAATTAAATAAAAAGAGAAGATTTATTATTTTTTTATTTTATAATACTCTCAAAGTATCATGGTTGATCATGGTGTAATAAATAGGTAGAAAATAATAGTAGGTGTAAAAAATATATAGCTCCTATTTTATTTTTGAATTGCAAAATTGGAATCTGATTTGAGAAATTGAATGGGCAGAGAATACGAACAAAGAGGCATTAAATGTTCTTGTCCTCTCTCTTTCCCTAATTTCAATGCTACCCACACTCCTCCTCTAGTTCTTCATTATGATCAGTTCTTTATTCATAAATTCTAATTGCTTTATTTCTGTTTTTCATAACAATTAATTTTGATGTTTAGTCCTTGAATACACACACGAGAAACGGTCGCTCCATAACTACATTACAAACAAAAAGTATATTTAGACTTGTTTTTGACATCATCAGAGTTTATATTTTGTATGATGCCGACTAAATTATACTCATATATTTGCCACACAAAAAAAAAGAACTCAGAAAAAATTGAAATTTCTTTTTAAATTATAATAGCACAAGTAATCCAACTATCTCTCAATAGTTTTGAAAAGTTTTTTTTTTTTTTTTTTTTTGTCAACAACATAATAAAACCCAATTCTTGTGTAAGTTTTTTGTTCTCTCCAAATTTTGTATTAATTGTTTTAAAAATAATATCCAATAATACTAGTATAATAGTAACAAAAAAATCATTAGAGGGGACTAGAAAAACATGTTTTTTCTTCTTGGTTGACCGGTCTATTTCTACTCGGAGAAATAAACTTTTTTCGTAAAAACTAACATAACAAAAAAAAACTAACATAACAATAGCATAGATAAATGAATTAAATTAAGTAACCGATCAAAAATCTGTATAATTTAATTAAATTCGAAGGCATTTTATTTATATTTTCGTTAAGGAATGTAAGAATGGACAACGTGGGTTCGGATATGCAGGGATTTGACATTTACGTCGTCTCTCTCTCGGACACAACACAAAACACAACTCTCGAAGACTGTCTAAAACTTTGAAATCTGTAGCCGGAATCGTCTTCTCCATTTGTCATTCTCATCCACAGTTTTTTCCTATTTTCTTATCATTCAATTTTATTTATACTATAATCTACGTGGAATTTTTCATTTTGAATTTATCTTGGACACTAGCATGCTAAACAAAATGTTGCAGCACTTGTCGCGGGCACTCTCTCGCTTAAAAAAAGAAGAAGAGAAATGTCAATATGTATGTTCAAATATAAATGAGACAATGACATATCAAAATATAAATGTAAATACACTATAACGTTCCATATAGATGTTTCCATACACTAAACAAAGATTCTTTGTTTTTGATAATCTAACTACTAACTAGGGCTTTGTCACATATACATTTCCCAATCAAGTATTCGTACTCCAGCTGGCTGATTGATTAGCTTATTTAAAATGACATTATTAAAGCAGTAAATATACGCAAAACAAAAGTTGGTATTAATTAGTTGACTATAGGACATAACTTTATTTCAACAGCGAGTCATAGAAAAGTGACTTTTTTTCTTCTTCCCCGTTTTTAGCGTAGAATTTTTTTTTTTTTTTTTTTAAAGAGCGTATCAAATTTTATATTTAATTTTGTCACAATGTAGGCAATAAAATAATGTAACACGATATAAATATAATAATCACACGGATCTATTTAACAAAAAAAAAAAAAACTCAGTATTGTTTTTATTTTGGAGTTGGTTTACGAATCAAGAGTAAACTAATGTGTTTGAAGAAAAAATTAATCAGCTGACTATTTGCAAAGTCCTATTATAATTTAGTCCCTCCATTCTTTTTTAATTAATTGATGTTGTAGAAAAAACAAATATTTCTAAAATATTGATTTTTTACATTTTCAATGCATTTTTAATGAAAAAATATTATTGAATTGTAAATTTCAAGACACATTAATTGATTTTATTGAATTACTATTGGGCTAAAGTTATAGAAGATTGTTTAGTACAAAAAAACAAGATATTTATAACCAAGATTTAATATGTTTTCTTAATAGTTGTGAAAATTTTAAAACATCAACCAAAAGAGAACGGAGGAAGTAATTGACGAAATTATTATTCGAGAACTAGTAAACATGATACACCGACATATCTAATCGCGTGAACATAATTTATTACTAGTAGAAAACAATTTCTAATTATAGAAAATAAAATAATAAATCTGGCTGAGCTTAATTATTGCGTAAGAGAGAACAATTATAACTGCCAGTTTCATTGATTAAAGTGATTTTGTTTGCATGAAAACAATGCACAGACAGACTAAATCTCTCACTAATATATCTCGAAAAATAAGAGTATTAATTATTCTCTCCGTATGATTTTAAGTGTCGTTTTGAGAAATGTATCTGGTTAATATTTAGATATATTTAACTCAAAACACATTCAGATACATTCAGATATATTTTATCAAAACGACACTTAAAGTTATAAAAAGAACAAGATTTGATTACATAATTGCTTTCCTTTATTCTTCGTTGACCAAAACGTTTACAGTTGTAAAACATGATGACTTTTTTTTTTTTCTTTCTCCAACAAGTTTTGCCCAAAAGGCCAGTATAGAGATTATTTTGAGATCCATACAAACCCAAAATTAAAATATTGATCGTTAATAATAATGATACTCATGAAGCCCACCGGAATGTATCGGAGAAGCCAACACCGGAGGAACACCACCGGCAACGTCGTACTCCAACGCCAAGCCATTGATTGCAACTCGAAAACCTCCAAAATAACTCTGATTATCTCCTTGTGTTGCGATTTGTAATTGTCTTCTCATTAAATCTTCGCCGATCACCTCAAACGCATGACCAAGCACCCATCGCCTTATTTTAGGCTTCAAGATTGGGGCTTTTGGGGAGCTCTCACTCCCAGCCAGGAAGGATGATACCTACAATAGAGAGAAAAAGCACAGATCTGCAACCAAGATTCGTAGCTTCAACCTCAATAATGAAGAAGAAACCCAGAATCAAACAAGGAGTTGAAGCGCAAACAAAATCCAATCTAGTCGAAAGCCAAATCTGTCATAGCGGAATCCGTTAATCGCCTAAAGCGAAACGAAATCGCCTAAAGCGAAGCAAGATCCGATCGAAATCGGAAAATATAATACATGCAAAAGATCCGAACAAGTCGGAGAACCGTATTTACTTAGGTCCGGCTCCGGTGAGACCACCGATCACCGGCCTAAAAGAAAACTCAAACTTGATTAGAAAAGCTTCAGAAGAAGGTGGAGGTTTCTAGAGAGAGAGAGAGAGAGATTATCTTAGCTCACTTAGAAAACATGATGACTTCATCTCCGCTACATGTTTGTCACAGATTTTATTTTCTTTTGTTTTCTGGATTAAATCAACAAGTTCTAAAAAAATGAGAAATTTAAATTCCTAGTCAATATCTCGTTAATAACAACACAAGCAAAAAAATTCAAACCCCTTCACTGAAGTTTATAGGAAGCTAAATAAATAAAATAACGATTTAATTATTTTCAAAGGATAGTGTATGAAAAGGCGAAGACTCTGACTTTTTTTTTATCAAACCGATTTGCATTATATGTTTAACTCCCAATAACTAGGAGGGAATGTTTACAAGGCCAAGCTTTGCTAAAGAGTCGGAGAGAACATTTTCCGATCTAGAAGTAAAATTAAAAGAGAGAAGTGAAATCGATTCGGAGACAACGAAAATCATGGAGAATCGGTTTCAACTCGTTGCTAGCACCGTTCGTATAGATGAGCGTAACAAGCGAGAGGGAGTCCGAAAAGACACTAAGGTCTCGGAAACCCGCTGTTTTAGCTGAAATTAAAGCAGCTTTTAATGCCATGGCTTCTGCGGACGGAGCAAAAACCACGTTTCGTCTAGCTGTCGAGAACTGAGAGAGAACCACCATGTTAACATCCTTGAAGCACCATCCAATTCCGCAGTCTCGCATGGAAGCCGACCACGAAGCGTCCACGAAGCAGTTATACGGTTGTTGATTGGGGATCAATGGCCGAAGAGGGTTTTGCTTCAGTTTCAGTTGTACGTCTACGCGTTGCGCATTTTGCCATGATTTTGCTTCTTTTATCGCTCTCAACAAAACCTCCGAGACTGAGCTTCGTCGATCCTCAAACAGTAACTGGTTCCTTGTTTTCCATAATTGCCACACCACCCAAGGAAATAAAGGAACCCAAAGACCAAGGGGAGGGAGATTGATTTGTTTACTTGTTGCCTCAAGGAACTTGTTCATGTTGATTGTGACCGATGAATCCAATTTGTGTAAGACTGGTACTAGATCCCATACTTGTTTTGCAAAGGGATAAGACCAAATAATATGCACTTCGTCTTCGATAGAATCATAGACCTTGCATCGTTTTACATCCAGTATGCCACGAATCACTAGATTTTGGCCCACTGCTAGTGATTTATTCTTCAATTTCCAGAGAAAGAGCTTTAATTTAGGCGCAGTTTTGATGCTCCATTACCAAGTCTTCCAATCAAAATTTTCCGTTGATATTGGCATTATGTTTAACTTGGTGAGAGCATAGCCAGATTTAGTTGAATAACTCCCGGAATTGACCGGTAACCAAGCAATGGAATCTTCTAACGGATAAGAGCTTAGAGCAATGCTTGTAATTTGATCCTCATAGATAGGTAAATGGTATCAAATAGCTTCAAGGTTCCATGTGTTTGTAGATGAGGTGATTAAATCTGCCACTTTCAAGCTATAAGAATCTCTAAGGCATGGGCCAAATGGTCTTGTCGGGATTGATGTAGAGAGCCAATCGTCGTTCCACATATTAATACTTTCACCGTTTCCAACCAGATATCCAATCCCTTTTCGTAGCACTTCTCTTCCTGCAATACTCCAGTCCAACCGTGGGATGGTCTTGACGGTTTGGTACAGTCCATAAAAGAAGTCGTTGGATAATATTTTCCTTTATACATTTAAGCCAAAAGAGAATTGGGTTCTTCCATTAAACGCCAGCTAATCTTTGCTAAGATAGCATCATTGAATTCTCGGATTTCACGAAAACCAAGGCCTCCCACTGAGTACGGAAGAGTAAGCCTCTCCCATGAGACCCAACTAATCTTCCTTATACCCGGTTTTTCGTCCCACTAAAATCGAGTAAGCGCAGCATGAATTTTCTTAGTTAGCAATATCGGGAGTCAAAAACAAGTCATAGTATAAGCTGTGAGAGAAGATAAAACCGTTTTAAGGAGAATTTGTTTTCCCGCCATGGAAAGAAAACGGTTCGCCCAACTAAGCGCTCTTTGACTTATTTTGTCAAGAATCCCGGCAAAAACATCTTTCTTCTTTCTCCCGAAGTGTTCGGGTAATCCTAGGTATTTTTCCATGCCTCCTTTGGTATTGATTTGAAGTAGTCTCTTAACTCGTCGTTTAAGATTAATCGGAGCCTTTGAGGAAAAGGTGATTGCCGACTTTCGTAAGTTGATCTTTTGACCCAAGAACCGCTCATATTGATGGAGAATATCAGATAAAGCTTTACAACTTTTATTACTTGTGTTGGTGAAGAAAAACGTATCATCGGCAAATAACAAATGGTTTATAGGCGGACAGCCGAGAGCCACCTTAACTCCGGGTAAATTTCCTTTTGATTGAGCTCTCGAGCACATAGCCGAAAAAACCTCCGTGCAAAGAATAAAAAGGTACAGTGAAAGGGGATCGCCTTGCCGGATTCCTCTAGTTGGTATCACTTTTCCATATGGTAAACCGTTAATAAAGAAGGAATACGAAACTGTTTCCACGCAGACCATCACCCAAGAAATCCATGTTTCATGAAAACCGAAGCAATTATGTACCTCGCAAAGGAAGCCCCATTCAATCCGATCATATGCTTTGGATATATAAGTTTTAACCACCATTGAGCAACGCTTATCTGCCCTTGAGGTCTTAAGAAAGTGAAGAACCTCATGGGTAATTAAGACGTTGTCGGAGATCGCACGTTTTGGTACAAACGCAGATTGAGAAGGAGAAATCAGAACCGCTAGTAGAGATGGGAGTCTCTTGGTTAAGATTTTTGCGATAATCTTTTAATGGTTTGAATAAAGAGCAATGGGTCTATACTCCGAGACATTCTTAGGACTCAAACCTTTTGGAATAAGGTAAACGTAAGTTTCGTTAAACTGTTAGTTAAGAGAGCACAACTCGAAGAAAGACGAGATTTCCTTAGACACATCCACTCCAATAATATCCCAAAAAGATTGGTAAAACGCTGCAGAAAAATCGTCGGGATCGGGTGCTTTGTCGGAATGAATCAAAAGGACCGCTTGATAAATTTCAGGTCCATCTAGGATTTTTATCAATGATTCATTCATAGTCTCAGAGATACGATTTTGTAGAAGTTCTTGTACCAAATTGAAATCCTCATTGCCATTGGTCTCGAAAAGCTTCTGATAGTAACTTGAAAATGCACTCGCTCTCTGTGATTCTTCAAAACAGGAGTTTCCATCTTCATCTTCAACTACCGAGAGGTTGTTTATTGCTTTTCTTCTGCGTACCGTAGCATGGAAAAAAACTCGTATTTGGGTCCCCTCCTTGAAGCCATTGAACCCTGATCCTCTGCCTCCAATACATTTCATCTTCTCTGTAAAAAGACTCAAGTGATTGAGTAACGTTAGAAATATCTTCTTCATCAGGCTTGTCTGAAGAAAGAGCTTTGTGTAGAAGCATTTGGCCTTTCTGATTTCCACTGAGTTATTTTTCTTCTTTTTCTGGGCCCATTGGATAATATGGCTTATGCACCTGTCCAATTTTCTATTTACTGATTCTGGTTCAGAGACTTTCCAGAGTTTTTCAATCAGCTTTCTGAACTCTTCTTTATCGCAAAGAGATCGATCGAATCGAATCGAAAGGCTCCTCTTCTTCTTTTTTTCTTCCGACCAAATAGAGTAAGTAATGGACAGTGGTCCGATCCTTCAAAACGCAGGTATTCGCTGCGTCCTGAAGGGTAGGCTTCAATCCAAGCTGCGTTGGCTAGCATTCGATAAAGGCAAGCCCTAACAAAATGGGTATTTCTATATCCTCTCCATGGGATTCCAGTGAATTTGAGCTCCCACAGTCCGACTTGGAGCATGAAATTGCGAAACCGCATGAAAGACCCCTCATTTTTCTTTGGGCCTCCTCTCTTTTCCGAATTAGAAGCGATTTCATTTAGGTCTCCTGTGATTAGCTAGCAGTCGTCTCTTGTGCTTCCAAATGCTGCAATTGAATCCCAGAAGGCTTGGCGCTTTGTAGTCTTAGGAGGGCCATAAATGAATGTTATGAAGCTCTCTTTACCTTTGTTGATAATCTTAGTATCGATAAAATTTAGCGACAAAGAAAGGACTTGAACAGTAACATTATTATTCCAAAGTAGGGCCAGACCACCTCTGCGTCCATTGGGAGGGACAGTAAAATAGTTTTCCAATTCAGTGCCCGTGAATTCCTTGAGCACTACGTCGTCCTGGTTTTGAGTTTCCATGAGGAAAAACATATCTGGGCTAAAACTGAGTCTTAGCGTCTTGAGTCTAGGAATTATTAGGTCTCCCCCCACACCTTGGCAGTTCCAGCTCACCAGGGTTAAGGAAGATTGGTGTGTGGGAACCGAAAATCCACCCGAGACTTTTCGGTTGCTATAGAGGAATCACGGGCTGAGAAACCCCCATCTCGAGGTTGAGATGTAAGCCGACTAGGGCATGCTCCATTTACAGTAGATTTCTTCTTTGAAGGATTATTTTGTCTCAAGGCGTTTTGCTTCCGAGAGTTGGCACCTTGTAAAGGACACTGGGCAACTCTCTTTTTGCTAGAGTTCGTCGTAGAGGCTTTGGTGTGGTCCTTTGAGTTTTCTTTTCTTGGCCTACTCCTTTTGGGAGGTGGGAGAGTAATCTGGACTGTCTCAATATCTAGAACATGTTGTGTATCCAACCGCATATTAGCGGGAATGCGGTTTATCTCCTGGTTGGTGTCCAGGCTTGGAGCAGCTTGTTCACCATTTTCTCTAGTGTGATTCAAAGTCTGGGAGTAGTTTTGGTTTGTTTCTATAACATACTGGACCTGAATTTCTTGCAATTGTCCTGAATCAGCACTTATACCCTCTCCTAACCGCATCAGAGCTGGCATTCTTTGTTGAGATCGTTCTAGAGGAGGTCTCCTTGAATGTTGAGAAAATGCTTCTTCTGGAATGGTAGAGAGACCTATTGGGGAGATAGGTTCTCTTCGAGGTCTTGGTGAGGGGGTATGGGATGTTCTCTGAAGAGCTGGGCTAAGATGGACTTCACTTTCAGAGAAACCCAACTCTCTGGGTTGGATTCTGCTTGGGGTTGCAGAGTGAGAGTTGTGAGCTGAGATATGAAAGACCGGTCTATAGTAAGAACCCCGGGGTCTAGTAATCTTTCTCGAAGCTCTGGAGAAGTTCCTGCCTACATCTCTGTTATGACCTCCATTGAGGTCTTCCCTGAAAGATGAGGAGGGATGAGAGTCTGAGGTCCTCCTGTCATTAAAACGCCTTTTATCCACTTCCATACGGTTTAAAACTCTTCTTTGGTTAATGCCAAGTCTACTCAGATCTCTTGCTTTGACATTGGTTAGGTGACAATCCCTTTCGTCGTGAGACATGGAATAACATGAAAAACATTGTTTTTCTAACTTCTCATACTCTAACTCCACAGTTGTAACTTGTTCATTTGGAATTTGGATCTCCATGTTCATAAGAAGAGGTTCCAAGCCATTTAGTTGGACTCGAACTTTGTCTTGACCATAATCCCGGTCTTCAATGGCTCCAAGATCTTTCCCAATCGTTTCCATAGCTAGGTGTGATGAGTAGTGGCGGGGGATTCCACAGACCTTTATCCAAAAGGTAATTTGAGAGGGGAACAGAGGTGAGACAATAGGTTCCCATCTCTGAATGACCAACATCTACTTCTTGAAATGGTACGGCCCTCGTCTTAGAACAGATAAGAGTGCTTCTTCCGACTCGAACTTAAACTGGAAGGTTTCAGGGCCGAGTTCCCTACCTATGACTCTGCTATCCAAGTTCCATAACGTCGGGAGGTAGTCAATAATTGGTCTAGGGTGCTGGATGATAGGGTTTGTCACTCTTCCCACAATGGAGAGAATATTCTCCTGGATGAGAACTGAGTTGTCTTCTTGGGGGATACGGAGAGGAGAGCGTCTTCTTGGTCTGGGGAAGGATGGGACCCCTTTCCCTTTCTCCTCTCTTGAAAATCTGTGAGACATGATGTTAATTCTTGTTACGGCGGCTCCAATGCAGAGTAAATTCGGCGTTAAGTAGCCACCAGGGAGAAAGATCTGAAAGTGTGTGAGGCTCTATGACAGAGTAACAAAACAAGGGAGAAAGCTCTATAAAAGAGTAATTGCAGTAAGCTCTATTACAGAGTATGAGTTAACCAGCAAACCAGGAGGAGATTGCAGAAAGCTTGATTGTAGCTTGTATTAAAGAAGATTCCGAGAGGAGATCTGAGCAGGGAGACACCAAATCTACTTCCAAAAGGTAACGATTCAAAGAGGGTGCCAACTCCATGCTTAACGAGAACGTGCCGGTCCAGACATGAGCGTTTGGCTCCGCAAGCCATACGCCGGAGCTCCGGTAACTATCTCTGTTTTCTTATTTGGAAAAAGAAAGTTTGGTAAGGTGGGAAGGTAAAAAGGTAAGTTTGAAAAGTTTACCAAAACGAGTAAAATTCCATTGGATAATACTGTGTCAGTCGCAAGCCCACCGGATAATAACTTCTCTCGAACTATATGTCTGAGAGAGTTTTTTTTAGTCGGACCGTTTAGGTAGATGCATTCTCATTTTACAATGTTATCTATATTCGAACGAAGACTCTGACTTAAAACAACAAAAAGTGTCGCCGAGTGAAATGGGCCAACATTTAGAGTTTAGACACCCCATGGCCATGGACAATTTCACGAGCGTCAACGATATTTTAGAATTATAGTGCTTATTCTGTATAAGAGTTTCAATTTTATCTCTATTACATAAACTTAATAATTAATGAGATATGGTTCTAAGGAATCAAATCGAACATTTTATTATTTCTTTAGTGACTGTGATTTTTTTATAAAAATACTGGTAAATGTTTTTAAACAATACTTATAGTAAAAAGGAGAAAAGGAAAGAAAATTACTTATTGTGTTGACCAAAAAAAAGTTCTTATATATACTAAATTAATCTTTTCATATATCCATCATACTGGAAAATACGGATTTAATCGGTGGTAAATGGTAGTCACGTTTTACAATATCAAAATCTTGTTCTCATAAAAATTGCGTAGAATTAATATATATATACTCCCTCCCTTTGTTTATAAGTGATGTTTTAGGAGTTATTTTTTGTTTACAAATAAGTAATGTTTTCACTTTCCAATGCACCATTAATTGATTTTTTTGTGTTTTTGACTTTTTAAATTATGCAGATTGAATTTTTATTGGTTGAAATGTCTTGAATAAATAAAAAGTATTGTTTTACTTCAAAAAACAAGGTAAATTTAATGATTTCTTAATATGACTGTAGAAGCCTAAAACATAACTTATAAACAAACGGAGGGAGTATAGTCCTAGGTTGCATGGAAACTCCGTCCGAGGTGCGTTTTCCGTTTCTGAAACCGAAACTCTTGGAAACTCCATGGAAACACGTTTCTTAGGAAAAAAATATTTGGAAACACGTTTCCTAGAAATTTTTAATTTGGAAACTCAAACGGAAACTCCTTTCCTAGAAATCTTAATTTGGAAACATATTGGAAACATTCGATTCTTTATGAAAATGCGACGAAAACTTGTTATTTCAATATAATGATTAAATAGTTTGGAAATTATAAATATATTCATAAATTCAATAGGTTAAAATAAAAAAATTGTGAAAAATTGCGTTTGTAGTTGAAAAACAACAAAATTATCATAATTTTTAACTTTGTTAAGCTATGTAATATTTACGTACACTACAAGAAAACAGTCTCATTTGCGACGATTTTTGCGAGGGAAAAAAACGTCGCAAATTTGCGACCAACTTGCGACGATTTTGCATCGTCCCTAAGACAGTGGTCGCAATTTTACGATGCAAAATCGTCGCAAATTGGTCATGGTTGCGACGATTTTGCGACAACATAACTCTTTCGATGCAAAGTTGTCACAACAATTTGTGACGTTTTTGTGACGTTAGATATTTTATTATTTGCCACAATTTTGCGTCTATTTTGCAACGAATTTTACGTTGAACACGATTTTGCGAAAACACTATATTGAACACGATTTTGTAGTTCTCACCTGTCTGGGGGTGGAAAAGTATAGTTGCAAAATAGTCGCAATATAGATGCACAAACGTAGCAAAGTCGATGCAAAATCTAACTCATTTCTATAAATACAACGACCAGATGATGAACAAATAAATTAAAATAACAAACAACAAATCATCATTATCCGAAAAACACACAACTTTTTCAAACATTTGGTAATAAATTATGTCGTCTAAGCATCATGAGGTTTACACGATTAGAGGATGGATGTACAATCGCACAAATCTAGAAACAGGCGAAGTGACGTCAGAGTTTAGAGACGGGCTGAACCAGTTTTTAACCCAGGCGCAAAACAACCAAAGAGCCGTGATGGGAACGTCCAAAGAGACCGGCGACGTGATAATTAACTGTCCCTGTAAGAAATGCAAAAACTTTACCGCACATGATACGCATACTGTTTGGAAACATTTATTTTCGAAGGGGTTTTTACCCAACTACTATGTCTGGTTTTCGCATGAGGAGGATTTTGTTGTGAATGTTCCGTGTAGTTCAAACAGAAGTAATTTTCTTGCAAATGTAGAAGGTGGTAGTAATCATGAGGATAATAATAATTATCAGTACCTTCATGATACTTTGAATGCATCTGCATATGGAATTGTAGGTGGTAGTAATTATGAGGATAATAATTACCAGTATGGTCATGATAATTTTAATTCATATGGAAATGCATATGGAAACACTGATGGGAATAGGTTCAATGACATGGTTAATGATGCATTTCGAGAAATTACTGCTTCATTTAGTGATAATACTTTTGAAGAACCAAACCCGAGTGCAAAAATTTTTTATGATATGTTAGATGCTGCTAACGAACCTATCTAAGAAGGATGTAGAGAAGGACTATCAAAATTATCGCTAGCATCTAGGATGATGACAATTAAAAGCGAAGAAAACCTAACTGAAAATTGCATGGATAAATGGGCTGGATTGCTTAAAGAGTATTTGCCAAAGGGTAATAACTCTGCAGATAGTTACTATGAGATAAAAAAAATTGGTAGCAAGTCTTGGATTACCGTCTGAGATGAATGATGTCTGCACTGATAACTGTATGATTTTTTGGAAAGCTGATGGTCAGTTGCAGGAATGTTTTTTTTTGCTCCCATCCAAGATATAAGAAGACTAGTAGTCGTACAAAAGTTCTGTTCAAGCGTATGTGGTATCTTCAAATAACAGATAGGTTGAAACGATTATACCAATCTGAGCAAATAGCCGGAGCAATGAGATGGCACGCAGAACATGAGAGTGGGGAATGGGTGGTTAGCCATCCATCAGATGCAAAGGCGTGGAAACACTTTCACACGGTATATCCGGAATTTGCTGTTGAACATAGAAATGTTTATTTGGGTCTTTGCACTGATGGGTTTAGTCCTTTTGGTTTGTCTGGTCGGAAATATTCGTTGTGGCCAGTCATAGTGACGCCATATAATCTTCCACCGGAAATGTGTATGCATCGAGAATTTTTATTCCTCAGCATTTTGGTTCCAGGGCCTAATCATCCCAAAAGATCACTTGATATTTTCTTACAGCCTCTTATTCAGGAACTAAAGGAATTGTGGCATGTTGGTGTACGCACATATGATTTGTCAACCCGACATAACTTCAACATGAAAGCTGTTCTTATGTGGACGATAAATGACTTTCCAGCTTATGGCATGCTATCTGGATGGACAATTCACGGGAAGTTATCATGTCCATAGTGTTTAGAGCAAACTTAATCATATCAGTGGTCAGCTGGAAGGAAACCTTGCTGGTTCGACTGCCATCGTCGTTTTCTTCCAAGGGGACATCCTTATAGAAAGAGTAAGACGTTTTTCCGAAAGAGAGTTGTTAAATCATCGCCAGTGGTTTACCTCTCAGGTGAGCAGTTGGAAGAACAAATGGATGGTTACTATGCTGAAGAAACTGTTAAAGTTGCGGGTAATTGGCAAAGTCATCCTGCAAATATGCTTGTTTGGTACGGGGTGTACCATAACTGGCATAAAAAAGTATATTTTGGGAGTTGCCTTACTAGAAGGATCATCTCTTGAGGCACAACTTGGATGTTATGCATGTGGAGAAAATAAATTTGGAAAATATTATACACACATTGTTGAATGTTGAATGTTGCAGGTAGAACAAAAGACAATCGGAAGTCACGCCTAGATCTCGCAGCTCTATTAATAAGGCCGGAGTTACATATAATAAACGATAATCTGCTGCCGATACCAAGTTTCTGACTATCACCTGAGGCAAAGAATGCTTTGATCAACTGGGTTAAGGAGTGGGTGATGTTTCCAGATGGGTACGTATCAACATTTTCAAGGTGTGTTGAGCATGGGGAAAATTTTCTGGGATGAAGAGCCACGATTGTCATGAGTTTATGCAGCGATTACTGCCTTTTTGTCTACAAGAGCTTTTACCGCAAGATGTGCACGAGTCCATTGCATGTTTTTTCTTAATTTATTTCCCATCCAAGTTTATTCATATTTATCTTCGTTTTCATATCAGGTATTAGAGCATTTTTCAGGGACTTATGTGCTAGAACGTTAATGGCGGGCGAAATTCTGAAGTTGAATTCACATATTCCCATCACGGTTTGCAATTTAGAGAAGATCTTTCCACCTTCTTTTTTTGATGTGATGGAAAATCTGGTTGTCCACTTACCTCGTGAGTTAGATTTGGGCGGCCCAGTCCAATTCCGATGAATGTACCCAATTGAAATATTCTTCAAACATTTGAAGATGAAGGCAAAAAATCTCGCCAAGGTTGAGGGATCAATCATTGCTGGAAGTTTGACAGAGGAGACATCAAACTTTTCTACCTAATACTTTAGCCAAACCGTGAAGACAAAGAAAACACGACGTGCCCGGTACGACGATGGTGGGGTTGGGCGAACATATCCGTTGGAGGGAGTACCTGATGTTTTCTCAGATGTAGGTTGGATGGGTGGAAAAGTAACGGAAACAACGTGGTGTGATTTCAAACATATGGAAGCTGCTCACACATATATATTGCTAAACTGTAACTACTTCCAACCATATGAGAGGTATATACTAAACTATCTACCTTTGTTGATATTTATTATTTAATCCTATAATATTTTGCCAATAACGGGTTTACAAAATGTTAGAAGGCCAAATACGAGAAGTGTATCCTCATCTAAATGATTTTGAAGTTCAATCTACCATAGAACGTGATTTTGCTGGATGGATGAGACATATGGTAAATTTAATATACTGCATGAGTTAGATTAATTAAATATATTTATATATTAATTATTTCAATTGATTGAATAGGTGACAGTGAAATCTCGACAATCATGGTTTTTATGGGTACACGAGTTTGTTTTGGGACCCATCGCAACCATAAGAACGAGCAAGATGTATTCTACACGGGGTTTTATTTTCCATACATTTGCACCCGGTCAAAATAAAACCACTGCAAATTATGGTGTTCATATCCCGCGTGATACTAATTTTTATGGTATTTTGAAAGAAATCATTGAGATCAAGTATGCCGGAGCGTTGAACTTAAAAACAATCTTATTCTGTTGTGATTGGTTTGATCCATCGAGCCGCGAAGTCAGAACCAACAAATTTGGAGTTGTAGATGTAAAAGGAAATAGGAATTACGAAAATAAGTTTGAGCCATTTGTTTTAGCCTCCCAAGCAGAGCAAGTAGTATTTATTTCCTACCCTTGTACTCGAGCACGACGAGATCAAGATTGGCTATCCATTATAAAAGTTAACCCTAGAGGTCGTATTGTTGGAGGTTTAGCACCTGATGGTGATGAAGATCAACCTCCGGTGCAACCTTCGAGAACCAAAGAAGTTTCGATCCCTACAGATGTAAGCAACATTGTGACAAGAAATACTCCGCTAAATAGCGGGTTTTATGATGTCATATTCGAGGATTTAGATGGAAGCGGAGGGGAGTTTGATGAAGACGAGGACGAGGAAGAGGACGAGGACGAAGACAAAGAAGGCGACGAAGATGAAGACGATTCTGGTTTTGGAGGATATCCTTATGTTCCGATTTTAATGAATAAGATTACTAAATTGTTGTTTGTATGTAAGTTTTTTTTCCGAGGTTTGGGTATTTTGCGACGGTTTTGTAACGTTTTCGTCGCAATTCCGTCGCAAAAAGATAGATTTTGCGATGATTTTGCGACAAAAACGATGCAAAACCGTTGCAAAATACCCAAACATCAAACCCCAAACCCTATACCCTAATTAACATAATATAATTAACTAGTTATCATCTAACATCCAATGAACGATTCACGCTTCGTAAGAGTTTCGAATAATAATTGTTTTCTACACATCGACAACCATAACTATATAACATATATTTTTATGAATTTTGAAATTATTTCAGTGTAATGTGTATTTGTGGTTTCTACACGCATCAATGTAATGTGTATATTGTTTGCATTAATTTTGCGACGTTTGGGGTGGTGAAAACCGCGAAAGAAATAAACGTGTCGAGGTAATAAATTTTTTTAGAGTTCCCACGGAATTGCAACGTTTTTTGGCGGTAAAACACTAATTTTACGACGAAATTACGACGGTTTTAGGCGGTAAACCTTGAATTATGTGACGTAATTGCGACGTTTTATGGCGGTAAAACAAAAATTGTGCGACGGAATTACGACGGTTTTAGGCGGTAAAACTCCAAATTTTGCAACGAAATTGCGACGGAATTGTGACGCCTAATATCCCTATATAAGCCGCTCTCCTTCTCCCCTCCAGTACGCACCAAACCCATTATCTATTCTCTCTTTGATAATAATTTCTCTCCTTTACCCCAAAAAACCGATTTTTTTTTACATTTTTCGATGGCGGAAAATTCATCTTTTTAAAATATTTGAACATGATATTTTCTTAATCAAAATTACAGGTTTACGAAAAACAAGGTCGGTAAAGATATTAGGAAAATCATGGCGCATGATTTTAAGGAGTTACACACGAGTTGGAAGTATGTTACAACAGAGACACGAGATCGGTGGTACAAACAATTTTCTAGCAAAAATATTATTAGGATCCTGCAATCAACGATATGATCCGGGCTGAATTTGAAGAGAAAGCGAAGCAACGTCTTGGAAACATGATAGGACGGTGGAAAGAGAAGTGGTTAGAAAATGCGGATCCGGCGGTATGTAAGCCACCATACTTTGATAGTACTATTTGGGAGGGACTTGTCGTGTTTTGGGAGTTGGAGACTTCGAAAGAAAAATCGGGTAAATGTTCGAAGGCTCGATTGACGCCGGTTTGCGATGGCAAGCCGGCTAAGCATTGCGCGGGACAAATTTCTTATGCTGAGCATGCTCGCCAAATTCTAAGTTAATTATCAGTATTATTATTAATAATATGAAAATTTATTTATATTTTAATTTCAAAAATACAAAGAATTAATATAATTTATTATAAATAGTCGGAGGCATCAGGAAGTTCCGCTACCATGCCAGATGTTTGGAAGAGGACCCACCGCAACAAAGACGGGATTTGGGTTGATGAACGAATCCACAAGCTCCACGATGATGTGGTGGCCGGAGTCGACCTTCTCTCTTCCCAACCTACTCCAAATGGTCAACCAACTCAAATGACACCGTTGCAGATTAACCGTGTCGCATTAGATGTAAATTAAATTACTTATTAATTTTATAATAATTTTTCAAGATTTATTATATGATTAATATTTAATTTATACTCTTAAATTTGTATATTTATTTTGAAGTTGGCTCCAAAAGGCCGTAAGGGAAAGATGACGTTTACAGGATCTATCCCGATGGATGACCAGGGACTACCGTATTGTCCCGTCTCGAGATATGGTACGGATCCTAATGTCACTCAGGACCTCCGACAAACGAAGAAACACCTAGGCAAGGCGGTAAAGAAGATCGGAAGATTACAGACGTACTTAGAGTCAAACTCGTTAGCTTACGATACTATGTTCGCGGAGTTGGCGAAGACAAACCCGATTATTGCCGATGTAATGCAAACAAAGAAAGATTTAGAAGCCCAACGAGCAAGACAAGAAGAAGAAGAAGAAGAAGTCGACGACGACGAAACCCAAGCTCCGATCGAAGAACAAATCAATTTTAATGCGTAGTGACGTTTTTGCGGTTTTCGGTTTTTAATATTTTTGGTTTTTGGTTTGTTTTTCTTTTTAATTTTCGTTTTTTTTAATGTAAAATATGAAATTTTAATTTAAAAAAAAAAAAAAATCAGAAATAAATCGTCGCAAAATCGATGCAAACCCGCGTACCAATTTCGTCGAAATAATTTTCGTCGTAAAAACGACGCAAAGAAAACGTCGCAAAATTGATGCAAACTTCTGTAGCCATTTTGTCGCAAATTCGATGCAAAGTCTCTTGTTGCAATTCCGATGCAATTTTGACGATGCTACTTCGTTGCAAAAACGTCGCAATCTTGCGTTGAAAGAAACGTCGCAAATTTGGTCGATGCAATTGCGTCGCTAAGATCGCTACGAGTTTGCGACGATTTGTCTTTTACAACGAAAGTGCGACGATTTTTGGTTTGCGACGAACCAGCCGCGACGGAATGAAATTAGTCGCAAATTTGTTGCAAAATCCCATTTGCGACGTTTTTGCAACGAAATTCGCCCTCGCAAATGGGACTGTTTTCTTGTAGCGAGATATATTATTAGTGTTATTCAAATTCTTTTTAAATATTGTTTTGATATTGTTGTTTCAATAATTGATATATATGCGTTTCCAAAACGTATCCGTTTTCTAATTAAAAAAAAAAAATCGTTTCCACTTTTCTAAACGTTTCGTTTTTACGTACCTGTTTCCGTTTCCAGACAACATAGATATAGTCTAAAGAATAAGATGGTCATATATTTGGTTACTTATGAAATCGTATTATAATTACTTTCAAAAGTGAACTAATGATCCCTTAATATCACATTCATGCATTAAAACAAAAAGGGAATTCATGCATTAAAACAAAAAGGGAGAGATGGTAAAAATTTGAAATGAAACGGACGAATAAAATAAAGCTGAAACAAAAATAAATAAGCAAGAAACAAGAGAAAAAGGTAAGAGACAATAAATGAAGAATGCTAATATTGGGCAGATCAATAACTCAACCACTCCTCTGACTAACTTTTATAGTCACTCCTTTTCTCCTTTTTGATTCCTTTTTCCATTTCTCAAAATTTACGTTTTTATTTTTATCGATTCTTATAATTTATTTTGTGATTCATAGTCTTTGTACTTTTCCTACTTTTTATTTCTCTTTCACCGATCTTACGCGGTTCCTTCAATTTATTTTCATTATTTTATGTTTTTAGGGACCAGAGAGCTGAAACAACAATTTGTTTGGGTAATAGCTAGTCATATACTTTGTGGAAATCAATTATAGTGTTGGCGATTGTATATTTTGAAAGACTATTAGAAATTTGTGACTCTAAACTGGTCAAAGTTACAGAAGAACTACTGGTGGTTGTAGTCAAATACAAAATTTTGATAGATATGATACTCGTCTATCTTCTGTTGCAGTTGTTTGGTTAAATATGGTGTAATTAACATCTGTATTCTACACTTGATTTCAAATTTTGTTCATGTTCAATTGTTTTTATTTTATCCACATCTATCGTAATGTTATAACCTATACAACAATTAAACATATAATTGGTTATAAAGCATAGAGATGTACATTTAAACATATAATCTGTAAGACAAACAAGTTTATTCAAAAAGAACAAAAAAATACTGTGAATTGGTTGACCATCTGCATAATGTATGCATAAGACATTTTTGTTCTTTTGCAAGATTTCACCTGCATAATTTTATCTCTCTTAAGTGAAATGTCACACGAAAGAAACTACCATGTATATTACTCAAAAGTAAATTAGTTATTATACAAAAAAATGCATCATTGATCAGTGTTTGATCCGCATTAACAACATAGATTAAGTATATTTTGTCGTTATAAATACAACTTGTTGTGCCGACACCATTTACGAAAAAACGATATATATTTGAAATCAATTGTTGACAAAAATATAAATCTTGAGAAAATAGAGAAATACTTAGGTACACTACCTAGGTGTATCTTTGGGTCCACACCCCTCCCATCACCAATCATTTATCCACATATTAACTAAAAAAACTAGAGTTAAAATATATATATATATATTAGGTTTGAGTTAATTAATCCCAAATTAGGGTATAGTTTTGGAGTTTAAGGTTTAGGGTTTGGGGTTTATAATTTATTTTGGGTTAACTATTCCCAAATTAGGGTATAGTTTAGGAGTTTAGGGTTTAGGGTTTATAATTTATTTTGGGTTAACTAATCCCAAATTAGGGTATAGTTTTGGAGTTTAGGGTTTAGGGTTTAGGGTTTGGGGTTTATAATTTATTTTGGGTTAACTATTCCCAAATTAGGGTATAGTTTTGGAGTTTAAAGTTTAGGGTTTGGGGTTTATAATTTATTTTGGATTAACTATTCCCAAATTATGGTATAGTTTTGGAGTTTAGGGTTTAGGGTTTGGGGTTTATAGTTTATTTTGGGTTAACTATTCCCAAATTAGGGTATAGTTTTGAAGTTTAGGGTTTAGGGTTTATAATTTATTTTTGGTTAATTATTTCCAAATTAGGGTATAGTTTGGGGTTTAGGGTTTAAACTCCAAAACAATACCCTAATTTGAGACTAGACTTTTGGGGTTTAAACCCCAAACCCAAACCCGAAACCCGGAGCTATACCCTAATTGGGGAACAGTTAACCTAAAATAAATTATAAACCCCAAACCCTAAACCCTAAACTCCAAAACTATACCCTAATTTGGGAATAGTTAACCCAAAATAAATTATAAACCCCAAACCCTAAACCCTAAATTCCAAAACTATATCCTAATTTGGGATTAGTTAACCCAAAATAAATTATAAACCCCAAACCCTTAACCCTAAACTCCAAAACTATACCCTAATTTGGGATTAGTTAACCCAAACCTAATATATATATTTATTTATTTTTTAACTCTAATTTTTTTAGATAATAGGTGGATAAATGATTGGTGATGGGGAGGGGGGTGAACCCATAGATACACCCTAGGGGTGTATCTAAGTATTTCTCGAGAAAATATAGGAATGAAGGAAATATAAAAAAAAAAAAAAAAAAAATTGTATCACTGATCAATTTTTTGATCCGCACTAATGGCATATGTTCTGTATATTTTGCCGTTATATACCGTTTGTTGCACATTACCATGACGATATATATTGGGAATAAATCGTTAAATTATAAACTTGAAAGTCCACTTTTGTTTTCTTTCTTTGTTGACATCAACCAATTTTTCATTTCTAATTACTAACATTACGTAAGTAATACATAAAGAACGTTGGAAATAGGCTCAATATAGAATGAAGAAAAGAGATGTGAACTTAGATTTTATTTTTGCTTAAACAAGTAATAACATAGTAAATGAGAATCCAGTGATATGTCTCAAAAAGTAATTCTCCAATATTGTTTTTACTGCGAGAAATCTCGAAACTTGAAAGCCCATGTACATACATACATACACATGTATCGTTAGATAGAGCGTGTGGGACCAAAGACACCCATGTTTCTTGTCTTGTATAGCTTTGGACTCTCCACTACTTAATTTCTTCATAATAAAACTCTTTTATATATTTCTTCATTCTCTCAATTCTATCATCACCACTCACTTATCTTCTTCTCCATCTCTCTCTCTCTCTCTGCTTCTCCCTTGATCTTAGGCGGTCTTGTGGGGGACGAACACAAAAAGATAGAGAGAGAGAGAGATTTACAAGATTATTACAAACCCTAGAATATGTTCTTGATGATAATCAAGGATTCTTGCATATGGAAGGGGCTTTTTCTTTTGAGGGGACTGTTGTCTGGCTCGAGGACTCTTGGCTCTTAGGATTTCAGATCTGATTAGGGTTTTAGCGTCGTCGGACCAGGCTTCATTCCCCCCAATTGTTGCTCTCTGATTACTCACTCCAAAGTTTTTTGTTGTGTGTTTGAATTTAGGGTTTCAGATCTTGGGATTGATTCCGTTTGATCTTTACCTTGTTTCATTGATTCAGTTTTTGTATATGATTGTTTGCATATAAAATTGATTTTTTTTAAAGAAGAAAAATGGGTTTTTTTGGGGACCGGTAGAAAAAAAAAGTTCAGGTATTTGCAGATTGGTGTAATGATGAAAGAATCTGACTTTCTTTCTTCTCTTGGAATCTGAAAAGTTTCATCATTACAACCTTTTTACGCATATATGTTTATATTTTCTACACTCATATGATTTTGCTATGATTGTTTTTCTTGTCTGGAAGAATTAAGTTGTAAGATTTGATTTTCATGGTCAAGAATGATGATAAATTGATGATGATAGTTTAGTTTCAGATCTGTCTGTTTTTAAATTCTTAAGTCTAAGGACAGAGTTGCTTTTGCATGGGAAGATCAAGAGCTTGAATTTGGATCTCTCTTTATTTTGTTCTAAATTACTCGCATTGTAAAATGTAATCAAGTATCATTCAAATGCAACACCATGATATCCAAGTTTAGTCTAGGATTAATGTTAATCAGTATGATCTCTTGTTAAATTAATTGCTTATATACAATCCTCTTCTGAATACTAGATAATCTGCTCGTGGAGAGTTTTTTCTTTTTAGTAAAAATCTTTTCGCTTGTGTAATGTAAAACTTTCTTGTAATCTTATCCTCATAGTGTACGATGAGTCAGAATCCAGGTATTTCAACAAAGTCTACCACAATGGAGAGACGAACGAAATAAGTTGTATATGTCTAAGAGTTTCACAGTTTGTTTTTCTGTGTTGAATTTATATTTTGTTTTTTACTTTCTCGTTTTGTAAATTTTCGAAATACTACTTTACTAATTAAATCGAGGGAAGAAAACATAATCTGTACAAGATAATACTTGAAGTAGAAAAGAGATTAATTAGTGTTGAGAAATGGAGAGCGTTTTTAAAAAAACGATTGATAGATAAATACATATCTCCTTTAAAAAAATTGTGGAGAAAATGTAATAAAAAGTGATGCTATTTTGGTTGTCCTAAAGTTTTTTCCATGGCTCGTCGGATTTATTTTCTGTTTACTATGTACTTTTAACTCAAAAAGACTTTGACCACATTTGTTTCCTCTCTCCGGGTTTCAGTGTCTTCCTGCTAAACCTACGGGCTAAGATTTTTATGTCCATTTTAAAAAAAATTCTCAGCTGTATAATGACAATCGTTTATGTATAGTGAAACTGTCACTTGTCATCTTTTTTTTTCATTAATAATAAAATAATGCATTATCATTAATGTTTATTAAGTTTGATAAAACTTATGTAAATCTTTGATTTTCAACTATTTTTTGGATTCTCATCTTTTTATTCCTCAGAGGCGTAAGTAGTGCACAATCTACCAAGCTTTCTATCTAAATTCTTTACCTATCTTTTAACTTTTTCAGTTGACATTTTAAAGGACAATTATTTAGATGATTTAAGGATTTTATTCAGGCATATATAGGCCCATTGTGTTGTACATAAGGCCCATTACCATTTCTATACAATTTATTTGCCAATACATAGTTCATTATGAGTTATGAACTTAAAAAAAAAAGGTATACACATACGGATAGAGTATTGGGACAATTTGTGTAATAACCACAAAAAAAATTATAACCCACAAACTAACAAAAATGGCCTTATGTGGCAACATCTTAACCCTTTAAATTAGGGATTTTGGTTAGTTAGTGGATTATAATATTTTTTGTGGTTATTTAACAAATAAACCCTATAATGTTTGGCCCAATATAATTTTTTTTTGAAATTACATTTTTTTTTGAAAAAAAAAATTATTAGGAAATGTAATATTTTTGATTGGTAATATTTGTATTAAGTAGAAAATGTAAACTGGGAAATATGTAAAATTAAATTATGAAATATGAGCCGACAAAATTTTTTTTAATGAAACATGTATAACCGTAAATTGACATATGTTTGAATTAATAATTACTCTACAAATGATGATGACTAAACATAAACTGCAAATCTTTCGTATATGTGAAATCCAAAAACTGGTAATGCCGTAGTGGTATACTTGTATGAATGAGAAAAACCTACAGTTTTTTTAAGAACAATCTAATTCCACTTTTAGCAAATCTTCCATTAGAGTTTATATTTTTGGGTTTTGTTTTCCTAATAAAGACATCAAATAAATGATTTTTTTTAACCAATTACATGGGTAACAAAATCTAAGTCGTTTTTATTGAAACATGATAAAAAAAAATTAAAATCAACAAGCAAATCTCGTTTTATTGAATAAGTCAACTCTACCTGTCAGGTATTTATAAGCATAACTATATAGGGTGGAGGTACGATTAAACACACTTTCAAACAGCAGGTATCTATAAGCCTAAATAAAGAAGTATGAGAATGAATAAGTACATATTAAAAAAAGAGGTATAAATTTTCTCAGTTACCCAGAATACATGTAGAAATAAACCGAAACGCCATGTTTTTAGCATTCGCACAAATCAAGTAGTTGTTGGAAAGGAAAGTTTAAATGAAAAATAACGATAAAATAGATTAGTATAATAGCATAGTCCAAGGTCGATATTACCCATCACACAGTCCCACAAAGTTGACCTTTATTGAATTATCGTTGTCTCATTTTTCACACAAAGTGAGTATAGTTATCATTATTGTTAGAGTGCTTTGCTTTATCTTATCTATCTAGCCGATCAATTTATTTCTTTTCATTGTTTTATTTTATTACAAATTTTAAACGCATCCAATATCCTCTTTTAAAAATAAAATTATCTTCTGGTTCTGGATGCTCATAGAGTGACATATGCATTTTCTTTTTTCTTTTTATGAAATGCACATAAAGTATTTGTTACCATGTCGCTACCACCAACTTGGACGGCATCGTTTTTTATTCAACTCCTCAAGAAATTGAAAGACATTTCTTTTGTATATGTACGAATTCATAGCTTATTATCTTTGGTACCATTGAGCATATAAATATTAGGAGAGAATATTCTTAATTTCTCCATTTTTTTTGTCTGACTTTTGTGGTTTTGGGAACAAATTTAACTCAGTCTCACTTGTTAATTACTGTATGTTTGTTATACACTTATACTTATTCATTTACATCGAAACTCTACAAGACATGTGCTATCTCTACTATTTTTTTCATATGTTTGCCTTAAATATATGACCTCGCAAATATTGTACGTTTGGTTTTAACAATTGCAAAATTTGTTATCTTTAAATGTAATGCACTACATTTTATAAAATAAAATAAAAACATACTCCTCATATAAAAGGCTCCTCAAAAGTACCAATATCTATTTTGAACAAGATGAACTTGAAAATCCATTGAAAAAGTAACACAATACTCTTAGATCACTTTATGCTACAAAATATGAAATCAAAAAGCAAAGGTAGACAAAATCGAACCGGCTGGTTTATGCTAAACCCGTCATTCCAATCGACGGTAGGGTTGATTAATCGAATTATGCTACCGTTAAGTAACAACTACAATAAAGATAGTTTATACGTGGAGATGTCTTCAACCGGCTGCTTCTTGTGCATCAATTTGTCTCCAACTTTGGATGGACTTTTTTATATTCATTTGCATTATGTGTACATGAGCTCATACATATATACAAGCGACGTTTTTATTATAAAAATTGAAAATATACATCACCTCAACATCTTCATCATGTGACGACATTGATTCTGTTTCTTTATAACTAACAATACCTAAGCCGCTTGAATAATAATATTGTCTATGGTAGCAACACGTATTTATACAGTTAACAAAACGAAAATTGTTGACTAATCTTTCAACATTTTGCCAATAATTTTAAAAATGTCTTTTTACGTAAGTTCTTAAACTAATTTGTTAGACTTTAGATTTGATAAGTTAGTCATAAACTAAACCCATTTATTAGATTTAACAAAATAGTAATCACTCCATCCGTTTCAATAGAAATATCAATATCGTTTTGAAATAGTTTTTTGCCAATTGTGGAACAATTTTTCTTATTATTATTCTAAAGTTAATTGTATTTCTTTAGTCACTTTTTTGTTGTTGTTGTCTCAAATTCAAAATCTATTACATCATAGAAGAAAATTAACATAGGAAATACAAAGTTAAACTAATGTCTTTCCACACCGGAAAGAAAGTGAGTACAATCATCTTTAATGACACATTAGCGATACCAAGATGGTCTTATATCGACTAAAAAATAGATAATTAGGTGTTCCCGAATCCACAATAGCAGCCGGACTTCCAAAATCTAATACGATAACAATTCTCTTAATTAAGATAAATCTTCTTCTTTGATTGCCTTTGTCAATTTTTTTTTCGGGTTAGCTTCAGTGAAGTTCCCGTTGAACAATTTTGAACTGCAACACTTAAATCATATAGATAGGCATAATTGACTAGAAACTAAATAAATAAAGCACACACTAAATCTTCTACGAAGCAAGAAACCTCAACGAATCACCCTCGAAACAATTTGAACCCAAACAAGGGATAAGAAATCATAAAAATAAAACGTCAAAAACCATCGCATCGTTTTCTAACCAAAAGCTTCTTACACTCTAAACTCTAAACTCCATGTTCATCATAGAATCTATTAGCTTACCATCCTCTCACGATGCCGACAAAAAACACCGGACATTGGAAAAAAAGTAAACGAAAATCACTTTTTTCTCCTTTTTTCATTGACGGTTAAAATTTTCTCTAGTCAAAATACTAGATGGGTATATTTCGTATTCATGTTAAGTAAGAGACTGGATATTATTTAGTAAAAATTACATTAAAAACTACGTATGGTAAAGTGGATGGTAAAATTAAATTCACGTGCCAAATTTGACAACTGAAAATTTGTTGAATCTGTACACTACAAGAAAACAGGCAGATTCCGTCTGCCAAATCCGACGGCTTTCCGACGAACTACCGACCAAAATCGTTCCGTCGGAAATCCGTCAAATTATTCCGATGGCATTCCGACGGAAATCCACGAGGTCGACATTCCGTTGGAATTCTGTCAGAAAATACCGACAGAATACAGACGGCAATGATCTATCGTCAGTTTCCGATGGCATTGCGACAGATTACCGACGGAATTTGGACTTTCCGATGTCGGCAACATTTGATTGATCGGACGTATTTCCGACGGACAAAATCTGTCGGAATTAAGAACGGATTTCCGACGGCATTCCGACGGTTTCCGATGTCGGCAAAGTTTGAGTGTTGCCATATCGTCTGCGGTGGCCGATGGGATGGGTGGGGTGTTATGTCGGAGGTATTGACGGAATTCCGACGGATTTCTGACGGAAATCCATTCTACATAAGTTTGCAGAATGCTTCATTTCATCATAACAAAATTTCGAGGAAAAAAAAAACTATAAAGATGAGTTCATATTTTTGGGCATGGATGGACGAGCCAATGACGAATGAGGGCTCGGACTTATTAAGGGACGAGTACGCTCAAGGATTATGGGAGTTCATGAATTTACCCAGTAATGTAGAAGCAGCCAAAAAAGGTCAGGATATCAAATGTCCTTGTTCTAATTGCTGGAATAGAATTAGTGTTACCGTTCATAATGTTAGGACTCACTTATATAGATATGGTTTTAGGCCGGGATATAAGATTTGGTATTTACATGGAGAAAGGAATTATGAATATGGTAGTACTAGTAGCAATGAACCTTATTTTCCGGATAGCGTAGGGGAACCTACAGCGGAAGTAGATGTTGGGGTAAGTACGGTTACGATGGTTAACGATGCGTTTAGAGAGAATTTGCAGTCGGGTGGGTATGAGGGTGATAGGGTTGAAGAGCCTAATTTAGAATCTCAAAATTTTTCGATATGTTAGACGCATCAAAGCAACCACTATACAGCGGTTGTAAGGAGGGTCATTCACCATTATCGTCTGCTACTAGGATGATGAACATAAAGACTGATCACAATTTGTCCGAAGAATGTGTTGATGCATTCGCCGAGTTCGTGAAATATATTTTGCCATTAGATAATCTGGCCCCCGGATCATACTACGAGATCCAAAAACTTGTTGCCGGTCTTAGTTTGCCCTACCAGGTTATAGATGTGTGCATCGACAACTGTATGATATACTGGAGAGAGGACGAGAACCGAAAGAAATGTAAATTTTGCCACAAACCCCGGTTCGAGGAGACAAGTGGTAGGGTGAAGATTTCATTCAAACGGATGTGGTATTTACCCTTAACGGAGAGGTTAAAGAGGTTGTATGAATCAGACCGCACAGCAAAGGCTATGAGATGGCATGCAGAGCATAGTCAACATGGAGATATCACGCGTCCTTCTGACGCGGAAGCATGGAAACACTTTCAATCCGTATATCTAGATTTTGCATACGAATGACGGAATGTATACATAGGCTTATTCACTGATGGTTTCAACCCATTTGGAAAGCATGGAAGAAAATATTCTTTGTGGCCGGTCATCGTAACACCTTACAATTTGCCTCCATCTATGTGCATGCGGCGAGAATTCTTGTTTCTCTCAATTATAGTTCTCGGGCCAGATCATCCAAAATGGTCACTCGATATATTCCTCCAACCATTGATCTGTGAGTTGCACATGTTGTGGGAGCATGGTGTCACGACATATGATGTTTCAGTGCAGCAGAATTTCAACATGCGTGCGGTTCTTATGTGGACCATAAGCGATATTCTGGCGTACGGTATGTTATCTGGATGGACAACGCATGGAAGATTGGCGTGTCCTTATTGCCAAGACAATACTTCAGCTTTCCAATTGCAGCACGGCAGGAAGACTTCATGGTTTGATTACCATAGGTGTTCTTTGTCGGCAAATCATCCATATCGTCGGTCTAGAAGACATTTCAAGACGAATGTACAAGTGTTTCATGGTCCACCTCCTGAGATAGATGGTCGCAGCATGTTGGAACAGTTACGTGATTTTGGTGCAGAGCGCACTCCAGAATGTGGGGGTAATGGCCATCACCCCGTCGACGGTTGTGGGGAATATCACAATTGGCACAAGAAAAGTATTTTCTGGGATTTGCCTTACTGGAAAGACCATCTACTTTGGCATAATCTAGACGTCATGCATGTTGAAAAGAATTTCTTCGACAACATCATGAACACTGGAATTCTAGATTCGACTTGCCATTGATTTGTACGAGGCCATCCCTTCATGTTTCGGCTGGTAGATTGCCGATGCCTGCGTACCGGTCAGAAAGAAATTTTTTTTGAATGGTTCAAAATATTTGTAAAATTTCCAGACGGCTACGCATCTAACCTACGTAATTGCGTGGATTCGACGGAAGGGAAGTTTATAGGAATGAAGAGTCATGATTGTCATGTCGTGATGCAGCGTCTTCTTCCATTTGTATTTGCATATCTTCTTCCAGAACCTATCCACCAAGCAATAGGAGGTATATTTCATACTCCCATTAGTTTCTTACTACTATAATATTACTATATATGTACTAACTTGTTTAATTTTCGTTTATAGGAGTTGGTGCATTCTTTCAAGATTTATGTTCAAGAACGCTTACCGTCCCGTAACTTGGAGGCCAATATCCCGGTTCTCCTTTATAATCTTGAGAAGATATTTCCACCGTCTTTTTTTGACGTTATGGAACATCTTCCTATTCACCTCCCACGAGAAGCAGCCTTAGGAGGCCCCGTTCAGTACTGATGGATGTATCCGTTCGAGTGTTACATGTTCCACCTGAAGAAAAAGGTTAAAAATTTGAGCAAGGTTGAAGGATCTATTGTCGCACAAAGCCTAAACAAGGAAGTCTCACACTTTGCCGAATCTTATTTTCCATCGGAAGTTCGTACTAAGGCGAGACGTCCTGCACGACATGATGATAGAGGTGAGAAAACATTCTATGATGTGGTTGTTCCTGAGTTGTTTTCCCAAGTTGGTCGACCAAGTGGAAAACGAAAGAAACGCATACTATCAGCACAAGAGGTCACACATTTGCATACGTATATCCTCAGAAACTGTGACGAAATGTTGGAGTACAAAAGGTATATTAGTTATTAAACTAAATTTATGGAATTATTTGCCTTCATCAACTAACGACTGTTATGTTACAGGATCTACATGTCTCTCGCACGTGATTACCATTATGCTAAGACAGATGCCGAACTTACTGTATTGAAAGATGAAGAATTCCCGGGGTGGTTAAAATGTTATGTAAGTTTAATATAATTACTTACTCTTACTTTTCCATATATGTTTTCACGTTCATATGTTACTTATATCTTACGTATATCATTTTTAGGTTTTCGAAAGTATAGCAAGTGGTCACTCACTCCCGTCATGGTTAGTGGAGGTTGCTCATGGTTTACGCAGCACCGCGACTTCATATCCCAAATTTTGCACTAGGGGATATTCGTTTAGGATCCGTGAGGAAGGACGTCAAAGGTCAACTTCAGACTATGGTATTTTGGCGCAATCCGGTGATACCATGTACTATGGGATTTTAAAAGAAATCTTGGAAATCAAGTATCCAGGAATGTTGAACTTGAGGTGCATTGTGTTTATGTGCGATTGGTATGACCCATCCGATGGTCGAGGGGTTCGAGTTGACCCTCTTGGTGTTATTTCAATAAATTCAAGCCGAAAACTACAGTATTACGATCCATTTATCCTTGCGTCTCAAGCTGACCAGGTATCAATACACTAATATGTATACCTACGTACTTATACTTAAGGTTTCTTGTTCATGTATATTAACAATATCCACTAATTAATAATAGGTTTGCTACATTCCATATCCTCGAGTTGCCTACCGTACAGATCCGTGGATCACAGTAACTCAAATAAACCCGAGAGGCAAAATCTATGGAGTTCCAGAACATGATGCTCTACAACCATCGAGAAGTATACAAATGTCACATGTTGAGGAGATGGATAACATTGACCTTGTCGTTGATGTGACACATGTCGGGGATGATCTAGTGCATTCAGACGAGGAGGAAACACGTGGAAAATTTGACTACGATTCAGACTCCATCCCTAGTGACGGTTCATCCGGAGATTCCGAATAATAATTAGTTGTCAATAAATGCTTGCTTATTCATGTTGTTCTCTCACATTTGTGTGTTCACTATAATATTTTCCCATTCATTATCCCAAATCTTGTATATCATATTATTTAATAGTATATATATAATTATGTTCGATGACAAATTAACGATAAATATTGGTATTACAACTCCAATAAAATCTTACATTTACAGAAACATAAAATTAAAAACACATTATTAAACAGGTACATTACAGACTTGCAAATATTTAATACACAACGGTTATGGTACAAGTACATAATAAACTTCTCATTTTACAATCAAATGTCGGTTTCCACTCCGAACTTACCATTTTTTAGAACCATTTGGTGATGTTCTTTCCCTTTTTTTCTTTTGGGGAGAATCTACAAATCTGTCGCACAATTTGCTTTTGATTGCATCAACATCTAGATTTATGTATGCCTTGTCTGGGCTTTGGGCGAATTCGAAATCATAGTAATGATCTTTTCCTGGAGAATCTACAAATCCGTCACACAATTCACTTTTGATTGCATCAACATCTAAATTTAAGTTTGGCTTTTCAGGGCTTTGGGCGAATTCATAACCATAGTACTCATCCTTACATACGTTTGAAGTACTTGCACCGTAAATATCTGACTTTTCCATCAATTGACATGGTTGGTCGGCTTCGATAACCCGCTTGTGATCAAGACATTGTGGCTGCCTATCATAAATGTGGTGGATGTTTGCCAAGCACTGGCTGTCAGGCACTACTGTCGATGTAGAATCTGCATTATAGATTGGTGAGGACGTATCAAATTCCCACGAGTAAGTGGGAATTTCTTGGGTGAATTCATCGCAAAGAGATTCGGTTTCCCACGAGTATTTTGGAACATGGAAAAAATTAGCCACGGCTTTTATGCTTGAGTCTTCATTAGGAGAGGTAGAAGACATTTTTTGTAATTTGAAGGTGTAGAACATAAAACACTCCATAGGGAGTATTTATATAAGACTTTATATGTCTAAACCGTTGGTATTCCGTCGGTATACCGTCGCCGTTTCTGCCGAAATACCGATGGAATTCAGACAGCACGATGTCGGCAAAGTATGATTGGTCAATGGGTATGGACGGATTTCCGACGGATTCCCGACGTAATTCAGACGGAATCCGATGTCGGGAGAGTTTCAGTGGTTAATATAGTGTCTGCAGTGGCCGATGGGATTGGTGGGGTGATATGTCGGATGTTTTGACATCTGACGGAATACCGACGGAATTCAGACAGCACGATGTCGGCAAAGTATGATTGGTCAGTGGGTATGGACGGATTTCCGACGCACTAAATCCGTAGGAAGTAGTGACGGTTTTCAGACTTGATTCAGACGGAATCTGATGTCGACAAAGTTTGATTGGTCAGCTGTACCGACGGATTTCCAACGGAGCTATGTCGTCAGAATTATGTAACGGATTTTTGACGGTTTGCAGACGGTTTCTGATGTCGGCAACGTTTGAGTGGTTAATAAATCGTCTGCAGTGGCCGAAGGGATTGGTGGGGTCTTATGTCGGAGTGTTTTGACGGTTTACCGACGAAAATTCGACGGATATCCGTTCTACATAAGTTTGCACATTTTGTCATGCCTGCGTAAAAAATTACAACACAAATTCATAACACAGAAAAATTCAATTACGTAATGGCAAACAGAGATTTGTGGAATTACAATATGCAAAACCGAGCCCCCGTCATAACCCTCCTGCCACAAATCTTTTTCCTTCAAGCCCTCCTTACGATAACTTAAATGTTACTTATGCTGAACCGACTATTTCACTCCATCCAACTCAACAATCCCAGAACCAAACACCCGTAATACCGGGACCTACCCAAGTTGTACGACGAGGCCTGTTTCGAAAGAGGTCTCATAATGCAAAGGTGATACGAGGTAAAAGTTCTCAACCACGCCCAACACAAGAGTTTATTCGTGAGGAATGAGGCACCACAGGCGGTCCAGGATTTTAGTAGTCGTTCGTGGACTTCTACTATCGATTACATAATCCGTGAAGGTATATATATATAATTACCGGTTTTACTTTTACAATAATGATTGTAGCTGACAAATACTAAATCTATCATTCATACATGTAGGTTCTTATAACAAAAAGAGCACACCATTTTGGACCCAGGTTGCAGAAATTCAATCCCCGTATTCACAATTTTTTAAAGCCAAAAAGGTTTACGTTTTGGGAACATATTTTATTAACATTTAGACATACAATTTATCTGACAAGTATATTCTATTTCATTATCAGATTGTGGCTATGCTCTCTAGTTTAACACCTAATGAGCAGGGAGATCTGCAAGTAACCTTAAAAGATCATTCAGGAAAAATCGAGGGAACCATGCACCATAACATCTTTAAGAAGGATGAGTACCGACTCACCACTGGTGTAGGTGCGGTAGTCATCCTGAAGAATGTTACCATTTGTCGTTTTGATAGGAACCCAAAGTACCTGAACATCACAGAGCGGAACATTGTTAAGGTATATACACCATAGGTTTATAAATATTTATGCGAATGCTTAAGTAAATTCATTTTTGAAACAGATAATCGGTGCTAATTCGATAAATGCTGAATACCAACCAATGGAAGTATCTACCATCGAGGAGGAAGGTGGAGGAACTACTGGATACGAATATGAAACAGTTCCAGACTCCGATGAAGACTAAACATCCAACTCGTCCATGATTAAGAATAATTTAATGATAACAGCTTTATGTTGCATTAATATTAAATAATGTCTTAGTATCTATTGTACGATTTTATAATGTTGTGATGTGTTTTATTTCCTATTAGGGATTGTGAAATATTGGTGTTATATATGTGTAATACGTTTCGAAGCCAAATTGGTACGCAAATCATTAAAAAAATATGAAACTAAAATATATAAAAAGTTCGTACCGTTGACTACATGCTAAACCATCCGGGGCTAACCGGATAGCCAATAGGGAAAAAAAAATAAAACAAAAACTTTGATCTGGAAAGGATAGTTAGTAAAAAGGCAGGTATACTATCAAACTTATACTAGTCTCAATGCAATGTGTTTACACAATCCAATGTTCAGTGCAAGTTTCGAAGCCGCAGCCGCAGTAATATATTCATATAATGTACAAAAATCTTATAATTATTTTTAAAAACCTTATAATCATCAACTTTCAAACCATATGAAACACAAATTAAAATCTTAAAAAACCCAAAATCTTAATGTTAAGACGGAATTCCGACGGTTTTGTGTTTTTTATTTAATTAAATTTGTATCGACAAAGAAAATTATTAAAAAACCCAAACCCGACAAATTTACTTAAGTAAAAAAAACAACATCCGTCGGAATTCCGTCTTAATGTTAAGACGGAATTCCGACGGGTTTGGGTTTTTTATGATTTTAAAGTATATGATATGGTTTTAAAGTTGATTATAAGGTTTTTAAAAATAATTATAAGATTTTTGTAAATTATATGATAATTAATGTTTCAAAAATAACATCATCAATTTGAAAAATAGTAGTTGGTTATAACCTTATACTATGTTTAAAGAAAACCAAATAACGATCGTGATCATCGTCATACCGGGAAATCCGTCGGAATTCAGAAAGTCCATAAATCACAAAACCACATAATCTTAAATTTCCATTAATCCATATGTCCGTACATAACAAAATGTCCGAAAACTAAATTCCTTTAATTTATATATCTCAAAAACCCCTAATTCCCAATATCCTTACATATATCCCTAAATCCGAAATTGCGAAATAAATAAATCACAAAATCTTGAAATATCAAATTCCTATAAATTCCATTTTCCATCAATCCTGAAATCTCAAACTCTAAAAATTCGGGATAAAAACAATTTATTTCGTCTGAAAAATATTTAATAATTGTACAATTTAATCTTTTAAATTAATCTCCGTCGGAATTCCATCTTAAATTACGACGGAATACCGATGGTAAACCTAATTTAATTTGCCGCCAAACAACTTCATGATCATCGTCAAAGCGGAAACGCCGTCGGAATTTTAGAGTCCGTCTGAGTTCCGTCGGAATGCCGTCGGACAGTCTATTAAATCCACAGTTTTCGTCTTCCCCGAAGACAGATCTCAAAAACAAAATTTTTCTCCACAAATTCTCCTCTGTTTCTCCGGCGATTCCGAGGCGATTCCGAACCGTTTCTCCGCCATTTCTCCTCTAAAACTTCTCCTCCGTGGTCAATCCTCACAATCTTCAACCAAAAAAAAAATTATGTAAGTTTTACATCATTTACTAGAATTTTTCGGAAATTGTTCTTGAGGCTTTTAGAAATTTATAATTTTAGGGTTTATGTGGATTTTAGAATGTTAAGAAATCCGAAATTGTGCTTGAGGATTAATAAAATGTTAAGAAATAAGGTTTGTAGAATGTTAAGAAATTATGTTCATGATAAATTTGAAACCTATTTACAAATAATAAACTTTATAATTTATAAAATTTTAAATTTAAATAATTTAAAGTTTTAAATCATTAATAATTAAATTTTAAAACTTTAAATCCTTTAAATCATTTAAATTAAAAATTTTATAAATTTTTAAATTTATAACTTTAACAATTTAAACCTTTAAATCCTTTAAATTTTAAAATTTTTTAACATTAATAAAACAATTTAAACCTTTAAAATTTTAAACCTATTTAAAAATAATAAAACTTTAAACTTTAAATCCTTTAAATTTAAAATTTTATAAATTTTAAATTTTATAATTTAAACAATTTATACCTTTAAATCTTTCAAATTTATAATTTTTGTAACTCTAATAAAAGTTGTCAAAGTAATGTTAACTATTTTTAACAATTTAAAAAAATTTAAACCGTTAAATCCTTCAAATTTTAACATTTTTAGCGATTTGTTAAAATTTGTCAAATAAATGTTAATAAAAATTTTTAACAATTCAAACTTTAAAAAATTTAAACCTTTAGATCCGTTAAATCCTTCAAATATAAAAGTTTTTCACAATTTAACTTAATTTGTCAAATTAATGTTAATTAATTTTTTTATCAATTTAAAAATAACAAAATTTAAAACTTTATATCCTTTAAATCCTTTAAATTTGAAATTGTATAAATTTTAAATTTTATAAGTTTAACAATTTAAACGTTTAAATCCTTAAAACTTATAAATTTGTAAACATTAATAAAATTTGTCAAATTAATGTTAACTATTTTTAACAATTGTAAAAAATTTAAACCGTTAAATCCTTAAAATTTAATAATTTTTAACAATTTATTTATATTTGTCAAATTAATGTTAATAATTTTTAACAAAACCACGTAATCCCAATTTCATTAAACTATTTTATTTCAAAACTCTTAAATTCCCAATATCCTTATATCCCTAAATCCAAAATTTCCAATTAACTCAATCGCAAAATCTAAAAATCTCGATTTCCTTTACATTCCATATACCATAAGTACCAAAATATCAAACTCTTAGAATTTTGAAAATCGTAGGGACTATTCGCTATTCCATCAGTCTAGAGGAGGTGGGTCTTCCAGTAGGGGAGGTCGGAGTGCGAGTGAGATGCATACTCCTGACCTAGATACCCCACACATGTTTCAACCCCCGCCTACAGCCTTCTCAGCTCCCACATCCATGACCATCGAGCAGTTTGTGTCGCAACCCGGACGTGATAGGTTGACTCGTCTAGATCCAGACAGGCCACCTAACACGACCTGGTAAGTCTTATTTAAATATGTATTGGATTAAATTATTTTTTGTAAAATATTTAACTAAATATTTTAATAGATTCCAATACTCGGGAAACGAGATTACGGGTTCTATCAACGACATGATGAACTGCTTGGTAACTAAACCGTATTCCACATACAACGATATGCCAGTGGAGGACCGGGACACTTGGTTCCGACAATTTGCGGTATGTTTTTATTTTATAAGTTTAAAATATATTGTCTACATGTCTCACATTTTAATTACTAATGCCAGAATGTGGTTATTTTGCATCAAACCTTTACGTGGGACCCACGGCTCACTACGTTGGTCCGAAAGGGATTCGACAAGAAGGCTTCGAGGAAGTACTCGTTGAAGATGAACGAGTGGAAAGATGTGTGGTACAAATCCGGGAAACGGCCTCGGGTTATGAAACATAAG
Source organism: Draba incana (assembly GCA_963576765.1). Taxonomy (NCBI): domain Eukaryota; kingdom Viridiplantae; phylum Streptophyta; class Magnoliopsida; order Brassicales; family Brassicaceae; genus Draba; species Draba incana. The sequence continues at coordinate 1,315,597 of OY755202.1, read as the reverse complement.
GACGAGTGTTGGGATGGACTAATTGCACATTAGGAAAAGGAGGCAACTCGGGCGGCCTCAGAGAGAAACTCAACTAACCGCAACAGCGACCGGAAGGGGAAGGGACCCGCGACCCACAACCTCGGAGCAAGAAGCAAGGCTTCACTTGCAGACAAAATGGTAAATATTTAAATAATTCATAAATTTTTATAATTCGCTAACATAATTTTATATGTTAACATTTTCAGGAGACCGGTGTGTTTCCTTCGAATCTTTCTTTGCTCAAAGCTACCCACACCAACAAGAAGACCGGTGAAATTCAAGATCCGATTGCTCGTGAAATCGTGGAAACCGTGGAGAGGCTCGGGGAGCAGTACCTCCAATCTCAACCGATCGAGGATGGAACTCCAGCGCCCACCGAAGTTCCAACCGAGAAGATCAACGAGTTCACCTACCAGGTTAGTAACCGTGTCACTTTTAAACATATTTGAAATTAACTTTTAATACAACTAAGTTCTAAGATTAAATTTTTTTTTTATCGTAGGCGACTTCCAAGACCAGAGGCCGTGTATTCGGCCTTCCTGAAGACAGTTGCTCGTCCGTTACGTCGGTTCGACATCGCGGTGGTAGCAGATTGGAGGCAGAAAACCGAGCGATGACCGAAAGGCTTAAGGCAGTAGAGGAAGCGAGGGAGAAGGATAAGGAGGAGGCCGATGCACGATTTCGAGCGTTGGAACAACATATGAACGACTTCCTGAGAACCCGTAGGCCGGAATAGGCCTTTTACAGTTTTTAATTTTATTGTAAAACATTAATATTCTTTTGAAACATTTTTAATGTAATTAGTTTTTATTTTTAATTTTTAATACATTTTTAAATGTTTTATTTTATTTTATTTATTAATTTATTTTTTTTAAAAAATTGCGATTACCGTCGGAATTCCGTCGGTTATCGCCGGAAAACCGAAACCGTCGGAATTCCGTCTCTCAATCGAACTCCGACGTTTAAACGTCGGAGTTCCGTCGCATGTGGTCGACGAAGTTCCGACGGAATTATTTTCCGACGAGATAGAAACGACGGAACAGTTCCGTCGGAAGTCCGTCGTAATCCCCCTGTTTTCTTGTAATGTGTAGTCAAATTTTACTTTCCTTTTTACATATACTTTGATCACGATTTTAATGTTCTTAATTGATTATCTATGTATTTTCGTCACTACACACATGAACCTTCAGATTTTAGGTGAAACAGTAATTTGTTGACTAATTATCTTGGTTTAACACTTAATTAATTCAAATTTCAACCTTTTTTTTATTGTAACACCAACCCAACATCTAAGTGTTGGTCGTCGTTACTCATTAGTGCTCGATTGCTTACCTTGCCACATCAAATTTTCTAAAACGACATTCGTTGACATAAAATTAACTATGAAGTAATTAATAAAAAGTTATGTGCATATTAAAAACTATTGATATTATACATCCTAACATATGCCTACACAAAAGAAGAAAGAATAAATATATATTTACAAATCGTTTTAAGGATAGAATGATGTTTCAAAATTGTTTTTAATATTCGTTATATGTAAACCTCTAAATTTATAAAACATAGGGAGCTAGTAGTAGTAAAAATATATGTATATCTCTTAAAAGTCTCACATCTCAATTTCTTTGTTATAATTTATTTTTAAAATATTAAAAGAACTGGTCTACTAATTTCCTATTAGAATATGATAGTTAATTATCGTTGAGTTTTTTTTTCAGAATTATTGCAAATTATAAACTTCGTAAAACGTCCATAGGGTATTATTTGATTTGTATTAAGCAAATGACAATTTGTATTAAGCAAATGACAGCCAAATTGGAAATTTTAAAATACGACCCTTGTATTTATTATTAGGAGTTGAATAAGAAAATAGGAGCGTCTCATCTCAATTTGATGAATTTTTAATTTTAATTGTATTTTTAATTTTAATTTTATATATTTCTCTTTATAAACATACCTCCCTCATGTGATTCTTTCATTCAGCAGATTGTTATTATCTCAACACACCCAAAAAAAATGAGCAACTTTATTAGTTCTCTCGAACTCCCATCTCTTACACTTGAAGATCCATGGCCTGCTTTCTAACCTAAATTTTATCGAGAAAAATCACAAGAAAGCTATAGAATCTTTTTTCTTCTTGATCTTTCTTGGTTTCTTCATAATCTTTTTTTTTTTTTTACTAAACGTTTTTCTTAAAATCATGGGTACTAGAGAAAAAACCTTGAAGAGTTTCCATTTACATCGCAAACAAACGTTGAAAATCAAAGATGTTCCAAAAGGATGTTTAGCGATAAAAGTGGGATCTCAAGGAGAAGAGCAACAAAGATTTATAGTTCCTGTTTTGTATTTTAATCATCCTTTGTTCATGCAGCTATTGAAAGAAGCAGAAGATGAATATGGATTTGATCAAAAAGGAACCATAACAATTCCTTGTCACGTGGAGGAGTTTCGTTACGTTCAAGCTTTGATTGATGGTGAGAGATCGGTTTATCATGGTAATAATAATAATAATAATAATAATAATAATAATAATAATAATAACCATCATCAGAGACATAGTGGACGTGACCAATATCATCATCTTGTTGGATGTTTCAGAGCTTGATGAATAGTGATGATGGTGAATGATTGTATGTGTTTGAATTTGATATCTTTTTTGTTTTGTTTTGTTTTGGTTGATCTTGTGGAGTTGTGGAGCCAAAACTGGCCTAACCCAAGAGTTAAGTGAATTTTCTTGATTTTTAGTTATCTTTTTCTGTAATTTTTATGGAATTTCAAGATGTAAGAATTTAGTTTTCTGGTTTTTTATTTTATTTTATTAGTTTAGCCATTTTTGAATGATTGTTAGATAATCACGACGATAATCGATGATCACGAAGAAACGAAGACAAATGACACATATTTTGGAAATTTGCATTTGCGATTTAGTTGAGAGACGTTATATAATAAGTATAAAACTAAAAAGATAGAAATACGTTATACGCGATAAAATCCTCTAAAACATGACAATATCACATAACAATATCTCAAGAATGAGTTCTAATAAAAAACACCACCACAATAATTAAAGATATACAAATTTACATTTATATATGAAGGATCCATAGTATCTTTCGAAGAAAGACAAAATAAAATTATGAAGAAAAAAATATATTTTAAATATAGAAAAAGAAAGAAAAAAGGAAAAGGAAAGTGGAGATTCTCAAATTCTTTTTTGGTTAAACATATTTCCTTTTATCTTCAGTTGTAAGTTGTAACGGTTGGTCCTTAAAGCATTAATTCATTTGACTTTAAAAAATTTATCATCTTATTTTTGAGAATTTACATTATATACACATGAGTGAAGTAAATAGCAATACATCTTCCAATGTTAGCAGGTGAGTTATGCATCCTTTCAGAGTCTTTACTCTCTTACGATAATTCCAAAGATCCTATTTCACCACCAATCACACACAATAAAAACGATAAGATCAAGATGATGCTATTCTTTACTATTATTGTAGTAATTTTTTTTTTTTGAGAAAGAAACTACTATTATTGTAGTAATTATATTTGTAAATTAGCCTAAATCTAAATCTCTTTCTATTAAGCACTAAATTTGGAATTGCATTAATTTTTTTGAATCGCAATGAGTAAATTTTGTTTTGTCAACCACGTACATTATACGGATTTGAATTTGGATCGTGATAGAACAAAAAAAATTAGTATAAAGCAATATGCTAAATATGAGTAAAATGTGACATATAAATACAGTTTTGTAGATCTATTATTTTTCAAAAAAAAAAGAAAAGAGGATTGTAGATTTCCCTATTTTTCCGTAGACTAATGGGTACGAACAAACCCACTCATCTTTTTTTTTTTTTTTTTTTTGTCAACAAACTCTATATATTAAATCACATTTGATCGGTAGAAACATCCCGAAATCGGGTACTTTCTACTGATACGTCGAGATCTACATGGGAAAATATAAGGTTACGAGCTCGTGCCGCTTTTGCAAGGGCATCCGCACGGTCGTTATAAGAACGAGAAATATGGGATAGCTGAAAGGAAATAAAGTGATTTTTAAGTTCTACGAAGTGATCTAGCTCAGACTGGAAAGCTGGCCAGTCTATCGGATCGTCGGTCATCTTCAAAAGATTTGAGCAATCTGTCTCGAATCGGGCCCTAAGAACACGTTTCTGGACCAGACATTCCATTGCCCAGAGGAGTCCCTCGAACTCTGCATGTAAGGCTGAAAGGCTCATTTGGCATCCCTGATTGTCGGTGTGTGTTTGGCCTAAAGTGTCGGTGAGGCACCATCCGAGGCCGCTAATGGACCCTAGATCTGACCAAGATGCGTCCACTTGGCATATCAGAATACTTGGGTGCTCGGATCGGAAGTTATCTCCAATCTCGGTAGAAAATTCTTCCTCCCCATCTTCTTCGTCTCTAACCAAATTCGCATTTCGCCAGCTTTCTTCCTCTAGCTGGGCTACTTGGAGTGTGGTCGCGGCTGATACATTCTTCCCATTGAAGAGTTTGTCGTTTCTAGCCTTCCAAATGAACCAAATGATCCACGAGAATGTATCCCTTTGTGGTTTGGGGAGACTCCTTTCTTTTTCTCTCCAAAATAGGAAATCCATATTTTGGTATAGGGATGTACACGGGAAATAACCCGGAAGGGACGAAAAGTCCGATAAGGCCCACACCTGCAAAGCCGGAGGGCACTCAAAGATCATATGGTTGATTGTTTCTTCTGGTGCTCCACATCTGGGGCAGCTCTTGTTGTTTCCTAAGTGTCGGTAGGTCAGCCGTTGGCAAGTGGCTATACACTGTTAGGGTTTGCCACATAAAGTGTCGAAGTTTCCCAGGAGTCTTAATTTTCCACACTTGGCTAAGCAGACCCGTAATGCTCGGCTCAGATATCTGTTGGGGTTGTATACTCCTTTGTTTGTGTTGTGTAGTAACTCGTATCCTAATTTCACCGTGTACATTCCTGAATTTGTATAACTCCACGCATACCGATCTAGCTTGAAGGTTCTACTAGGTTTCAACCCCATAATTAGGGCGACATCCTCGGGGTGGAATAATTCCCGGAGTCTTATGTGATTCCATTCTGTAGAATTCTGTAACAATAGGTCTTTAACCAGAAGATTAGGATCTCGTCGGGTCAGTCTATTGAGACGCCTTGGTAAACGGGCTGGTATATCTAGAATCCAGGGTTCACTCCAAATCTTGGTATTATACCTGGAGCGGATAGTCTTCTGTAGACCTAGTCCGAGCAGGGGTTTAGCCGCCATAATGCTAGTCCAACCATACAAGGGGGATCTAGCCTCACGATCTACCATCGGGGTTGATTGGTGATAGTATCGTCCACGTAATACTCTCGCTAGGAGAGATGTTGGAAAATGAATCAACCTCCATAATTGTTTTGCAAGGAGGGCTAGATTGAACTCGCGAAGGTCTCTGAATCCTAGACCGCCTGCGTCTCTGGAAGTACAAATCTTATCCCAGGCAATCCAGTGTATTCCTCTACTATTCTGGCGGGAGCTCCACCAAAAGTTGGATATAGCGCTTCTGAGTTTATCAGTGATACCCTGAGGGAGTAGAAAACATGACATAACATATGTCAGAAGGGCTTGTGCCACAGATTTTACTAGGACCTCTTTCCCTCCTTTGGAAAGGAATTTCGCGAACCAAGTGTTAATGCGGTTGTTGAGACGATCTTGAACATATGCAAATACTCTTTTCTTAGAGCCACAAATTTGTTCTGGTAGCCCTAAGTACATACCCATGCCTCCTTCGCTAGTTATGTCGATGACTCTCTTAATCTCTCTCTTGATTTGCTGGTCAACTCTATTCCCAAAAAAAAAAGAGGATTTGTTGGGGTTTAGTTGTTGACCAGATGCCTTGCCATATGTTTTGATAATTTTTAAGATCTCTGCACATTGCAGGACGTCTGCTTTACAGAAAAGAGACTATCGTCTGCAAAGAGGAGATGGGAGACTCTCGGACTTGCACGAGCAATTCGAAATCCTGTAATGCTAGATTCTTCCTCTGCTCCTTTGAGCAAGGAGATGAGAGCTTTCGTGCATAGTATGAATAGAAAGGGAGATAGGGGGTCTCCTTGTCGAATTCCCCGAGACGGTTTAATTCTTCCTCTCGGCACTCCATTGATCAAGACTTGATACGAAACCGATGATATACAGAACATAAGCCATTTGACCCATTTTTCTGAAAATCCCAGTTTTAGCATAACGGCTTTTAGGAAACTTCATTCTACCCGATCATAGGCTTTACTCATGTCAGTCTTCATAGCCATGAAATTTTCTCTGCAGCTCTTGTTGGTTCTTAGGGCGTGAAAGTTCTCTTGGGCGAGTAAAATATTATCCGTTATTTGACGTCTAGCCATAAAGGCCGATCGTGTCTCCGAAATTAGGTCCGGGAGGGTCTTCTTCAACCGGTTATAAAGAATCTTTGATATGATCTTGTAACTAACGTTACACAAACTGATTGGTCTGAACTCGGTCATCGCCCTCGGTCTGTTTATTTTTGGAATAAGACAGATGTTTGTTTGATTCAGTCGTGGGTCAAAGGATCTAGTATTGAAGAAGTCTTTCACTAGTTTTATTATGTCTTGGCCCACCACATGCCAGAATCTCTGATAAAATCGACTTGTCATACCGTCGGGACCCGGGGTCTTGTCTGGATTTATGTTGAACAAAGCTTCTTTTATTTCAGTTTCTATCGGGTCGACCGTGAGTCAGTCGTTTTCAGTCTCTGAAACCTTCTCGGCAATATACCGGAGTGAGTCGTCCAAGTTTTGAGGTTCTGAAGTAGTGAACAAAGTTTCAAAGTAATTTGTTGCTACTTTTGATACGCCTTTTTCACACTCAACCCAACGACCATGCTTATCCTTTAATCAGAGTATACGGTTTCGGGCTCTTCTTTGCTTAGTTGTAGCATGGAAGAAACTTGTGTTTCCATCCCCGTAGCAACGCCAGGTGACTCTACTCTTTGCGTGCCAATATGTTTCTTTTTCTCGAAAGGCATGGATAAGTCTTCTTCGAATATCTTCCACATCCTCTAGGCTGGCATCGTTATCATCGTTAGCTCGATCCAATTGATCTTTGAGCTCCTCAATTAGTTTGGCTGAGTTAGTGGTCGTCGATTTCCTCTATCTCGAGATATGTGATCGGCATGAGGATAATCTCTGGTAGGATAATCTCTGGTGGAAATCCCTATGTGGGATTCCACTTGAGATGCCCCATCCTGAACTCATTGTTTCTCTAAAACCGGGTTTCCTGATCCATCTTTTATCAAACCGGAAGTTTTTTCTGTTGTGTTGAATTGTGGATCGGACTCTTGCTACCACTGGTCTATGGTCAGACCCCCAAAGTTTTTGATACTCCACCATAGTGTGGGAAAAGAGGGTATGCCATTCTTCATTACCTACAGCTCGGTCTAGACGACATTTTACCTTCGTTCTTACATTACCGATTTTACGTCATCCAACCCACGAGAGTGGGTTCCCCGTATGTGGAAAATCAAACCCACTCATCTCACTATCACAATTTGTAATAAATGGTCAAGATTCGATTGTCGGCACCATTATACTAAAGGAAAGGCTTAGCTTTTTTTTAGGGATATCTCATCTCACTAATTGTTGTTTTATAACTTTTCATTTTAATTATATAATTTCGTGATTAGGACAGTGTAACTTTATCGTCTTTAAGCTTTAACCTTTCAAAATTGGCCTCCTCTCTTTGAACAATATTGCGTTTCTAGAAATCATTTTGGTATAGTAGGTTGTCTTTAAAAAGAAATAGTTTCAGGTCTATACAAAATTTTGCTGATAATGTTTTTCGAGTTAACTAGAACAACATCAATCCTTACTATTCTTTGCTATATTATGGGGGTTACTATAGCTTGATGCTACGAATTTTTATTTTTTTTGGCTAGATGGAAATTATTTATAATTTTGAGCAATATTTATTTGGAAGAAATATCTATGAAACAACCTTTATCATATTAAATAAGCTGGTAACATAGAGTAGAGAGTGAAATCTCAAAGAAGCCAGAATTCTTCCCCAAAAAAAGTTGTATGGAGTTGATGTAAATAGAGATTAGAGAATAAGGGATGATGAAGTAATGTGCTTAAAGGACATATTTAAATCAGAAAAACAATTAACATATATATCTCCCAAATAAATATGGCTAGAAACCATAAATTAATTTATAAAAAAAATACTTGCAAAAAAAAAAAAAAAAAGATCGAAATCCATCTACCATATGCACATTTTTTTTCTTTCTTTTTCGTTTTGGTCTTTTTCTGTATGTACCTTAAAATTGAACTCTATAATAAACGATAAGAGAAGAAAAACCAAGAAAAAAGAAAAAAAAAAAAACGGACGAAAATACCCCTCACGTCCCTCAACAATATATTACTCTGTTTCTGATGAACAAAAAAAATGAAGAAAACCTAAAAAAATAAAGAAGAACTAGCGAGGTCTTGCGTGAGCAGCACGAAGAGTAACTCCGTGCAAGAACTTGGTAAACCCTAAGAAACTCATCTTCCCATCACTGCTTCTTACCCATTCTCTCAAATGTCCATACGCAGAAGCACCCACATTCAGTTCCTGTTTCAATAACCGGTTTCAAAATTAGAATACGAAACCAAAACCGAAAAAACCGGTCTATGTTTTACAAACATTTTACCCTTGCTAGTTCTTCGATTGTGATAACTCGGTTTCCTTCGGTTTCAAAATGTTGAAAACCCGCGGCTGCAATCTCGTCCCAAGCTTCAACAGCTTCTAGTTGATGAATACTAATCGCTGCCGCGCAAAACTCTTCGAAATACATCTTTCTATACGCTAGAGATTCCATCTGCAAAACAAACCATTTCATTCAAAAAAAAAAACTCCGGAGTTTTTGAAAAAGAGATTAACAAAAGTTTGATTCTTTGTTCTCACCGTGTGAAGGATTTCAAGTACTCTAGATTCTCTCATCGCGTCTGTTGCGTTTTGCATAAGGGCCTACGAGAATTGAGCATAGTACAACAACAAATTCAAGAAAACCGATGTGACGATGTTTTAAATTCAAGAAAACCCGATGTATAACTAACTAACCATCTTGAAGTTTTCGAGTGAGACGCTTCCATCTTTGTTCGGTCCCAAGAGCATGAATTGAGCTCTAAGATAGATTAGCTCGTTCTCGGTCAATGCTTTCGCTAGAGCCTAGATAGATTTATAATTCAAGAAAAATCAAACTCTAACCAACTTTAGGAATCCTAACTTTATTCCAAAAATCAAGAAAAGACCGGTACCTTCAAAGCAGCCCGTCTAAGAGGTGTAGCGTGCAAATACGCTTTAACCAACTTATAGATCAAAATATCTAAAGGACTCGCACGACTATCATCCCGTAACCACGGATGAGCTAAAATTAAGATATAAAATCAGTTATGTAATGTTCACAATATATATATACATATATATATATATATATATATATAAGTTTAATGATATGTGAAAGAAAAAAATAACTTACTCAATGCTTGAACTGCGGACATTCGTTTCCGATAGTCTTTATTGAGAAGTCGTTTCACAAACTCTTTACCTTCTGATGAAACAGAAGGCCAAGGTGTGTCTTCGTAGATCGGTTCACTTCTTAGTACAGTACGAAAGATTCCAGATTCTGTCCGTGCCCAAAAAGGCCGGCTTCCACATAAGAGTATATATGTAATAACTCCAATACTCCATATATCAGCTTCAAGGCTATACGATCTGTGTAGAACTTCAGGCGCGACGTAGTAGGCGCTTCCGACTATATCATTCAGTCTTTCATCTGTATAGACAAGTTATTCATTATAAGAAGGCGACAAAACGCTAAATCAAGGAAAAGCTTAGAGTATGAAAATGTTACCGGGTCTGATAAAGTCCGAGAGACCAAAATCGATAAGCTTTAAGTCTGATTCTTCACGGCTAGATGTAAATAGAAAATTCTGTTGAAAAAAGGTAAAACATGAGAAATGATCCGTATTGGTTACCGGAGATATAAATAAGAGAACGTTTAAGAGTAAACAGACCTCGGGCTTTAAGTCACGGTGTACAACTCCTTGGAGATGACAAAACGAAACCACGTTTAGAATTTGTACGATAATAGCCTTGGCGTCATCCTCTGGATATTTTCCACCCCTGAGACAAGACAACACAATGTTTTGTGCATGGGAATAAAATTCTCAGTACTCAAAAACCTAGGAGTATTCAAACATACCTTGCTAAAATTCTGTCCAAAAGTTCCCCACCTTCACATAACCTGATCAAGCCGAACCAAAACATCGATTTAAGTAATTCGTAACAAAGATATCTTCCAAGCAATGCAGTGCAAAAACTTATAACACTGTAATAACTAATGTAACAGTTAACAGCCCAAAGAAGACATACTCCATGACAATGTATACGTTATTGGCGTCCTCACATGCATCGTAGTATCTAATCAGATGTTTATGGCCAGATAACGATTTCAATAACTTCACCTCCCTACGAACATCTTCAATCGCAATCGCTGTCGTCATCTGCCAAATCATTAAAGAAAGATAAACCATCAAAGAACGATACAACAATCGTCACCAAAATGTAACAACAAAGCTGCGTTATTACTAAGATAAACCAACCAAGAAATATTTCATAACATGGTTACAAATAGAGAGATAACTAAATCAAAGTGTAACCTAAATGTGACAAAGAGCTTCACTACTACAACAAACAAAACGCATGGAGAACACAAAGAACTTGGATTCTTGGGCTGTCCTAATGTAGACAAAATCAAACAAAAATCTCACATTCTTGTCTACTCAAAACTCACTGCAAGACAAAAACATTTCTCCTATCCAAACAGACAATACTGTAAAATCCTCTGTAAGAAAAAGACAATCCCACTGTCCCACAAACACACCATTACTCCAAACCCAAGAAAAAAAAAATCTGAACTTTCACACAATGTAACTCAATAACCAAAAAAACAAGATTGAGAATTTTCCAAACCTTAGACTTGGAGATGATCTTGACAGCAATAGGTTGATCTTTAATCTCTCCTTTCTTACCACGACCAGAACAAGTATGACCAAAATGCCCTCGACCCACTTCTTTACCCAACTCATACTTAGCACCAAAATTCTTCCCATAACCAAAGCTCTTATCAAGAGACTGCTCTGTTATAATCTCTGTTCCTCCTTCTTCAGGGATCGGTCCTTCCTTAGGTTTCATCACTCCAAGTCTTTTAATCAAAGAAGCTTTAATATGTTTCGCCGGAGACGGCGGAGGAAAAGGTCGTCGGAAAAACCTCCTCGGAGTCGAAGTTCTCGCCGGAGAAGGAAAAACACCAGAAGGAAGAGGACTCGCTGATGATCCATGAGGAAAAGGACTTGGCCAAGGACTCGGATTTGATGACCTAGCAGGAGTAGTGTTCTTACTAGCTCTTGTTCCGTAATTAGGAGTTAATGGCTGAATCTGATTTCCATCTCCAGATACAACGTAAGTAGTTGTATTAGCTTCGTCTTCACCATTTTGCTTACTCTGGTTATTATTAACCTTACCGTAACATTGCCCCATCGTTACCAAAAATTGAAAATCGAATTCAAAATTGAGACATGGAAATTACGGATCCGATTTGGAGGAAGAGAGATCTGATTGGAGGAAGAAAACGATAAAGGAAAGGAATTGGGAGGAAGAAGGAGGAGGAAGGGAGGAAGGAGGAGGAAGGGAGGAAGCGACAAGGGAAGTGTTAAAAGAGACAAAAGAGAAAGGAAGTGACAGGCGAAACGGAACGGTGTTTTGTTTTGTGTGAGATTTGGTAATGGATGATTATGAGCCGTTGGATTAAAATCTGTGATGTCGAAATGGAAGGTTGAGATCTTTTTATGTTTTTTTTTATTTGATTTAATTTTTTTGTGTATTATTATGTGAGCCATTTAACTCGTTCCAGCATTCAACAACTACCCTTCCGCTACTCCGGTATGGTTTTTATATATTTTTTTGCTTCTTATTTCATTTTCTTGTTTTTTCATTCTATATTTGATAAATGTTTTTTGGTTTGTTTTGGTGTTGTGGAAAGGTATATATGAAGTGTTGAGATTGAGGGATTGGGTATGGTCTCAATACACTTAAGTATTTAGTTAGTTTCTAGTCTATTTTGGAAATATTCGATATAAAATCGAAATCTTTATTTGATATAACATTATATAATATTTACTGCATAATTTAATTTAGTTGATTTGGGCAATTAGTTTATATTATGTTCAATACCATTCAAAATTTGACTCGTTTGTTTTTGTTTAGAAAGATAATGAATTTATTAATTATATCTCAAATCATAGTAAAAATCCAGTAAGATATAGTCGATGAATATTTAATTTTGATGGATAGTTTAGACCTATTTGTTATAGAAGATGATGATAATTTCTAGTGTAGACAATTGTATTTTGATATTTGGATGTATAAAGACTAAAAAATAACTGATGTTCGTTATTATAGTATTTAGGCCCATTTATTTAGGCTACTTTGGTCGGGGAATACTAACGTTTTAGCAAATAATTTACACTTCATTTTGAGTTTATGGAAATAAATTTTAATTTTTTTATTTGTCTCTATTGTCTTTTTCTTTTCTTATTGTATGATAGTACAAGTTCTTTTACGCTTTCCTTTTTTCCTTTTATTGTTTTGTCTTTTGTTACTTTTTTGGTTCCTTTGCCATTTAAAAAAAAATCTGTAGGACATTTTAACAATTTTTTAGTTACTAAAACGGAGTTTATAAAGATAGACGGATTTATTTAATGACACGAGGCTTTATATAATTGGATTTAGCTAAAACGGAGTTTTCATACGGACGATGCGACCTGGTCGGAAGGAAGGTTTGAAATACGGAGTACGTTATCTTACGTGGCAAAATATGGACCGTTTAATCGAATTTAATTAAATCTTTTAAATGTGATTGGTGAGAATTAAACACAAGGCGTGATTACAGCTTTTTTTCTTTCTCGAATATGGAAATAATATTTTTCTTTTGTATCAAACAGTTTTCTATCAAATTAATTATCACTTTTTTCGGGGAAAAGTATCTATTTTGGACATTTAAAGTTTATTGGCAAAGAAAAGTTATACTATTAATGTATCTTATCTTTTATGACATCAAATTAAAATAAAATCCTTGTGTAAAGTAATAATTTATTGCAATCACATGGAGATTTTTGTTTCAAAAAAAAAAAATCACATGGAGATTTGATATTTACTAACAATATTGGATTTTTTTACATTTTACAGTAATTTTCTATGATTGTGGTCTAACTTTTTAATTTTTAGAGGGTATCGTATAATATCATCTTAACACATTTCTTCTTGATTTGTGGTTCCTAGCTCAAATTAGTTGACATAATGTGACATTAAATCAAATTATGATAATTTTTTCACAAATTAAATTATAGTGGTAATTAATTAATTGATAAAGCGACGTCTATGAGGAGACTTAACACAAATATTACTATCAAGTGGGTGAGACGTAAGAAGCAGATCTTTGAATTTATTTTTACAGATAAACCTCGAAATTTAAATTTAAAATTTAAATTTAAATTTAAATTTAAACCATTACAAATTTCGTAGTGCACCTTAACCGTTTGTTTGTACCAGTAGAAGTTAAGAAAATATAGAATAATTTACGTCAGTTTATGTCCATACTACTGAACATAAGGGTAATATTATAATTCAAATGTGTCAAGTTTTCTCATAAGGAAAAATAAATAAATGTAAACGGGAACTAAATCGACTTAAATACGTTTGATTTGGCTACTAGTCGAATATCCAATAAGGTCGCATGCTATTTTAATGTTAATTAATGAACCGACTTGAAGTTAGTCCAACAACCTTTGCACTTGTTTAATCTAAATTCACATATAGTACACACAGATTAGTTTGATTTGAGCTCATTTCTACAAAGTCAAGTTAAAAGTCTAAAATATATGTAAATAGTAGAACATAGATTAAAATTATATTATATTCATTTGATATAGCATATTTTTTTAGATCCAATAAACCATAATCCGTAGAACTCTTCGTTTGGATTTATGTCCAATGGTCAACAGTTATTCCTTAGAGTATATTAATATTTTTTTTTTCATAAGTTAAATAATATTAACTGTATATAGACATGTCAATTAAGACCAAAGCCCGAAGCCCGGCTCGGCCCAGCCTAAAAATTAGCGGGTTCGGACTTAAATATATAAGCCAAAAAAAAAAAACGGGCCTTTCGGGCTTAAACCCATTTGGGTTTTCGAATTTTCGGGCTTAGCCCAGACGGTCTCGGGCCAGCCCGGAAAACCCGAAAAATATCATGTTGTTTAAAAATTTAACAACAAATTTTGTTGAAAGACACTTTATAAAGATATCTTCATTAAAATATTTTATATATATTATTCATAAACCAAAAATTTTAACTTTTTAGTTCTATTTTACTGTATGTTTTAAAAAACAAATCCAAAATTCCAACTTTTAACTCCATTATCTATAATTTTAGTATTTTGATTTATGTTTTGTTTGGTAGTACTATTTATTTAGAGTTAATTGGATTCAGTTGATATTTACATTCGTTTGGTGTAATTTTTGTTTTTAGTTAAATTGGATTTTTAGTAAGGGAAATTATTAGTAGGTGTTTAATTCTCTTGATAAAAGTCTGAATATAATTCTTATGGGTTGTTTGACGAAACGAAGCTCGGTTTTATCGATAAATAATTATTATTTTATATTTTTTGTTTCAAAATAAAAGCTCGAAAAAATCCATAAAATCCTGAAGCCCGAGTCGGGCCGAGCCGGGCTTTAAAAAGTAAGCCCATATATTTTTCGGACCGGGCCGGGTTGAGCTTATATATATGCGGATTTTACGGTTTTGGGTCGGGCCGGGCCGGGTTGGCCCGTTTGACATGCCTAACTGTATACATGATATGTGATGATCTAATAATATATTTCGGCTTATTATCCTAAACGGAACACATCAAGCTAGCCAAAAAATATATATATTATGACACTAAAGTTAAAGCCCAACGTAACGTAATGTTCCCGAATAAATAAAAACTACCAAAGCCCAGCCCAATATAGGCCCAATAATCAACCCGTTTCTATTCCAATAATGAAAATGAACTAATTATTGTAATCTTAATGAAACATCCATAACGAGAATTTTAATGAAAAAAAAAAAAGTCTCACCGACCTGATAAAAACTTTGGCTTTGTCTCAATCATCATCAATATTAATCACAAATATTGAGCAATATAATTCATCAGTGGTATCTTAAGGATTAAAATAAATGAAACATTGAAAAGGGCACTTGTCTCTCTATACACTAGTTGGTGTAGTTTCGGTTAAGGTCGTTGCCACAATACCTAAATATAGTGATGAAAACAATTTAAGAATCCAAGAGTAACTTCGAAGCTAACATTATTTAACAATCATACGAACATATGTCATTGTCACTTTCTATATATAAAGTATAAACTTGATAATTATCCGAATCCCTTTTCTATACATACATACGTGTGTGTTGTATTGTTGTTTATAAAAATAAAATCTATAAAATTTTACTAAAAGCAATTATATTATGTTTTTGCTTCTGTAAGAAGCATGCAGTCGTACATTTGGACCGGTGTTTTTTGGAGTTGTTGGATTGTTGGAATCATATGATAATTATATTTTCATAATGAATTTTGTTTTCTTTTGAACATATGGGGGCTAACGATCTGACACTGAGAAACTATATGTGTAACCGTAATTTCATTTGCTATCTAAATTTTGTGAAACTATATATGTTAGCATATATTGATATATATATAAATCCGAAAAATCTATACATCGAGGATGAGATGCCTGATGATAACCATGGTTATGTACATCGATTATCACGAAAAATCCACACTATAAGAGCATCACTAAATTGCTTTATAAAAAGAAACTATCAAAAATGTAAACTTCACCTTCAAAAATATTTACAATTTATTTTATACTTATTGATGGTGTTGTATATAGACACTTTAAGTTTTTTGATTGTGCTGATTTATGTGTACTTTTCAAATGGAGTCTAATTACTTAAAATGTACTCTTCAATGTGTGAATCAGCGGAATCAACTATATTTATTCCCTGGTGTGTCACTCTTATTTTTCCACATTTCATATTAGCTTGTATATTATCAAAGATTTTGTTTCTATTGGCATCCTAAGAGAAAATGAAATGATTAAAACAAATAAAATGAAATAATATTATATGAGTTACGTTATGGTCTTTGTATGTTTTTTCTAATTAAAATAACTAAACCCATTTGCATTGCATCAGCATACATGTTTTATTTAATGGTAAGAGCATCACCAATCACCAATGATGATACTCATGAGGAGGGGCTAAAATTTTTTTATAATTAAATAAATTAAAACTTAAGACACCTATGTGTCTCAAGTAAGTAAAAGGATCTTATATAAAACTCTTTTACTTACTTAAGACACTTATGCGTCTTAAATTTTAATTTATTTAATTATAAAAAAAATTTAGCCTCCTTCATAAGTATCACTCGTATCACTAACTAACAAACCCTATATTAATTATTTAGAACCCGCGCATGCGTTTTGTACTTCCACTAACCATCTCAATATTTATTCCCTTGGTAACTGATTTTGATTACCAAATTTGTCGAATATAAAATGTTTAACCAGTGACCATAAATATATATATATACCGTAGCTTTTTGTCTAGACAAATATTGATCACATGCACGTTTGCATAAGTATGCTTAAATTGTTGTAAAAACAATCAATAATGGCATTGTAAATTAATACAAAACAATATTCATCAGAAAACGAAATGTGTAATTTCTAACGCATTATTGAAATATTGACTGCGGTTGTTAAAATGACAATTAACATTAGTTTTTAGTTATTGGCTTATTGCCCTTAAAAGTTAAAAAGTTAATTTAGTGGCAAACATTTGTCCGCAACAACAGGAATAAAAATAATTAAATAATCATAAAAACAAAAATGTTGCTATTACTAAAGAAAACTTTATGCAAAATATTTTTAACCATGATCTCTATGTGAAAAATGAAGATGGGGAACACGCTAAAATAACCAGGGGATAATATTAAATTTAGTAAAGGAAATTAAATTTTGATACTTACTGACTACATATCCAGTGACAATATAGAAAAAGATTACATTAAATTCTAGTAACATTTTGGTAAATAAACTCATATAAGTACAAAAAGATACAAGAGACATCACGTGAACCATCGGATTGTTTGTTAAAATGTCTCATCGTACGGTAACGAAATGAATTAAATCAGAAGACATCACGTGAACCATTACTCATTAAATGCAATTGTTAGCTAAAACATTAACGGCGCTAATCCCTTTGTATTAATCCTAATTAACACCGTCACTTACAATAATTATAACCAAAATAATACGTATATTCTCCGGCAGAATAAATTACGCTCTTAATCAAACGGACTGAGAGAGAAAACACAATCATAACCTATCTAAGCTAAAATAAAAAATGATGACTAATTTATTGTTTAAAATGAGAAAGAAAAATTATTGTAAAAGCGAGAGAGTGCATAATTAGAATTAATTGCTCTAATTATGAAAAGAAAAAGATTATACTAGTAGTGATGATAACGAACAAAGACCAGCACGATCGTTTTTTAATAATCTACACATAATGAAATAATTTATACGTTTGTTTTTGTGTTGCCCAACGATAAATAATACGTTTGTGTTAATTTTTCAAAATATTTTGTGTGCTTGTTTGTTAATCTTGATGAACTATTGAAGCACGACTTCGGGAGCTAGCTTTGAAAATAAGTTGTCACTGAGCGAATTAGATTGCATGAACATAGTTACATACTTAAATACAGAGCATCAAGTTTATATAAATTAAACTTAAACGAATCACAAAAAGTTAGAATCATTACGATACAAACTGTTTTTAGTGTGTAAATTGACGTGTTAAGAGAATGTCGACGAACCAGCGCACATGTAACCATGTGATAACGTATCCCGAAAAAAAGAAAAAAAGAAAAAAGAAATAAAAAATAGCCAAGACAATACAGCGAAGTCGTCTTTTGTGATGTCGAGTTATTTATCGTTGCCCCCACTTAACAACGACGTCGTATACATTTATTCATTAATGATGTTTTCGTTATACTTTTAACACGAAAAATACACCCTTTTTTATTTTTTATTTTTTTAATTTTTTAAATAACCCTTTATTTAATAAGACGTTTAACCGTCATAGTTTTTTAAAAACAAGTTACATCGAATGTAAAGAAACATTTCCAACAAGGAAAATAGATAGAAAATCGAATCTTCCGCTTCGATTTTAGCCACGTCCACCCCTACCACGGCCTCGAGTACGAGGTGGAACCGATTCGAAATGCGTTCGCATCTCTTTCGCCTTTGTTGATGGTTTGACTGGTCTTTCTCTTAGGATTCTTTTGGCCAATGGAGTACAAAGATCCATCGGTTCGAGATCGTCCTCCGAAACTTGGATTTCTTCGTCGACCTCGGAAGTAACCAAAGAGGCAAACCGGTTAGAACCTAAAGCTTTAGGAGAAGAGGGCCTTCTCATATTGGTATCTGCTTGAGTAGTAGAAGTGGAGAGCTGAATGGGAGTGGTGGTCTCTTTGGATACATCCAAAAGAGAGGAGTTGATGTCGATAGTAACACAAGTATCTACTTGTGGAGAGACGTCTTTTGAAGCAGAGGATACGATACCTGATTGTTGTACCACAATAGTAGTAGTACTCTGACTTTGAGGAGGGGGAGTAGCGCCCGCCTTTTCTGGCCGGACCAATGTTTTTTCCACCACTATATCATTCATAGGTTGTGAAACCGACGAGATATCCACAATCTTCACAAATTCTGCAACTCTGTTCGAATCAGATTCTTTGGATACTGCATTAGCCATTTGTGTTGAACCAAGTGGTTGATTTGAATCCACCTTTAAAAGTAGACAGCGTGTAGCCTTATGACCGAGATGACCGCATCTAGTACATTTATAAGGCAACCAAGAATAGAGAACCTCCACCATAGTGATCGTTTCACTACAATCAGTTAAAGCAACTCGTTTTGGGAAAGCTCTATCTAGTTTCACCTCAACAAGAATTTTCGCTCTTCCCATTTGTGTTGGGTCCAACCACGGTTTTTCCGTCAACATTGGTTCCCCAATACCCGAAGCAATCCATTTGATGCCTAGGATCGAATATAGCTGGTCTGGAATATTATTCAAAGTCGGCCAAACTGGAATAGTCGTAATTTCCGGCACATAAATTGTAGCCGCTGGAGACCAAAGGGCAACGAACATTAGACAGTCATCCACATGCCACAAACCTCTCTGAATAACCCATTTACGAGTCGATTCGTCAGGAATGTGAAATAGATAAGCTGACTCTCCCAATTTCTTAGTAAAAATCCTACATTTCTTTCCCCAAATCCTAGTAACTACGGCCTAGGTTAGCCCGCGAGACGGGGCAGCACAACGGAAAAACTGGCCAACTACATATTCCTTTTGATTCTCTAAACCACCTAAGAGAACATGACTGGGAATTCGTACCTTTGGGGTGCCATCTTCTAAGTAATCAGGGATTGTAACCCTATGAAGGTTCCTAAGAGATTGGTTCATTCTAGCTGCCCATGGAAAATCCTTAGAATGATTTTTAAGGATTGCTGCCTCTGCTTCTGAGCAAACTGAGTTTGACTGCGCTACCTGATGCAAAATAGAGAAACTGCCGGTAATCTTAGTGGTTCCACCCGTAAGAGCTGGCCAGTTAGAGTTATGACCATCGACTAACTGATGCTGGACTGAAGCAGATGAATTCACTAGAGGTTTTTCCCATGCTCCTTTTGAGAATGGAAGAGTCTCTCGATTGCTTTCCAAAGCTGAAGGATGACCTTCTGTGGCTGTTGGAGATGGAACCGTTGGGACTTGCGCCACAGTGATATCGCCTCTACCTAGCTAAGGCAGAGAAGACGAGTTCAAGGGAAGATCCATATCCATCGATGTCTCGTCTACAGGATCTACGAGAGGCACATCAGTCATGGACGGAGCTATCAACGCCGATGGCGATGGAGACGACCAACGTTGTAGAAGAGGCCAACGTGGATCTACTGTTGAAGGGGGAGCGTCGTTCGATGTCTTCAACATCGGCGAACCTGCATCTCGATTGTTGTCTAATCCGAGAGTTGAGTTCACGGGATTAATCGTGATTGAAGAAGGTTCTTCAGTCTGAGGGTAAGTCGTGGGAGAGGGATCACCAAGACTGAGATCCTTCGCAGCTTGAAGTGGAGTTGCCGATGTGGAGTCCTCCATAAGTCCGACAATCGACATAGATGTCACCACCAGAGGAGATGTTTGGGATGGAGAAACCGCTTCACCAGCTCCGGTGACTGGTGAACGGAGTCCATTCTTCTCTCGGAAGAGGGCATGAACAGATCGAAATCCAGCGGAGAGGACGCCATGAAAGAAGCAGTGGAGAGGAAGAAGAGTGCGATTGTGAAGAAGCCCACCGTAGTTGAACTCGCCGGAGTAGAAGACCACCGGATTTGGAATCACCGGTAATACAATACCCCCTTTTTTCTTTACCACATGTGAGATTATGACTTCTGTTTAGCAATATTACCAACTAGGATTGTAATTTGACGCCACTCTCTATATATGTGATTATCTTCTGTTTTTGTGTGTATCAGAATGAGTAATTATTAAGCCGTATGAATTTTTGATGTTAAGAGGAAAGTAATTACTAGTAGTTTCGTTCATTCATGGACTTATGAGGTAACCTTCTTTAAATTCAGTTAACTCAACCAATTTAGCAAGTGTTGTATCAATTTAGCAAGAACACTTTATTTTTCAATATCTAAAAAAGGGTATATCATGTAAATATATTTTGTTTGCATAATTTATTGTCTGATTAAAAACCTGGAAAGTACATTACTATATACAAAGAAATAGTGCTAGCATCAACATCTAATTCATAAAGATTTGATATGTCGAAACAGTAAGAAAAATCCTATTATTATTATATAACTCGAGTTACAAAGACTCGTTTCGAACAGAGACAAACCATTTTAGACCGTCATGCATCAAATAGTGATAAAATTTATATTTTTGTTACTATTTGGATCATCCGGTACATATATATTCGAAGCTTCAAGAGCTTTAGAAAACAAATTGCCAATGAATAACTAAGTAAAATGAATATATAAGAAAATCAAAGTAAGTTCCAAAAATAAAACTGACTCCTATGTCCCCCATTCTTACTTGTCACCCATCTCATCTAATCATCTCCTGGGCAGCGTCACGAGCCATCAAACTATATTATATATCAATTGATTCAATCCTATCATGAAACGACAATATTTACAATATTTTAATTTATTATATTTTTTCACCATTACAAAACCCATAAAAAAAATTACTTCATAAGTTGATATCATTTTCATTTACGTCTCCGTCACTCTTTCTCCCTATCCACTAAATACAGATCTCAAAAAAGAAAAACATAGCTAGGTTAAAACGTAGTAGAATCATCCCTTTGTTTCTACGCCATATTCTATAAAAAATTTCTTTGTATTGGGAAAGTTAGAGTCTAGTTTGTAATTCCTTATATGTTTGGGACTATTTCGGTAAATACCGTAAGTCTCGTTGTAGGTTTTACACACTTGTATAAAAAGGCATTGCCTCCTACGTGAATAGACAGAAAAACTCTTTACACCAAACTAGAGTTTTTGACTCTTTGTTTTCTCGCATTTTCTTTGCTCACCAAACAAACCCTTAAAATCTCTCTCTTCTCTTTCTCTCACATTCAAAACTTCTCCTTAACATTCTCTCATATTCTCCGGTACACCAAGAAAAAAATGACTAGCTTTTCCCGGTCTAAATCCACCGGAGCTATCGGGTTCTCGGAATTTAAACCGAACCGACCCGACCAAGAAGACGATGAGTACGAAGAAGAACGTAGCACTACGAGCACTGACTACTACGACGTTTCAACGCCGTTAAGCTCACACGTGTCAAGATCCGGGTCAGGTTCCGGGTCGGGTCAGTTAACGATCTTGGACCTTCTTGCGGCGGTTCTAAGGAAGTCTTTGGTTATGTCTTGTACAATGGAGAGAGGAAATGATGACGTGGCGGCTTCTATGGATATAGGTTGGCCAACGGAGGTAAAGCACGTGAGTCACGTGACTTTTGACCGGTTTAATGGTTTTCTTGGTCTTCCATCTGAGCTTGAACCGGAGGTTCCTCCTCGAGCTCCTAGTGCAAGGTTCGTTAATTATATCACTAACGAAATATTAGTATACTTATTAATTTCATTTATATCTTGAAAACAAATATTCTGATAGGATGAATTAAATAAATGTTTTCGTAGCTGGAAATCTGTATTTGACATGTTACTGTGTTGGATAGAATCATTAAGATGGTAGCTGTTTAGATTTTAAACGCACGATTACGACACTCTCTTTTTTTCCCTTTCACAAAAGAGGATTCTCTTATTTTAGTATTTTTCTTATACAAGATTAATCAAGAGTATGAAATTCAAAAATTAAGGGTCTTAAAAAAATTTAAGAACCAATTATTCTATAACCCAAGAAACAATCTTTCTATAAAAAAAATAATAATGAAACAATCTATATTTATGGCTATATAATATCACTATAGATTGGTTTGTATAGGCAATATATGGGGCTTTATCATGGTCAGACTAACAAAAAATCGATTACATAACCAACGTGGGTTGGGCCAGTGGCACTTGAGGGGATAATCCCAATACGGTGCCCGCGGTTTGATTCACGTTGGCCACGGGGATTTAACATGACGCCTCGGACCTCCAGGGCTACGGGGATATTTGGGCAAATGGCACCCAGACACCTGGATTATCAAAAAAAGAAAAAATCGATTACATAACAACTTCGACACACAAAGGAAACAATTTATACATCGATTTTCTTCAAATAGGTATAACTAAGAGAATAGAAATCATGATATATATTATCTAATCTAATAATTATGTTTTTTTTCAATTTTTGTATAAGTGGATGAGTGTGGATCATTTTTTGGGTCACGGTATAAGTGGATCTCTAAAAATTGAAGACCAAATACAGATGTTTCTTATGCATGTGTTAAGAGCATGTACATTGGTAACCCCAAGGGATCTAAAGTGGGTGTTCTTATAATATAAAATTATTAAAATGGTTGTAAAAAAAAGAAAGAAAGTGTTAAGAGAATGTTTTTGTGGGGTATATTGAAATATAAAATTAATAAAATTTGAGTAAAGAGAGTAGAGAGTGTTTAAAAAGAAGAGAGAGTGTGTTAAATTGGATCTTTTGGAGAGTGTGTTTAAAAGTAAAAGAGTGTGTTTAAATATAAAATTAATAAAAATTGAGTAAAAGGATGAAAGAGAAGGTATAAAGTTGAGTAAAAAAAAGAAAGAATGTGTGTTTTAATAATTTTATATTACTTTTAGACCCTTTGGGGTGTGCAATGTACATGCCCTCAGTGCCTACTCTGTGTGTAAGATATAATCGGTTTTTTTGTTAAAAAAGTTATAATTTTGTTAGAAGTCTATTTCCATCCTTACAATTAGATTACTTGAATCATTATAATAACTAGTGGATCTCTGAGAATTGGGGGCCACATACATTATACTTTTGTTGGTTTTTTTTTCCTTTTTTTGTGTAACTGCCCCATGAATAAGACATTTTTACAGGTAAGATCGAACTTGTGGAATGTCCCTAATACTAGATATATTTGTACAAGCATTTTTGTTGTTGTTGTTGTTTATGATTGGACTTAATTATGGGTTTCAGTAGTTAAATTTTACAGAAACAAAGGTCTAATTCTTAATGATCAAATTTGTGGGTTTTCACTAATTTTGTTGTATAAAATTCGGTTCCTTTTTTAATTAAGCTCATGGATTTTTTAAAGAAGTATCTTTTATCTGATCACTAGTGTGGTTTGTCTAGTTGGGTTTGTCTATGTGTAACAATTGCTTATTTTGTTTCAGTGTAAGTGTATTTGGAGTATCGGCAAAGTCAATGCAATGCTCTTACGACAACAGAGGAAATAGCGTCCCAACAATCCTTCTCAGGATGCAAAAACGTCTATACACTGAAGGAGGCCTCAAAGTAAGTCTCTACTAGCGGTTTTGGATTATTTTCGATTCATAGGAGTTTTGATGTTATATGTGTGTGATTGCTTGTTGACAAAAGGCAGAAGGAATATTCCGAATAAATCCAGATAACGGCAAAGAAGAACATGTCCGAAAACAGCTGAACCGCGGTATAGTTCCACGTGGAATCGATGTTCATTGCTTAGCGGGTTTGATTAAGGTAATAAAAAGAACGTTGTTTTTTAGTTTCTATAACATTTTTAGTTCAAAAGATTTTGATTCTTTTCTTCGGATTGAGTTAGGCGTGGTTTAGGGAACTACCTACAGGAGTGCTTGATGTGTTGACACCAGAACAAGTGATGAAGTGTAACACAGAGGACGACTGTAACCGGCTCGTGACTCTACTACCTCCGGTTGAATCTGCGCTTCTTGATTGGGCCATTGGTCTAATGGCAGATGTCGTGGAACATGAACAGTTTAACAAAATGAATGCTCGCAATGTAGCTATGGTTTTCGCTCCAAACATGACCCAAGTAAGTCCAAAAATGGGTTTTTTTCTTTAGTCTTTACATTGATGTAGTTGACGTAAACATTGGTTTTTTTTTTTTAATATAATTTAACATTCATTTTAAAAAAACGTTAAGCTCTTAGGTATAGTTTTTGATTCTCATGAAAATGTTTTTGATATTATAGATGGCTGATCCTTTGACTGCATTGATCCACGCGGTGCAAGTAATGAACTTTCTCAAGACTTTAATCTTAATGAGCCTTAAAGAAAGAGAAAATGCAGACGCGAAAGCAAGATGGATCGAGAAACATACATCCGATCCAACGGAAGAATGGGAATCGCAACACTCAGAAATATTAGACCATGAGACACCAAACAATATACCTAAGTTCTTGAGAGTGGCTACTCTATGTAGGTTAGAGGCTGATAATGAAGAAGAGTTTTGGAACATTGAGAAGAGAAATGATCATGTAGATGTTTCGACGGGTAATGAGAATATTGGAACTGTTCAAAGGCTGTGTAAGCATCCATTGTTTCAGTTAAGCAAATCGGCGAAAAAGCCTTGTGTAAGTAATCGAGATGAAGGAAGAAGAGGAAGAGAAGCTTGGGGTTCACGTCTCTCTTCTTTGCCTTGGTAATTAATTTTTTCTTAACTCACTTTCGTTCTTTACCTTTTTTCTGTTTTTGAGAGTGTAAAAAATATTGTGAAATACGATTATATATAGGTGTTACTGTTAGTGATTGAAATAGATATCTGTTTTTATCCTATAAATTACAAAATGTAAGCGTATTAACCCGAGTTCTTCGAGAGAAAACAGTCATTCTCTATTCCAAAAACATAGGCAAAACATGTGACTGGATTCGGAGAAAAATATATTTGTGAGCTTATATAACCAATATGGTTTTAGTGTTTTATATAATCTACTAGATTGTTACACGTTCTCATTAAAAACCTACATATACAACTCTATATTGCTAGCATTTTGAGTTTTGGTTCGGATATATCTTTGGACTAAATTCACTAAACATAAAAATAACACGGTACATTTTGTGTGTGTTTATCACTAATAAACTTTTTGTTTCTTTATAGTAGTGGAATCTTCAAGTTAGTGGAATCTTCAAACTTTTTTTTTTAAGTGTGAAACTAGTATTGTCAGTGAAAATTGATTATACATCATCGCCATGTTTCAACTTCAGGCAGCCATAACAGTAAAAAGCTATAATTTCAGCTACAACAGCAGCAATTTTTGTAAAAAAAAAGTCTTTTCCTTAAAAAACAGAAATTAAGACATATATATCTGCCCAAATACAGTGAGACATTTCAAAGTTAAAATAGTGAATTGAATTAAATGTAAAATTGATATATATGCCTCCTCGTTCGTCCATCAGTACATGTGAAATAATAATTTATTACGGTTATTGAGTATCCACAATGAATAGAAGAACTAGGAGATAGACGGAACCACTATATCCGTACGTCAGTTAACCCTACGTTGATAATCAATCATCTAGTTATTTGTAAAAAATCATAAATAATTTCAATAGGATCTCAGTGTTCTATCATTATAAATTTGGCTTAATGCTCGATTATAACCACTTGGCTTTATAAATTTAATTCGTTTTAAAAAAGTTACAAACGAAAATCAATAGTGTGTAAAGTATATGTTTTGAATAGTACAACGATACAATTAATGAAGATTAGATACAATGAAACATACGGAACAAATGTAGTATAACAAATATTGAATGCTATCTTAAAATGAATACTAACTATCCAAATTTGTAAACAAATTTTTTTTTTGAATTATACACAGTTTCCCCAAAGGTTTTCCATCAAGATTCAACGTTTTTGGTTCAAACTTTTCAATTGACTGTTTCTTTTCTCCCTCAAATACGATTGGTTTTGGCTTATGCACTTAAATACTTTAATCTATACATTTCTTTGAAAAAAACTGAGCATTGTTCCGCAAAACATTGTACTACTAAACATCTGCATATAAGATATTCTCTTTGTTTCATAAATAATGTCGTTTTAGCCCACACGTTGGTGGTCGAGTGGTAATGGGTGAGACTCCCAAGCACCCGAGTTCGATTCCCTCATGAGGCGTGAACACCAATTTGTGGGAAGTCTGTTAGTTGGACCCTGGTCCAATTGGTTGCAGGCGGCCTGACTATCCCCTGACACTTAGTCGGAAGGTATTAACTCGGATCAGGCAGTGTGGTAGGCCTTCGGGTCCCTCGTAGTCCACAATGTAGCACTTAGGTGCGTTCCTCCCGGGGCTGACCGGATAGCCGATAGGATATATCAAAAAAAAAAAAACAATGTCGTTTTAATAGATTTCACGCGAAATAAAAAAATTCCAATTATACTCTTATCTAATATATATATCATTAATTATTATGCAATTTCAAAGAAGTTTTAGCTTTTAATATGGGTTTGAAAATGCATTTGAAAAATTACATTTGAAAATGTAGAATATTACTCTTTTACAAACAAAAAACTAATTATAAAATAACACTGTTTGCGAAACGAAGGACGTACTTCGCATTCACAATAAAAAAGCGCATGGCATTTACTTGAGCATCTTTTTGGAGATCATAAATGAAGTGTCTTAGGGCATATTTATCGAGGACACTCTAATAAATGTCTAAAAATTTATTAGAATTAAATATATTAAATTTTAGGAGTCACGAGTGATCCACTCAAAACAAAAGCTTACATAAAAGCTTACGTGGCGTGTCTTACTCAGTAAAAAATAGTCTAAAACAACACGGGTCTTAACACTTAGACCTGGATTTCATTTTGAATATTCAGTTTTAATCCACTAAAACCATGTTTAATGAAGACCTTTTGGAGAGTGTCTAAAAACTTTTTTGAATTAAATATATTAAATTTTAAAATTTTTGAATATCTAAAACCAGAAAAAAAATCCAATATTTTTAAAAAATTTAGACATCGTTCAAAAAGGTCTCTATTGCACATGTTCTAATGGCCCACGTAAGGATGGTCTACAGAGGTACTTACCGTTGAGTTTGTACTACAACAGTATCCGACTGCGAAATAAACTGTGACTTTATACGTATTTTTATAAACAAATTAAATTTCTCAACCAACACACCTGCCGAAACGTACGAATACACTGTCTCAACATTTGTTTCTCATTGGTCCACTTCCAACTTGACCAGCCACTGACATTTGCACCTAAATTTTTAAAATAGACTTGACAAATCTTCAACTAATAACTGATCCGAAATAAATCCTATCTCTCTTTAGAGTCTTTTTTATTAGTAGTTTCCTATTTCGGGTTCATTAATTAACTACAATTTGAGTAAAATCACATGATTCTAAAAGCATATGCAACGGTGATATTTTGTGGGCATCATTAAATATAAAATTATTAAAATTTGAATAAAAGAAAGAAAGATAGTGTTTTTTGTTGAAATAGTGTGGTGTATTGAAATATAAAATTAATAAAATTTGAGTAAATAGAGGAGATAGGAAGAAACTTTGGAGAGAAGGTATCAATAGAGTGATACTTTTGATACTTTTGGAGAAGGTGTTTTTGTGTGTTTAAATATAAAATTAATAAAAGTTGAGTAAAATGATGAAAGAGAAGGTATAAAGTTGAGTAAAAGTAAGAGAGAATGTGTTTTAATAATTTTATATTTAATGATACCCACAAAATATCATTGGTGCTAATGGTCTAATGGCATGTTTATCCATAAGTTCTAAGAGTAAATATAAAATATAAAATTATTAAAACACATACTCTCTCTTTCTTTTATTCAACTTTATACCTTCTCTTTCATATTTTTACTTAACTTTTATTTATTTTATATTTAAACACTCTCTCTTCCTTTCAAAAACACTTTCCAAAAATTCTTAAATAAACAACTCTCTCTTCCTTTTACTCAACTTTTATTAATTTTATATTTAAACACATCCACTATCTCCTCTTTTTACTCAAATTTTATTTATTTTATATTTCAACGCACCTCACAAAAACACTCTCTTTCTTCCTTTTACTCAAATTTTAATAATTTTATATTTTAACAACCCTCAAATTTTAATAATTTTATATTTTAACAACCCACTATATTTACTCTAATATACAACCTATAAACATGCTCTAACACACTTCTTTCACGTCAAGTTTAAAAGCAGGGCTGGGATAAATAACCGAACCGAACTGCCGAACCGGAACCGAACCGGAACCGAACCGAACCGATTCACTGTACACTAACCGATCGGTATGATTTTTTAAAAATTTCGGTTAACCGAACCGAACCGAACCGAACCCGATAACCGATCGGTTAACCGAATAATTTTATTTTATTTTTTTTTAAATTTTTTTCTAGAATTTTAACCGGATTTAACTGGATTTTAACCGGATTTTAACCGGATTATACCAAAATTTTGAAATTAACCGAACCGAACCGAACCGAATTTACCAAAAATTAACCGAATAAACCGAAAATTTTACAAAAAACCGAATTATTCGGTTTATTCGGTTTTTTTAAAAAAAAACCAAAAAACCGAAACCGAACCGAACCGAACCGAATAGTAGTTCGGTTATTTTCGGTAAGTTTTCCAAAAACCGAATTAACCGAAAAAACCGAAAACCGAACCGAAAACCGAAATCCCAGGGCTATTTAAAAGTTTCGAAACCCATAAATTCAAATAT
Source organism: Draba incana (assembly GCA_963576765.1). NCBI lineage: Eukaryota > Viridiplantae > Streptophyta > Magnoliopsida > Brassicales > Brassicaceae > Draba > Draba incana. The sequence continues at coordinate 1,286,214 of OY755202.1, read as the reverse complement.
ATGTCAATTAATTAATGTTATAAGAAGTAAGCAATTTGTGCGGTCCATGCACAATCATAAAATTAACACAATTAATTAGTATATATGTTTGATAACAAATCGGTTGAAAACTAGTATAGTTAAAATGCTTATATAGTGAATTTTGAGATACCTTTTAACTTATGGATATGATAAAACTATTTATTAGATATTTTGAGTCGGTCGTATTTATGTGTTCTTGTACCTGAATCAGCATTTATGTACATAAAGTTACCAAAGTTTTTTATTTTATTTTATAGAAGGAAATTTTAAAACGTACGAAACGTTCTCTGCGGCACAAACGCTCTAAACGCAGTCACTATTCATATCCTAAATAAGGTTGGATGGTACGTTTGCTTATAAATTAAAACCCACCCAATGACCAATTGTTTCTCATATGCTACAAATTCAACAAATGGCAAATTTCAAGCTTCCTTTGCTTTTAATTCTCGTTCTTTCTCTCTTTGAACTTGATCTACTTCATTTTCAACACAACTTCTTCTCTTCTTTTCCGGTCAAGTTCGGTTTACTCCTCCTCTCCATTTTCTTCTATGCCTACTCAACCACCCGGTCCAAACCGGTTTACCTCGTTGATTTCTCATGTCACCAACCTACCGACTCTTGCAAAATCTCTTCCGAAACGTTCTTCAACATGGCCAAAGGTGCTCAACTCTACACCGAACAAACAATCCAATTCATGACGAGGATACTAAACCGGTCCGGTTTAGGAGATGATACGTACGCACCACGTTGCATGTTAACCTCTCCACCAACACCATCAATGTCCGAGGCGAGACACGAAGCCGAATTAGTCATATTTGGAGCTCTTGATTCACTATTCAAGAAAACCGGAGTTGAACCGAGAGATATCGGAATCTTTATCGTAAACTGCAGCTTATTTAACCCTAATCCATCTCTCTCCTCCATGATCGCAAACCGGTACAAGCTCAAAACCAACGTCAAAACATTCAATCTCTCCGGCATGGGATGTAGCGCCGGCGCAATCTCCATCGATCTCGCCACAAATCTACTTAAAGCAAACCCTAATACCTACGCGGTCGTGGTCAGCACGGAAAACATGACTCTAAGCATGTATCAAGGAAACGACCGGTCCATGTTAGTCCCAAACTGTCTATTTCGAGTAGGAGGCGCCGCAGTTTTACTCTCAAACCGAAGCCAAGACAGAATCCGAGCTAAGTACGAGTTAACTCACCTTGTAAGGATTCACAAAGGAGCTAGTGATACACATTACACTTGTGCTAGCCAAAAAGAAGACGATAAAGGTATTGTTGGTGTTTCTTTATCTAAAGAACTAACCATTGTTGCTGGGGACACGTTAAAGACAAATCTAACCACACTTGGTCCGCTTGTTCTGCCTTTAACCAAAAAAATCCGGTTTATTCTCTTTATTGTAAAGAGTAAGCTTTTCCGGTTAAAGAATATTAGTCCATATGTTCCGGATTTTAAACTGTGTTTTGAGCATTTTTGTATTCATGCTGGTGGTAGAGCGTTACTTGACGCTGTTGAAAAAGGTTTAGGACTTAATGAGTTTGATCTTGAACCGTCTCGAATGACTTTGCACCGGTTTGGGAATACTTCGAGTTCGTCTTTGTGGTACGAGCTAGCTTACGTGGAGGCTAAGTGTCGGGTCAAAAGAGGAGATCGGGTTTGGCAGTTAGCGTTCGGGTCGGGTTTTAAATGTAATAGTATTGTTTGGAGAGCGTTGAGAACGATTTCGGTGAATGAGACCTTGGTGGGTAACCCGTGGGGTGATTCGGTTCAGAAGTATCCGGTTCATGTGATGTAACTTTCGTATTGTACGTTGGGAAGTCACGTGACAAGGTTTCATTGGTCAAATATATATATCTAGCTTTTCTACAAAAATGTAGCTTTTTTTTTTCTTTTCTTATGTTGCTTTTTATTTAATGTTACCAAGAGATATGTATGAGACCAGACGAGTTATCGTCAATAATTTACTATGACTAAGAATAGTTATTACCTTTTAAAAAAAAATAGTTATTATAAAAAGGAGGATTTATAATTTTATGACTAAATAGTGTCATTTATTTTTTATGCTATAGTCATTATTGATTGAATACTCTATGAATGCTATTTAAAGGAATAAAATTTGCTAGAAATAAGCCCCTAAAATATTTGAGGAACTAGTAAGTTTTTTTTTCATCATTTGGATTGATTTTTTTTTAAATGATAAAAATGATTTAACTTATTCCACTAAAGCATTGAAACAATGGGAGGAAAAAATTTATCTACTATTTTTTTCACTCTAATTTATCTACTAAATGACTTAATTATACTAGTGACAACAATTTGGACCCTGTATAATAAATTAATCATGATATTTATGGGTTTTTTTCAGTTACAAAAACCTTTATTATTAGGCTATACTAAACTCATTTTGTTGTAAAGCCGATAATCTAGTGGGCCTTCAATACAAAAACCCAATAAGCTACCAATTAGTATATGTGGACTAATTCTCCACCGCGAAAAAAGGGAGTAGAGATAAATTCGCAGAAGAAATCGGAGTTAGGATATGTGGACCATAAAACCGGCGCCGATTCCGGTTCAATTTCTAAGGGGACAAACCGGAACCAGAGCAATCCCCGTCAGTTATACTCAACCTCCGCCGCGTAATTACGGAATCTACCGCCTTCTCTGCAACTTCCCGGCGAAATCGCAATCATCCGAATCCGTCTGTGGTTTAGGCCAACAAATCCTCCTCCGCGCCGCCGATTCGAACCAGAACAAACCGGTCACGAAGGAAGTTAGTTGTTCAGATGTGCTCTGGGCGATTCAGAGAGCGACGACTCAGAGGAAAAGAGTAAACGCCGATAAAAGGAAGAAGAAGAAGGTAACAAGTGTGGAGGTATCATCCTCTACGGTCGAGTCCACTGGAGATAACGGCGTTGATTACAGTAACGTAACGCCGTTAAAGATCAGAAACGATTGGGGACACAGATTAGAAGAATTCGAGAAGATTCTCAAAGAGTTTCAAGATACGGAAGTTTGACTTTGACCTTTTTTGGTTTGGATGATTAATTATTTTATAAGTAAATAAATACCATTATTAATTTCTTCATTTGTATTTATTTGAAAAATATCTTAATACAAAAACAAAAGAAAAACTATTACTGTGATACATAACATAAGCAATGTACATTATCATTATAGTTATTGAGCAACACATACATGGTTTCTTGATACATATATATAAAGCGATCAAATGATAAACAATTACTTAGGGGGTGCATTGGATGTGGTATTTCAGTGGATTTGGTGGAGTTTGTGATTTGATGGGATTTAGGTGGATTTTGAGGATTTATAGTGATTTTGAGTTTAAATAATTAAAGAATAGCAAATCCATTTGTGTGATTTGGTGTGGGATTTTGATGGATTTGGTGTGATTTAATTTTATTTTTGAGAGGATCTGTAGTGATTTGATATTACTCTTATTCATAATACTCTCATATTCAAGAGATTATTTTTCTTCTCACATCATTTCTAGTTTTACTTCCTTGTAGTTCATATAAAACAGAAACAAAAATAAAGAGAAATATTGAACAATATCTAAAATCCAACATAACAAAGTAATCGAAAACCCAAGAAAAATAACTTTAAAAACAGAAGAAAAAATCAAGCAAAAGATAAAACAATATAATTTTTATTATTCTTATCTTCATTGATCAAGACCTCATTTGTGTTGCATCACTGTGACAAGAAAGAGATAAATCTTCGAATAGGGTAATGGCAAGGTCTTCTTTCAAATACTATTGATCATATATATATAAATATTGTATGCACTATATTTACCTAACCCTAAAAGTGATAAGCCCATATGAATGACAACCCATATTTTTTTCAAACAAAGAAAAAAAACAATCAAACTTAGAAGAAGAAGAATAACAAGAAACCGTAGAAGAAAAATAAAAAATATGAAAGATATTTCTTTTTTTCTATGTTTTGTACAAATCACATCTCTAGAGGTGTGATTTGCTAAGCCTAATTTATAACTAAAATTGAATCTCAAATCACTCAAAATCCTCTTTTTAGAAAACATTGTTGAATTTTGAATAACAAGGGATTTAATATGAGTTTAACAAATCACAGTTTGAATAACACGAGATTGTATATTATTAGGATGTATTTGACATAAATTCCATGTTCAATACCACAGGATTTGGAAACAGATTTTAAAATCATTGGTTGAATAACAGAGGATTTTAGAAATACCACCAAATCCACTAAAATACCACATCCAATACATGACCCCCCTTAGTTCTTTTAATTGATTTCCTGGTATAAACGATTATAATTTATTTAATTGATAAATGAAAGAGAAATTCACTAAAATACCACAAAAAGTTATTTTTTCCAAAAATACCACCAATTTTCAAAAGTTCCATAAATACCACGAAAAGTTCCAAAAATACGATTAATTTTCAAAAGTTCCAAAAATACTTTAACCTCAAAAATTAATTTTCAAGAGCTTAGAATTTCAATTTTTGGGTTTGGGTTAACTATTGTACAATTAGGATATAGTTTTAGGGGGTAGAGTTTAGGTTTGGGATTTAGGGTTTTAGTTTTGAATATTTAAAGTTGATTTTAATTTTGTGGTATTTTTGGAACTTTTGAAAATTAGTGGTATTTTTGGAACAAATTTTTTTTTTGTGGTATTTTTGAGAATTGCCCGAAATGAAATGCGTTTGTGATTAAAACCTTTACTTAGTGCTACGAACTTGTGTACAAACTCTAGCTTCTTTGTATATTTTTCCCGGTCGACACAAATAGCCTTTGTTCGGAGCACAATGAGCATCTTCCGAACATATACACATGCCTTCCAATGCACAACCATCTTTTTGAATCGTCGCGTTACCTTTTAAGCCTAGGATCTGATTGGTCCATTCGCTCGAGAACAAACCAGTCGGATCATAACTCTTTCTTATTTTTAAGAACGCGGGTGCGTTCTTGTACTTTTTGATTACTCCATCAAAAGCTAGGTTTCGATTTTTACCCCAATGTGGCAATCCTTTGTACTTGAACAATGCAATTTGCTCTATTTCTTCGAGGAAATCTTCGTAGAGACGCGGTTCTAATGGGTCTTTGCTACGATAATACGTCATGCCAATATTCAAGGCTTCCGTGTCACTCCCTAGGTAAGCCGAAGAGGATGTGACATAACGCATTAGGAAACCGTAGTAGAGACCGCAGAGCGCTTTTGGTTCGATTTCGACAAGAGCTTTGACGTCGTCGATGAAACCTTTGATATGTTTGAGAGGAACACTAATACCTACATCATGAAAGAAATCGCTTTTTACTCGCGGGTCTGCTACACACACCGTGAATAAACCATCTTGAAGACTGTCTAAGCACGATCCTGAAGACATCATACGGTTTTGGTATCCAATTACCGGATAACCGGTGAATATAAGGCCTACGATGCACATTTGAAACATTAGAGTATGTGATACTATTAATTACGAGTGAAATCATTAGAAATGTGATACTAGGGGTGGACATTCGGGTATCTGTTCAGGTTCGGATCGGATATTTCGGATTTTCAGGTATTTGAGTTTAGAGATATAATACCCATTCGGATATTAGAAAACTTCGAGTCGGTTTCGGTTAGGTTCGGATCGGGTTCGGATTATCCATAATACTAAAAAATTATATAAAATATTTAAAAACTACTCCAAAAGTTTATAATTACCTCGCTTTCTTTTTCATTTGATTCAATTTAATTATTTGTTATTCGAATTATCCAAAAATACTCTTAAAAAATAACAAATTTTTTTGTAATATTACAAATAATAACATAAATTGGTTATTTTTACCGAAATGTATATATAATTTCCGAATTGATAAAAAAAAGTTTTTAAAAAACTATAAAAATTACATAAACTATATGAACACACCAGACCTTAACTCTAAATATATTTAGCTTTGTTTATGTTTTGTATATTTCAGGTACCCGTTCAGTTATCGGTTCGGTTCGGATTCGGTTTCGGATTTTCGGTTTTAAGTATAGAGGATCCGCTCAGATATTTTAAAAAATCGGTTCTGATTCGGTTTGGGTAATTTTGGTCGGGTTCGGTTCGGTTTTTCGGTTCCGGATATTTTGCCCACCCCTATGTGATACTATTAATTACGAGTGAAATCATTAGAAAATGTATGTGTACGTAAAAATGAGAAAAACACAAATATTACCATTGTTGGTCAAACCGTATGAGGTAGCAAACAATGTAGATGAAGTTAGTTTTGCTGCTACACATTTTCCATCCGCATCTTCAAACTTTTCCTGCGTCTCCTCTTGATTATGTTACAAGGAATTATTTTCAAAAATTAAAATGATGTAGGCATAGCATTTTTAACAAACTATCTTTTATATTAAAAAGAAGAAAGCTTTTAAAGATAACTAAGAAGAGGAACCTGAGGTTCTTCTGATGGCTGTGATCGCAGAGAGTTGAGAACGAAACGGTAGAAAATCATACAACCCGTTTCCTGAAGTGTTGACCGCCACTCGGTCGTCCTTTCTATACACCACTTGGCCTTGGCTCGGTAACCATACGAAATCCGCAAACTCATGTTTCTTTCCAAAGGTCACGGCCTGATCTCCGAAATCCGAATCTTCTTGCATAACATACGTTATTGATCTCTTGAACATTGGTTGCAATTTAAAACTAACCTTTGCAAAAACGAAAACAAAAACAAAGAAACAATCGAAATTTAAACGATTAATACCTTTTTTGGGTTATACTACAATACTTTTTTTTTGTAGTAGTAGTAAGCACAAAATATATAATTTAACTTATCGAACCTGAAATATAACGCCAAGAACGCCAAGAGAAACCTTAGCCGCGTTAAACTCGCTAGGAGTCGCGGTCTCACTTATAACTCTAACCTTTGCAAATCCATCGTTAACCGAGCCAGGACTAACCATCCTGATCTCGGTCACATAATCATGAACCGCACTTCCTTTACCCCACAACGAGCTCCCGTGAGCACCAGTCCCCATCATACCACCCACGGTTAGTCCCCACCAATACGGTGAATAAGGCAAAGCCAATCCAACCTTAGCCGCTTCAGCGATTAACTGCCTAAGCGTCACGCCACTCTCAACTGTTAAGGTCATGGCCTTTACATCAGACCGCACCGTGTGGTTAAGAAAATTTGTGCTAATGAGTAATCCGTCCCTACCATCCGTGCATACGAGCTTTGGGATGCTATGTGAATACCGCGTGGTCACACGCATTTTCCGTCCGGCTTTAGTGGCTGCAGCCACAATAGAGACGAGCTCGGCCTCTGTGGTCGGATATGCCACATTGGCAGCTCGACATGTGGACCGGTCTGCAAAGATTCCTACTGAGTTTGTGACCGTACAATCCGTGTTTCCGGACACACACTTGATGGGATCTTCGGGAGGTGTTGAGACTGCAGTGAACACGAGTAGTGTGAATATACAATGTAAAGCGAGGAATCTACGCCAAAACACAGCGCTTTGGGAACCATACGAAGGGAAAGAGCTTGCCATTAAGTTTTCTTGAATCTTTCCATATGTATTGCTAGTGGCGTCTTTTTGTAGGGGGGGAGGCTGTGTTGCGTGAAAGACTGTACAATTGAATTATAGATTTAGAATATTCAGTTGATAGTAACTACCCATGATCGATCTATCATTAGTGGATTGTTTATGCCATATATATGGTTAATACCATATTCTAAATGTCACGTTTCCCATCGTTGAATGTTACTTTTCAATACTTGATTAGTAGTGTCTAAATATTCGCCTCAGTAGGTATCTCTTGAAAATTATACTATATAAGACGGTGATTTGCATAAATATCTTTTGAACTCAACTCTGGAATGCGTTGACAATATCAAACTACATAATTCATCTCAAATTATTGGTAGGGGTTGTACAATGAAAGGGATATTTTATGTATTAAAAGATATATATAATTAGCTGTAAATAGTATAATTGAATTATAGATTTAGAATATTTAGTTGATAGTAACTACTAACTAGTAACTACCCATGTTCGATCTATCATTAATGGATTGTTTATAATATATATATATATATATATATGTATATGGTATTAAACCATATTCTAAATGTCACGTTTCCCATCGTTGAATGGTACTTTTAAATACTTGATTAGTAGTATCAAAATATAAGACGGTGATTTGCATAAATATCTTTTGAACTCAACTCTGGAATGCGTTGACAATATCAAACAACATAATTCATCACAAATTATTGTTAGAACCAATAATGGAAAATCATACGAGTGAAATCATTAGAAAATGTATGTGTACGTAAAAATAGGAAAATTACAAATATTACCATTGTTGGTCAAACCGTATGAGGTAGCAAACAATGTAGATGAAGTTAGTTTTGCTGCTACACATTTTCCATTCGCATCTTCAAACTTTTCCTGCGCCACCTCTTGATTATTTTACACCGATATTTAGGGATTATCAACTTCGCAATGGTTTTTGTTGAGGCCGTCTTTCCTCCGTTCTTTTGATTCGAAGGCGCACATGTATGTCTAGAGACATACTTCGTGATTTTGACCTTCGACACTAACTGCACGAACGCGCCAATTACATATATTGTCTGAGCAGCGTATATTCCACCATATGGTATCAGATTTAATAACCTTATAGTCAAAGTTATGCTTCATTGCACACATTTCCATGACTGATTTCAACATACCTTTGGTCTCGAAACGTTGACCTTTCTTCACAACTGTGTCCAACGCTAGTTGATCCATTCTATCAACTTGTTGTTCGGCGCTTTCAAGGAGTAAGACAGGATCTCTATCATCATCATCATCAAAGTCTTCCGATTTGTTCTTCTCACCCATAGAACCAATAAATGTTCCTGATTTCGTTGGCTCTTTATTGCAGCTACCATGAACTCTAGGTTTAAAGGTCACACTAAGCTGAACCGTTGCATTCCTTATAACGTACGCTGCAAAGTTTTTGACCTGGCGATCCGTGGTGATGAAGACAGGAGGAGACCCTGACTTAACCATATTCTTTAACTCCTCAATACTTGTTGTCGACTCCAAAACTAGTAATCGACCACCCTTTTCTTCGTCAATAGCAAAGCTCCAGCCGTTATTGGAGATCCATTGGCCACTAGTCGCATACGTATGCACCATATTTGACAAAACGAGTAATTTTTTTTTGTAGGATTATGAAGAGGAAAAATTTGATAGACTGTTTACTGAGGTTGAAGAAATCGATGAAGAGGGATGAAGAGGAAGAAGATTACGCGAAACAAAAATTTCCAAAAACAATATTGAGAAAAATTCTTTTAAGGTAACTGTAATATGTTCACCTAGATTTTAGGTAACTCTAATATTTTACAAAAACTAATATTGGAGAAAAATCACTGATTATTACGGTTGCACATTATAAGGAAATATAATCCTTCAAATATTTACCAAAAACGATCATAGTTTATTTTACAAGGCAAATATATCATTCCCAACATAAGTTTATAATTTTTGTTTGTTGAACTCCAGAAACCATTATCATCAACATAATTACCAAAGTCAGAATCATCACCTTTCTCGTACTTTAAACCGTTCACTACATGAAACTCCTGTATCGAAAACCGAAGAGGTCTCCTAGCAAAGACAAACCACATCTCATGTTTTTTGCTTGTCTCAAGCTCCCTACACATGAAGCTGTGTACGAGTCTCGCCGAGTATCCCAAATTGTTCTCACTAAGCGCCATTATGTGTCGAAACACATGATCTCTTTTGACTTCTTCATATTCACTCTCCATCTGTGTCTTTAATAAGGCCAGAATAGAATGCCTACAACTCTTGTTCACCTGGTCAACTTCCGGCTCAATGTTTTCACCAAAAATCCTCTTAGGCAGCTCTCCTTCCATCACTGTTAATACAAAGAAACAAAGAAATTAATGTATGTTTACAGTTTATCAGAAGAAACACACACAAAACAACAAGAGAACATAGAAGAATGATAAGACATACCAAAACCAAATCTGGAACACCAACTTATTTTTTGCAAATCTGAAGGTTTAATGGACTAAATATGACCTCTAGTGAACTGATTTCAAGTAAAATAAAGACCAATTTGAACTGAAGTAGAGATTTCTAGTCACACAACATCAATTTTGAATCGAAGTACCATTAAAATCAAAATCACGAACATGCAAATTTTGAGAAAATAAGTTACCTAAGGAATCAGAATTCAGAAGACAGTGAAGCAGAGGTAGAAGGAACGAATCGATCTAGAGAAACTAGAGACGACGACGGAGATGCTAATTTCTCCGACGAAACCTATCGACCAAAATACTTCCGCCGACACCTAAGATAGCAGAAGCAGTTAATCGTCTGAGAGAAAGCGGTGGAGAACAGATGGTAAGAGAAGCCGTGATTTTGCTCAGAACTAATGAGCCGAAGAACAGAGAAGATACGAAGAAGAAGATACGAAGAAGAAGATGATATACAGAAAAGATACAAAAACGAAGAAGACGTTTTTTATTAAAGTAATAACCGTATTGTTTGCAGATTTTTCAATATTTTTTACTATGAAATATATATTAATTGGATTTAGATTTACTTAATATTCTGTTTCTTAATTTAATTTCGTATTATTAATAAATAAACAAAAAAAACTCATATTAAAGGTTAAAATTGGAGTTTACAATTTGGAAAATACTAATGGAACTTAATTGGGAAGAGAAAGTATTAGTGGGACATTTTACCACTAAATGTGGCTTGATTTAGCAATTTTCTCTTTATTTAATGTTACCAAGAGATATGTATGAGACCAGACGAGTTATCGTCAATAATTTACTATGACTAAGAATAGTTATTACCTTTAAAAAAAAATAATTATTATAAAAAGGAGGATTTATAATTTTATGACTAAATAGTGTCATTTATTTTTTATGCTATAGACATTATTGATTGAACACTCTATGAATGCTATTTAAAGGAATAAAATTTGCTAGAAATAAGCCCCTAAAATATTTGAGGAACTAGTAAGTTTTTTTTTTATCATTTGGATTGATTTTTTTTTAAATGATAAAAATGATTTAACTTATTCCACTAAAGCATTGAAACAATGGGAGGAAAAAATTTATCTACTATTTTTTCACTCTAATTTATCTACTAAATGACTTAATTATACTAGTGACAACAATTTGGACCCTGTATAATAAATTAATCATGACATTTATGGGTTTTTTTCAGTTACAAAAACCTTTATTATTGGGCTATACTAAACTCATTTTGTTGTAAAGCCGATAATCTAGTGGGCCTTCAATACAAAAGCCCAATAAGCTACCAATTAGTATATGTGGACTAATTCTCCACCGCGAAAAAGGGAGTAGAGATAAATTCGCAGAAGAAATCGGAGTTAGGATATGTGGACCATAAAACCGGCACCGATTCCGGTTCAATTTCTAAGGGGACAAACCGGAACCAGAGCAATCCCCGTCAGTTATACTCAACCTCTGCCGCGTAATTACGGAATCCACCGCCTTCTCTGCAACTTCCCGGCGAAATCGCAATCATCCGAATCCGTCTGTGGTTTATGCCAACAAATCCTCCTCCGCGCCGCCGATTCGAACCAGAACAAATCGGTCGCGAAGGAAGTTAGTGGTTCAGATGTGCTCTGGGTGATTCAGAGAGCGACGACTCAGAGGAAAAGAGTAAACGCCGATAAAAGGAAGAAGAAGAAGGTAACAAGTGTGGAGGTATCATCTTCTACGGTCGAGTCCACTGGAGATAACGGCGTTGATTACAGTAACGTAACGCCGTTAAAGATCAAAAACGATTGGGGACACAGATTAGAAGAATTCGAGAAGATTCTCAAAGAGTTTCAAGATACGGAAGTTTGACTTTGACCTTTTTTGGTTTGGATGATTAATTATTTTATACGTAAATAAATACCATTATTAATTTCTTCGTTTGTATTTATTTGAAAAATATCTTAATACAAAAACAAAAGAAAAAATAAATCCATGTATGTTGGTGTTTTATAAAATATTAATATGAACGTTCTTTTGCTGCGGCAATATCCTTTATTTATGTTATTAGTGGCGAGTACATATTTTAGTAAAATTCACCTAAAATTTTGTAAATTCGACTAAAATAAAAATAAACATTCCAATTGCGTAATTACCATTTTTAATGCGTGAATGGTAAATGTTTTATATGCGTAATACGTTTTAAAAATTTTGTTTACAAACATAACTTACAAAATTCAATACAAAAATAACACATTCCGTCGGAAATTTCCGACAGATTTCCGACGGATTTACACTGAATTTTATACCGCAAAAATATAATATGTAAATAACACATTCCGACGGATTTCCCCTAATTTTAATGAAAGTAAAAATATAATATATAAATAACATATTCCGTCAAAAATTTCCGACGGATTTACCCTAATTTTATACCGCCAAAACACATCGTGATTTACTCTGAATTTTATACCGCGAAAATATAATATATAAATAACACATGCCGGATTTCCGACGGATTTTCCCTAATTTTAATGAAAGTAAAAATATAATATATAAATAACATATTCCGTCAGAAATCCGTCGAAAATTTCCGACGGTTTTACCCTAATTTTATACCGTCAAACCACATCGTGATCATCGAAAATACGGGAATTTCCGTCGGAAAGCTTAAATAAGTACAAACTCTTCTCCTTCCCTCGACAGAATGAAAAAACGGAAGAACATCGCCGGAAATCGCCTTGTTATCGCCGGAAAATGCCGAACGATCGCTGAATCTTTTCCATTCTTCATTATTCATCACGAAATCATCATAACATGTAAGATTTGTGTTGATTCTTTTGATTGTTTGAAAATTGTTCTTGAGAAATTGTTTTTTAGAGATTTAGGAGTGTTATATGTCGAATTAGAAGTATGATTGGTTTGATTTCGAACATATATATGAGGATTTCGTGATTTATTAAATTGAATATATGTCGAATTAAATTGAACATGAAATTTAGTGATTTAGGGATTATGAGAATTTTAGGAATTTAGAAATTTAGGGATTATGAGAATTTTATGAATTTAGAAATAACACATGCCGGATTTCCGACGGATTTCCCCTAATTTTAATGAAAGTAAAAATATAATATATAAATAACATATGTGATGATAACTATGTTTCTGTGGAATTTTTTCCTTCTAAATTTCAGGTGAAGGATCTCAACTCGGGGGCGTCATTGGTAACAGCAAAGATGAATAATGGCGGGTATGAGTGGCCAAATCGAGATGATTCAAGATTTATTGCTTTCTCCACAATAAAAAGCACGTTGCCTATATGGCACTCTAGGCTTGGACACCCTTCTCTTCCTATTCTCAATAATATTTTTTCTTCGTTTTCACTGCCAGTTTCTAATAAAACTTCTCCTTCACCTTGCAATTCGTGTGCCATAAACAAGAGTCACAAACTTCCTTTTTCTGTCTCTTCAATAACGTCTTCTGCACCTCTCGAAATATTGTTTTCCGATGTCTGGACTTCTCCAATTGTGTCTATTGATGGTTACAAGTACTACTTAATCATTGCTGATCACTACACTCATTATATCTTGTTATATCCTCTACGGTGCAAGTCTGACGTTCGAGATATCTTTATTCGCTTTAAGGCGCTTGTGGAGAACAAATTTAAACAGAAGATTGTCACTCTTTACTCGGATAATGGAGGAGAATATGTTGCATTGGCAGATTTCCTAGCCACCAACGGGATTTCTCATCTCACTACACCACCTCATACACCCGATCGGAAAGTTTAAACCGTCGGAAAATCGTCGGTGGTTTCCGACGGTTCTCAGACGGAAAACGGATTGCCGTATTCTGTCGATATTTAATCGGAATTCCGTCGGAAATTAGACCTCCGTCGGAATTCCGTCCGAAATTAGACCTCCGTCGGAATTCCGTCGGAAATTAGACCTCCGTCGGAAAACAAAACCGTCGGACTTACGTCGGAAATTAGACCTCCGTCGGAAAACAAAACCGTCGGAAATTAGATCTCCGACGGAATTCCGACAGCATGCGTGTTTTTTTTTTAAAAAATGGAAATTATTTAAATAAATTGAATAAATAAAAAGAAATTAAATTATTAAAATTAAATTTAAAATTAAGAAAACAATATATTAAATTGTTTTAAAAGTTTTACATTTAAAAGTATTTAAACGTAAATATAAAACAAATCGGGCCTATGGTTACGGAAGAACTCGTTCATCTTCTGTTCCAGCGCGTTAAATCGTTGATCCGCCTCCGCCTTATCTTGCTCTCTCGCTCGCTCCGCCTCCGCCCTATCTGCCTCTCTCGCTTGCTCCATTGCCCTAAGGCGCTCGGTCAAGTCTCGGTTTTCCGCCAACAATCGGCTAGCACCGACATATCGAACCGAGGAGACGGACGACGAACTTTCTTCAGGGAGACCGTATACACGGCCTCTTGTCTTCGGAGTCGCCTACGGGAAAAAAATAATGAAAGCGTATAAGTTAGTTCTAGTAAAAATTATTTTGAAATTAGATTAAAAACGACACGGTTACTAACCTCGTACGTGAACTCGTTGACCTTCTCCACTGGAACTTCGGTGGCCGCCGGAGTTCCTTCCTCGATCGGTTGCGATTGGAGGTACTCCTCCTGCCGCCTCTCCACGGTTTCCACGATTTCTCGAGCAACCGGATCTTGAATTTCACCGGTCTTCTTGTTGGTGTGCGTTGCTTTGATCAAATCTAGATTTGATGGAAGCACACCGGTTTCCTGAAACTGTTAACATATAAAATTTCATTAGCGAATTATAAAAAGTATGAAATATTTAAAAAAGCATCGAACTTACCATTTTATCCGCAACTGACGCCTTGCTCGTTGCTCCGAGGTTGTGGGTCGCCTTTCCCTTCCCCTTCCTGTCGCTATTGCGGTTAGATGAGTGTTGCATCGAGGACGCCCGAGTTTCCTCGCGTTCCCAATGTTCAAGAAGTCCAGCCCATAAGGTTTGTTTCGCTTGCAAAACTTTAGGCACCTCCCTCTTCTTGTACCACTTCTCCTTCCACTCGTTCATCTTCAACGAGTACTTCCTCGAAGCCTTTGCATCGAACTGCTTACGGACCATCGACGTGATTACCGGGTCCCACGTAAACTCTTGCTGCAAAAAAAACAACATTCACGCATTAGAAATTAAAATGAGTCATATAAGAAATATATTTTAAAAAGATTAAAAAAAACTCATACCGCAAATTGCCGGAACCATGTGTCTCGGTCCTCGACTGGCATATCACTGTATGAGGGATACGGTTTAGTTACCAAGCAATTCATCATTGCATTGATAGAACTCGTAATCCCGTTCCCCGAGTATTGAAACCTATTTTAATATTTAGTTAAATATTAACATAAATTAATTAAAACCATTAGATATTTAAAAAAATACATACCATGTCGTTTTAGGTGGAACGTCTCGATCTAGACGAGGCAACCTATCACGTCCGGGCTGCGACAGAAACTCCTCGATGCTCATGACCGTGGGAGCTGAGCTGGATGTACCCATGGGCTGAGACATGCGTGGCGTCTCTACCGCGACATTACTGTCGGGAACCTGAGTGTGACTCGCACTCGCACCTCCCGTACTGGGAGTCCTAGTCCTAGAGCGATGATGCTGCCCATAGTCCCTACGAATTCCAATTAGAAATTTATGAGAAATTGTAAATTTTCAAATAAAAGTTAATGGATTTTAAGGATTTAAAGGTTAAAATTTTTAAAAATTTACAAATAAATTTTTAAAATTTTTTAATTAGTTTTAAAAATGTAAAGAGTTAAAATGTTTTCTTAATGTTATTTAATTTTAAAATTTAAAGGATTGTAAATGATATTCTTAAAATATTGTATATATGATATTTATAAATTGAAAATTGAGACATATTATTCAAATACTAAATTTTTTAAAAATCACTCAAAATCAAAAAAACATTTCTAATGTGGACAATTTTTAATAATGGAATTAAAAATTTTTAAATTTTAAGGATTTAATAAATTTTAAATTTTGTTGGATTTCAAGTTTTAAATTTTAGTTTTTTTAATTAGTTTTTAAAATTTTAAGATTTAAAATGTTTTATTAATGTTATTTAATTTTAAAATTTAAAGGATTGTAAATGATATTCTTAAAATATTGTATATATGATATTTATAAATTGAAAATTGAGACATATTATTCAAATAATAAATTTTTTAAAAATCACTCAAAATCAAAAAAACATTTCTAATGTGGACAATTTTTAATAATGGAAATAAAATTTTTTAAATTTTAAGGATTTAATAAATTTTAAATTTTGTTGGATTTCAAGTTTTAAATTTTAGTTTTTTTAATTAGTTTTTAAAATTTTAAGGTTTAGGTTGTTAATAATTAGTATTTTCTTCATAGTATTTTACATATTATTCATAAACATATTTTTAAAAAAAAATCATAAAAATCATTAAAACATTTGAAAATTATATACAAACTCTATACAATTTTACAAAAATTATATACAAACTTTTAATTCCAAATTCACAAAAATTCTCATACAATCTCCAAATTTCTCAAAAATCTCTATACAATTTCACAAAAACTCTTTCCAATCTCCAAATTCTATCACAATATCACACAAACTCTATCCAATCTCCAAATTCAACCACAAAATCACAAAAACTCTATCCAATTTCACTAAAACCATATACAAACTCGAAATTCAACAAAAAATCCACAAAAACTCTATACAATTATATAAAACGTACATTGATTATGATTTGGTGAAAGATTTGGGGCGGTGTGACGACGGTGTGACGACGGTGTGACGACGGCGTAATCGGCGGAGGAAAAAATTTTTTTTTACAGTTTTGTGCGAATGGAATCGGAGAAGACGAAGTCTGTGGATTTATAACGGTAGACGACGGCATTCCGACGGTCTTTAAAATTTCCGACGGAATTGCCGCTTTGGCGGTGAAACCAAAGGTCAAAGGCGGCAAGGGGAATTAGGGTTTCCGTCGGAATTCCGTCGGAAATAAAGACGGAATTCCGACGGATTTAAATTTTATTTCTTTAAATATTGATAAAAAAGTAATTTAAAAATAGCATATTTGTAAAATATAATTCAAAAATGATATTTTTGCAATTGTTCATAAATTATGTTTTTCATTGCTGAAACTCGATATCTAGTAGCCGAACACTGATCTCCTTACTAATTTCTGGTATCTAGGTGTTATACCCAAATACTTTATCCTACTCCATTTCCGTTTCAGAACACATAATGTTTTAGATCTATGCACATTTATAATTTAGTTTAGTGCTTTGATTTGACAGTTTCTTTATGTATTTAAAAAATGGTAATCACTCCCAAGAGATAGGGAGCAGATGTGAACAATTCTCTTGATTCCTTGAAGGGCATATTGCCAACTCAGTCTCTTACATATACATTGACTTTAATATATTAAATCATATAAAATTTATACATTGAACAAATTGACATATTTTGACAAAAGAAAAACAATTGACAATGCTGAATTAAAGAAGAAAACTCAAACACATCTTTTTCTTAAAAAAGACAACTATTTATACAAACACATCTTTTTCTTTCTCTTCTTCTCTCTAAGACTCAAACCTTCTAGAGTAAGCTCGATCTATACTCCGGTGATTAACCCGGCGTTCGGCTTTGCCGACGTCGTGGTTGTACATATGGATTTCGAATCTTCGGCTTGTTCTGTTTTTAGTTCTTGATAATTTACTCCATTTAAATTTTATTTCTTTAAATATTTTTCGAAATTAAATTTTAAAAAAAATTTATAATCCGTCGGAATTCCGTCTTTATTTCCGACGGAATTCCGAAGGGATTTAAAATTTTTTTTAAAAAATATTTTCCGAATTAAAAGTTTAAATAAAATTTTAATAGCCGTCGGAATCCCGTCGGCAATAAAGACGGAATTCCGACGGCATTACTTTTAAAAATATTTTTCGAATAAAAATTATAAATAAAATTTTAACATCCGTCGGAATCCCGTCGGAAATAAAGACGGAATTCCGACGGATTTTTTTTTTTTTTTCAAATTAATTTTCCAATTGCTTTATTGTGATTTAGGGTTTCATTTACATAGATGTTCGTATGGCTCAATTCCTTTGGTTTAGTCTTTAATTTTGTTAATCAATTAGAGAAACTGATCGAAGAAAATTAGGGTTTTTTGTTACTAAATTTCCTATCTGAACCGAACTGGAACCGACGAGAACTGAACCGAAAAAATAAAAGTAACCATTGGATATAACTTAGCAACTACATTATAAAAAAATACAGAATTTCAATACCAAAATAGTAACATATTACACATAAATAACAACATTATCCGGTTACACGCGTAGAATAGATAGTAGGAAATTATTTAACACAAAAGCAACATAAATTATTTATTCTTCATCTGATTCTGGAACTGTTTCATATGCGTACCCAGTATTTCCTTCATCTTCCTCCTCGATGGTGCATACTTCCGTTGGGTGGTATTCTGCAATCATGGAATTGGCACCGATTATCTGTTTCAAAACAAAAAAATTTATGTACCAATCCCTCAAATATTTATAAACGAATGGTGTATGTACCTTAACAATGTTCCGCTCTGTGATGTTTAGGTACTTTGGGTTCCTATCAAAACGGCATACAGTAACATTCTTCAGGATGACAACCGCACCGACAGCAGTCGTGAGTCTGTACTCGTCATTCTTGAATATGTTATGGTGCATGGTTCCCTCGATTATTCCCGACGGATCTTTTAAGGTGACAAGCAGACCTCCATGGTCAGTGGGGGTCAAACTAGAGAGCATAGCCACCATCTGATAGATTAATTGGAATATACTAGCTTGTCAGATAAATTGTTTCTCTAAATGTTAATAAAATTGGAAGGAAACGTGGACCTTTTTTACTTTCACAAATTATGAACGCGAGCATTGAATTTCAGCAACCTGTGTCCAGAATGGTGTGGTCCTATTGTGATAAGAACCTACATTTATAAATGATTGATTTTGTATTTGTCAACCACACTCATTGTAATAGTAATAACGGTAAATATATATATATACCTTCTCGAATTATGTAATCGATAGTAGAAGTCCACCGAGGACTACTAAAATCCTGGTCGGCTTGTGGTGCCTCATTAATGACCTCACGAATAAAATCTTGTGTTGGGCGTGGCTGAGAACTTTCACCTCGCATCACCTTTGCATCATGAGACCTCTTTCGAAACAGGCCTCGCCGTACCACTTGGCCTGGTCCCGGTATTACGGGCATTTGGTTCTGGGATTGTTGAGTTGGATGGAGTGAAATTGTCGGTTCAGCATCAGTAACATTTAAGTTATCGTAAGGAGGGCTTGAAGGAACAAGAGGTGTGGTTTGAGGGTTTTGACCGGGGGCTCGGTTTTCTATATAGTAATTCCATAGATCTCTGTTTGCCATTAAGCAGTTGAATTTTTCTGTGTTTTGAAATTATGTTCAAAATTTTTATGAAGGAATGAGAAAATGTGCCAACTTATGTAGAACGGATGACCGTCGGATTTCCGTCGGAAAACCGTCAAATCACGCCGACATACGACCCCACCAATCCCATCGGCCACTGCATTTCACCTAACTAATAACCACTCAAACTTTGCCGACATATAGTCCGTCGGATTTCCGTCGGAAAACCGTCAAATCACTCCGACATAAGACCCCACCAATCCCATCGGCCACTGCATTTCACCTAACTAATAACCACTCAAACTTTGCCGACATATAGTCCGTCGGATTTCCGTCGGAAAACCGTCAAATCACGCCGACATACGACCCCACCAATCCCATCGGCCACTGCATTTCACCTAACTAATAACCACTCAAACTTTGCCAACATCAAAAACCGTCGGATTTCCTACGGTGTTAATTCCATCGGTAATACAGACGGAATAGAGACGGAATACCGACAGTTTTTACATATAACTTAGACTATAAATACAGCTCATGGAGTGTAACTCTTCTACACATCTAAATAACACAGAAATGTCTTCTAGGTCTCCTAATGGAGACGAAAAAACAACATCCGAGGGAAAATTTTATTTTAATCCAAAATACTCGTGGGAAACCCCTGGTGATTGCGACGAATTCACTCAAGAGATTCCCGTTTACTCGTGGGAATTTGATACGTGCTCACCAATCCATAAAGAAGATTCCACATCAACAATAGTGCCTGACACCCAATGCTCGCCAAACATCCACCATATGTACGATAGGCAGCCACAATGTTCTGACCATAAGCGAGGTATCGAAGTCGATCAACCATGTAAATTGATGGAAAATTCATATACTTACGGTGGAAGTGGTTCAAACGTATGTAAGGATCACGACTATGGTTATGAATTCGCCCAAAGCCCAGAAAAGCCAAACATAAATTTAGATGTTGATGCAATCAAAAGAGAATTGTGCGACGGATTTATAGAATCTGCAGAAAATGATCATTACTATGATTTTCACTGCGCCCAAAGCCCAGAGAAGCCAAACTTAAATATAGATGTTGATGCAATCAAAAGGGAATTATGTGACGGATTTGTAGATTATGCAGAAAAGAAAAAAAAGGGAAAGCACATCACTAAATGGTTCTAACAAATGGTAAGTTCGGAGTGGTACCTGTTTATTTTACCTGTTTCAAATTTTATGTTTCATTAAATGTAATGTTTTACCATAACGGTTGTGTGTTAAAATTTCAAACTCTATAATGTACCTGTTTATTTTATCTGTTTTAAATTTTATGTTTCATTAAATGTAATGTTTTATTGCAGTTGCAATTGGTTTTGGTAACCAAATGAAATATATTATATGGAACACACAATTCTGGAGAACAACATGAAGTAATAAGCAAATATTTATTCACAAATTATTATTCTGAATCTTCGGAGAAACCTTCACTAGGGATGGAGTCTGAATCGTCGTCAAATTCTCCACGTGTTTCCTCTTCGTCCGAATGCACTAGATCATCCCCCTCATGAGCGACATCAACGACAAGGTCGATGTTATCCATTTCCTCAACCGGTGACATTTCTACACTTCTCGATGGTTGTAGAGCATCATGTTCTGGAACTCCATAGATTTTTCCTCTAGGGTTTATTGCTGTTACTGTGATCCACGGATCTCTACGGTAGGCAACTCGAGGATATGGAATGTAGCAAACCTAGTAATAATTAAAATCAGTTATTGGTAATATACATGAACAAGAACCTTAACAACGAGTAAGTAGGTAAACATATTACTGTATTGATACCTGGTCTGCTTGAGACGCAAGGATAAATGGATCGTAATACGGTAGTTTCCGGTTAGAATTTATCGAAATAACACCAAGAGGGTCAACTCGAACCCCTCGACCATTGGATGGGTCATACCAATCGCACATAAACACAATGCACCGCAAGTTCAACATTCCTGGATAGTAGATTTCCAAGATTTCTTTTAAAATCCCATAGTACATGGTATCACCGGCTTGCGCCGATATACCATAGTCCGAAGTTGACCTTTTACGTCCTTCTTCACGGACGGATCCTGAACGAATATCCCCTAGTGCAAAACCCGCGATATGAAGTCGCGGTGCTTCTTAACCCATGAACAAACTCCACTAACCATGTTGGGATTTCATCACCTCGTGCTATACTGTCAGACACCTAAAAAATGATATATGTAAGATATAAGCAACATATGAACGTGAAAACTTGTAAAAGTAAGAGTAAGTAATTATCTTAAACTTACATAACATGGCAACCACCCCGGAAATTCTTCATCTTTTAAGACAGCAAGTTCAACATCTGACTTATCAGAATGGTATTCACGCGCGAGGGACATATAGATCCTATAACATAGCAGTCGTTAGTTGATGAAGTTATATATATAATTCCATAAATTTAGCATAATAACTGATATACCTTTCATACTTCAAAATGTCGTCACAGTTTCTTAGGATATACGTATGCAAATGTGTGACCTCTTGTTGTGATAGTATGCGTTTCTTTCCTTTTCCAATTGGTCGACCAACTTGGGCAAACAACTCAGGTACAACCACGGCATAGTCAGCTTTCTGACCTCCATCATCATGTCTGCCAGGACGTCTCGCCTTAGTACGAGCTTCCGATGGAAAGTAAGTTTCGGCAAAGTGTGAGATTTCTTCGTTTAGGCTTTGTTGAACAATAGATCCCTCAACCCTGCTCAAATTTTTTACCTTTTTCTTCAGGTGGAACATATAACGCTCGAACGGATACATCCATCGGTATTGAACAGGGCCTCCTAAGGCTGCTTCTCGTGGGAGGTGGACAGGAAGATGTTCCATAACGTCAAAAAAGGAAGGTGGAAAAATCTTCTCAAGATTACAAAGGAGAGCCGGGATGTTGGCCTCCAAGTTACGTATCCCATGGACGGTAAGCGTTCTTGAACATAAATCTCGGAAGAATGCACCAACTCCTATAAACAAAAATGAAACACGTTAAGTAGTACATATATATAGTAATATTATGGTAGTAAGAAAGTAATGGGAGTTCGAAATATACCTCCAATTGCTTGGTGGATTGGTTCTGGAAGAAGATATGCAAATACAAATGGAAGAAGACGCTGCATCACGACATGACAATCATGACTCTTCATTCCTGTAAACTTCCCTTCAGTCGAATCCACGCAGTTACGTAGATTAGATGCATAGCCGTCTGGAAATTTTACAAAATTTGTGAACCATTCAAAAAATACTTCTTTCTGCCCAGCGTCTAACCGGTATGCAGGCATCGGCAATCTACCATTCGATTCATGAAGAGATGGCCTCGAACAAATCAATGGCAAGTCGGATCTAGACTTCCAGTTGTCTCTGGTCTTTCCTGGGACGTTTAAGATGGTGTTCATGATGTTGTCAAAGAAATTCTTTTCAACATGCATGACATCTACATTATGGCGCAGTAGATGGTCTTTCCAGTAAGGCAAATCCCAAAAAATACTCTTCTTGTGCCAATTGTGATTCACCCCACAACCGTCGACGGGGTAATGGCCATTACCCCCACATTCAGGAGTTCGCTCTGCACCAAAATCTCGTAACTGATCCAATATGCTGCGACCATCTATCTCAGGAGGTGGACCATGAAACACTTGTACATTCGTCTTGAAATGTCTTTTAGACCGACGGTATGGATGATTTGCTGGCAAAAAACACCTATGGCAATCAAACCATGAAGTCTTCCTGCCGTGCTGCAATTGGAAAGCTGAAGTATAGTCTTGGCAATAAGGACACGCCAATCTTCCATGCGTTGTCCATCCAGATAACATACCGTATGCTGGAAAATCGCTTATGGTCCACATAAGAACCGCACGCATCTTGAAATTCTGATGGACTGAAACATCAAATACCTCGACACCATGGTCCCACAACATCTGTAATTCGTAGATCAATGGTTGGAGGAATATATCGAGTGATCGTCTTGGATGATCTGGCCCGGGAACTAGAATTGAGAGAAACAGGAACTCTTGCCGCATGCACATATAAGGAGGCAAATTGTAAGGTGTTACGATGACCGGCCACAATGAATATTTTCTTCCATGCTTTCCAAATGGGTTGAAACCATCCGTGGATAAGCCGAGGTATACATTCCGTCGTTCATATGCAAAATCTTGATATACGGATTGGAAATGTTTCCACGCTTCCGCGTCAGAAGGATGCGTGATATCTCCATCTTGACTATGCTCTGCATGCCATCTCATAGCCTTAGCTGTGCGGTCTGATTCGTACAGCCTCTTCAACCTCTCCGTTAAGGGTAAATACCACATCCGTTTGAATGGAATCTTCGCCCTGCCACTTGTGTCCTGGAACCGTGGTTTGCCGCAAAATTTACATTTATTTCGGTTCTCGTCTTCTCTCCAGTATATCATACAGTTGTCGATGCACACATCTATAACCTGGTAGGACAAACCAAGACCGGCAACCAGTTTTTGGATCTCGTAGTATGATCCGGGGGACAAATTATCTTCTGGCAAAATATCTTTCACGAACTCGGCGAATGCATCAACACATTCTTCGGACAAATTATAATCAGTCTTCAAGTTCATCATCCTACTAGCAGAAGATAGCGGTGAATGACCATCCCTACAACCGCTGTATAGAGGTTGCTTTGATGCGTCTAACATATCGAAAAACTTTCGGGATTCTAAATTAGGTTCTTCAACCCTATCACCCTCATGATACCCACCCGACTGCAAATTCTCTCTAAACGCATCGTTAACCATCGCAACCGTACTTACCCCAACATCTACTTCTGGTGTACGTTCTCCTACGCAAACCGTCGGAAAATAAGGTGCATTACTACTACTACTACCATATTCATAATTGGTTTCTCCATGTAAAAACCAAACCTTATATCCCGGCCTAAATCCATATATATATAAGTGATTCCAAACTTTACTAACCGAACCACTAATTCTATTACCGCAATTAGAACAAGGACATTTGATATCCTGACCTTTGTTGGCCGCCTCTTGATTTCTAGGTAAATGCATGAACTCGCAAATACCTTGAGCGTATTCAGTCGTTAATAAGTTCGACCCCTCCTCCCTCATTGGCGCGTCCATCCATGACCGAAAATATGAAGAACTCATTTCTTTTGTTTTTTTTTTTTCAGATGTTGTTATAATAAACGTCAGAAGAAATGTGGAAACTTATATAGAACTGGAAATCCGTCGGAAATCCGTCAAACCTTCCGACATAACACCCTATCAATCACATCGGCCACCGCAGAAGATATATGAACCATTCAAACTTTGCCGACATCGGAATTCCGTCGGAATACCGTCGGAATATACCGACATCTACACTTCGTCGGAATTCCGTTGGAAATTTCCGACGGAATTCCGCCGGAAAGCCGACCGGAGCCTAACCGTCGGAATTCCGTCGGAAATGTCCGACGGAATCCCGACGAAACTTGATTTGTCAGCATTCCGTCGGGATTCCGTCGGAATTGGCAGTGTTTTCTTGTAGTGCGAACATATTGGCTTTGCCGAAAGAAGACACAGACATCTTGTGGAGACCGGTCTTGCTCTACTATCTCATGCCTCAGTTCCTCAAATGTATTGGACGTATGCTCTCGCAACTGCGGCTTATCTGATCAACAGGCTTCCCACATCAACCTTGGAGTTCTCTTCACCGTATCTCAAGCTCTTTGGTGTTCACCCAAATTACACAAAACTTCGTGTGTTTGGGTGCTTATGCTATCCGTGGTTGCGACCTTATTCCAAACACAAACTTGAAGCTAGATCACGTCCTTCCATTTTTCTTGGCTATTCACTCACTCAAAGTGCATTCCACTGTCTTGATCCAGCTTCTAAGCGTATTTTTGTGTCACGACATGTCCAATTCTTTGAATCGACATTTCCGTTCCAAACACTAGCCAAACACAATTCCTCTTCCTTGATTTTTCCTTCAAGCTCAACCTGGTGTCCGCCTGTTATGAATCTCTCGGATCAGTCACTCATCATCCCGTCTGCAGTTAAGCCCCCAGGTTCGGATCCCTCACCAAGTATGGAGGTTGTGTATCATTCGTCGTCAACACCAGTTGCAGAGACAGAAATGATGCTACCAACTAATGCAACAACCATTGGGCCATCTAGCACGTCTGTTGGACCTTTTAATTTACAAGCCCATATTGAGACTCAACCAGAAGTCGATGTTGGCCCACCTATAGCTGAATCCACGAACATAACATCATCCTCACAAGTTTCAAAACCACCGCCTGCCTCTAAGGATAAACACTTGATGGTTACGAGATCGAAGAACAACATCAAGAAACCTAACCGTAAATATGCTTATCATGTCTCTGTTTCGCAGGTTGAAACAGAACCAACTAATATCACGCAGGCGTTGAAGGATTCACGGTGGAGACATGCCGCAGAAGACGAATTCAATGCCCAGCTCCGCAATAAAACTTGGTCTCTCATTCCGCCGAATCCTTCTTACAACCTGGTGGGTAATAAATGGGTATTTCGCATTAAGCGATTACAGTCTGGTGCAATTGAGAGGTTTAAAGCACGTCTAGTGGCAAAAGGGTTTCATCAGAGGGCTGGAGTTGATTATCAAGAGACATTTAGTCTGGTTATCAAATCTGCTACAATTCGATTGGTTCTCGGTGAAGCTGTTTCGCGTGGTTGTGTACTTAGACAGCTTGATGTCAATCACGCCTTTCTTCAGGGCCATCTTGACGAAGATGTCTATATGGCTCAACCCTCTAGTTTCATTGACAAAGATCGACCAGATTATGTCTGCAAGCTTCACAAAGCGATTTACAGGTTGAAGCAAGCACCACGTGCGTGGTATATGGAGCTCAGTAAGTTTCTTCTTCAATCGGGTTTTATTAATTCTCAATCGGATGCTTCTCTTTTTATATGCAATGTTGGGAATATATCGATCTACATACTTGTATATGTAGATGATATAATAATCACAGGAGGTGATCCAGAAAAGGTGGAACAATTCATTGCTCTCTTAAGCAAACGATTCTCTTTAAAAGACCTTGAAGAGCTGAGCTATTTTCTTGGTATAGAAGCAACCAGATCTCGTGACGGTTTGTTGCTCACTCAACAGAAGTATATCACAGATTTGCTAGCAAATATGAATATGTTAACAGCAAATCCGGTCACTACACCCATGGCTACTAATAGTTCTCTACAATTGACTTCTGGTACGGCACTTGATGATGGTAGTGAGTATCGTACGCTTGTTGGTAGTCTTCAATATCTCCAGCTTACTAGACCGGACGTTGCTTTTGTAGTGAATAAACTCTCACAGTTTATGCACAAACCCACTGATATACATTGGCAAGCTGTAAAGAGAGTGTTGCGTTATCTTTCGGGGACGCGTGATCAAGGCATTTTTCTCCGGAGTAACAACCCCTTAAATCTTCATGCATTCTCTGACGCCGATTGGGCTAGAAATAACACTACAAGAAAACAGCGCGATTCCTACGGAAATATCCGTCGGAAGTCTGTCGGAATAAGAGTTTTCCGATAGATTTCCGACGGATATGTCTGTCGTTTCTATCTTGTCGGAAATGGAAATTCTGTCGGAAAGCTGTCGGAAATTTTCGACAGCGTTCCGACGGCAGTATTTCCGACGGAATTCCGACGTCTTGCCGGACTCCGGCAGTCTGTCGGAATTCCGTCGGAAATACTGCCGTCGGAAAGCTGTCGGTTTTATTTCCGACAACTTTCCGACGGGTTCCGACTACTAGTAAACCGACAGACTTCCGACGTCATTATTTCCGACAGCTTTCCGACGGCTAAATTTCCGACGAATTTCCGACGTATTCGTAAAAATAATTAAATATAATAATAAATTAAATAATAATTAATTTAATATAAATTTAAAATTTAAAATTTGAATTATTTAAATTAAAATAAAATTAAAAGTAGAAATTAAAATAAAATTAAAAGTAGAAATAAAAAGTAATATTGTTTTACAAAACGTTAATAATAAAAATCTAAATGGTGGGCCCCGGCGGAAAATCCGGGTTGCGCCCCAAGTACGCCATCATCCGTTGCATTATCTCTCTGTCCTTGTCCCGCTCGGCTCTCTCCTTCACCTGCTCGGCTTCTAAGACGGCTTGTGCATCTCGTATCTCTTGGACCGTCGTCTTCAAACCTTCAATTTCGACGTCCTTTTCCTTCATCTTGGCTCTCAGGTCGGATATCTCGCTGTAGTAACAAGAAGACTCCGATGATCCCGCATCGTCGGGAAGACCATAAAGCCGCCCTTTGCTCTGCGGAGCAACCTGTGGAACAAATTAAATTGTAAATGAAAAAGACTTGAAAACTAATTTAAATTTTACATACCTTTAAGACGAATTGGTTGATGATGTCGTCCGGGGCTTGGGTGAGGGGAGGGGTTCCTTCGACGTCTGGCTGAGAGAGAATGTACTCCTCTTCCATTCTTTGGACGCTCTCCTGAATCTCCCGAGCTACCTGATCCTGGACAACACCATTCTTGTCGGTGTGTGTCGCTAGCAGAAGTTCCAAGTTGTTGGGATCCCGACCCAACTCCTTAGCCTGCAGTTGTTAGATATTTATTTAATAATATAAATTTATAAAAAAAAAAATTAATAAAAATCAAGACGTTCAATGAAAAACTTACCATATCCCTAGCCTTTGTCTTCTTGCTGGTAGCTCCAAGGTTGTGGGTGGCAGGTCCCTTGCCGTTGCGCTGGCTATTCCGGTTGCTAGAGTGATATGTAGAGCTCTCCTTGGTCGCCTCTAGTTGCCAATAGGCGATAAACCCGTTCCACAACTCCGCCTTTTCCACCATCTCCTTTGGCACCTGACCGTGTAGCCACTTATCCTTCCACTCGAACACCTTCTTCGAGTAGTGCAGTGCTGCATAAGAGTCGAATTCTCTCCTAACCAGAGCGGTCATGTGTGGGTCCCACCTAAATTCTTGCTGCAAATACAAAAATTAAATATAAATAATAATAATAATTTAAATGAAAGTAAAAATTGTGAAAAAGATGACTTACCGCAAATTGGCGAAACCACATATCTTGATCCTCTAGTGGCATGGCGGTGTACGTCGCATAAGGACGGCTGAGCATAGAGTTTTCCATCTTGTTCAGGGACTTCGAAATCCCACTGCGAGAATCACCAAACCTACGGGAAAAAATGCAACATTAGTCGCAATTAAATTAAATTTGTTAAAAAAAAACAGAAATGAAACAAAAAACTTACCATCTGTCTCTACCGAGCTGATCTGGATGGAGTCTAGTCAACCTCTCTCGTCCAGGAAGACCCATGAACTCCTCGACGCTAATCTGCGACGGTGCTGTGGTGGTTGCTGGTGTCACCGGCGTCTCTACAGGTATAGACGACGGTGTAGGTGTAGACGTCGAAGTCGAATGAGCTCTACTCACACGACGACGACGATGTTGGCCGCTGCCAGATGCAGTGGCGAAACCACCGTAATCCCTAGATTTATATGATAATATATTTTAAATATATGAAAAATCTATAATTATAAAAATATAATGGTTTAAAAAAACATTGCTTTATATTTCCAAAATTCTCAAATTTAAATTTCCAAAATTGTAAAATTTAAAATTCTGTGGTGGAATTTAAAATTTAAATTTCCAAAATTCTCAAATTTAAAGTTTTATAAGGTTTTTAAATAGTGTTATAAGGTTTTTGTAAAGTTTTATAAGGTTTTTAAATAGTTTTATAAGGTTTTTAAATAGTGTTATAAGGTTTTTGTAAAGTTTTATAAGGTTTTTAAATAGTTTTATAAGGTTTTTAAATAGTGTTATAAGGTTTTTGTAAAGTTTTATAAGGTTTTTAAATATTTTTATAAGGTTTTGTAAACAATCTTATAAACCTTTTAAAAACTTTCCTAAATGTAATTGTTTAAAATTCTTTAAAATATAGATATAAATTCAAAAATTAAGTCATTATCTTTAAATTTACAATAATTTCGATATTCTAAAATTCTTAAGTAATTGTTACATAATTTAAAATTCTAAAATTTTAAATTAATCGTTATAATTGTTTAAAAATTAGTAAAACTTGCTAACAATATTCTAAAAATTTATGGAAAAAATAATTTCCCTAAATCAATTTCTCTAAATCAATTTCCCTCATTTTTCCTAATCATAAATCTAATTTTTCATAACAATTTAAAAACCCTAACAATTTCATAACAATTTAAAAACCCTAACAATTTAGTAAAAATTAGTAAAAATACTAACAATTTACTAACAATTTCATAAAATTAGTAACAATTTCCAAATTTCATTTTATAAAATACTAACAATTTCCAAACCCTAATCCTAATCCTAAATCTAGCAAAAATCAATTCACAAACTCATTTATATAAAATCTAACCAAAATCAACATGAAATTTGAAGATACTTACAAATGAGAAGGAAGATCCGCTATGGGTAATCCGGCGAGGAGGAGACGGCGGCGAATTCCGGCGAGGAAGAGGGGATTCTCGGTGGCGGCTAAGGGGAGAGGAGGAGGCGGTTGGGGCGAGTCTCGGAGGAGGAGAGGCTCGGAGGCGGAGAGGATAGGCGGAAGGGCGATTCCGGCGAGGAGGAGCGGTGGTGGCGAAGAAGAAGAAGTGATTTCAACCCGTGGAGAAGAAGAAGAAGAAGAGTCGGTTCTGTTATTAAATTAGAATTTTCGACGGAATTAAATCTGTCGGAAATCCGTCGGAAATTCTAATTTAATAATTTTCATTTCGCGGTATTTATTTTTCATTTCGCGGGTTAAATTTGGCACATCCGTCGGAAATATAAATATATTTCCGACAGATTTCCGACGGATTTGTGGTTTTAGGGTATGGGAAATTTAAGAAATGTTTTTTGTTGTTTTAGGGTTAAGGATTTGAAGAAATTGAAGAAATGTTTATTAAATTTAAGAAATTTAAGCAATGTTTATTAAATTTAATAAATTTAAGAAATGTTTATTAAATTTAAGAAATGTTTTTTTTGGAAATTTAAGCATTGTATATTTTTAAACAATATATAGCAAAATAAGAATTTTAAACCAAAATGCTTATTTTGGAAAAATTGTTAGCATAAGTTTTAAATTCTAAACATTTAGTATTTGGAAGATAAAATACTTGATAATGGTCATTGTTACTTTCAAATTCTAAACATTTAGTATTTTCCGTAAACATCTACTGTTTTGTATATGTAACTGTATGAAAGGCTTTTGGTTGAAACATGACAAAATCGAAAAACATATTCGGTATAACATCGAGAATGTTATTTACTCAATTATCTGTCCGACTGATTTCCGACAGATGTAAGGGTAACACGTGTCGTCTTTTAAGGTTAGCATGATATGAATATTGCGTCGGAAATCTGTCGGAAATATATATATATTTCCGACAGATTTCCGACGGAGAAAATTAAAAAAAAGTTTATTTATATAAAAATGATATATCTGTCGGAAATCTGTCGGAAATATATATATATTTCCGACAGATTTCCGACGCAATATTCATATCATGCTAACCTTAAAAGACGACACGTGTTACCCTTACGTCTGTCGGAAATCAGTCGGAAATATATATATTTTTCCGACTGATTTCCGACAGATTTAGGGTTTTGAGGCCAAATTCCTGAATTTTGAGAATACAAAGTCTCGGCATACAATTCTGACAACTAAAGTGAAAGATAATTGAGTAAATAAAATTCTTGATGTTATACCGAACATGTTTTTCGATTTTGTCATGTTTCAACCAAAAGCCTTTCATACAGTTACATATACAAAACAGTAGATGTTTACGGAAAATACTAAATGTTTAGAATTTGAAAGTAACAATGACAATTATCAAGTATTTTATCTTCCAAATATTGCTTCAACCATACTATTAACTTGTAACTACGAAAACGGATCATAAACAAGCTTAAAACCCCAAATCTGTCGGAAATATATATATATTTCCGACAGATTTCCGACGGATAAAATAAAAAAGCTTATTTATATAAAAATGATTAACTGTCGGAAATCTGTCGGAAATATATATATTTTTCCGACTTATTTCCGACAGATATATCATTTAAAAAAAATATATATATATATATATATATAAATCATTTTATATTAAATATATATATATATATAAATAAATATACAGATAAGTCGAAATTATATATATATATATATATCATTTATAAAAATATATATATATATATCTATATATAAATTATCCAACTTCTTCGTCATCAAATTCTCCAACTTCTTCTTCTTCATCAGATCCTTCCGAAGAAATTGTGTCTTCGTCTTCATCAAATTCTCCAACTTCTTCTTCTGATTCTGAATGTACGATATTATCACCAAATTCAGTGAAATCAACAAAAAGGTCCACCGCTGAAGAATGATCAACTGGAGCCATCGGAGTAATTCTAGTTGGTTGCATAGCATCTTGCTCAGCAACTCCATATAGTCTCCCTCTTGGATTAATTGGAGTCACTGTAATCCAAGGATCTCCTCGATGTGTCACCCTAGGATAAGAAATGTAGCATACCTGAAACAAACATATTTAGTTTAGGCAATTACAATATCATTATTTATCTATAAGGCACGTATTATAAAATTTTAAAATCAAACCTGGTCTGCCTGTGATGCTAGGATGAATGGGTCATACTTTTGCAGTCTCCTAGAAGAATTTACTGAAGTGACGCCAAATTGGCTCACCTGGACACCTTCTGGATATGACGGATCATACCACTCACACAAGAAAACAATGCACCTCATGCCCAACATTCCTGGATAGCGCACTTGCAATATTTCTTTCAGAATCCCGTAGTAGACTACATCACCACTTGTAGCTGAAATACCGTAATCTGCAGTTGCCCTCGGCCTTTCTTCATGAATCCTAAATGCAAATCCCCTAGTGCAATACCGAGCGTATGAAGTTGCTTCAAAGCTTGGGCCTGAAACTATCTCTTGTAACCATGTCGGAAACCTTTCTCCATTCTTCATTCCTTCAGAAACCTGAGATAATAATTTAGACAAATTAATAAACAAAAATTTAATTAAGTAATAATTAATTCACTAATTTTAAGAAATGTAAGCGTTTTTTTAAAACTTACGTAATATTGCAGCCAATTTGGAAACTCGTTTTCCTTAGATTCTCCAAGTTCGTCTTCTGTCATTTCTGGATAATAGCGACGTATTGATGCAATGTAAATCCTGAAAGCAAACAAAAAATATATAACATATGAAACCTATATATTACTTAGGTATTAAAAAGAAGATGTATTTAAATAAGTTCTGTTTTTACCTTTCGTACTCCGCCATCTCCTCACAATTCGTTAGGATATACATATGTAAGTGACTCCACTCTGCTTGTGATAGGAAGCGTCTCTTCCCTCTCCCAATCACTCGGCCAACTTGCGAAAACATCTCAGGGACAATCGCGGCATATGTGACTCTCTCACCTTTATCATCATAACGAGCAGGACGTCTACTCTTCGTACTAACTTCCCGCGGAAAGTAATATTCCGCAAACTGTGATGATTCTTCATTGATACTCTGTGCGACAATAGAACCTTCAACTCGAGCCAAATTTTTGACCTTCTTCTTTAGATGGAACATGTACCGCTCAAAAGGATACATCCAACGAAATTGAACGGGACCACCTAGTTCAGCTTCGCGGGGGAGGTGTAGGGGAAGATGTTCCATAACATCAAAAAAAGACGGCGGAAAGATCTTCTCAAGATTGCAAAGGATCGCTGGTATATTGGCATCTAAATTGCGGATCCCCTCAACTGTAAGTGTCCTCGTGCATAAATCCCTAAAGAAAGCACCAACTGCTGCAATAGCTTCGTGGACAGTTTGAGGAAGGAGATGGGTAAAAGCAAATGGAAGAAGCCTCTGCATCAGTACATGACAATCATGACTCTTCAGTCCCAAAAACTTTAGGTATCGCGAGTCTACGCAGTTACCCAGATTAGCTGCATATCCATCAGTGAATTTAACTTCGTGTTCAATCCACCGGAAAAATTCTCTTATCTTTTGTATTTGCAATCGGTACGGAGGAAAAGGATATGTACCATCGGGAATACGATCAAGATAAGCACGGTAGCAAATCTTTGAAACATCCATCCTAGACTTCACATTGTCTTTTGTCTTTCCCGGGATGTTTAACACCGTATTCATGATGTTGTCAAAGAAGTTCTTTTCAACATGCATCATATCGAGGTTGTGCCTTAATAAATGATCCTTCCAATACGGCAAATCCCAAAATATACTCTTCTTATGCCAGTTGTGAGCTCCTCCTACACCACAAAGCGGTTCATGCCCATTACCCCCACAATCAGGAGTCCTCTCAGCACCAAAATCTCTCAACTGCTCCAATATAGTACGACCGTCTATCTCATCAATTAGAGCATCAAACACTTGTTTATTTTTCTTAAATAATCTTTTAGACCGACGATAGGGATGGCCGTCCGGTAGAAACCTTCTATGGCAATCAAACCAACATGGCTTTCTTCCATTCCTCAATTGGAAAGCGTCAGTGTTGTCTTGGCAAAACGGGCACGATAATGTTCCATGAGTAATCCATCCAGATAGCATACCATATGCTGGGAAATCGCTAATAGTCCACATAAGGACCGCACGCATCAGAAAATTCTGCTTCCGTGAAACATCAAATGCTTCGACACCGTGACTCCATAGCATTTGTAACTCATAAATCAATGGCTGGAGGAATACATCAAGTGATCTCTTCGGATGCTCAGGGCCGGGAATAAGAACGGAGAGGAATAAAAACTCTCGACGCATGCACATACCAGGGGGCAAATTATACGGTGTTACGATTACGGGCCACAAAGAATACTGCCTTCCATGCTTCCCAAATGGATTGAAACCATCTGTACTTAACCCGAGGTACACATTTCTTGACTCGTATGCAAAATCCGGATACAACATTTGAAAATGTTTCCACGCTTTTGCATCTGAAGGATGTGTAATCTCTCCATCTTGACGATGCTCTGCATGCCATCTCATTTGTTCTGCCGTTCGCACAGATTGATATAACCTCTTTAACCTCGCTGTCAATGGTAAGTACCACATACGTTTATATGGAATTGAAACTCTCCCACCAGTTTCCTTATACCGCAGTTTACGACAAAATTTACATCTTCTCCGGTCTTCGTCTTCTCTCCAATATAGCATACAGTTGTTGATGCATACATCTATCACCTGATACGGCATACCAAGACCAGCTACAAGTTTCTGTATCTCGTAGTATGATGCAGGTGCCTGATTATCTTCAGGCAAAATATCTTTCACAAAATCTGCTATCGCATCAACACACTCTTCCGCCAAATTGAAGTCTGTCTTAAGGGTCATCAGTCTACTAGCAGTTGATAAAGGGGAATGTCCGTCTCTACACCCATCATATAATGGTTGCTTCCCTGCGTCTAACATATCAAAAAATCTTCTAGCTTCTTCATTTGGTTCTTCTAGTCTATCCTCCCTTATTACGATCGATGGCAAATTCTCTCTAAACGCATCATGAACCATCTCAGCGGTACCTACACCAAAATTTACTTTCGTTCTATGTTCGCCTAAGCTATCCGTTCTATGTTCACCTAAGTTATCCATTCTATGTTCGCCTCAGCTATCCGCAACATATGTTGCACTGCTACTACTAGCACCATCATTATTAGTTTCTCCATGAAAAAACCAAATTTTATATCCCGGCATAAAACCAACGGTATACAAGTGATGCCAAACTTGTTCTACATTAACATTACGAGAATTGCAACAATTTAAACATGGACATTTTATCACCTTTCGATTCCTGACAACCGCCATGAACTCGCATATACCTCGTGCATAACTTGGATTTAATGTATTTGACTCCGGATCATACATCTCTTCATCCATCCACGATCTATAATATCTAGAAGATGACATCTCACTCTCTTAACGATTTTTTTCGAACAAATATTTGGTTGGAAGTTGTTGTTGTTTTGTGAGTGAATGAAGATGTGTGGAATCATATATATAAATACGCTGACCGTCGGAAATCTGTCGGCAAAGCGTCGGAAAAACAACGGATATAATAACGGCTAGATAACGGTTATATAACGGCTATTTTTTCCTACAGATTTCCGACAGACTAGTTGGGAGTCTGTCGGAAATTGCTATTTTCCGACGGATTTCCGACAACTGACCGGAATCTCCTCCGGCGTCGGCAACGGCTAGTTACACGGTCCAATAATCCGACCGATTTCCGACGGTCTATGGTCCGTCGGAAATCGGTCGGATTACCGTCGGAAAATTTCTGACGGAATTACTTCTGTCGGAATTTCCGTCGGATTTGCGGCTGTTTTCTTGTAGTGTAAGGATGATTACACTTCTACCGGCGCTTACATTGTGTATCTTGGGTCCCATCCCATTGTTTGGTCTTCGAAGAAACAAAAGACAGTTGCTCGTTCCTCCACAGAAGCCGAGTATCGAGCAGTTGTAGATGCCGCATGTGAACTTATGTGGGTGAGTTATCTTATGAAGGAATTGGGTCTCTCCTCCTCGACCCAACCAGTAATTTATTGTGATAATGTTGGTGCTACATATCTCAGTGCTAATCCGGTATTCCACTCTCGTATGAAACATCTTGCATAGCATCTTGCTCAACAACTCCATATAGTCTCCCTCTTGGATTAATTGGAGTCACTGTAATCCAAGGATCTCCTCGATGTGTCACCCTAGGATAAGAAATGTAGCATACCTGAAACAAACATATTTAGTGTAGGCAATTACAATATCATTATTTATCTATAAGGCACGTATTATAAAATTTTAAAATCAAACCTGGTCTGCCTGTGATGCTAGGATGAATGGGTCATACTTTTGCAGTCTCCTAGAAGAATTTACTGAAGTGACTCCAAATTGGCTCACCTGGACACCTTCTGGATATGACGGATCATACCACTCACACAAGAAAACAATGCACCTCATGCCCAACGTTCCTGGATAGCGCACTTGCAATATTTCTTTGAGAATCCCGTAGTAGACTACATCACCACTTGTAGCTGAAATACCATAATCCGCAGTTGCCCTCGGCCTTTCTTCATGAATCCTAAATGCAAATCCCCTAGTGCAATACCGAACGTATGAAGTTGCTTCGAAGCTTGGGCCAGAAACTATCTCTTGTAACCATGTCGGAAACCTTTCTCCATTCTTCATTCCTTCAGAAACCTGAGATAATAATTTAGACAAATTAATAAACAAACATTTAATTAAGTAATAATTAATTCACTAATTTTAAGATATATAAGCGTTTTTTTTAAACTTACGTAATATTGCAGCCAATTTGGAAACTCGGTTTCCTTAGATTCTCCAAGTTCGTCTTCTGTCATTTCCGGATAATAGCGACGTATTGATGCAATGTAAATCCTGAAAGCAAACAAAAATATATAACATATGAAACCTATATATTACTTAGGTATTAAAAACAAGAAGTATTTAAATAAGTTCTGTTTTTACCTTTCGTACTCCGCCATCTCCTCACAATTCGTTAGGATATACATATGTAAGTGACTCCACTCATCTTGTGATAGGAAGCGTCTCTTCCCTCTCCCAATCACTCGGCCAACTTACGAAAACAACTCAGGGACCAGCGCGGCATACGTGACTCTCTCACCTCTATCATCATGACGAGCAGGACGTCTACTCTTCGTACGAACTTCCCGCGGAAAGTAATATTCCGCAAACTGTGATTATTCTTCATTGATACTCTGTGCGACAATAGAACTTTCAACTCGAGCTAAATTTTTGACCTTCTTCTTTAGATGGAACATGTACCGCTCGAAAGGATACATCCAACGAAATTGAACGGGACAACCTAGTTCGGCTACGCGGGGAAGGTGTAGGGGAAGATGTTCCATAACATCAAAAAAAGACGGCGGAAAGATCTTCTCAAGATTACAAAGGATCACTGGTATATTGGCATCTAAATTGCGGATCCCCTCAACTGTAAGTGTCCTCGTGCATAAATCCCTAAAGAAAGCACCAACTGCTGCAATAGATTTGTGGACAGTTTGAGGAAGGAGATGGGTAAAAGCAAATGGAAGAAGCCTCTGCATCAGTACATGACAATCATGACTCTTCAGTCCCAAAAACTTTAGGTATCGCGAGTCTACGCAGTTACCCAGATTAGCTGCATATCCATCAGTGAATTTAACTTCGTGTTCAATCCACCGGAAAAATTCTCTTATCTTTTGTATTTGCAATCGGTACGGAGGAAAAGGATATGTACCATCGGGAATACGATCAAGATAAGCACGGTAGCAAATCTTTGAAACATCCATCCTAGACTTCACATTGTCTTTTGTCTTTCCCGGGATGTTTAACACCGTATTCATGATGTTGTCAAAGAAGTTCTTTTCAACATGCATCACATCGAGGTTGTGCCTTAATAAATGATCCTTCCAATACGGCAAATCCCAAAATATACTCTTCTTATGCCAGTTGTGAGCTCCTCCTACACCACAAAGCGGTTCATGCCCATTACCCCCACAATCAGGAGTCCTCTCAGCACCAAAATCTCTCAACTGCTCCAATATAGTACGACCGTCTATCTCATCAATTGGAGCATCAAACACTTGTTTATTTTTCTTAAATAATCTTTTAGACCGACGATAGGGATGGCCGTCCGGTAGAAACCTTCTATGGCAATCAAACCAACATGGCTTTCTTCCATTCCTCAATTGGAAAGCGTCAGTGTTGTCTTGGCAAAACGGGCACGATAATCTTCCATGAGTAGTCCATCCTGATAGCATACCGTATGCTGGGAAATCGCTAATAGTCCACATAAGGACCGCACGCATCAGAAAATTCTGCTTCCGTGAAACATCAAACGCTTCGACATCGTGACTCCATAGCATTTGTAACTCATAAATCAATGGCTGGAGGAATACATCAAGTGATCTCTTCGGATGCTCAGGGCAGGGAATAAGAACGGAGAGGAATAAAACTCTCGGCGCATGCACATACAAGGGGGCAAATTGTACGGTGTTACGATTACGGGCCACAAAGAATACTGCCTTCCATGCTTCCCAAATGGGTTGAAACCATCTGTACTTAACCCGAGGTACACATTTCTTGACTCGTATGCAAAATCCGGATACAACATTTGAAAATGTTTCCACGCTTTTGCATCTGAAGGATGTGTAATCTCTCCATCTTGACGATGCTCTGCATGCCATCTCATTTTAACTGCCGTTCGCGCAGATTGATATAACTTCTTTAACCTCGTTGTCAATGGTAAGTACCACATACGTTTATATGGAATTGGAACTCTCCCACCAGTTTCCTGATACCGTGGTTTACGACAAAATTTACATCTTCTCCGGTCTTCGTCTTCTCTCCAATATAGCATACAGTTGTCGATGCATACATCTATCACCTGATACGGCATACCAAGACCAGCTACAAGTTTCTGTATCTCGTAGTATGATGCAGGTGTCTGATTATCTTCAGGCAAAATATCTTTCACAAAATCTGCTATCGCATCAACACAGTCTTCCGCCAAATTGAAGTCCGTCTTAATGGTCATCAGTCTACTAGCAGTTGATAAAGGAGAATGTTCGTCTCGACACCCATGATATAAGGGTTGCTTCCCTGCGTCTAACATATCAAAAAATCTTCTAGATTCTTCATTTGGTTCTTCTACTCTATCCTCCCCTATTACGATCGATGGCAAATTCTCTCTAAACGCATCATGAACCATCTCAGTGGTACCTACACCAAAATCTACTTCCGTTCTATGTTCGCCAAAGCTATCCGTTCTATGTTCACCTAAGTTATCCGTTCTATGTTCGCCTAAGCTATCCGCAACATATGGTGTACTGCTACTACTAGCACCATCATTATTAGTTTCTCCATGAAAAAACCAAATTTTGTATCCCGGCATTGGTATACAAGTGATGCCAAACTTGTTCTACATTAACATTACGCGAATTGCAACAATTTAAACATGGACATTTTATCACCTTTCGATTCCCGACAACCGCCATGAACTCACATATACCTCGTGCATAACTTTCATTTAATGTCTTCGACTCCGGATCATACATCTCTTCATCCATCCACGATCTATAATATCTAGAAGATGACATCTCACTCTCTTAACGATTTTTTCTAACAAATATTTGGTTGGAAGTTGTTGTTGTTTTGAGAGTGAATGAAGATGTGTGGAATCATATATATAAATACGCTGACCGTCGGAAATCTGTCGGAAAAGCGTCGGAAAGCCAACGGATATAATAACGGCTATATAACAGCTATTTTTCCGACAGATTTTCGACAGCTAGTTGGGTGTCTGTCGGAAATCTGTCGGAAACTATTAACGGTTCATATTTTCCGACGGATTTTCGACAGCTTACCGGAATCTCCTCCGGCGTCGGTACCGGCTAGTTATACGGTCCAATAATCCGACCGATTTCCGACGGTCTTCTTTTCCGTCGGAAATAATTCTGACAGATTTCTGACGGAATTGAAAAATTTCAGTTCCGTCGGACCCGATTTCCGTCGGATTTGCGGCTGTTTTCTTGTAGTGAATGACGCTGACTTTGACCTTTTCCTATTTCCTTCAAAGGATATTAATATTCCATGCAAGTTTCTTCATTGTAATTATCTAACCATAATATTGAAAATGACCTAAAAGTATCGTACAAGCATGTAAACAGTAGAAACTATTAGAGCATCTCCATTAGTGGGTTCTAGATGAGGTTCTTAAAAGTTGTTGAACTTGAGATACGATTTTGGATATGTGGGGATTTTACATGTTAGTCAGTGTAATTTAACTTTTGTTTGATTATTGTAATTCTATGGATTCATGTTCATAGCTTGAAGATTTACCCCCCTTTGACTCTCGCTTAGACTATGTGGTTATGTTTCTTTGAAGCCGTGTCATGAATCAGGTTCTTCCTCTTTGGCCCTTCTTGAAAACATTTGCCTTTTGTGTCAACTGAATCATGTTCTTACAGTTTTCTAAATGTTATTCAAAGCTAAATTTTTGATGCAATTATATAGATCATCGCTAGTTCCATACTTCGTTTGCTGGGAAATCACTACTTTCGCTTATGATCTCTCTCTATTTGTGTCCTCTATAGGTTTGAGTATTAATTTAGTAACCATCATTAACTAATTGTATGTTGATGGTTCTGTTTATGCTAGGTTGGGATATTTTGGTTTTAGAAGATTCCAATGGCTGGAGTACTAACTGGGGAATGTTCATACAGTGAGAGCGGAGTTTCATCGCACTCCTTTTTTTTTTTTTTTAAACTTCCTTTCATAGATACCATTTCTGAACATTACAAACTAGATACACATTATTCAACTATCCATACAAACATGAAGAGCTGAATAAATTGGATCTACCTGATAGCTTACGCGTAAGTTTACCTGATATACATTTAATAGAAGAAGAAGGACAAGGAACCCATCATGAAAAAGGGGATCAGAGGATTAGAAAACCCAACTTGTTTTTGAGGATAGAAAGGGAGTATTAACTGATTGAAACAGAGGTGGTGGTTAACTAGTAGGAACCAAACCAAGTGGACAGAAAGGTTGGCCCGGATCTTGGACTCCGAGAAGCACGATCCATAAGTTCCATGCCTAACAAATTCGATCTCATGGTGGCTTGAATGTCCTTTACAATTTGAACCAAGGGCTTGACAATTGCGGTATGCAGTTGCATTCCTCTCCTTCCAGATTCCGTAAATAACTGCTTGAAGCAGCAACTTACGGATTGTGGTGTCTTTTTTATTTGCTGCATTCCCGGTAGTCCAGGCAATCATGGTGGGCAAGATCATAGGTTGGAGTTGATTAAAATTGTTGGACAGTGACTCCCAAATCTGAGAAGAGAACACGCAGGAAAAGAACAAGTGGTCTTTTGATTCATTACTAGTTGAGCACAATAAACAAGACTGAACTGTGTTGATTCCCCAACTGACCAAACGGTCTCTTGTGACCAGCCTGTCCCGCATAACAATCCAATGGATAAATGCGTGCTTCGGAATACGTCCAGCAAACCAGACCGAATAACACCAAGATACCAGAGGCAGATCAGCAAGATAATGCAGTGTATTCCAAGTCAAGGAAGAAGAAAAATTACCAGGTGGTGATGAGGGAGAGTTACGCCACTTATAATGATCCCTTGAGCTGATCACCAAAGCAGGATGAGACGGAATACACGAACGCAAAAGAGTACACAACAGGCTTCTGCCTGTAGGTAATCTCCATGCTTCGTTTTGAGTAGCTTCTTCCACTGTCGCAAGCCGAGCAATGCATGTTACCATGGGTCCTGTTTGGCCAGAGATCTCAATGAGAGACCCTAGAGAGGTCCAATCATCATGCCAGAACAAGATTAATCTGCCATCACCAATATTAGCGGATAAGAATTGTCTAGCCACCCTTCTCATTTTCAGAATACCTCTCCATATCCAACTGCCACCATAATAAGGAGAAATATCCCAAAAAAGACGACCTTTGATCGCACTCCTTGATATTCAAGGTATTGAGATATCGTTGCTCCTTGATATTCTTTTATCTAAATTGGCTATATCTCCTTACCATTTTCTTGACTAGAATTCAAGGTATTGAGCTTTTGACCTCTACTGATCCATGGAGTTTACTTGAATACTATGGATATGTTGATTGACTAGTAAATGTTTATCTAATTTATGTGCATATATAACTCATTTTCTTGTATGAATTTTTTACTTTTAAGGTTTCAAAAAGCTGAAATTACTATCTTTAAATTTTTATCTAAATTTTTTATTCTTGAAAATATCATTGAAGTTCTACTAATGGAGGAGAAAAAAATTAGAATCTCCTAATGAGATTCTTAACTTGAGATGATGCAAAATTTACATTAAAAAATTGTTAAGAACTCATTAGAGTTAGAGTTCTACTAATGTAGGAGGAAAAAAATTAGAATCTCCTAATGAGATTCTTAACTTGAGATGATACAAAATTTACATTAAAATATTGTTAAGAACTCATTAGAGGATTCTACCAATGGAGGTGCTCTTAGACCACCCTAATGGAAATCTCTCAAAAATAATAAAAAAAACAAAGAGAGATGAAGAAACTAGGAGAAAAGTATCCAAAAAGTGTCCAATGGTACAATCTCTATAAAGAGTATCTTCCCAATTAATTATTCATACTTTTATTATAATTAAATTATTCAATTAAATAAAAAAAAGTGAACCAATCAAAACAAAGCAGAAGTTGGAAAAGTTTCTAATACCAGTTCTAAAATCTCTCCACTTACCCTCTCACCTCCATTCTCAATTTTTTTTCATTATTTTAATTTTAAGAAATTGTATCATAACACCATTGGACATGGCCTAACAAATGTCTCTCAACAATAATTTTTTTCATTATTATATGAGTGGTTGAAAGTTTTTTTAATAATTTACTAATCTAATTTAATAAATAATTAAATTAAATCAAAATGATTAAAGTAATATATTTTGAGAGATTTTAAGGGATTTGTTGCGTTGAACATGCTCTAAGGCAACGTGCTCGTGCGGTCGTGCCTCACGAACTGTCCTTATTATTGATACAATAATAGTCGCAATAACTCGTCATAATAAATATCGACCCACACAACACGATATAGATTAATATGTTACTGACTGAACTACACTTATGCCACTGACACGTGTACAAACTCTAGCTTCTTTGTAGACTTTTCCTGGTCGACACAAATATCCTTTGGTCGGAGCACAATGAGCATCCTCCGAACATATACACAAACCTTCCAATGCACATCCATCTTCTACTATCGTCGCGTTTCCTCTGATTCCTAGGATTTGATTGGTCCATTCGCTCGAGAATAAACCCGTCGGATCATAGCTTTCCTTTATTTTCAAGAACGCGGGTGCCTTCTTGTACTTTTTAATCACTCCATCAAATGCTAAGTTTCTATTCTTACCCCAATGTGGTAGTGCGTTATACTTAAACAATGCAATTTGCTCAATTTCTTCTATGAAATCCTCGTAAAGTCGCGGTGTTAAGGGGTTTTTGGCTCGGTAATACGTTAGGTCAAAGTCTAGGGCTTCCGTTTCTTTCCCTAGATAAGCCGGGGAAGATGTGACATAACGCATTAAAATACCATAGTAGAGCTCAAGTCCGCATAGAGATTTTGACTCAATCTTGATTAGAGATTTGATGTCGTTGATGAAACTTTTGACTTGCGTGAGCGGAACACTGAAAGTTGTTTGGTGAAAGAACTCGCTTTTTATACGTGAGTCCCATGGGCACGCCGTGATCAATCCATCTTGAAGACTGTCTAGGCACGATCCCGACGACATCATACGATTTTGGCTTCCAACGACAGGATAACCGGTAAATATAATACCTAATGCATTTGAACATTAGAAACATAAAAGGTAGGAGTGAATTAATATTTGAGTAAAATCAATGAAATTGTACAAGTACAAGTAAAAATGAATGAAAGTT
Organism: Draba incana; assembly: GCA_963576765.1. Taxonomy (NCBI): domain Eukaryota; kingdom Viridiplantae; phylum Streptophyta; class Magnoliopsida; order Brassicales; family Brassicaceae; genus Draba; species Draba incana. Next base: position 1,242,145 of record OY755202.1, on the reverse strand, counting down.
TAATTTAATTACCATTGTTGGTCAAACCGTATGCAGTAGCAAACAGTGTAGAGGAAATGAGTGTGGCTCCCGCACATTTCCCATTTGCATCTCTGAAAGTCTCTTGCGTCTCCTCTTTATTAATACAAGACAAAAAAAAATTGATGTGTATAACATTTAATAAATATAAAAAAAATTTCATTCATATTTTATATATTTTTTTATCCGATGCAAATACTTGATTTTTTCTTTAAATAAGGAGAGCTAGAAACCTGAGGATCTTATGATGGCTAATGCCACAGAGAGTTGCGAGCGGAACGGCAAAAAATCAAATAAACCATTGCCCGATGTGTTGACCGTTACTCGGTCGTCCATTCGATACACCACTTTGCCTTGGCTCGGTAACCATATTAAATCCGCAAACTCATGTTTGTTACCAAATGTCACGGCTTGATCCCCAAAATCCGAATCGTTTCTCATAACATACCTTAAAGATCTTTTAAACATCGGTTGCAATTTAAATGTCACCTTTTTCATGCAATTGTGATACAAATGTGTTAGAGCTATGATATTATTGCATAGTACGCACAAAAAATAGAATTTTTTTAATTAATCAAACCTGAGAGATAACTCCAAGAACTCCAAGGGAAACCTTAGCCGCGTTAAACTCAATCGGAGTGGTAGTTTCGCTTAAAACTCTAACTTTTGAAAAACCATCGTTGACCGAGCCAGGACTAACCATCCTGATCTCAGTCACATAATCATGGACCGCGCTTCCTTTACCCCACAACGAGCTCCCATGAGCACCGGTTCCCATTAGACCACCCACGGTTAGCCCCCACCAATACGGTGCATAAGGCAAAGCCAAACCAACTTTAGCCGCTTCAGCGATTAACTGCCTAAGCGTCATACCGCTCTCAACCGTCAAAGTCATGGTTCTTGCATCGGCTTGAATCGTGTGGTTTAGAAACTTTGTGCTAATGAACAAACCGTTGGTTCCGTCCGTGCACGCGAGCTTAGTAATGCTATGGGAATATCGAGTGGTTACACGCATTTTACGTCCGGCTTTAGTGGCTGCAGCCACTACAGAGACGAGTTCGGCTTCGTTTGTTGGATATGCCACGTTGGCAGCTCGACACGTGGACCGATCTGGAAAGACACCATATGAGTTGGTGACCGTACAATCTGAGTTTCCCGACACACATTTGACGGGATCTTCAGGTGGTGTTGAGATTGTAGTGATGACTAGTGTAGATATACATTGTAATAGGAGAAAATTGCGCCAAAATGGCGCAGCGTTTTGGGAACCAATATTAGAAAGAAAAACAAAAAATGTCATTAATGGGTGTTATGAAATGTACTTGTGCATTTGGTGGTTTTTGTAGATATACACGTTTTATATATATAGAGGTTGTGTAGCGTAAAAGGCCAGTTTTAGTGTGATTTAATTTATTATATCCGGTTGATAAGAAAATAACTGAGATATGAGATGCTTGTAGGCTAAGATTAAAGATGATGATCATGTTTTGATCATTTTTTCTCATTATTATTTCATCGATCCATCATTTGGACTCTATTTGTTCTCATTTTAATGAATTATGAGGTTTTAAAAGATGGAACATATATATGTATAGAAATTTTACGTAAAATCCCAGATTGCTTGAGGAGGTTTTTACTTTCTATACTAATATGTTATTTTGGTCATGACCTAAAAATATAGAATGTACTCCAAACGACGTTTTTTTAGCGAACAAGGGAAATGCCATATTCTTAGAGAGTCGACGGTATTGGTATATCTAAAAGTTAGCAATATTTCCTATCTAATTCTTAAATATATTGGATTTTTGAAACTTATATACGTATATGAATCACAAAAATTTGTAAATAATCATTTACACGGTTAATGAAAAATATAGACAAATATGGTATTCTCTTAATACGTTTATTAACACTTATCTCTTATTGATTTCGTTTCTTCATTGATTCAACACATAATGAGTCAATAGTTTCGAATAAATTGACAGTCTACTGCAGAACTTACACAAATTATTAAAAGAAGAAATTATGTCTTAGATATTATCGGTTGATTTTCCGCGTAACTTAGTCTGCCTAATGTTAGATGGTACGTATTAATCAGGAGTGGAGCCAAAAATAAATACCAAATGAGTTACATACAGATATTTGACTATTAAACGTCAAAGTATTGGCCGTTCACCGTCAAGCTATTTATAGAATAGAATATACTTATAAATTTTATCGAATAGAATATTATATCGACGTGTTTTGATATGAAATGTAGAATATATATATTCAGTGATAGCCATGACCGTCTATTTACAAATGCAAATGGTTTGGTCGAACATGACCCATAATTTGGAAGAGCTCATAAATTTTTTTTTTCTATACACATGTTATTAAAAATATTTAAGTTTATTAACCATTGAAAATTTCAAAAAATTTTGTTTCTATTTAGACAACTGTAGCACCCGGTTTTTTTTTTTATTCCCAATATCATCAAGCACAACACAATAACCAGCGGAAGACAATAAACCATTAAACCAAATAACTCAATTCAATTCCATTCTAACAACCTAATCAACAGTTCTACTAAACTAGCACACATAAACAACACATCCTAATCATCCTCTTCCTCTGCCATGATTCCGCGATCAATCAATCCTGTTACCTGCAACTCAAAAGGAAAAACAGAGTTGCGTAAGTATTTAATAAATACTTAGTGGAGCGGTCATCCCGTCTACCAGATATATAATAGGAATTAGACTATTAATTACTACGCGATCAATCAACAAATCACAATATATCAACCATCAACATTACCAGTATTATCCAATTACCAATACTCAAACACAATAATCAATTAACAGCAATTAACTCATCAAACAAGAACAATAACCCAAAAATTCCACAATCAAGCAACTAGTGTCGATCGACACTTCATCAGGGTGTCGATCGACACTACCACTTAGTGTCGATCGACACCTCTCGCAGAATCTGAACCGAACCAAAATCCTCTCACGGCTCGAGTTTCGTTCCATCTCGCGAGATCATCACAATTCCAACACGCATAATTCACACAGAAATATCACAGGAACAATCCAAGTCAACACAAACAACCAATCAAATTCCCTAAAAACCTAATTCCATATCACGATCACGCACTCACCTTGACAACGGTTTAAACAAGGAAACCCGACCGAAACAGAAGGGAATAACTCACGACTCCCTTCACCAAATCAAGTTCTGAAACCTGATCTGGAAACTAGACACCGAGAGCTTTCCAACGGTGTATAGAACTTCTTCTAACTCTCACCAGATCGACGGAAAACCAGCCCGCAATCTTGCTAAACGAAACTGGAAAAACAGAGATTTCAGAACCAACTCCCTGAAATCAAACGAACACAGAGAACGGAGCTTACCTCCGAATCAGGATCCAAAACCTGATCTAGAAACTAGACAGAACTATCTTTCCAACGGTATAAGGATCATCTCCTGATTCTCTCTGGTCCAACGGGAAACCTCCCTCGAAGCCGACTAATTGCAGATTCAAATCTGCAGAAACCTCTCTCACGAAAACAACGATAACTCAGCGAATACTCAACCAAAACACAAGCGGTTTTCGCCCACATCAAGAGGAAAGAACGGAAAACTTACCCTCCAAATTTCGCTCCAATCCGACTTGATCTCCCCTGACGTTTGCCTCCTCCAAAACCGAGCAGAAACTGCCCTCAACACCTCAACTCTCCCAAGGATCAACAAGGCTTCTCTCCCAAACAAAACCCTAGCCTCTCACTCTGATTTCTTACCCTTAGCAGCCCCAAAAACGCAGCCAAAAACTCAGCCAAACGTTTTTATACTTGAACCCTAAGTTCCCCAAACCGGCCCAAACCGAAACGATTAAATTCTTACAACCGAACCGGTCATAGATTGGTGTCGATCGACAGACGCACACTGTGTCGATCGACAGGGCCCTCTCTGCCCAAAACTCACACGAGAATAACCCCGTGTTGATCGACAGACACCACTACCGTCGATCGACAGACATCCAGAATTCCAACATTTTGGACCACGGGCGTTACAACAACAAAATAAGAACGAACTTACTTAAGGATTACTTACTTTTGATATATATAATTAGTTTTGAAAATCGATGTATGAATTGATATTAAATGTTAATATTAGAGAAAACTAGCGTTAGAGTATTAATTATGTGATAGTTTTTTACTTGATTACATTTATATATTTTTTATTAATTAGATTTGGTATATATATTGATCAAATCTAACAATTTTTTCGCCAATTATCTGAAAATGAGTTTTTGCAAACACGTTCATGACAAAACCATAAATAAAATTGATTCAAATTTCACAATATGCCGTCTTTAATCGTTCAAGACAACATCTTAAGTTACTTCCATGTTTTTATTTATTTATTTACTTAGTGATATGTTTTTTTAATATTTCTAGGTTTTATTATTCTTCAAGTTACAAACTCAAATTAAAAAAGAATTGACGTGATTTTTCTTGTATGATCGATAAGAAAAATGAATTTGTTTAAATATAAGTTATAGTTGAAATTGTATGAATGAAACAATTTTTAGTAATAAAATTGTATTTGTTGTAAAAAAATAAGAAAAAGTATTTATAATTATAAATTATTTATTTACGAGAAATTTTAGATAAATTTTTTTTGTTGGTAATTAACGTTTTAAAACTAATAATATGAATGACTACTTTTGATATTTGAACAAGAAATCTACAAAGTTTGAGACGGTCCTGGTGATAGCATTAATATAATTCTAACACTATCGTAATGTAAAGTTTTATAATCGGGATTTAAAATATTATTTTTTTGGATTTTATTTCATAGTTGAGTTTAGATGATTCAAACTATATAATATATAACAAAATACTTAAGAAAAAGTATTAGTATTAATGTGTGTAATAGTATCACAGGGGTAGATAATTATTTAATCATCATAAAAATATTTAGAGAAAGTATTATTTAAAGAGGTCATTTTCACTCAACATGTATGTGAAAGATGCATGTGTATAACCGATGATTACCATACATAAACGGTAGATGTCAAGTATTCATCATGGGTGTGCCTTGCCAATAAACTATATAGATATAATACTAGTTTGGTATTTGGATCTACTATATTAAAAATTAAATACTGTCGAAGAGTATTAAGTACTGATTAATCTACTTATATAGTAATATATATATCCATTTATCGGATATGAATGCCAAAGTACGCAAGTCTTTTACAAAATTTAGCAAAAAGTCCACAGAGAACCAAATGTAGGGAAGGAACAGAAACGTGTGGGTTTCGATTTCCATACTATTTAGGTTTTTTTAATATTTTGATGATCTTATGGGTGAGAAAAAAGGGGGAGAAATAATATATAAATTCTCCGTGTTCAAAGTTCAAAGTTCAAAATTTTGTCTATAAGTTGTTCACTAATCACGAATTACTGACTTAGTGACATTATCTAAAAAAGTTCTATCTGTTTACGCCTCTTTGTTATCATATGGAATAAATGGGGTAACACTAAACACAATTTTAGTCGAAACAAAGTACAAGGTGAGTGTAGCTAGTGACTATATTTACATAACTTTTATAATCTTGAGAATTTGAAAGATTAATGCTAATTATTATTTTACAAAAGGTTTCAAGACTGGTTTCAAAGCCATTACATCGAATTTTATGAAATCCATAATCAAATTTTAAATTTTAGCTATGAGAATATTAAAGTAAATTTAAAATTTATACGAACTACTGTAAGGCTTGGGATGTTATGATGGGCTTTTTAGCCCGTTTAGGCCCAGCTCGGTTAAAGCCACTCCTTATGAAGCCCGTCTATCATTTAAATTATGAAATTTAATTACCACCAAACCCTAAAGCTACCTATTTCAGTATTTGCAATTTCTCACAAAACATAAGCAACTAATTAAGGGAAATATTGAAGAGAAATAACAGAGAAAAAATTGTACTAATATGAACCGGCCTCATTTTTAAGATTAGTCAATATATGGATCCATCAATCAAATAAAGAAACTTTAACAAACAAACAAAAAATCTATTTTAGAGAAAACGAAGGTTTCTCTTAGATGGTAAACATTATCGAGGGTAGGTAATCAAAGGGTTAACCCATTTCGCTAGCATTATATATTTGTCTTTGTGTGTGTCTTACATGACAATATGATACGTAATTTTTTAAATTGTATTGACGCTTTCACAAAAAATCAACACCTAGACCACAATATGATTATTATTATTACTAAAACGACTATTAACTAATTAACTATTAACAATAATTATAGACGGCGCAACCATTAACCAAAGATTAGACGGTCAACAGAACCTAAGAGGAAGATCAATCATATATATATATATATATATATATATATATTCACTGTATACAATTATTATCGAACATATTTTCAAGATATAAAATTACTAATTAGTTGAGACAAAACAAAAAAATACTAATTAGTTTGCTAAATATATCTTGTTTAACTTGTAGAACTGAAATTTTGACTATGGCGACTGAATAGATTCTTACCTTGGGCTGAAGTTATGGTTAATTATTCTCCAGAAATCATTTGTCACTTATAGTTCAATGACTATTTTAGAAAAAAATATCTTAATGAAATATTTTTACTAACTATTTTGCAATTTCAAAAATAACTTTTCAAACCATGCCATCTTCTTTTTCCTAAATACCATCTTCATTAACATTTTTGTTTTCATTCTTTATTCATCTTCTTCTTTTTTCACACGTTCTTCATGATCTTTCCAAGTTCAGCTCTTCATTCATCTAAATTTGTTTGGGAATTAGATCCATGATCCCTCTTTGAGAAGCAGAATAGCTATCATTTAGAAAAGGTGGCTTTAAGAGTTTGATTTGTTCCTTGACAAAAAAAAGGTATGATTTGAGTCATTTGACTATCATTAACAGTAAACTTAAAAATTTAATTGGACAAGCTTGAGGAGATATGAAGGTTGTGGCGGACCTACATAGTTAGGGCCCGGTAAAATAAGAGTATTAATTTTTAGTGTATTTTTGGTTAGATTAAGTGAAAAATAATTGGCAAAATTATATAATTGACCCCATCAAACATGTGTTCAACTTTATATGTCCCTTCTTGATTAATGCTGTAAACCGTAATGCTGTAGCTTCTGAATTATCCAATCACCTTTTTCTTGATTAATTTTTTTTCACATTTTGAACCACGAAATATTGGAGTCTTTATTCTAAATTATGGTGTGTTTAATTTTTGACACAAACAAATCTGAACCAATTATAGAATGACATGTGTACTATGTCCCTACTTGATTAATGCTGTAAACCGTAATGCTGTAGCTTCTGAATTATCCAATCACCTTTTTCGTGATTAATTTATTTTCACATTTTGAACCACGAATATTGGAGTCTTTAATTATTATTCTAAATTATGGTGCGTTTGATTTTTGACACAAACATATCTGAATCAATTATAGAATGCCATGTGTACATGAGAAAAGGTTTTTATGGGTTCACAAATGAAGACCGGTTCTCATCCGAAACTTTTTTTGTTTTATTTTTTCCATTTTTATATTGGAGAAATCCACCCAAATACCCATTAAAAACCTTTTGTTTTGTTGGAGATGCTCTTATATGGTTCGTGGTATATAATATATTTTTCCACATGGATGTTTAGACCTCGTTGGCACGAGCTTGCACTATCCCATCGCACCTAGCCACCAACCGTAAATCATCTCCTTGATGATGATGATGATGATTATTATTATTATTATTATTTTATAGAACTACATATTCTGAACCAATTTTTATTTTTATCTATATATTTATTCCTCTTTGTTGAAGATTGATATTACAATAACCAATTTTTCTAATTCGGTGCATTTTTTGCATTAATTAATCATGGATTTTAATATCATATGGCTGTATATTTCAGAAATTAATTAGTTTTAGGTTTAGTTTATAGTCCTCTGATGATTGTTATTTATTAATATGTGGTTTGGTTGCAAAAATTATATATTAAAACTATACATACACATATTAATATATTAAAATGTGTGGTTTGTTAGTTCGATGATTGTTATTTATTAGAAAAAAATAGGAAACATGTACGTTTTGGAAACGCATACATATATATATATATATATTGATTAATAAAAAACCATTATCGAAACAATATTTAAAAAGAATTTGACTAACACTAATAATATACATAAATATATTATATAGCTTAACAAAATTAAAAATTATGATGATTTTGTTGTTTTTCACCTACAAAGGCAAATTTTCACAATTTTTTTTTACTTTCACCTATTGAAGTTCTAAATATATTTCAAAATTTCGAAACTAATTAATCATTACATTGAAAAAAAAATTTCACCGTTTTTTTCCATAAAGAATCGAATGTTTTCAATGTGTTTCCAAATTAAGATTTTTAGGAAACGATTTTCCGTTCGAGTTTCCAAATTATAATTTTTTAGGAAACATGTTTCCAAATATTTTTTTTTTCTAAAAAACGTGTTTTCATGGAGTTTCCAAGAGTTTCGGTTTCCAAAACGTTTCCGAACGGGAAACGCACCTCGGACGGAGTTTCCATGTAACATAGCCCATTCCAGTGTCTCTTTCTAATTATGATTTTTAGTTTTTTTTCTCTCTCTCTATAATCCTTGTGGGTTTGTTAAGGATAAGATATGTGTATGATTAATGGTGAGAAATTTTTAAAGGTAAAAAGAACAAATGGGTGAACGATAGACATTAAAGGATGGTGAATTAAAGAAACATCAACAAAAAAGATCGTAATTAACTGAGGCTTGTGGCCCAGTGGTAAAGGGGTTGCAACTGTAACTACCGTCACCCGGGTTCGAGTCTCGGCCACCGGGGAATTAACATTTGGGCATCGCCGGCGACACAGATTAGTCTCTTGGACCTAAAAAGCCTTTGGAGAAACTGTGTATAATTCAAAAAAAAAAAAAAGATCGTAATTATGCCTTGAGAGAATCATCCTCGAAACACGTTAGTGTAGCATTAATTAAAGAAGTAACAAAAAAGAGGAAAATAAAAGCAATTAGTTTAAAGGCTTTGGGAAGAAGATTAGAAAGTGATGAACTTTAGGGCTTAAATTTGTCGGCAAATCCGTTCACTTCGGACTTTATCTCCTTTTCGAAACGATTTTAGATAATGTAGTCGCGATCGAAAAAGATGGTGTGTTATAATCAAAATGTGTATGCTAGTGTGTCTGCATGTGTATATATGCATGTGATGCATATGTAATATGAAACATATACTTTCTTCAAATTGTTTTTTTTTTGCTAAATTTTTCATTTATTAGTTATTTGTATAGTCTACTTTAAAATTTTCACACCAAAATTATTAACCGATAAACTGATTTTAAAAAGAGAAATTGAAGCCAATAATAACTAACAAAAAAATTATAAACCAATAACTAACCAATTCAATAAGATTTTATAGCTATGGTATCTCTACATAATACACTCTTGGTTGGGTTCCTAATTAATAATATTAGTTTGGTTATTAACCAAATTTACCCTATTAAAATTTAGGAAAAAATGCTAACGTTCCACTTCCACAGAAAAGTACATGTTGAGTTTGAGTCAGATTAAACAAGTTGGGTCTCATCTTTATGGGCCTAATTCGCATCAGAAGGAGAAGAAAGGAGATTGGGCCAAGCCCATAAGCTGAGCGTTATTAAGTCAGCTAAGAGGAAGTATAAAACGTAGAGTTTGATTCATCTTCAACATTGGATCATATCAAAAAGTTAGTTACAGAGAAGTAGAAACAGAGTTTAGAGAGGGAGAGAAAATAGAAGCTGAGTTCTCCATTGTTTTTGCTCATCTTCTTCATAGAGCTTCTCTTTAAGCTTTCTCTGTAATCTTGTTGCGTTCTTCCTCTTTATCTCCTTGTAACCCTAAACACCATTGTACTATTTCTCTCGTTAGTGAAGTTTCAAGAGGACCGGCTCTCGACGAGATGTATCAGCGCGGTTGGGAACTCGTATAAGTCTCTGTGTCAATTTCAATTCTGTAAACAAAGCAAATCGGAGATTGATCGGAATTGAATCGGAATTCTAACCGGAATCTGAGAAATACAAACCTTATTTCTCAACAATTGGTATCAGAGCTACCAGGTTTTGTGCCAAGGGAGAAGGATCGAGGAGTCACTGCGGATTAGAGAAGATTATAAGGGTTGATAATCAGAGAACAAGGATCTGTAGAAGGAAGAAGAAGTATTAAAGATTTGTGAACAAGATCAAGTATCAGAATCAAAAGAATTGAAATCTTTCAAGTTTACCTCAAGATTGAATAATCTGTTAAGTTTTCTTTGTCTCTGATCTTTGACTTAGAGTTTTTTGTGTGTTTCCAAGTTCTTGGTATTGCCTAAGTGTTTGTTTTCTGTACCTGCAGGATAGAAACAACCACAGAATCAGTACAAGATTGATCCTACTCTAGGCAGATTTGAGATTGAAAAGTTTGATGGAAAAGAAGATTTCGGATTATGGAAATAAAAGTTTCTTGGTCAGTTGGAGACTCAGGGTCTTGCATCTGTGTTGCAAGAAGATGTTGATAATGTTGTTGAAGAGCCTGAGGCTCTTGCTACACCAACACAGACTCCAGCTCCAACAACTCAGCCTCCAAGCACTCCATCATCTAGGCTAACTGGTTTACCAACTCCCTCAGAGATAAGAGAGGCAATGAGAAGAACAGAGGTCAGTACAAGCAGGAAAGATCCAACCAAAGCAGCAAAGGATTTAAGAGTAAGAAATCTTTTGGGAACTTGCCTTAGTGATTTGATTTTGAGGAAAGTGATGAAGTATAATATGGCTATGGAGATGTGGAAAGCACTTGAGAGAGACTATCAAACAAAGTCTCTTCCTAACAGAATCTACCTCAAGCAGCAATTTGCAAGCTACAAAATGCAAGAAAACAAGTCAATAGAAGATAATCTTTGGGTTCTTTTCTTAAACTGATTGCAGATTTAGAAAGCTTAAGAATTACCATTTCTGATGAAGACCAAGCCATTCAAGTCTTATCTGGATTGCCATCGGCTTATGAGCCATTGGTCCATACTCTAAAGTACGGCATGGGTAAAGAAACATTGACCTTAAGTGAAGTTACCACTTCTGTGTATGCTAAAGAGGCTGAGCTAAGGCAAAAAAGTTTACTAGGAAGAGGTAAAGGAAATTCAGAGGGTTTGGTTGTGGAAAACAGAGGCAGGTCATTCAACAAGTCAGATAAGAATGGCAATTCTAAGTATAATGGTAGATCTAAGAGTCGTGGAAGATCTAAGTCTAAATCAAGGTTTAATAACAAGGTAAACGAAGGCACTTGTTTTCAGTGTGGTAAGGAAGGTCACTGGAAAAGAGAGTGTCCAGATAACAACTCTAAAAGATCTAATGAGACTGTTAATCTAGCTGAAAAGACTAAGAAAACTATTGTTCTATCAGCTAATACAGTAGTTGCTCCACTAGAGTGGGAGAGAACAGTTGCTTTATCTGCAAGCACTGTTGAAACTTTAGATGAATGGATTCTGGACTCAGGAGCTACTTTTCACATCACACCAGATAAAGATGTATTATTTGAATTCAAACAGATCAAAGGTGGTAAAGTTCTAATGGCTAATAACACTATCAATGAAGTTGTGGGCATAGGGAATGTCAAGATACTAACAGAAGATGACACTACTGTTATTCTCAAGGATGTGAGATATATGCTTGATGGTGGAAGAAACTTAATCTCTTATGGCTTACTAGATAAGCTAGGTTGCAGGTATGAAGGTGAAAATGAAGTTGTTACTTTCTACAAGCAGAAGGATACAGTTTTCTCTGGTAAACTCATTGATGGTCTATATCATCTACAAGGCACTATCTTAAAAGGTGAGACTAATTCTACAGGAACCAGTAAGGATCAGACTAGTCTTTGGCATTCAAGACTTGGTCATATCAGTCAAAAGGGTTTGAATCAGTTGGTTAAGGATGGCTATCTACCTAAGAAGGATATAACTGATTTGGGTTTCTGTGAGAGCTGTGTATTTGGAAAATCACATAAGCTAAAGTTCAATGCTACTAAGCACAAGACTCAAGGCATACTTGATTATGTGCATTCTAACTTATGGGGATCACCATCAACCCATAGTAGCAACAGTGATTGTAAGTACTTTGTTACTTTCATAGATGATTACTCTAGAAAGGTCTGAATCTATTTCCTAAAGACTAAGGATATTGTGTTTAAGGCTTTTAAGGAATGGAAGGTTTCAGTTGAGACTCAAACAGGTAAGAACTAAAGTGTCTAAGGACTGATAATGGATTAGAATACTGTAACAACAGGTTTGATAATCACTGTAAGGAGTTTGGTATTAAGCGACACAGAACGTGCACTTATACTCCTCAACAGAATGGGGTTTCAGAAAGGATGAATAGGATTATAATGGATAAGGTGAGATGTATGTTATCAGAAACTGGTTTGGATCAAAGTTTCTGGGCAGAAGCTGTATCAAGTGCCGTCTACATCAAAAACAGGTCACCTTGTACAGCTATTGGGTTTAAACTTCCAGAGGAAAAGTGGTCAGGTCAGAAACAGTATTTGGGTCACTTAAGAAGATTTGGTTGTTCTGCCTATGTTCATCAGGTGCAAGAGAAGACAAGTCCTAGAGCAGTTAAAGGAGTTTTTGTTGGTTATCCAGTGGGTACTAAAGGGTACAGAGTTTGGTTAATTGATGAAGGTATTTGCACAACAAGCAGAAATGTTGTGTTTCATGAACACGAAGTGTTTAAGGATACTACAACAAAGTCTAAGGAGAAACCTAAAGATAATGAGACTAAAAGGGTCTCATTCAGCTATGATCTGATAAAAGGACCAACACCTAGTGTGTCATCAGAAGATGAGTCATCAGATCAAGGTGAAGTCTCTTCTAATCAATCTGGAGAGACTAAAGAGACAAATTTTATTACTTCTGGAAAACATTCAACAGAAGCTAGTAAAATTACCAGAAGTTTAAGTTCAGACTCAGAATCAGATAAGGAAATATCTGATGAAGAAGAAATTGAAGAAAACTCTATTGAAGAAGAACCTAATTTGGAAGATTATATTCTGGCAAGAGACAAAGTTGTCAGAAAGAATAGAAAACCTCCTTCTAAGTATGAGGATTCTAATTTGGTTGCATATGCATTATCTGTAGATGAAGACATCACAGTTGAAGAACCTAAGACATATGCAGAAGCTATGAGAAGCAAAAAAAAAGAGGTTCTGGAATGGTGCATGTAATGAGGAAATGGATTCTCTAATCAGAACTAAAACCTATGGTTTGGTTGAGAGACCTAAGGATCAGAAAGTAGTTGATTGCAAATGGGTTTTCAGACTTAAATCTGGTATACCTGGAGTAGAAGATCAAAGATACAAAGCTAGGCTAGTGGCTAAAGGGTTTTCTCAAACTGAAGGTGTTGACTACAATGAGATCTTCTCTCCAGTGGTAAAACATGTCTCTATAAGGCTAATGTTGTCACTAGAGGTTAATTATGACTACGAGCTAGACCAGATGGATGTTAACACTGCTTTTCTTCAATGGAATCTAGAAGAAAGAATCTTCATGAATCAACTAGAAGGCTACATCAAGAAGGGTAATGAGGATAAGGTCTGTTTACTAAAGAAATCCCTATATGGTTTAAAATAGTCACCTAGGATGTGGAATCAAAGGTTTGATGGGTTTATGAAGACACAGAAGTTTCACAGAAGAGAATCAGATCTGTATGTTTACATGAGGGATGTTAATACAAATCAAGCTATCTATTTGCTACTCTATGTGGATGATATGTTAATTGCATCTGGCAATATAATAGTGATCAAGGGTCTTAAAGATAATATAAACAGGGAGTTTGAAATGAAGGATATGGGTAAGGTATCTAGGATTCTAGGTATGGATATAATCAGAGACAGAGAGAAAGGAACTCTCATACTGTCATAGGAAAAGTATCTGGAAAAGGTTCTAAAGCCTTTTGGAATGATTGATGCTAATCCGGTTCTAACTCCTACTATATCTCAGATGAAGCTGAGACGTCTACATAAAGATGAAATAGTAGAAGAAGCAAAACATATGGAAAACATTCCTTATGCTAGTGTCGTTGGTAGCTTAATGTATGTTATGATTGGTTCGAGGCTTGATCTAGCATATGCAGTTGGTTTAATAAGCAGATTTACGTCATGTCAAAGCAGGGAACATTGGAATGCAGTAAAATGGGTTTTAAGATATGTTAAGGGTACACTTCAGAGGTGTTTAACATTCAAGAAAAATTCAGAGATCAAAGTTGAAGGTTTTTCATATTCAGATTATGCAGCAGATTTGGATAAACGAATATCTATAACAAGATATGCATTTCAAGTCGGTTATACTACAGTTTCATGGAATCAGGATTACAAGAAGCTGTAGCTCTTCCAACTACTGAGGCAGAGTATATGACTCTATCTACAGCAGCTAAGGAAGAAATATGGTTGAAAGGAATATGCACAGAAATGGGTTTTGGTCAAGATAAGGTGGCAATGAATTGTGATTTTCAGAGTGCAATTGCATTAGCTAAAAACCCAGTTCATCATGAAAGGACTAAGCATGTGGATACTAAATTTCATCACATCAGAGATTTGGTTGATAAAAAGATCATTGTGCTAAACAAGATTCATACTACAGTCAATCCTGCGGATTTCCTAACTAAGTCGTTACCTGGTCAGAAGTATCAGCTCTGTTGTGAGCTGCTCAATCTCCACTGAGTCTGACATCGGCTCCGGTAACTCCAGGTAAGTTTTTGACCTCAACAAATAAGATTTAAAGTTAATGTTAGTTTGTTGAGTATATTTCAGGTAAACAGAAATGAAAACAAGAAATTTGCTAAGCGAAAGGAGATGGAGTTACCTTATTGGAGCAGGAGCAAGTCGTTGGAGTGATTTGTTCCAGGTGAAGATGTTCTGCATATAAACAGTAGAAGTGTTATTGTGTATCTCGGTAGAAACAAAGCTGAGTATTGAGATAGAGAAGCTAAGGAACCAGATCTGTTACCTTGGATGTTTTGGAAGCAAAAGGATTGATCTGAAGAGTTTCTCTGAAGAGTTCTGACAAGAAATCGTCAGTGGTTAATGAATCTTCGAAGAACAGAAGAAGAAGTGAAGAGTCAGAGGATAAAATAAGTTGGAAGGTGAAGGGTTACCTGAAGAAGCTTTGAAGAGTCGCCGGAAGTCGTCTGAGCTAGGTCTCCGGTGTATCGGATACATGCAGAGACAAAGAAGAAGTCAAATCAAGTTTTTTGATTCTGAGCAGACGAAGGGTCATCAGAAGAAGAAGGTTCTACTTCAGAGATCTTCGAAACAAAGAGGAGTCAAGGAAGCAAAAGTACCTGGAGATGAATGGCGATCTGATTCTCAGCGAAGAATCACCGGAGAAGACGACCGGAGTAATGAGTCGTTCTTCATTTTCGAGAGAGAGAGAGAGAGTGTTTTAGGGTTCTGAAGGATGCGGCTAGGTTTTGTCTGAAGTCAAAACGTGGAGTTTTGTTGAGTTTGACTCAATTTAAACAAGTTGGGCCTCATCGTTATGGGCCTAATTCGCATCAGAAGGAGAAGAAAGGAGATTGGGCCAAGCCCATAAGCTGAGTGTTATTAAGTCAGCTAAGATGAAGTATAAAACGTAGAGTTTGATTCATCTTCAACATTAGATCTGATCAAAAAGTTTGTTACAGAGAAGTAGAAACAGAGTTTAGAGAGGGAAAGAAAATAGAAGCTGAGTTCTCCATTGTTTTTGCTCATCTTCTTCATAGAGCTTCTCTTTAAGCTTTCTCTGTAATCTTGTTGTGTTCTTCCTCTTTATCTCCTTGTAACCCTAAACACCATTGTACTCTTTCTCTCGTTAGTGAAGTTTCGAGAGGACCGGCTCTCGACGAGATGTACCAGCGCGGCTGGGAACTCATATAAGTCTCAATTCTGCAAAAAAGCAAATCAGAATTAGATCGGAGATTGATCGGAATTGAATCGGAATTCTAACTGGAATCTGAGAAATACAAACCTTATTTCTTATCAGTACAATATATATGACTTTTGAGTCGTACGTTGTTGAAATTCTGCAGCCCTTATAATATTATGCCTTTTACTATACTTAGAAACCCTTCGAATTTTAATCAGATTATGTGTGTTTAATAAGATTAAACACGTGTTCCACTTTTGATCAGATTAGCATAATCTCATTATATTGTTATTAGAATATTATGCCTTTTGATACAGGCATGCTTATGTGTGTATATATTACGCTGAGGAATTGTCAATTTTGCGGGAAGATAAACTTGGATAATTGATCTCTCAGCCCATACCTTACTATATCCGTTACTAAAATGACAAAAAAAAAAAGATGGAAATTCATTAATTAGCTAATTACGGAGGGCAATCCCCATATTGTTATAATCACGTGTAGCTATTATTGCAGATGGATAGGTTTTTTTTTTTTGATAAAAGTTTAAAATATATTCTCTCCATTTTTGAAAGAATGATTTTTTCGGTTTTTCACACATATTAAGACACAATAAATATTTGTGTCAATTAATTATTTATTTTTCTTTTTTACTTACTTTTTGTACTTTTTTCTTTCTAGTAGATTAAAAAACTATTTAATCATTTGGTAAAACGTAAAAGCATAAAGTAAAATGTAGAAAATCAGTCTTTCAAAAACAAGAAAAAATCTAAACATCAATCTTTCAACAACGGAGGGAGTATTACAAAAAAAAAAAAACGGGTTGCAGATGGATAAGTTGACTAGATTTCTTGGCTTTCGCCTAATTTTTTTACCGATTGAGCTACAAATTTTTGGTAAAAAACGTTCATTTACGATCCATAATAGGTTTATTTTAGTTCTTGGATTTATCTATTTATTTCTTCAAAAAGTAAAACCTTCAAATCTCTCTTTTTGATTGATGAGATATCTTATTATTTAAAAGAAAAGCCGACCGAAATGTATAGAAATAAAAATACATAGGTAAAATAATTATAATTGTTTATATTGTTGTGAATCAAGAGAACGAATGGGGAAGATTGTGTTTATTCATTAATCATAAGATCCTTTATATAGGATTATTACAAGAGAGAAAAGGAAAATTCCTTTTCCTAATGGGAAAAAGAAAGTACATAAAAGGAAAATCCTAATTCAACTAGGATTCATTAAACCTGCCTAAAGACTAAGTGTTAATGGGCCGTAAACGGACCAGAACTAGTTATGACAATCCACTATGATTTATAACACTCCCCCTTGGATGTCATAACTCTAATGGGCTTGTAATACGCTTTGGATGTTGCCTCATTAAAACCTTACCAAGTAAAACCCATTTTGGGACAAAACCGTGGTGAAGGAAAAAGAGTACAACACGTATTACTCCCCCTGTTCTGAACCTCACTGCAAGTCTTTCAAACGACGCATTCCAATCTGATAAGTAAGTTTCTTGAACGTTGAGGTTGGAAGTGACTTGGTGAATAGGTCTGCTGAATTCTCACTTGATCGTACTTGCTGCACTTGAATTTCTCCATCTTTCTGTAGATCGGATGTGAAGAAGAATTTTGGCAGAATGTGCTTCGTCCTATCACCTTTGATGTATCCATCCTTAAGTTGAGCTATACACGCTGCATTGTCCTCGAACAAGACCGTCGATTCCTGCTTACCTTCGGCCATTCCACAATCCACTCTTATGTGCTGGGTCATCAGCCTTAACCAAACACACTCACGACTAGCCTCATGAATTGCCAATATCTCTGAATGATTAGAAGATGTAGCTGCAATGGCCTGCTTCATTGACCGCCAAGATATTGCAGTTCCTCCATGAGTAAACACATAACCTGTCTGGGACCGTGCATTATGAGGATCTGAAAGATAACCTGCATCAGCAAAACCAACTAAACCGTCCTTAGATTGGTTAGTATAAAATAGACCCAAGTCTTTCGTTCCTTGTAGGTAACAAAGAATATGTTTTATCCCGTCCCAGTGCCTTTGGGTCGAACATGAGCTAAATCTTGATAATAAATTCACGGCAAAACATATATCTGGCCTAGTGTGGCTTGCCAGATACATTAAAGCTCCTATGGCACTGAGATATGGCACTTCGGGACCAAGGACTTCTTCAGAGTCTCTCTTAGGACCAAACGGATCCTTTTCTAGATCAAGAGATCTCACCACCATTGGGCTGGACAATGGGTGACATTGATCCATATTAAAACGCTTGAGTACCTTTTCAGTATATGCCATTTGATGCACAAGGATTCCATCATTTATGTACTCAAGTTGCAATCCCAAACAGAACTTAGTTTTGCCTAGGTCTTTCATCTCAAATTCTTTCTTGAGGCATTCAACTGTTTGGACGATTTCACCAGGGGTTCCAAGGATGTTCAAATCATCCACGTAAACTGCTATGATAACAAACCCTTTGTTTGCAAACTTTTTTATAAAAATACATGGACTGATGGGATCATTCTTATAGCCTTCTTTGACTAAGTACTCACTCAATCTATTGTACCACATACGCCCACTTTGCTTCAGTCCATAAAGGGATTTGTTCAGCCTTATGCAGTGTTGTTCTCGAGAACCTTTCTTATCTTTGAGCTCAATACCCTCTGGTAATCTCATATAAATCTCATTATCCAGTGGACCATATAAGTATGCAGTTACAACGTCCATTAACCGCATATCCAACTTTTCTCTTATAGCCAGACTTATCAAAAATCTAAAAGTTGTAGCATCCACCACAGGGGAGTATGTCTCCTCATAATCTATTCCTGGTCTCTGTGAGAATCCTTGTGCAACAAGCCGTGCTTTATATCTCACGATTTCACCATGTTTATTTCTTTTCCTCACAAAGACCCATTTATGTCCAACTGGTTTAATCTCATAGGGTGTCCGAATTATTGGACCAAAGACATCCCTTTTCCTTAAAGAATTCAACTCCACGTTTATAGCTTCTTTCCATTTAGTCCAATTTTCACTCTGAGTGCACTCATATATCGACGTGGGTTCTAGATCCTCCATAAGTTCAAGTGCTACCTTAAAAGCAAATATATCATCGATTTCCACACACTTTCTATTCCATTGTATTCCAGACATAACATAATTCATTGAGATCTCATTATTTTCAGGAACGTCAGAACCATGAAACTCGGCGTCCCGAGTCTCATTGCTTGGAACTATCGGTTCAGTTATGTCTGGGGTTCCATCAGATTCCTCAACCACGATTTCAGCACCTTTCTTTCTTTTCCGAGGATTCTTATCTTTGGAACCTATTGGCCGGCCACGTTTTGAGTGTGGTTTAGATTCTGTAGCAACTTGATTGTGTCCCTCTTGAACATCAATTCTAATCGGTGCATTAACAGCTGGTATGTAAGACTTAGTTACTCTTTTCGGGTCAGCAAAGGAATCTGGCAATTGATTAGCTAGCTTTTGTAAATGTATAATCTTTTGGACTTCTAATTCACATTCTTGAGTCCGAGGATCTTGCCATTTTAAGGACGTTTGATTCCATATAATTTCCTTTACCAGTCTGTTATCTCCTCCTAATGTTGGATAGACAGATTCGTCAAAATGACAATCTGCGTACCTGGCCTTAAACAAATCACCCGTGGTTGGCTCAAGGTACTTAATGATAGTAGGAGAATCATATCCAACATATATCCCCATCCTCCTTTGAGGTCCCATCTTTGTTCTCTGTGGTGGTGCAATAGGCACATAAACGGAACATCCGAATGTTTTAAGATGGGATATGTCTGGCTCTTGACCCGTTATTAACTGTGATGGGGAATATTTATGTTCACTAGATGGCCTGATACGAATTAGCTCTGCTGCATGTAAAACTGCATGTCCCCAAGCTGAGACCGGGAGTTTTGATCTCATTAGCAACGGTCTAGCAATCAACTGTATGCGTTTAATAAACGATTCAGCCAAACCGTTTTGTGTATGTACATGTGCCACAGAATATTCAACACTTACCCCCATGGACATACAATAATCGTTAAACGCTTGGGACGTAAATTCACCAGCATTGTCAAGACGTATAGTCTTTAAAGGAAAATCTGGAAAGTGTGCTCTTAAACGTATGAGCTGGGCAAGCAATCTTGCAAATGCCACATTTCTAGTTGATAATAGGCAGACATGTGACCATCTCGTGGATGCATCAATAAGGACCATAAAATATCTAAACGTCCCACAAGGTGGGTGTATTGGTCCGCATATGTCTCCTTGAATTCTTTCCAGAAAATTTATCGTTTCCTTAGTTACTTTGATTGGTGATGGCCTAGTAATGAGTTTCCCTAGTGAACATGCTTCACACGTGAGATTCTTTTGGATAACTCTCTTTTCTTTCAAGGTGTGCCCATTAGTACTTGCTAATATCTTTCGCATCATGTTAGCACCGGGATGGCCAAGCCGGTTATGCCAAAAAGTGAAATTCTCAGTAAACTCTTTGTTTACCATAGCATTTGCTTCTATCATTCCGATCTTAGCACAATAAAGGCCCACAGAAATGGCAGGTATAGTCTCTAGGACTTTCTTATAGCCATGGACGGTTTCAAAGATTTGAAGGAATTCTTTGTTATTCTCGTCCTTAGTTTCAAAATGAAGACCATTCATTCGAATGTCTTTAAAGCTCAATAGACTTCTCTTTGAACTAGGTGAATATAACGCATTAGAAATTTCTAGATGCGTGCCCTTAGGTAATAAAATATGGGCTTGACCGTGGCCTTCAATTAAATTTGCTATACCCGCAATTGTGGTTACATTTGCCTTTTTAAGTGTAAGATCAATGAAGTATCTCTTATCTCTTAATATTGAGTGGCTTGATCCACTATCCACAATGAACACATCCATATCGTTCATACTTCAAAAGAGATAACAATAGATACTTTTAAATAACACTCTTTCATTCCATAAAGTTTAATAGAAAGCAATAACACAAAACCAAAGTATAAAGTGTAAAACGTAAAACAAGCAAAACACAAAACACCAAAACAGAAAATCAAAATCAATCACTTAAGTATATCTGAGGTTTCAAAATTCATCAAGTCATCTTGCTCATGATCGAAATCTCCTTCATTATCATGTTGGATCATATGAGTTTCTGGATTCTTCCCTTTA
Organism: Draba incana; assembly: GCA_963576765.1. Classification (NCBI taxonomy): domain Eukaryota; kingdom Viridiplantae; phylum Streptophyta; class Magnoliopsida; order Brassicales; family Brassicaceae; genus Draba; species Draba incana. Next base: position 1,220,972 of record OY755202.1, on the reverse strand, counting down.
AGGCTCTCTTGATAGAGTTCAACCAGATGCTTGGGAGTCCTACATGTCTTAGCCCAATGATTACTCATTCCACATCGATGGCAAACTGATTTTGGGTTTGATTCTCGTGGTTGAGAAGTAATACCACGGTTATTACGATCATAGTCAGTTCGGTATCCGCGTCCTCGTCCTCGCCCGCGGTTAGAATGATCGTTATGGAATCCGTGGCCTCGGCCCTGACCTCGGCCGTATGGATTAAAATGGCCACGGCCACGTCCTTGCCATCTACCCCCACGTCCACGACCACGATGTCTATAATCACTTTGGACGTGGTTAATTTCTTTCTTTTCATCAATGGCCACATTCGCTTCAGGAAGTGGGGCTGATCCAGGAGGTCTCATCTCACTGTTTCTCATTAGCAGTGTATTATTCTCCTCGGCTAGTAATAGACATGCTATAAGCTTTGAGTATGTCTCAAAACCTCTTTCACGGTATTGCTGTTGAAGCAACACGTTATTAGTGTGAAAGGTGGAGAAGGTCTTTTCCAACATGTCTTTCTCAGTTACCTTCTCACCACATAGTCTCAATTGAGAAACTATTCTGAACATAGCCGAGTTATATTCTTCCACGGACTTGAAGTCCTGGAACCTGAGATTCCTCCAATCATAATTGGCCTTTGGTAACAACACCGTTCTATGGTGGTCATATCTTATCTTTAATTCTTTCCAAAGGTCCAAAGGGTTCTCAATGGTTAGGTATTGATCCTTGAGACCCTCAACAAGATGATGACGAATGATCGATATCGTTCTGTATCGATTCCTTTCATTCTCATTATTATCCTCAATGATACATTCGCCAAGTCCTTTAGACTTTAGATTTATCTTAGTATCCAACGCCCACTGTAAGTAATTGTCTCCAGAGAGATTGAGGGCAGCATAATCCAAAATGTTGATTTTCGACATCTGAAAACATTCATCCTATTCTCTAAGAACTATAAGATTTTAAAGTTTATGCATATGAAGCAAAATAGGTCATGGGTGCTTATATAAACGGGTACGGATGCATGATGCTTATGAAACCAGATTTTTATGTTTAACAACCTAACATAATGTTTTTATATGCTCATGATGCAAGCCTAGTATTCAAATTCTAAACCGTATGATGATATGACCGGATTTTAATCAAGCATGTTATGTCTATATGATGCAATCAGTTTCAGTTTCATGTTTATCAATAACCGAATCAATCCAAACAAGCAAACAAACAAACGAGTTCAAATAAATATGCAACCAAATTTGGACAGAGTGTTTACTGTCGATCGACGGGTGATTTGTGTCGATCGACACAGTTTAATTCAAACAACAAATTCAGGCAGAAGTTTACGTGTCGATCGACATAAAACTAGTGTCGATCGACACGGGTACAGATCATGCAATCGGTTTGGATTTTAATTGAATTAGGTTAGGGTTTCAAGTTAGGGTTTCTAGTGATTACGAATCATGAATCAATAAACACAATCAAGCAAGCAATAACAATAACAAGCATGATTTAGATTAGGGTTTCTAAGATTATCATGAATCTAGGTTCTTTAGATTAGGGTTTCTTATTGTTTACCTTAACCTCCGTGAGTCTTCTAGTTCGCCGTAACCGTTGATAGGCTGTATGAACTTTCTTCTAGTTCGCCGTAACCTTCAAGGCTGTATGAACTATGATTTGAACAGTAACGCCGGATGAACAGTAATCGTCGATGAACAGTAATCGTCGATGAACAGTGCACGATGAATAGTGCGCGATGAACAGTACGCGATGAACAGTACGATGAATAGTAACGATGAACAGTAATCGCGTTTTTGTGTTTTTAGGGTTTAGGGAGCAACTCGTGCTGATAACGTGTTGTGAATCAAGAGAACGAATGGGGAAGATTGTGTTTATTCATTAATCATAAGATCCTTTATATAGGATTATTACAAGAGAGAAAAGGAAAATTTTTTTTCCTAATGGGAAAAGGAAAGTACATAAAAGGAAAATCCTAATTCAACTAGGATTCATTAAACCGGCCTAAAGACTAAGTGTTAATGGGCCGTAAACGGACCAGAACTAGTTATGACAATCCACTATGATTTATAACAAGTATATGTTAGTCTTAGTTTTAGATAACTCATATCCTTTTTTATTTTGTTATAAGCAATATAAGTAAATACTATCGTAGTTTTGATTCAATGGTTAATATTCAAAGTAAAGTCCTTACATCAAAACTATGATAGTATTTACTGATTTCATCAAACCCGAACATCCTCTATATATATGAGTTTACTATCAAGTAAAGTAATCGCACCATATCAAAGTGTTCTCGCAAATTTAGAGAGATGGAAGAAGAACATTCAAGTAGCATTAACTACCTTCACTACAAGAAAACACAGTTTTAGCGTCGAATTTTAGCCGACGCAAATATAGCGTCGAAATTGCGTCGTTTTTGCGTCGGTGGAAAATTTCGACGCTAAATCGACGCTAATTAGCAACGAAATAATTTGACGCTAAATCGACGCTAATTAGCGTCGATTTAGTGTCGAATTTCCTTCGGAAGCCTGATTCGACGCTAAATCGACGCAACTTTAGCGTCGAATTAGCCGACGCAAATATAGCGTCGAAATTGCATCGCTTTTGTGTCGGTTTTTAAAAAAAAACTTTTAAAAAAAAATTTGACGCTAAATAGACGCTAATTTAGCGTCGATTTAGCGTCGAATTTCCTTCGGCAAGCCTGTTCATACATAGTTGTACATAAGGTTAATGATGATATATGTAAAACTATATAGGATTTTTGAAATCTTTATTCATGACATTTGTTTTAAACTTTGAATACATACTTATACAATCGCAATTAAGATACAATAAAGATAACAAGTATGTATGAACATAGGTTAATGATGATATATGAATAAAGATTTCAAAAAACCTATATAGTTTTACATATAATATCATTAACCTTATGTACAAGTATGTATGAACAAAAAATTTCAAATTTTAAAATCATTCGGTGATAAGAAAGATTGACATGGTTAATATTGTTTTCATATCATTTGTGGTTTCTTTACCCTAAACCCCAAACATAAAATATTTTTGATTTAGCGTCGAATTAGCATCGAAACTATACAATTCAATGCTAATTCGACGCTATATTGCATCGAATTAGCATCGAATTGCATATTTTCGACGCTAATTCGATGCTAAACCAAAAATATTTGATGTTGGGGTTTAGGGTAAAGAAAAAAAATGCATCGGATTTTTTGTAATTCGACGCAAGACCGACGCTATATTGAATTAATTTGGTTTCAGTGTTGGAGGTAAACCAAAAAAATCACATCAATTTGGTTAAACGGTTGGCGCTAAACCGAAAATTTTCAATTTAGCGTCGAATTAGCATCGAATCTATACAATTCGATGCTAATTCGACGCTAAATTGAAAATTTTCGGTTTACCGCCAACACGCGCCAACACAATCTTGTGGTGGGAAAACCAAAAATATTTAAAGTTTTGCGTCGAATTAGCATCGACAAGCGTTTCTATATAAACCCATCACGCTTCTTCTTCCCCAGTGAACAAATTTCACTCTCTCACACATTTTCACTCTCTCTCCCATAATAGCTTAACATGGTAAGTGTATTTTTTTTTTTTTTTTGCATTTCTTATGTGTATTATCTTTTATGCATGTTTATATATTTGTTATGTGCTTTTACAAAAAAATATATATATTTGTTATGTGTATTATCATTTATGTTTATAAATAAGTGTTAGAGATTGTTAAGAATGGAATCTAGGGTTGAATTTGTAGGAAATGGAATTGTAGGAAAAGGATTTTAGATTTGAGATGGTATTTAGTAGTTTATTTATTTATAAAGTGGGCTATCAAATTATTTTACATGTTAAATTTATGGAAAATATCAAATTACTTTACAACTTATTTATGAATTTATATTTTATTAAATTATTTTACAACTTATTTATGTAAAGTAAAATAAAACGAATTTATGAATTTATATTTTATTAAATTATTTTACAACTTATTTATGTAAAGTAAAATAAAACGAATTTCTATATTTATCAAATTATTTATGTAAAATATAAAATTATTTAAAATAAAAAATGAATTTACAAGTATTGATAAGTTATATATAAAATTTATAAATTTATGAAAAATAAAAACGAATTTATGAAATTTATGAATTAATATTTTATGAAATTATTTTACAAGTTTTTTATGGAAAGTAAAATAAATATGAATTTAAAATATTAATTTTCGGATTATATATAAAATTTATAAAACTGATTTTAATATTTTTTTTTTAAAAAAAAATCACAATTTAGCGTCGAATTAGAGTCGATTTTTGAAGTTGGTCGACGCTAATTCGACGCTAAGTTGTGAAATTTTTTTTTTTAAAAAAATTAAAATTAGCGTTTAATTAGCATCGAATGTGAAGTTGGTCGACGCTAATTCGATGCTAAATTAGCGTCGAATTAGCGTCGAAATATTGTGTCGAATTAGCGTTGAATTTCCGACGCTAAATTAGCGTCGAATATAGCGTCGAAATAGCGTCGACGATTATGCGTCGAATAACATTTCGACGCTAATTCGACGCTAAGACGATTTAGCGTCGAATAACATTTCGACGCTAATTCGACACTAAGACGATTTAGCGTCGAATTAGCGTCGAAATGTTCCGACGCTAAATCAGTGTTTTCTTGTAGTGCTTATGCATATGATATTCTAAAAATCAAAATTTCTACAGTCAACTACCTTATGCATATAGCATTAACTTTATTTTATAAAATTGAAAACTTATAAAGGTTAAAAAAAACAATATAATAATATTTACCATTAAGATCCAGAAGTGTATGAGGTATAGCGAATATAGATCTTCATGAGAAAGAAATTGATGACATAAGTATAGTATGCTATAAAGTAAAACATGAAAATTAAGATATAAATTGATCTATTATGATTTAAGACTCATGTTTAAATAGTATTTTAGAATATTTTGTAATTCAGCAGATTACTACTAATTGAAACTTATATATTTGAATTATTAATTTTTAAATGATTATTCGCGTATCAATGCAAATCCTAATCTAATACTGATATAATGCTAAGCCGATCTATATAACGAAATCTCTCTTTTTTGATATATTTATTCTCCTATTTCAATTTGTTTCCTTCATATGTTTTACAATATATCCCATAACCACTGTAATTATCACAAATTTGACTTTCTTTTTTAACGTTTCAACAACTATATGGTATGATTATATCTTTCTACACAAATGTGAAATGTCTTCTCTTTATGTGTCTCTCTCTTTCACTCCATTTCCGTTATCCACCACCATTTGAAACGCGGCAAAATGGGTCAGACGATGACGATAGAGATGACGCCGTGTTCCATATCTCCATCTCCGGTGTATATTCCGACGTTAAACTGGCGTGGAACGAACCAGAGCGGTTAAGACTAGGGTAAGGGAGATGATCTTGATCCACGTGGCACTCATCGACGGAGTACGATGTGGGTCCGTTAAGCTGCGAGGCCACGAGCCGGTCTAAAGCAGCCCAGCTAGTAACGAAGCTAGTATCGACCACGTTGCTGACGTGGAGAGTATCCGGTGAGCTGACGTGGCAGTTGGTGATGACTGTTTGACTGTTAGGGCTTTCGATGTTTGGGAGTGTCATGAAAGGGTCTAGATTTAGCTCTTCTTTACAAGATCGACCCATAAGTTCAAGAAATTGCTCGAGAGTATCCTCGTTGAAGATTTGAGACGAAGGGGTCGTCCTCGCCGTGTCTCCGCCGCCGCTCAAAGAAGCTCCCCCGGTGGGACTGTTTAGAGTTTTGTGAAGAAGATTCTTTTTCTTGAAAATACGGCACACTACCCATCCTTCGTCTTGTGATGCTTCTCCTATTATACTCACCACCTTTATATATTCAAAATAAAATGTCATTTGATTAGCATAAATCATAAGTTAGAATTCGTGTTCGAGTTATTTTGCTTAATTATCCCTTTAGGTTCACACTAGAGTTTTTCTCTTTTCCTCTTTTAAAAAAGGTAGTAGATTTTTACAAAACTATGTACTTTAGTGGTGAATTTAATCGGCTAGTCAAACAAAAATCAAATTATCATATTTCAGTTTCATGTGAATCTATATATATGACAAAGGAGAAAATCAATAATGAGGGAAGAAATTATCATAAGAGCATGTTTTTTGTGTGTTTATAACAACTCTCTTAAAACGACAAATATATATTTCTATAATTTACGTACGAGCATGTGATCGAATATCACGATAATATTTGCTAAAAATGACCCATAATATTTTGCATAAGATGCTATTTAAAAAGAAGAAAAAAAATATTATTACTAACTTTTATAAGAGTCAATGACTCATAATCAAAATCAAAATCGAGATTGTGATGTAAATATGACAGAACAGTCTCACCATATTTAAGAGAAACAAAATATACTAAAATTGACTCAAATAAATACAACCCGTACGTATATAATTAGAAAATGTCATGAAATATATCATATAACACATACCTCACGAACGGTGACATCTTGAGGGGAAATAATGTTGTCGTCAAGTCTATATTCATGCATGATCCAATCAGATTTTTGGCCGTGAGGAGCTCGACCTTTATAGAAAACAAGCGTCTTTCTCATCCCAATCCTACGACCATTACTATATATGATCTTATCGCGGCCGGTTGCTTTCCAAAATCCGGCCGCGGTGGCTCGGTTAGTTCTGGTTCCCGTCGGATATTTTTTGTCCTTGTGGCTAAAGAAATACCAGTCGTTTTGTGGCGTTGTTCCTATTTTACACGTCTCTACATAACGACAAAAATAATCAGAAAAACTTAAACATAAAATTAGTATATAACTAACCATACCTTTTATGTTGGTCTATGTAGTAAGTAACTCCAAATATAAACAAACAAAATCAACAACTAAGTGTAGATTCCCTGTACTCTAGTCATATTCTCGTAAAGGGATACATAACGTCATGTATCGAAAGTAGTATAAACAAGGCAGCTATTTATATATATAATATAAAGGGAATTTTTATTATACTTGGAAACTGAATTAGGATATTGTAAAAAGAGAGAAAATTAACCGATAATATGAACATAAATTAACCTTGAATATCCCAAGGCTCAAGCTTGTTGAGATCAACGTCACGAATGACATCGAGATCGATCTTGATGCTATTAACTTTCTTCCGGAGGTAATACTGCAAGAGCTCTTCCTCGGTCGGGTGAAACCTAAACCCGGGAGGTACTTGAGATTGTCCATTCACTGATATGCTCATAGATTCCGACATCATCAACGATATTTCAAGATTTATTCAAGAATCAAGAACCATGAATCAAGATCAAGCAAGAACAGAGCATGTAAGGTGTGTATTTATAACTACCAAACTAAAAGCTGGAGAATGAGAGAGCTAGAAGAGAATGAGTCAGTATATATAATTATATATTGTTGTCTAAAAACAAGATGCATGAGGAAAACGCATGTGTCCCTTCGTACAGACCTTTTTTCTCAATTATTAAATTCAACTCTTAATTATTATCATTTTTCCATTTTGTTTTCATTATATTAGTTTGAAATATATGCCTCTCCAGACCAAAATTTAATTTCCCTTGTATTAATGATTATTATTGTTTTGTTTTGTTTTTTCTTCAATTGTTGTCATAGATTAGCTATATTTTTTTGTCATCGATTAAATAGTTTTAAAAATAAACACGAGCTTCTCTCTAAAGTGATCCTGATTTCGCTTGTCTTTCTCTAAAACTTAATATTATCAAATGTGAATGCTATGTTCTTCTTCTGTTTATTCATTCATTTTATTTTCCATACATAAAACCCCATTAATAGAGCATCTACCGAGAAGAGTACAACTCAAAATCCCGAAATGTAAAGATTATGGAAGAAACATTATCTTGGTTATATAAAAAAACACTACTTGACCTAATTTATATGTTTTCTTATATAATTCTTGACCTAATTTATAAAAAAAAAAAATTAAAAACACTATCATGATTTATGTTTTCTTTTATAATTTCTGGTAACGAATAAAGAATTGTAAAGAGAAAAAGGAAAACAAAAGGTGATGTAGTTATCAGAAGGAAAAAGAGTAGGGTCCCATAAGGCAACTAGATTGTAGGAAGCAAGCCCACATCGTAACGATGACCCTTGACCTTAAAAATCTCTATACAAAAGCTCCCTTTTAACAAATTAACAACCCAGACGTCGTTATAGTAATATACATTCATCTTCTTCTTTTTACTTTTCTTTTCAAATTTCATGTAGTATTTATAAATGAGCTCTAGATCTTTAAATATGCACACAGTATATTCAAGAAAAAAGGTCGAACTAAATAGTGTAGGTTAAATAGTTTCCCTCCGGAAGATGTGGCTTTTTTCAATGATAATTAAACGTTACATTAGAAAAGTTTTTTGTTATTTTAAACAAAAAAAAAAAGTTGATCATTATTAAGAACTAGTTGATGTGACAAAAGGTGTTAAATATGGGAAATTGTCTTCGAAATAAATTGGAAAATAATGCCCCAGGTGGTCGATAATTTGGGGTTAGAGATATGATGGAATTGCACAATAAGTGTTTTCTAGTCCCATCTGGAAAAGGATTAATAATCGATTCCACTTTTCTTAGCTATAAATAATCTCTATAGTTACATTATTTTCCATAGATTATTTTGATCGTTCGAGATGATCTGTATTTATCAGAATGGTAACTACAAAAAATAATATGGAATGAACGAATATAGTTAGTGCCAAAACAAATGAATAACATGGTGTCATCTAGATTAACGTTGTTGTTCGAACAATATTTTTGATGTTTTCATATAGCGGCCACAAGTCTTTAGATGTAATTAGTGTAGTATTTAGGATAATTTTAACATGAAGATCGAGCCCTCCTCTTTGTAATAAATTAAAAGCATACTATAAGTCTTAACTGTAAAGACCTTCTCTGGATTGTCGGATGGAAAATTGAGAAAAACTTATGTGTAAAGAAAACAAAATTATGATTTTTCATTTTTACATCCGAATCTTTTATAAAGTGTATAATGGTCTTAGTGTGGTACTAAGAATGAGTATCAATGGAACATAGTAATTGAGTTAATCTCGGATCTTCGGCAACAAAAGCAACATCTCTTCCTCACTCGTTATGTTTTCCAAACTACGATGCACAACATATATGTTTGCTTCTAGAAAAGAATCAGGGACGGAACTATAATTTTTTTTTATTGGAGGTTTGCTTCTAGGCTTAATGTGAGTGCCATAGTCTTTTGTCATCTCAACTAACAAATATTTTAAAATTTTCTATACTAAATGTTTCATATTAATATTTCAGTGGATGCACGTGCCCCCGTATACACTACATTAAATCCGCCCCTGGAGTAAAAACCAACCTTTCCTAGTCAGTCGACTTATTCAACACATCGATAAACATATATGGAACTGAGTATCTTCTCTCCGAGGCATTGCACTCGAGTTTAACAGAGACTTGGAGCTTTGGTTCGAGACACATGATTAATCATAAAGAGATCGGCTAAAAAGGGATCATGCTCAGCTTCTACCTAATTAAAAATCTCAATACCATGTACATAACATTTGATGTAAAATGTTTTTTTTGTTTAAATACAATGTTACATTCAATTCAACAAAACAAAAAAAGAATGAGTATCAATGTTACTAATTCTATTTTATTCGTTTGAAAAAGTTATTTATATATTAAATATACTATTAATCCCGGGTTTGAATCTCCTACAATTTATGAAATAAAAATATACAGTATATAGTAACTAAATTATTATTATTTTTTTATTATTATTGTTCTTAGCAGTTGGTTGTTAGATCATCTCCATCTAGGTATTTAAAGAGGTTGTTAAAAGGTCTCTTAAGGATTAATTACAAAAAATTAAATGGTAAATAAAAGATTTTGCTAGAAACGTATGTAGAATTAGAGATTTAAGATATAGTTCTGGTAAGTGTAGAGATCATATTGTGTCCCCGTCCACTCTCAGGCTTGTGGGTCCACCATGTCCGACGGTTGGTGCGTTAGTCTGGGAGGTTCGGAAGTTTTGTTTACTGACCCTACAAAATACCACACGATCTTTCCCCGTGTTTTGTCCTCACTCATACGATACTGGAAATGACTTTCCAGTAGGTCACCCATCATGAGATTGTTCCAGCTCAACCACGCTTAAGTCTTGAACTCTCTCAAGACCTGTGACCAAAAAAAATAAGTGCATTTTGTTATGACGTCTGGAGGAAATGTATTTGTCTTACCAAAACATGACCATTTCCATTATACTCTGAGCTTTTTAATTTTAAGAACTCTTTAGGAGTTCAAACCAATGGAGGGTAACAAAACTAAAAAAAAAAATTAATGAGGTTCTAAATTTTCTTTTTTTGCAACATTTATTTTAAAAAATTGGCTAACAATCTCTAAGAGCATCCGCATTGGTAACACTCTTATAAGTGTCTAAATTTTTTTTATAATTAAATATATTAAATTTTAGTATACTTAAGTATCTTAAATCAGAAAAATAATCCAATATAGGATACTTTCTGATTTAAGACACTCAAGTATACTAAAATTTAATATATTTAATTATAAAAAATTTTTAGACACCATGATTATAGGTAGTAAACTCATGGAGTTTCTAAAATACATTATTTTAACTAATTCTTTTAATTTTAAAAAGTTTTAGTTAAAAAAAAAATATCTGACCAATCAAATATGCACACCTAATAAATAAGTTTCTAAAAAAATTTAATAAAGTTTCTAAAATTTCTAATTTTAGAACTCCATCTCATTCTCTCTCCAGTTTTTTAATTTTTTTATTAATTTTTTTAACTTAGAAACCCTCTAAATTACTACCTATAATCATGTTCATGTAAAACTGTTCCCAATGCAGATAAGGGCTCGTGGATGCTTACGTACTGATAGAGTCACTACATAAAGGTGAGGCAAAAGAAAAGTAATGATGACGTCAAAAGCCACGTAGTTATCACAAACATTGTAAAATTGTATCTGTAGTACCTATACTTATTGTGCGGAAACGTAATTAAGAAAACAAAATTAATGGAGCTAAGTATTTTTAATGTGATTATTAACAGTGGGTTGGAACTAAGACTTTATTTAAGATTAGTTAAGAGGCCTTTTTGCAATTTTCTAATCACAGAATCATGTTGTTGCGATTCCAGAATTCTATGCTTCTAATCATTATTTTTTAGCTTGATTACTGACATTACACCCAACCTTTTTGTGTCTTAATTCCATGTGTTTATTGGGCGGGCTTTTAAAATCAATGGCCAATACAATTCATTTTGTAATAATTTTGTTTGAAAAAAGGACCTACTCCTCTAATATTTGTGAGAACAAAAATTTCTAGTAAAAACGGTGAACTCACCAACAACATAAGTTTTGAAGATATTATTGTCAAATAATTAGTTCTATTGAAAATCTCATTATATATAATATAAGTAACCATTATGGCAGAAAGTAATGACTATATAATTTACGTAAGCAAATAGACCATCCATATGTGTATATTTACGTAGGGTTTTTTTTTTGATAAAATATTTACGTAGGTTTTGGGGTATTATTACGTTTATAGTTTTAGTGCTTTTAATACAATCGGAGTATATTTTATCATTTAAAACATTCGCAATAGTTAATAACGATTGGAATGGTATTGGAAAGACTAGAACCTAGTCTTTCAAACACACTATATAGTTGTGTGACTTGTGTTTGATGTTTTTTTGTCATAGGCACGTTAAGTATTGTAGTTTTCATTGATGCCTTTGTCAATTATTGGCTTACAAATTGATGTCATATAAAACTATCACATGCATATCGCTATATATTATACAATGTACGTTCTCACTTTTCAACGGCGCGCGTCGTGAAAATGCATATAACAACGCGCCGGTATATTAAAAAGAATAATTGACTTCGCCGATATATTCTATTGCATCACATTCTAACATCTAATACGTCATGGAATTATTTCGTAGATGATATGTTACTGAAAATTGGTTATTAAATTTTTGAGTATATGATTTCTGATGAGTTACATAAACACACAACTACGATTTCGATCATATTTTTGTTTCCTTTTAGGCAGTAGATATCTGTTTTTTTTTTGTGATTTCCCGAATAATTATGGAAGAAAACATTCCAAATTTACAAGCCGAATGGAATTCCAAAATAGTTTGGTTATTGTTCATCAACAATATATAATCAATATTCGTCGTTAATTAGTTAGTGTTCAAAGTTACATTGAGTGAAGAAATGTCTGATATATGCAATAAGATCGAGAACGCCTAAACGGAAACTAGGTGATTTTCAAAGCGGTCTAAGCATTTTACAAAAGTTTATAATATAGTAGTTTTATATACCCAAATATATGAAATATTATGATTTATAAATAAGAAAAATTATATTACATTTATTATTGTCATTTTATAGAAATATATATAGAATATCATTATTTATAAATAAAAAAAATTATATTATTTTATTTTCATAATACTTTAATACACTACAAGAAAACAGACCCTTTTGCGACGGAATTTTGCGAGGGTTTAAAGCGTCGCAAATTTGCGACAAAATTTCGTGTTTCGACACTAATTCGTCGCAAATTTGTGTGGGAAAATTCCGAAGCAAAACCGTCGCAAAGTTTATGTATTTGCGACGGTTTTGCGGCGATCGTGAAGTGGCGACGCAAAACCGTCGCAAATATTGCAACGACTTTGCGTGGTAAGATATTTTGTAATAAAAGCGATAAATTAGCATCCGTTTTGCGACGAAAATAAAATTGCTACCCTTCTGCGAGAAAAATATTCCAACATGTTTTTATGATTCTTACTTGTTTATGGGTACACGACGTAAAAGGAAATAGGAGCTACACTGACAAGTTTGAGCCATTTGTTTTAGCATCCCAAGCAGAGCAAGTAGTCTTCATTCTTTACCCTCGTAGAGGGGTCGAATTGTCGGGGAGTTAGTAGCTGATGCTGATGATGATCAACCCCCAGTGCAACCTGCCAGAACCGAAGAAGTTTCGATCCCTACGGAGGTAACCACTGATTTGACAAGAATTGACCCGCTTCATATATAGTGGTCTTGATGTGATATTCAAGGATTCGGAAGGAAACGGAGATGAATTTGATGAAGACGACGATGAAGCTGAGGACGACGATGGTTACGAAGATGGCGGAGTAGAACGTTATCTTTCTGATCATGATGAAGAAGATTAATAAATTTAATTATGTGTATATATTAATTACGTATTTTCGAGTGTGTTGTAATAAAAAAAATTATTTAAAAAGATGGCTATATGCGACGATTTTGCGAGGCTTTCGTCGCAAATACCCCGCAAAGTATATATGACAATTTGCGACGAATTTGCGAGAAAACCCTCGCAAAATCGTAGCAAATTTTGAAACCATAAACCCTAAATGATATATTATGCCCTTCTTGAAATATAAAAATATATCAAATAGGTCCTAATTGATATATAAAATTATTTGTATCAATATCAAAGTAATAAGAATAAGGTTGAGGGTATCACAATTTGCTACAATTTTGCGAGGCTTTCGTCGCAAATGCCTCGCAAATTTGCTACGGTTTTGCGACGAAAACCCTCGCAAAACCGTAGCAAATTTTGAAATCCTAAACCCTAAATGATATATTATGCCATTTTTGGAATATAAAAACATATCAAATAGGTTCTAACTGATATATAAAATTATTTGTATCAATGTTAAAGTAATAAGAATAAGGTTGAGGGTATCACAATTTGTTACGGTTTTGCGAGGCTTTCGTCGCAAATGCCTCGCAAATTTGCTACGGTTTTGCGACGAAAACCCTCGCAAAACCGTAGCAAATTTTGAAATCCTAAACCCTAAATGATATATTATGCCATTTTTGGAATATAAAAACATATCAAATAGGTTCTAACTGATATATAAAATTATTTGTATCAATGTCAAAGTAATAAGAATAAGGTTGAGGGTATCACAATTTGCTACAGTTTTGCGAGGCTTTCGTCGCAAATGCCTCGCAAATTTGCTACCCGGTTTAAATATGCTCTTCTTCGAATATTAAAATATGAGTATGAGTCGTCTAATGAATAACAATCCCTCCAAAATTATTCAAATAAGACACTTATCAAAACATTATCGAGAAATATATATAACGAAGTATCATACACTTATACTATGAATATGATCAATGTATCATTTTTCCGATTTTACGAAGAACTTCATTTATTGGGCTGGCTTTGCTTCATACATGCAATAAGGACCTAAATAAGTGTATATTTACCATTTATGAATCATAATTTTGGTCTAAAGCATCCAAACCCCTAAGTATACCATGTACCTCATTTGCGAGGGAATTGCGACGAAAACGTAGCAATTTACTATTTGCGAGGCATTTGTGACGATTTCGTCGCAAATTCCTCGCTAAATTTGCAAAGCTTTTGCGACTATATTTACGGTCAAATCTATTAATTGATCGTACATTCACCTTGGGATTTACATTTTGCGACGTATTTGCGACGAGTTTTGAAATTTTTCGACGGATTTGCGACGCTTTGTGCGCGGGAAACGAAAAGTTTTCGTGGCAAACATGCATGGGTGAAATATTCGGCCCACTTTGCGACGGAATTGCTACGTGTGTGCGAGGGAAAATTTTCTTTATATATGCAATTCCAGCTTCCTCGCTCATTCTTCACATCTCTCTATCTCTCTCTCTAAACAAAACATTTCTCTCTCTAAAAAAAAGACTCCAACCTTCCAAATCATTCCCGAACTCATAAGGTAATTCTCTAAATTTTTCTTGTGCTTTATTACTTTTAAATTTTTCATTCGTTGGTAATTAATTAGTTATGTGTGGTTTTTAGGAGAATGGTTAGGAATAATTAATTAGAAAGTGAAGTGTACTTTAGAATTGATAATTAACTAATGTTGATTAATTTATTTTATTGTAATCATTAAAATTGTTAAAATCATTAACAGATTAGATATTTAATTAATATTCTATTACTAATTTCAAAAATTATAAAATATATTGTAGATGGCGGATAACGAGTATAGCCAGTTCGTACAGTCCGGTGCTGGTCGTGGTAGAGGTAGAGGTCTTTCACGACCTGGACAGCATACACATCCCACGGAGTTAGCGAAGACGAACCCCATCATTGCCGACATTATGAATTAGAAACAAGCAGCTTCGCGAAGAAGACCCGAAGCAGACGAAGGAGGCACATCGACCACCCGGGATCCGATCGATGATATCAATTTCGATATTTAAATTTGTTTTTGGTTTTAGTTTTATGTATTAAAACTTTATTTTATGTTTTTGAAAAAAAATTTAATATTTTCGAATTTTCTTTTTTTCAAATTAAAGATTATTTTCATTTTCATTTTTTTTTATAAAAAAAAACCGACATTCCTCGCAAAACCGTCGCAAATTATAGTCACAATTCCGTCGCAAAAAAAGTTTGACGCAAAAAAAGTTTGACGCAAAACCATCGCAAAACAAAAGTCGCAATTCCGTAGCAAAATTAATTTGTCGCAACTGCATCGCAAATTATTTTGTCGCAAAAACGTCGCTAATATAGTGAGGAATTTGCGACTACGTATATATTTGCGACGAGCTAGTTGCGACAAACGAAAAATCGTCGCAAATTAGCATTTGCGACGAATTTGCTACGAAAATCGCCCTCGCAAATGGGGGTGTTTTCTTGTAGTGATATTTTAAGTGGCATTAGCGTTAATCGCTACGGTCAGTAAGAGCATAGCGCCTAAACGCCGCCTAGGCAGACACCTAAAACGCTTTTTAGAACACTAGTTATTTGTTTACTATGGATAACATAATGTATTGCTTTCTCCAACGCAGTATCACCGTGCACACGTTCTACATATTTGCTTTTATATACAATGCTGAATTACTGGAATACATTACTTTCATCAAATTTTTAGGTAATGAATGTGAATGTTACAAATTGTCTTTATAAAAGTAATAAATAAAATAGAAAAAAATAATACTTGAAAAATTTGATATATTTCTGAAGATATTATCACATACATATTACTTCTTTGGTGATGGATGATAAATAGTGAAAGAAACTGATCGAAAATAGAAAAAAAAAAACAAATAAAATTGGAAACCCTCTAGAAGATGAAGAAAGTTTGCATGGGAAGCAATCTTAGTTTGGTGAATTTTCGTCAAAATTTGTTAAGCCTTAATGGTGAGACGTCATGAATTCACACGTGTATCAAAAAATTATAGTAATTTATTACATGGGTTTTTTTTTTTTTTTTTGAAACTTGCACAATGGCATGGTTTTGACAGAAGATTAGCATTTGAAATTTTTAAAACATGAATTGCCTGTGAGAAAATTAAGATTAAAACATATAAAATTAGGTAAATCTCCGGAGTTATATTTTTGTTACTATAATGCTGTTTTAAAATTTTTCGTTTTCGTAATGAATACCCATATCAGAACAAAGAGAAAATTAAAAAAAAAACTTGACATATAGAAGAGGTGATATAATATGTAATAGTATCCCTTTTTTTTTGTTTTTTTAAAAATTATGTAATAGTATCTCCTACGAATTTAAATGGATTTTTTAATTTGTATACAGAAATACAATTATGCATTACTAGATAAGTAGATGCTTCAGTTGATATAATACTCCACAAGACTGTAGTACGGGAAAAAATCAATTAGTTCAGAGTTTAAAGTGTATACACCAACCTTTTTGAACCCGACCAATATATCTAGCTTTATATCTCTTGAGATATTCTCATCGAAAATAATGCGTTAAAATTCACATTGTAAAAAAAAATTTCAGGCCTTTTGGCCTTTCATCAATGTCATAAGATCCAATTTAACATTAAATCTAGAGTTACAACATGTCTATGTACAATAATACGCATGATATGAATTTAAACTTGGTATATTCGTGTCTTTCTCAAATTATTAAAGACATGCATGAGAATATATATATAATTATCCCCTATACACTATAGAGAGGTGATTCTCTAGAAAATGCTTATGCGTCGCTTCGAGAATCACTTTCACGAATTTTATTATGAGATGGCAAATGATTTATTATGAAATGGCAACTTACTTACCTTTACAAACTTCTATAAAATTTCTTTTCAATGCCACTTGAAATCAAATTAAATAAACCTTGTTTGAATAGTAAATTTAATAAAAAAAATTAAAAAAAAATTCTTACTTTATACGAAGAACAATGAATTTCCTTTTTTGCATAATTATGTATCTTAAAGATATATTTTTTCTAATTTATTGAAAAAAATCTAAAATAAGCATGGGATCAAACATTTGCTTCTAACTAAAATATAAATAATATTTTTTGATATATTTAAAAGGGAGTAAATGACAAAACTTTATATAATGCCAAATAATATCTAAATACTTTCAAGTGGTTGAATCTGGGCTTTTTTTATATGTCTATGTGTAAATGAGCATTTCATTTTTTCTAGAAAAATGTGTATGTGTAACCAAATTCAATTTGTATATATCTTATCATTTTAAATATCCATATTCAATAAACAGAAAAGTAAGTATCAAAGCAAATTAGACTAGAACTTAATGAAAAGTTTCTTAACCGAATACAACAATCTCTTAATGGAAAGACATATACCCGAATGCAGATTTATTTTTTTATATATATATGCAAAACCTAAAAATCTACTTCTATAAATACTAAATGGTACACATCAGCACTTTTTTTAAATCAAATAATTTTTTCCAAACAATACTATTTGGTTTCTTAAAAATTTTTATTTAAATACATCAAACAATTATGCTTAAGGTAAAAAATTTAATTAGTTGTTTCTTTATTATTTTTGCATGTTCCCTAATTTACTAAAATTTAAAATATTTAATCTGCGTATTACGCGAGAAATCATCTTGTAAAATATAAACGTAGATACATAAATAAATGAATCATTTGGGATTTTTTTGTTGATCATTGGAAGATTATTATAGAGAGGACCGTTCAAATTTGAACGATTTGTCGGGTAAACAAAAAAAAAACACATATACGTAGAGCAAATCGAAGCAAATCACGTATAAAAAATAAAATATCGAATCAAATCGGGTAATAATATGCAAAATGGATGGATGATCTACCATATGATAATGGATTCATCAAATCAATATATGTAGCCAAGACCTACCGTTACGTTGCCTAAAACGACAGTGTTATTTTATTAGATACCGTCGTAAATATATCTCGTTTAATAACTAGCTAAATAATTTAAAAAATATGGGGCGTTTGCTTAACACAATTTTCAATTTGCGCAAAAAACTGATTTTCAAAATTATAATATGTATGACGTTTTATTCAAAACTACCCCCAAAGATAGTATATGCAAAAATGGATAATTTATACTTTTAACCTCAGATTTCATATTCAGAAAGTAAATATAAAACATGACATTGTTTGATTAAAAAATATAATGTCATGCACATTATTCCACAATCTCACAAGCTTACATCAATCAGCTTGGATAAGGGAGACTCTCCTTGAACATCTTCACCCATGGGAATTGCACAGACAATACACCGGAAAATGCTCTCCCAAAGTAATCATCAAATCTCATAAGCTGAATATCAGGCTGACTCGCATACGAATCCTAATTTCGATTTGGTTTTAGCTAATTAGATCATAATTCAATTGAAAATGAAACGGATTGGCTCGAATTCTACTACTTACCGATGCTTCAACAAGGAAAGCTTCGAGATTTGTGAAACCATACATGAAGAAGACGGAGAGAAGCGGTAAGGTTTTTTTGGTTTTTGTTTCAGTCTTTTTTTTTTAATGACAGGTATAAGAAGAATAGTTATGCCACGTGTCTTCTCTTACAGAGTACTACGCATCTATTATACTCCCTCTATTTTTTTATATAAAATGTTCTAGATAAAAATACGCATATTAAAATATTACTTTTTTCCTTAAACAATTATTATTTACTGTAATATATAAACAAAACTAATTAAATCAATCATGAAAAATCTTCAGAATACTATTATTCACACAGTTTTTAGTAAAGTAAAAAGTTACATAGTATTTTGAAAACATCTTATTGTGAAAAAAAAAAAACTCTTAAACATCTCATATATAGAGAAACATAAAAAATAGTATAATTAATTGAAGATACGTAATCGCTATTTCACCAACTATAATATGTTGTTTAACTATATTTCATTCTACTACTTTACAAAACCACACAATTTCGCATAAGTGCAAAATGTATCCTCGTTATCCACGCAGGGAATTTCTTCTCCTTATTTTCCATTTTAACACTTTAGTCATTACTAAATTTAAGTTCAATATTATGTTATCAACCTCATCAACCCAACTTAAGAGAGTAAAGATAAAACAATATATTCACTCAATTGGACTAACAAAGTTGTGATGGAATAGTGATTTTCTCACTTAAAAAAATAATTGTTTTGTGATCCACATAGTTCAATTTTTCTCGAGCGTGGAATTGTCTAACTACTCTCATCTGATTAGTCGAAATAGACTATTCAACGGCCATATTCATCCTAAGAGTTATAGTCGGGAGGTAAAAACTCGAATCATCCTCTCTTTCTAAAAGAAATAAAAAACAAATATACTAGGCAAGCTATATATTTAATTAAAAGATAAGACGATTAATGATCCTAAATTATGTTATTTTCGATAATATATTAAATTATTATACGACTCTTATAATATAAATTTTTTGATTAAAACAACTATCCTCATGATGTTTTACAATTATAAAAACCTCAGGTTCATGATGCTGATTCCAAATCTTTCTTTAGATTTTTAATAAAATCTTTGTCGTTTAATATTTGTGTTCTTATAGTCATTAGTATCTCTTGACGAATTCGTAATTAAATAATTGCATGCATGAGAGGAAGGTCATGATCCTGCGGGTACACTGATTCCAAATCTTTCTTTAGATTTTAAATAAAAATTTTGTCGTCTAATATTTGTGTTCTTATAGTCATTGGTATCTCTTGGCGACCTCGTGATTAAATAATTTCATGTATGAGAGGAAGGTGCGTATCTTTCTTTGTTTTTTTTAAGGATTAATTTAACCTATGCATACTCGAATTGATGTGTTCCTTTTTGTCTTTTTTGTACATACATAAGGACTAAGAAGTGCCGTTAAGATTTGATGCTCTAAGTGATAAATAATCCCCTGGGCTACTATGCCACAACAGATTTTCATGAACTTGATGCCTTTAATTAGTGATATTATTTAGCTACCTAAAGCACCAGCTTCATGTGCTTTAAGTCAGGACCGGTCATGTACATAATTAATACGTACATTATGCAAGCATGTAATCGGATATTGATATTTAAAATTAAAAGTTGTAATATCTAATGTTTTCTTCATATTATATATTGCATTCATCTTTTATATTTATCATATATAGATTTGTCTCGTGGTGATGATTATGTCCCTATATGGAGGCAAAATATAGCAATTTTGGTACAAAATTGCTTTATAAAGCAAAGTGGTTTTCTAATTCCGGTTAAGCTAGGCATGAAGCTATTAATAATCGAATGTACATATCATGGAAGTCGATATCGAACAACTATGGAGTTTGGTACAAGATTAGATATCTAAAACATTTAGTATCAAAAATAGAAGCTAACATTCGTTAAGGTAACTAACTTTGGGTCCAAAATATATGTTAACATATTGAAAGAAAACAATAACAAAAACAAAAACCATATAGAAGCTATAATTAGGAGCTATGTTTCATATATAATTATCGAACTTTATTTGAAAATGAGTTCAAAATAAGTTTACAAAAGAAAAAATTAATAGTAAAAGTTTGGTTTTCGTTGTTGGTTCAGCAAAATACTAACTGAAGATAGAAA